>OZ024741.1:224151657-224201657 GCA_964016885.1 Eledone cirrhosa
AAAAGATTGAAGTCACCAGTGACTTGTACAATTTGAGCCTCATTGAAAAATATAAGAAACATAAACAACTCATGCTGTATTTTAACCCTTTAACATTTCCATTACTCTATATTTACTATTGTATTTTCACAGTTTACCTTACATAATATCTCACATAATCTCGAATCTATGAGATTTTGATATTATTTATTTTGAGAACAATACCTTAACATAAATATGAGTGGCAAGTTATGGTCAGTTTGAACAGAAAGAGGTAAGAAAATTCTGGCCAGATGTGGCAGGTTTAAATGCTAAAGGGTTAAGTTATTGTTTGGGATCTGTTGGTCTGCCTGTTTGTAAGTTTATTTGTCTGGGCTGTGTGTCTGCCTGTTTGTCTATATGTCTATCACTCAGGCTGTCTGTCCCTTCTGTTTGTAAGTCTATTTGTCTAGCCTATCTGTCTGCCAGTTTGTCTGTATGTCTGTCTAGCCATCTGCTCATCTATCTGTAAGTGTATTTGTCTGGTCTGTCTGCCAGTTTGTCTGTATGTCTGTCTAGCCATCTGCTCATCTATCTCTAAGTGTATTTGTCTGGTCTGTCTGCCAGTTTGTCTGTATGTCTGTCTAGCCATCTGCTCAACTATCTGTAAGTGTATTTGTCTGGTCTGTCTGCCAGTTTGTCTGTATGTCTGTCTAGCCATCTGCTCATCTATCTGTAAGTGTATTTGTCTGGTCTGTCTGCCAGTTTGTCTGTATGTCTGTCTAGCCATCTGCTCATCTATCTCTAAGTGTATTTGTCTGGTCTGTCTGCCAGTTTGTCTGTATGTCTGTCTAGCCATCTGCTCATCTATCTGTAAGTGTATTTGTCTGGTCTGTCTGCCAGTTTGTCTGTATGTCTGTCTAGCCATCTGCTCATCTATCTGTAAGTGTATTTGTCTGGTCTGTCTGCCAGTTTGTCTGTATGTCTGTCTAGCCATCTGCTCACCTATCTGTAAGTGTATTTGTCTGGTCTGTCTGCCAGTTTGTCTGTATGTCTGTCTAGCCATCTGCTCATCTATCTGTAAGTGTATTTGTCTGGTCTGTCTGCCAGTTTGTCTGTATGTCTGTCTAGCCATCTGCTCATCTATCTGTAAGTGTATTTGTCTGGTCTGTCTGCCAGTTTGTCTGTATGTCTGTCTAGCCATCTGCTCACCTATCTGTAAGTGTATTTGTCTGGTCTGTCTGCCAGTTTGTCTGTATGTCTAGCCATCTGCTCACCTATCTGTAAGTGTATTTGTCTGGTCTGTCTGCCAGTTTGTCTGTATGTCTGTCTAGCCATCTGCTCACCTATCTGTAAGTGTATTTGTCTGGTCTGTCTGCCAGTTTGTCTGTATGTCTGTCTAGCCATCTGCTCATCTATCTGTAAGTGTATTTGTCTGGTCTGTCTGCCAGTTTGTCTGTATGTCTGTCTAGCCATCTGCTCATCTATCTGTAAGTGTATTTGTCTGGTCTGTCTGCCAGTTTGTCTGTATGTCTGTCTAGCCATCTGCTCATCTATCTCTAAGTGTATTTGTCTGGTCTGTCTGCCAGTTTGTCTGTATGTCTGTCTAGCCATCTGCTCATCTATCTGTAAGTGTATTTGTCTGGTCTGTCTGCCAGTTTGTCTGTATGTCTGTCTAGCCATCTGCTCATCTATCTGTAAGTGTATTTGTCTGGTCTGTCTGCCAGTTTGTCTGTATGTCTGTCTAGCCATCTGCTCACCTATCTGTAAGTGTATTTGTCTGGTCTGTCTGCCAGTTTGTCTGTATGTCTGTCTAGCCATCTGCTCATCTATCTGTAAGTGTATTTGTCTGGTCTGTCTGCCAGTTTGTCTGTATGTCTGTCTAGCCATCTGCTCACCTATCTGTAAGTGTATTTGTCTGGTCTGTCTGCCAGTTTGTCTGTATGTCTGTCTAGCCATCTGCTCATCTATCTGTAAGTGTATTTGTCTGGTCTGTCTGCCAGTTTGTCTGTATGTCTGTCTAGCCATCTGCTCATCTATCTGTATGTGTATTTGTCTGGTCTGTCTGCCAGTTTGTCTGTATGTCTGTCCGTCTTCCCATCTATCTAAGTCTATTTCTCTGATCTGTCTGTCTGTCAGTTTGTCCATATGTCTGTCTGGTCATCAGCCCATCTATCTGTAAGTCTATTTGTGTGACATGTCTGTCTGCCAGATTGTCTGTATGTCTGGCCGCCCATCAGCCCATCTATCTGTAAGGATATTTGTCTGACCTGTCTGTCTGCCAGATTGTCTGTATGTCTGGCCGCCCATCAGCCCATCTATCTGTAAGGATATTTGTCTGACCTGTCTGTCTGCCAGATTGTCTGTATGTCTGGCCGCCCATCAGCCCATCTATCTGTAAGGATATTTGTCTGACCTGTCTGTCTGCCAGATTGTCTGTATGTCTGGCCGCCCATCAGCCCATCTATCTGTAAGGATATTTGTCTGACCTGTCTGTCTGCCAGATTGTCTGTATGTCTGGCCATCTGCTCATCTATCTGTAAGTCTATTTGTCTGACCTGTCTCTTTGTCAGTCAGTTTGTCAGTATGTCTGTCTGGTCATCTGCCCATCTATCTGTAAGTCATTTTGTCTGACCTATCTCTTTGTCTGCTAGTTTGTCTGTATGTCTATCACTCAGGCTGTCCCTTCTGTCTGTATGGGTATTTGTCTAGGCCTGTCTGTCTAACAATCTGACCATTTGTCTGGCTTTCCTTAAATCTATTTGTCTGCCTGACCGTCAGTCTGATTATTTCCATCTCCACCTGTCTGACTCTATTTTCATTCAGCCATACATCTACCAATTTCTCTCTCTCTCTCTCTCTCTCTCTCTCTATATATATATATATATATATATATATATATATATACATATACAAATTTTAGTACAGCATCAACGAAGCTTTTGGTAGCAGCCAAGCTAACGAATGCAGTTTCCGTGTGCAGCTAAGCACTCAACGGAGAATATTACCCCAGAGTTATAACATTACGTTAAGACAGCTTTGCAAATCAAATACAGCGACTGACAGACATGCCGCAGAGACCATAGCGACAAAAATAACTGAACTCAGGAAAAATGTTTGACTGACCTGGACCCTCGCGTAGACATTACATGCAGCACATAATGTATACCATACAATATACATCACATATAACATACAACATCTCCGCTAGGTTTCTGTGAATCCAAAATCGACAAAATCCACTTGCAGGGGTCTTTAAGTTAATGGCTTTTGACGACGGAACAAAGGAATTTACTTCGTCAACAAGTTTTCCGTTCTGTTCCTCACGGGTGTGCATTCTAGTAATAAACACCGTAGAGGCACATGGTTCTCCCAAAGGTAACCCCCGTTTTGGCAGTCAATTCGAAATTTGGAACATCATCATCATCATCATTTCATTTTATGTCCACTTTTCCCTGCTTGCAAGGGTGGGACGGGAACTGATTCTGGCTTGATTTCTACAGCTGGATGCCCTTCCTAACACCAACCTCATTTACAGTGAGTGCTGGGTGCTTTTTTGCCGTGGCACCTCCACGACCACTTTGCAGTGGAATGATAGGGACCCAAGTCCCTATCATCTCATTTCTACAGCTGAGTAAACTGGAGCAATGTGAAATAAAGTGTCTTGCTCAAGGAAACAATACATAACCCGGTCTGAGAATTGAACTCAAAACCTTTCGATTGCAAGGCCAATGCTCTAACCACTAAGCCATGTGCCTCCATGTATATATTCCCTTATACAAACCGAATTAAGCACTCAACTAGAAGTTATAAAACAAACATAAACAATTAATTAATCAATAGAATTGTCTAATTAAATTAATCAATTAATCGTTAATTCTAGGAGTTAATAATACAAATTTTAGTACAGCATCATCGAAGCTTTTGGTAGCAGCCAAGCTAACGAATGCAGTTTCGGTGTGCAGCTAAGCACTCAATGGAGAATATTACCCCAGAGTTATATATATATATATATATAAAGGGTTCTCACTAAAAATGAAAGGCAGGCTGTATGATGCCTGCATACGAACAGCAATGTTGCATGGCAGTGAGACCTGGGCATTGTGTGCAGAGGATATACGCAGACTGGAGAGGAATGAAGCTTGCATGCTCCGCTGGATGTGTAATAGTAATATACGTGAACGGCAAAGCATAAACGAACTAAGGGAGAAATTAGGAATAAGAGGGATCAGATGCTGTTTACTCGAGAGAAGACTACGTTGGTACGGTCACGTGATGGTCATGAAAGACGACAGCTGTATAAAAAAGTGCAGGGCAATAAAAATAGACGGTAGCCACGGAGTAGGCAGACCCAGAAAAACCTAGGACGACTTGATAAATTCCGACCTCACACACTTACACCTCTCCAAGACAATGTCACTGGACCGAGATCTTTGGCGATACACAGTAATACAGAAGACCCGCCTTGCCTAAGTACAAAGCGAGACCTACAGTCAGTAGGCACCTCTAACAAAATACACCCAGGCCCCACTACCCCCACCCCATCCACACCACCCCTTCCAATGTAAAGTTATGTTGGTGCCACAACATCCAGTCCGAAACAAATGAGGGCGTGTAGGTGTCACGAAAAAAAAAACACACAGTCCACGCTGTAATGTGGCCGTGTAGGTAACACGGTAAAAACCTCCCAGTCCACACTGTGAATGTGGTTGGTGTTAGGAAGGGCATCCAGCCGTAGAAAACCCGCCAGACAGTCCTATACGAGCAAGTCAACCAATCTTGCCTCAAGTGGGAAAATTCCCGTCCAAACCCATGCTAGCGTGGAAGATGGACGTTAAACGATGATGATGATGATGATGATGATGATGATGATGATATATATATATATATATATATATATAGTGAAAGATTGAAGAATAACATGGTCGGCTGTACAACAAGGGGCTTTATTTCAAGTATTAACAATTGTTTCATTGATCAGGTGAGTCTAAAGGCTGCTAACCACTCGACCTTAAATACAGTGTTTACCTCTGATCAAATCATCGGAATACTATATATATCATCATCATCATCATTGTTGTTTTAACGTCTGCTTTCCCTGCTAGGAAGATATATATATATGTCTGCCAATCTATCTCTCTATCTACCTATCTGTCTAGCTCTCTATTAACAGAACTATCTATCCATCCGGCTATTTATCCCTCTATCATTCTGCCCTCCCCCACATATACACAGTCACACCAATAATATCATACACACACACAATCACACCAATAATATACTGCCCCCCCCCCCCAGTCACACCAATAATATACCTCCCCCAACTCACACACAGTCACACCAATAATATACCTCTTCCCCACAGTCACACCAATACTATACCTCCCCACCACCACCAACACCACCATACACTATCATCACAACTGTTGTGATTCTTCCTTTTATCATTTACGATTTTTTTTTTTTTTACATCTGTTCTTCCTGATTAAATCTCATCTATTTTCTTTGCAGAGACAAAATCAGAAGAATTTAATAGCTATAGCATGAAACATCATTTATTTGGTGGAAATGTCTTTTGGTATTTTTTTGGCAGCATGGCAGGATACACCGCTGTTTTGTATTTTTTTATTTTTTTTTTTTATGCAGAAGGAATGGTGGAAACGAAAGAATTTTGAATTTACTTGGCATCTTTCCTCTGTTTTGGATGACTTTCCCTCCAAAGAACATTTTATTGTCCTTCGTAGGAATCGTTTTTGGGTTGGGTTTATTTTACTTTATTTTTCCATGATACAAGATTTTCTGGGTGTTTATTTTCTGCTTTTTGTATGTTTCAAATAAAGTTTTTTTCTTAATTAAACCTTATACAACATTACAACACACACACACAGACAAACAAACACACACATACAGACAGAAAGACACACACGCACAGACGCACACATGCACAGACACACACACACACTTACTCATAGACACACACACACAAACACACAGACACAGACACACACCCATACAAACAGACACACACACACACACTCACTCACAGACACACACACACACATACAGACACACAGAACCACACACACACATACACACACCCACATATAAAATGGTTGAAACTTCAATTTAGTGTTCATTAATTGATTTTAATTGAAAGTAGAATAAATTTTTAACCCATGGGTCAACATTGTACAATCCCAGCTGGTCAACTAGATGGGATATCAGAATGTAAGCTTAAGAGTGAGTGGCTCATATCCTAGCACCAATGTTACCATGTGTCCATGAGTTAAACCTTTATCATTTACATTACTCTATATTTACTATTATATTTTCACGGTAAAGGGCGGTGGATTGGCAGTATCGGTAGAGGGTCGGATGCCATGCTTTGCAGCATAGAGTTATGGCCCTTTACGACCTGGGTTCAAATCCTGCCGAGGTTAACTTTGCCTTTCGTCCTTACGTGGTTGATAAAATAAAGTACCAGTAATGCTCTGGGGTAATTGCTGGCCTTGTGTCAAAAGTAGAAACAATATTTTCACGGTAAACCCTTTACCTCACCTGATTATCTCACATAATATCGAATCTATGAGATTTTGATATTATTTATTTTAAGAACAATACCTTAACAACAGTATGAGCAGCTGGTTACAGCTGGTTTCAATAGAAAGAGGTGAGAAAATTCTGGCCGGATACAGCTGGTTTAAATACTAAAGGGTTAAAACATTTAGTTCCTATTGGCCCAATTTACCTGGCAATAAATAAATAGCATTGGTAGTTACCTGTCATTACTTAAATCATTAGGAGTACTACATATATAATGACTGTTTTTTTTATTTGCAGGTTTAAGTTTGGGCTTTACATATGGCTTGCTGTGGATAACAAGAAATGTATGTCACATTTATACCGGATATGCTCATATATAAGCCGAGAAATATCTGACAAAAAAAAAAATCGACTTATATTTGAGGTCAATATTTTGCTGCTTTTAACCAAGTCTAAAAATTTTATGTAAATGTAGTGCTAAAATGTTTTCGCTTTGGAGGTGAATATTATATCAGTTCACTTTCAAGGTGAAATTCGTATTTCCTATTGTTTTTATGTTTTGAATGAATATGGCCTTCAAAATGTTTGGAAATTGGCAAAAAATCATTATATAATGACAGTTAAAACATTTTAAATATCAAAATATTAAAATTTCAAAAATATATTCTCCACTCCTGAGCATTTCAAATCTGCACCATCTAAACATGTGTTGATTACCTGCCTGAGCTTATATATGGGGTTTGGATTTTCCCCTATTTCTTAGACATAAAATAGGACTTCAGCTTATATTCAGATTGGCTTATATTCGAGTGTATATATACATTTTTGAAATGATGAAATGTATATATATGTATATATATATATCATCATTTTTTACGTCTGCTTTTCCCTGCTTGCAAGGATGGGACATATATATATATATATATTCATCATCATCATCATCATTTTGTCTGCCTTGGTTTTCCTCTACTGCCATTACCTTCCACTGGGATTTCTTGGCACTTCTTCACCAAATCATTACCATCCATATGCATTACATGTCCATGCCAGCACAGTCTTCTCTTTTACACACTACATATGATTCTTCACACACAGTTTTTCTCATAGTTAGTGTGCAGGTTGATGAACATTAGGACATAATTCATTATAGTTCTTCAGACCATAACAGAGGAGTTTAAGAATAGTTGTCCATGGGAATTTATGTATACAGAATTAGTCAAAGATTTAGAGAGAAAATTTCATACCTGGAAGCAAAACTTAGAATCAAGAGACTTAAAAGTAAACCTAAGTCTAAAGTTTTAGTTAGCCGGGAAGAAGACAGGACACGACAATTGTCAGAAAAGTGGCTATGCTTGGTGTACAGAAAAGAAGTGAGTAGGAATTCAATATAGTGTAGCCATTGAAAAGTGGACACACAAAGAGATGTGGGATCATAGACAAGTTGATAGAGATGGTAGCCTTCATATCTGGTAGAAGAACTTGAGTAGTTAGCAGTAAGAAAACATGTGAAATAATTCCTTCTAAAGGCGACCTACAAGTTGTCGAGTTGTTATCTAGGAAACCGAATTAGTAATGGAGGCGGAAGTTCCAAAAACATACATACTAAAGTGAGCATAAAGAAGGAAAATGTTTAGAGAGATGTTTAGTTCAAGGCCAACAATGGTACTTTCTGTTAGTTCAGGGCCAGCAACAGTAGTGTCTGCTAGTTTAGGGCCAGTAATAGTAGTGTCTGCTAGTTCAGGGCCAGCAATTGAAGTACCTGCATAAAGACATCAGCATTAAGGTTTAAATAGTAGCTGGAATAAGAACTCTGTTGACAACAAAGGGATTTTCTGTATGAGCAAATGGTAGATAGTTTGATGCTTGCTTGAGAAGTATGATGTTGCATGGCAGTAAGAGACGTGTGATAAATGCAGAGGATATGTGGAGACTGGAGAGAAATGAAGCGAATATGCTCCATTGGAAGCGTAATGTTAGCATGCATGAATGATAAGGCATGAATGAACTGAAAGAAGAGCTGAGAGGAATCAGATGTAATGTCCAAGAGAGAATGTTGCACTGGTATGGATATGTGACGCATATGAATAATGAATGCTAGGAGAATAAGTGCCAGATAATGCCAGTGGAAAGAAGGTGTAATAGAGGAATACTGAGAAAAAAAAACATGGCAGAAATGGTGAGAGCTGATCTAAAAAACTTTGAACCTCACAGAGAAGATAACAAAAAAATGCTATAAGTGGAAGGAGACTGTACTGGAAAGGACCCATACAACCCATGCAACTATGGAGATGAGGATATAATGTGTATATATATATATATGAATGTATGTATAGTATATTTGGCAATATACTCTATGTTTAATTAAAAACATTTAGAAGACTATTCGCTATGAGTTTTAAAGTACTGACTATGTCACTTACTTATTCTCAGCAAAAGCAAAGAAGAGTGATCGACAGACTGTCTGTTTCTTGGTTGTTAGCATTTATCAAGACCACTCAATCCCTTGCTTCTGCCGAGATTTATAGAAGCTGGATTCTTATAGAATTCCAGTAATATTTAAGAGCTGATTAAACAGAGTGGTTGTTAGTCTAGCAAAAATATATATATATATATATATATATATATATATAGGAAAAGAGTCAGGAAACTGGCGGCTGAGCTCTGGCCATTTCGACAGTTAGATCCGAACTAAGCCACCAGTATTCGAACGGCGGGAATCTAGCTGAACTTATCAAGAGGTACAGTCCATATATGGGCATGCAGTCAAAGCAAAAAAAGCAAAAAGAACCTAAGCAAAAAATCTTAAATATATATATATATATATATAATTGTTTCATATAATCGAAAGGTTGTGAGTTCAATTCTCAGACCAGGTGATGTGTTGTTTCCTTGAGCAAGACACTTTATTTCACATTGCTCCAGTTTACTCAGCTGTAGAAATGAGATGATAGGAACTGGGGTCCATATCATTCCACTGCAAAGTGGTCGTGGAGGTGCCATGGCAAAAAAGCACCCAGCACTCACTGTAAATGAGGTTGGTGTTAGGAAGGGCATCCAGCTGTAGAAATCAAGCCAGCATCAGTTTCCATCCCACCCTTGCAAGCAGGGAAAAGCGGACGTAAAATGAAATGATGAAATGATGATGATGAATAATATATATATGTATGTCTGTGTATTTATATGTATGTGTATATATATATATAAACGCTTCAAGTACAGGAATATATGACATTTTTTGCGATGCATGGTATTGCAGGCTATAGGCAAGTCCCTAGCAGAAATAAAAAGCCTTGTCCATGATACTCATGCTTAAGTATCAAGTAATGGCATTACTCAAAATTGAGTTGCAGCCATCATATATGTGTGTGTGTGTGTGTGTGTGTGTGTGTGTGTGTGTGTGTGTGTGTGTGTCTGGCTGTAGAATACTGCCTCAAGAAATCTTATTCAGCCTATGCCAGCATTAAAAAAAAAATCACCAAAACAAACAACCATAAAAACGATGATTATAATTTGTAGTACTGATTTACTAGTATTTTTTTTCACAAATATTTACAAATTTATCTTTATCTTTTAATTTCTTTACATTAGAAGTGGACATCAGCTACCCCTATGTCTTATGCAAATCTCTGAATTTGTATATCTATCCAACTGTGACTAATATAGCACAACACTTATAACTGCAGAAAATAGAGCAGCAAATATTTTCAAAACAGGTATACATGACATAGAATTACGCGTATGTACTTATACCAATTTACACTCAGATTCATCTCCATATAACAGTTGTATGTAACATTGACATTCATACACACCAAATACACACGCAAGCACACAATTCTTACATAGTCACATTAACACACGATACATATACAGGCTTATACATACATAACATACAACATATAAACAACACACATATACGGACATAAATATTTTTTGAGTGTTTCTCTAAAGAAACATGTCTCTATGTTTGTATGTATGTGTGTGTACATGTATTTATATCCATATATGTTTATATCTGTGTATTTATATATATGTGCGTATATATATGCTCTCAAATACACACATAAAAAGGATATACAAGTTACATAAGTAGGCATGTATGTATGTATGTATGTATGTATGTATATATGTATGTATATATGTATGTATGTATATATGTATGTATGTTTGTATGTATGTATATATGTATGTATGTATGTATGTATGTATGTATGTATGTATGTATGTATGTGAGTGTGAATGTGTGTCTGTGTGAGACTGTCTGTCTCCTCTCATTGTCAGAAAGCTAGCTTTGACAAAACTGCAATATTTTTTATTCCATCCTGCATCATGTCTTATTCATGGTTAAAAAGCAATTCTCCAAAGACTGCAAGTGAAATGTGACTGACCAGACATGTCTGTGATAGCTACGACAGACTTTCAAATTGATGTTAATGTGTATCTAGCGATTTATCAGGTGTAAACGATGGACAAGCGCTTCACAGCAATTTCTCAGATAGAGGGAGATCAAAGTTTTCGACAGCTGTCTGATGTATGTCATTTTTGAGGTAGTTTCCTCATTAATAATATTGATGTCTTCTGCACAAAACAGACTCATTTCATTATGCATAATTTAAAATATATATATAAAAAAAATGAGCTAAGGGAAATAACTCAATGAGGCCAATGACATGAATTTAGATCTACTAAATGACATATGTGACAAAAAAAAACAAAAAAAAAAAAAACAAACTAAAGTGCACCACTGATATGAATTGAGATAAATAAGGCAATCTTTTTGATATCAAATCGTCTGAAATCGCCTCTGGTTTTATGATATAAAAAAATGTTTATTTAAGGCTTTATAATTATTTATACATAATTATTTATACATAATTTTATGCAAGAACCTTTGTTAACCCTTTAGTATTTAAAACTGCCGCCGTACCCAAGCAGAATTCTCTCACCTCTTTCTGCTTAAACCGGCTGTAACTAGCCACTCATACTGATGGTAAAATAAATAATATCAAAATCTCATTGATTACTTTTAAAATAATTTGAAAAGTAATCAAGAATTTGGAGGGATTTCGTAATAAAACTAACTGCTACATTATTAAGCTGATGGTGTTCATGGCAGAATTGTTAGAGTATCAGACAATATGCCACGTGACATTTGTTCCAGCACTTTATATTCTTAGTTCAAATCCCACCAAGGTTAACTTTGCCTTTCATCCTACCAATCAGTTAGTAGAGGTGATTTAATTGATTTTCCCCTCCCCTCAGTTTGCTGGCTTTGTGCCTATATCAGAAACAATTATTAAGCTGGTGTTTGATGCATAACTTAATTGATCAAAACAGACTTAAGTTTGACATTGCTTCACTGATAAGCTCTAATAAGACTAAAACATGTCTGTAATTATCATGAAAATTAATTATGTGAAGTAACCCTATTGATACCACACCACCTAAAACTGCCCCTGTTTCTATGATTAAAATTTGTTTACTTAAATTCCTTCCCTTATAATTTTATATATATATATATATATATAGTAATAATAATAAATTTGAAGACTAAAATCCAAAGAGTGCTCGATAAGGATAAATATATATCAAATATAAGAACCGTAGAGCAAATATTTATTAAAATAACAGATTAAAGAATCGCTGCTTTCACCCTTAACGGGATCTTCTGAAACTATATAATTAATATATATATATATACATGGTGGCTGCCAACTCGTTTTCGAGTACGGCCACTACTTTATATCCATGTAGGAGAACCCCTACCGATGCGCTGAACGAGTGTGACTTTTTAGTCCAGCCAGCGACTTGAAAACTCTGGTACAAACACTACACTTGTGACAATTACTGACACATAGTGCTGGGCCCATGGTACCATGTGATGACAAGTGCAGAGAGATCTCCAGATACAAAGCAATGCCTGTGCCCTGAAGCTTTTATAGTGAGCAAAGGCACTGCACAAAGCCAGTCCCACTCTCTTAACCAAGATGATATTTACCAAAAAGAACAACAAGTCAACATCATTGGATACCATCAGGGCTGCAGGTGTTATATCAGAGTTTTCCTTCTCCTAGAATTCTGCCTTGACAAAGGCTAAGGGGTCATCTCTCCCGGTGATTTTGGATGGCCATTGACTCTTAAGAGCTCCTTTGCCCTTTGACAGGTTTTGTTTTTAGTCCTGCAGGATGTCCAAAGTCACCCTCCTCACCAAGAAACCTTGGTGGGGTTGCCAGTTTAGTCGCCAACGACCCGACCATGGGACAGGTTGTACTGGGATACATGTTACCAGTAGCACCAACTGGTGACCTGACACATACATACATACATACATACATACATACATACATACATACATACATATATATTAAATATTTATACTCTGCTATGTATTGAGTACCTTACTTCCTCTGATTGAACACAGGATAAACATATATCATCATCATCATCATTTTACGTCCGCTTTTCCCTGCTTGCAAGGGTGGGATAATATATATGTATAGCCAGGGAGTGTAACTTGGAGTTACTGTAGGTTTACCCGGGTGAGCACTCGATGTTTAGGTTCACTTCAGTGTCGAGGTGTAGAGCTATACAGAGTATACACTCTGTATAGCTCTTGTAATGTTACAAGGGGTCTGACGAGCCGTGGATTACAGAGTCAGGTCAGATCGATACAGATCGAACCTTGAGCTGGTCAGTGGCGAAACGCGCGTCACCAACCAATAAACATAATGAAGGAGTAACCAATCGTCCTTGTTATCTTAGTTAACTATATATATATATATATATATATATATATATATATATATACACAACAGATTTCTGTAGTGTTCATCAACCAAATTTCACTCACAAGGTTATAGTAGAAAACACATCATGCCCAAGGTGCTACATAGTAGGTGTAAACTTGAAACCACATGGTTGAGAACTAGACTCCTTAACCACACAACCTTAAATGTACCTATTAATTCTCTTTTTTTATGTTTTTTTTTATTTTTCGGAAATACCCAAAAGACTGTTTTTCTTCACAGCAGCTGTCAAAATATCTGGAGTATTCTTCTGGAATATAGAGTTTAACCAGGAAGCATTTAAACCGGCCATATCCGGTCAGAATTCTCTCACTTACCTTAACATAAATCATATTTATGTTAAGGTAAGGTTCTCAAAATAAATAATATCAAAATCTCATAGATTTGATATTAAGTGAGATAAAGCCTTTACCATGAAAATATAATAGTAAATATAGAGTAATGTAAATGTTAAAGGGTTAAGATATATATATATCTTTACATTACTTTGTTTTATGCGTGTAAAAAACTAGTTGCTGTTTAAACCTCCTTTTTTATTTCATTCTTTTTTTCTTAGCTAGAAATTACTGTGTGACCCAATTTTGAATTGTCTACCCCACAGGCTTCAAGATGATGGAACACATGGAGGTGAAACCTCCATCATCTGCTTGATGGAGTTTGAGTTCTTAATTTCTTTCTCTCTCTCTCCTCCCTTTTCTTTCTCCCTCTCTCACTTTTTTTCTTTCTTCCAGTCCTTCTCTCTCTCTCTCACTTTTTTTCCTTCTTCCAGTCCTTCTCTCTCTCTCTCTCTCTCTCTCTCTCTCTCTCTCTCTCTCTCTCTCTCTCTCTCTCCTCTCTCTCTCTGACACACACCTGAGATATTTCAGGAATTACTTTCATTGAAAAATGAATATACTCTGGCTGATTAGTTGCAATACTCTTTGAAATTGTTATCAAGAAATCAAACCAACTCAAAATTGATGCAGGGAAAAAATATATTTGTTCATTTGTTTCAGCCAATTTCTGTTGGTAACCATTTTTATTATTATCAGTATTATAATTGTTTCCACTTTAGGCACAAGGCCAGCAATTACCCAGTGTATTACTGGTACTTTATTTTATCGACCCCCGTAAGGATGAAAGGCAAAGTTAACCTCGGCGGGATTTGAACTCAGAATGGCAAGGGCCGTAACTCAATGCATCAAAGCATGGTGGCCGGGCAGTACCGATACTGCCCGGCCACCATGCTTTGATGCATTGAGTTACGTCCCTCTACGGTCTGAGTTCAAATCCCGCCGAGGTTCACTTTACC
Organism: Eledone cirrhosa; assembly: GCA_964016885.1. Classification (NCBI taxonomy): domain Eukaryota; kingdom Metazoa; phylum Mollusca; class Cephalopoda; order Octopoda; family Eledonidae; genus Eledone; species Eledone cirrhosa. Next base: position 224,166,256 of record OZ024741.1, read on the forward strand.
TTTCATCCTTACGGGGTCGATAAAATAAAGTACCAGTAATGCACTGGGTAATTGCTGGCCTTGTGCCAAAAGTAAAAACAATTATTATCAGTATTATTATTATGGTAGTGTGGAGGTGCTTGGCCTAGTGGTAAAGGTGTTGTACTTACGTCTATAATGTTATTGGTTCGATTCCTTAGTTGGGTTGCATGTTGTATTCTGGAGTAAAACACTTAATTTCACATTACTCCAGTATACTCAGCTGAATATGAGTAGCAGCAATAGTTAGGGGTTTAGCCCTGCAATGGACTGGCATCCTGTCCAGGAGGGAATCTTGTACTCTCTGTCTCTTCACACCATGAAACTGGAATAAGCACCGGCCTAATGAGCCTTAAATGGCTTAAGAGAGACTACTACAGTAGTAGATTGGCAGTATTGGTAGAGTATTGGACAAAATGGTTTCCGGCATTTAACTACAACTTTCTATATTCTGAGGTCAACTTTATCCTTCATAATTCTGGGGTCGATAAAATAAAATACCAGTAAAGTTCTGGGGTTGATTTAATTGATTTTTGTGCCTAAAGTAGAAATCAGTAGAAATCATTATTATGTTCTGAGTTCAAATTCCACCTAAATCAGAAACCAATATAATTGTTGTAATTAAAGGATTGGCAGAATCGGTAGAGCATCGGATAACATGCTTTATGGCATAGAGTTACGGCTCTTTACATTCTGAGTTCAAATCCTGCCACGGTTAGCTTTGCCTTTCATCCTTAAAGAGTCAATACAATAAAGTACCAGTACTGCACTGGGGTTGATTTAATCGACTTGCCTCTCCCCACCGAAAATTGTTGGCCTTGTGTCGTGTCTAAATCAGAAACCATACTTATTCATCCCTCCCCACCTCACATACATAACAAGACCTTTGTCTGGAAGGCAAGGGAAGTAAACTGAGCAGCAATCCTGTCTTTTCTAGAATAGAGATACCTAATAGAGAGACGAATATCTATTTATTTATTCTTTCTATGGTTCTTTGTTTTGTGTATGAGACAGCTGCTATTATGCAATATCCCCTAACGATGGTGGGATTAGGGTGTGTAAGGTCCATATTCTCAGTTGGACAGAGATCTGGGTATTCACTCAGTATATGTTGAGCATTCTACTCTGGTAAATCATGCTGGCAGGCTGCTGATGGTTACATTGAATTGGCCAACACTGTGTAGCCGATTCAAGGATATCTACTCTGCCCAAGGGAGGTTAGTGCCAGAGGAGAAGGCTGTATTGGGTTAGGCATTTAGTTGGGTGGGTCAAGATGTCTTGCCAACTCTCCATGTCTGAAGCATGTTGAAATCTGAGTCTCACAGCTTTACTATCTTACAAAAGAAAGGGCAGCGTGACATCAAGTGTTGTTGACCTAGTAGCTGAGAATCTTCAGCTATGTCATGGAGTGAATGACTCGAGTCCATTGAGGCTTTGGTTACCAACTAAAGTGCGTAATACTCTCTAAGAATCGATTCTATGGTGCTTGGTTAAGGAGTAAACTTCATAATCATGTGATTTCAGTTTCTATCACACTGTGTGGCTCCTTGGGCAAGTAAGTGCCTTCTACTATCGCCATGAGCCAACCAATACTTTGTGAGTGAAATTTGGGGATCACATTATATACAATCACTCAGTACACTTCTGTAAAGTGGTTTATGATAGCAAGGGCTTTCAGCCATAAAAAACCTGCCAAACAAAGGATCAGGAAGACTCTTCAGCTATACCAAGGACATGACATCTTCCCTGATGCATTAGCTATGAAATTAAAGTGAAATAACTACACGCAGATATCAAAATAAATTTGCAGACAGGGCACACCAAAATTTACTATAGTAACCATATATCGTTTGCTAACATAGACAGAAAACCTCAAATTTTAGAGGAGTTAGTCAATTAAATTTAACTCAGAAATACGTAAGGCAAAGTTGATGGGATTTGAATTCAGACATAAAGAGCTGTAACTAAATACTGCAAGCTATTTTGTCCAATGTTTCACTGATTCTACCAATCTATTGCACATTTTTAAATAAGGATTTTAAGGGACTTTAAAAACTACAAAGGCTGCCATATATTGCTGACAACTTTATTTTATATAGGTGACCTAATCAACAACAAAGGAGAGAGAAAGTTGCTTTGAGAGCATATTAGCCGGGATAAGAATAGGATGGGAAAAATTTAAAGAATTACTACTTATGTTGACAACAAAAGGTTTCTCCTTATTAACAAAAGTGTTGGTTGTATGATGCTTGTTTGTGATGTGTGATGATGCATAGTAGTGAGATGTAGGCAGTGAATGCTGAGTATGTGCAAAGGCTGGAGAGAAATGGAGTGAGCATGGATGAACTGAGAAAAAAACTGGGTATAACAAAAATCAGATCTGTGCAAAACTGCGCTGGTATAGACATGTGATATGCATGGATGGTGATTGCTGGGTAAAGAGTGCAAAGAAAGGAAACCACTATAGAAGGAAACCACTATAGAGAAAGACCAGGGAAGATTTGGGTGGAGATGGTGAGAGCTGATCTCAAATCACTGAAACTCACAGAAGAGTTGACAAAGGAAGGCAATGAGTGGAGGGATGCTGTGCTGATATAAAACAACAATGGTGTTAGAGTTGAAGTAAGGGTTTGAGGAGACTGTAAAAACTATAATACTCTTTACTCCTATGTATTGCTGACATTTGCCTCAATGATCCATTTTGTGCTGCCTTCATTACAAATGGAATGAAGATGATGCAAGAGTCATCTTTAGTTTTTTTTCTCATTGATTCTGTAATGTCTATCAATTTTTCATTCTCATCACGACCTTATTAGAAACAAAAGACTGATTTCTGCACAGATTAGCAGATCAAAGAGCAACTTCCAGACAAATATTGTCATATTCTTGCTTTATATCAAACATTTAAGCAATCATCAAGTCTCTGAGAGCTAACATAAGTTGCACCGCAAACAGATTTTATCAGGAATTACAATGGCGTTTATAGTGTATGTCTGCATGTGTATGAATGTGTGTGTGTATATATACGGATGTATATATGTGAGTGCATATATGTATGCATATATCCATGTGTATATGTGTGTGTATGTATGGACATGTATGTGTGTGTTTGTGCATATATGTGTGTATGCTTGTGTGTGTATTGTCTGCATATTTGTTTCTATGTTTGTCTTTCTATCTGTCTGTCCGGTTGTCTCTCTATATATATGTTTTTCTTCTCTGTGTATATGTATGTATATATATATATATATGTGTATATGTGCATATATATACATACATGTATGTAAGGTGCTCATGCTGGAGACATGACAAAAGAGCACCTTGTCCACCTTGTACAGTGGTTGTGTTGGTGACATGACAAAAAACACCCAGTCCACCCTGTAATGTGGTCATATTGGTGATATGACAAAATGCACCAGCCTACCCTATAAAGTGATTATGTTACTGGCATGACAAAGAGCACCCAGTCCAGCCTGTCAAGTGGTCATGTTGGTGACACATTGAAAAAGTACCCAGACCAACCTGTCAGTTGGTTCTTTTGGTACCACAATAAAAACCATCCAGTCCACGTTATAAATGTGGTTGGCATTAGGAAGGGCATCAAATCATAGAAACCAAACCCTAAACAGTTCTGTATGAGCAAAACATCGTCACCTGATCTGACTTGTCCTACAATGAGGCAACTTGTCTAACCTATGCTAGTGTGGAAAATGGACATTAGATAGAAATGATGATGATGATAATGATATATGTATATATATTTTTACATATACATATACATGGTAAATACACAAAGAACAGCACATCTTCATCTTCATCACCATCATCATCATTTTATGTCTGCACTGTTTAATATCTATACAAGTTGTCATGTGCTATGGCTATACTAATCATGTGACCATGTCTTGCTCGTGCACTTTGTTTTTATGGCTGAATGCTTTTCCTAATGCCAATCACTTTACAGCATTTTATCATGACTCTGGTACTCCGACCTTACAGAGTGGACTGGGTGTTTGTTATCATGGCACCAACACTGGGAAGACATTGCTGGGATATTTCATCATCATTATAACCATTTCACAGTATCGGTAGAGGGTTGGACGCCATGCTTTGCAGCAAAGAGTTACAGCCCCTTATGGTCTGAGTTCATATCCTGCTGAGGTTAACTTTGCCTTTCATCCTTACGGGGTCGATAAAATAAAGTACCATACATAAAATAAAGTTCATACTTGCATCTATTAGACGGGTCATCCATGTTATGAGACAAGTCTGGCCATGTGGCCACACTGTACCTTGCTCAAATGGAACAATATTGTGGCTGGGATTTTTACAGCTGGATGTCCTTCCTAACACCAACCAGATTTATAGTGCGGAACTGAGTAGCACTGTTATGAGGAGGCTCTGGCCAGTTGCTACAAGGAAAAGGGTGATGTTCTAGAAAGGGGCAACTAAAGAGGAATAAAACTAATGGACCAAGTTATGAAAGTGATGGAGAAAGTTCTAGTACATCTATAAGGATGAAAGGCAAAGTTAACCTTGGCGAGATTTGAACTCAGACCATAAAGGGGCATCACTCCATGCTGCAAAGTATGGCGTCTGACCTTCTACCGATATTGCCAATAGATGTGAAATAATTGTTTCTACTTTTGGCACAAGGCCAGCAATTATCCCAGTGTATTACTGGTACTTATTTTATCGACCCCTTAAGGATGAAAGGCAAAGTTAACCTCGGCGAGATATGAACTCAGACCATAAAGGGCTGTAACTCTTTGCTGCAAAGCATGGCGTCCAACCCTCTACAACCCTCTACCGATACTGCCAATCCAATGGATGTGAAATAATGATGATGATATATATATATGTATCCCAGTTTTTAAAATAGGTACAGGTACGTTGTATTCCTATGTGTCATAAGAGGCGAATAATAGGGTGAGCATCAGGAAAGCATCTGACTAAAACATTGTCTCAAAACATCTCATCCAACCCATGCCAGCATGGAAAAGTGGATATAAAAATTATGTTAATTGTTTCTATTTTTGACACAAGGCCAGCAATTACCCCAGTGCATTACTGGTGCTTTATTTTATTGACTCCGTAAGGATGTAAGGTAAAGTTAACCTCGGCGGGATTTGAACCCAGAACGTAAAGGGCCACAACTCGATGTTGCAACGCATGGTGCCTGATGTTCTATTGATACTGCCAATCCACTGTCGTCCTTGTAATATGGTAATAATGATGAGGAGAAGGATGATATATACATGCATGTACCTATCTCTCTATCAAACAATTTATCTTGTCATTGGTCTTTCTTGCTCCCATCTCTGTCAATTCCTCCATATTTATCTTCATCAAACTCACTGTCCGACTATGTATACACTTTATCTATCTATACACCTGTCTGTGGATCTAAAATCACAATTGTGTGCAAGAATTTTGCTCTTCTGCCAGGTTTTCAGTTTTAAAAAACATTCACATTTCTACTACATCATACAAATCTGTCCCACTTCAGACTCACACATGTGCACATACACACACACATGTGCACACAGACATGCACATGTGCGCACACAAACACACACACATGCGTGCACACACACACAAAACAAACTAAATCGTAAAATAGAACAAATAGCGATTTCTAATTTTGGGACAAGGCCAGCAATTTTGGAGCGGGATAAGTTGATTATGTTGACCCCAGTACTTAATTGGTGATTTATTTTATTAACCCTGGAAGGATAAAAGGCAAAGTTGACCTCAGCTGGATTTGAACTTAGAATGTAGAAAATCATAACTAAAAATACCACAGAGAATTTTGTTTGATGCTCTACTAATGCTGCCAATTTATCTACCTCAATAATATAGCAAATAACAAAAAAAAAACAAAATTCAAAAGAAAAAAAAAACATGTGAATAAAGGAAGGAAATCCCTAGAACCATTTGAAACGGAAGGAAAAGACTGGCAGAATTGAGCAGAATGTCTCAAACAAATAATGAAAAACTTGGAAAAAACCTGGAAAAAAAAAGAAGAGACAAGATATAACCCTTCTCTCACACCATTAGTAAGATTGTGAATATTTGAGGAAAGAGAAAAGAGAAAAAACAACAATATTACTGTCTCAAAAGAGAGAAGAGTATGAAGGAATGGTGGATAGAAGAAAGAAAAATTCCAATATTGGACTGTGTGTATCGATAAATCAATGCTTTACTGTATGTTAATGTTGGCTTGGCTTCTGTTGTGTTGCTTTTCATACTTCTTTTTTATCTTCTTCTCTGCTGGCTTCACTCACTACTGAATACACTTGCTTTATCTTGAACACAGCTCTGTAGTGTTGAGCTGTGTGCTATGTTGCTGTTTGTGTGCTGGCTGTATTTGTATGGTGTATTGCTTCATACTACATTGTGTTCATTATGGTCTCTTGTACTGTTTGTTGGCTTTACTTACTTTTGAATTAGACTGGCCTTATCTCAACTATGCCTCTCAATAATGCTGGTTTGTTTTTAGTGTTGTGTGTTCTGTGTTGCTGGGGTGTGTTGTATGTTGTGTTGTGTGTTGTGTGTTGTGTGTTGTGTATTGTATGATGTGTGTTGTGTGTTGCTAGTGTGTTGTGTGTTACTGGTGTGATGTGTGTTGTGTGTTGCTAGTGTGTTGTGTGTTACTGGTGTGATGTGTGTTGTGTGTTGCTAGTGTGTTGTGTGTTGTGTATTGCTAGTGTGTTGTGTGTTGTGTGTTGTGTGTTACTGGTGTGATGTGTGTTGTGTGTTGCTAGTGTGTTGTGTGTTGTGTGTTGCTAGTGTGTTGTGTGTTACTGGTGTGATGTGTGTTGTCTGTTGCTAGTTTGTTGTGTGTTACTGATGTGATGTGTGTTGTGTGTTGCTAGTGTGTTGTGTGTTACTGGTGTGATGTGTGTTGTGTGTTGTGTGATGTGTGTTGCTGGTGTGTGTTGTGTATTGTGTGTTGCTGTTGCGTGTTGCTGGTGTGTGTTTTGTTGCTGGTGTGTTGTATGTTGCTGGTGTGTGTTGTGTGTTGCTGGTATGTGTTGTGTTGCTGGTGTGTTGTGTGTTGCTGGTTTGTGTTGTGTGTTGTGTCTTGCTGTTGTGTGTTGCTGGTGTGTGTTGTGTGTTGTGTGTTCCTGTTGTGTGTTGTGTGTTGTGTTGCTGGTGTGTTGTGTGTTGCTAGTGTGTGTTGTGTTGCTGGTGTGTGTTGTGTTGCTGGTGTGTGTTGTGTTGCTGGTGTGTTGTATGTTGTATGTTGCTGGTGTGTTGTGTGTTGTGTCTTGCTGTTGTGTGTTGTGTATTGCTGGCGTGTTGTGTGTTGTGTCTTGCTGTTGTGTGTTGTGTGTTGCTGGTGTGTGTTGTGTGTTGCTGGTGTGTTGTGTGTTGTGTGTTGCTGGTGTGTGTTGTATCTTGCTGTTGTGTGTTGTTGGTTTCACAGGCTCCTAAATTATAGAGGTGTTCTCTCAACTATGCCTCTGTAATAATAACATACCTGCCAACCTCTAAAAGCCTAAACAGGGAGTACCATGGAAAAAAGGGCTCCAAAACGGGAACAAATGAGACAAAATGAGGAAATTTTACATAATGAAAGCTATACCCATTTTCACAAGAGAAGACATCTCTCACCTACCCTAAAGTGACTTGGATATCTCCTCATTGGACCGGGAGAGTTGATAGGTCCGTAATGATTATTTGGTGTGTTTGGTGTTCATGTTGTGTGTTGGCTTCACACACTACTAAATTACACAAACACAACTTAATAATGTTAGTCATTGATGGAGTGTGTTGTGTGGAGTGTGTATTAGTAATGCATACATGTGGAGATGATGTCTGTTGGAGCTATACACATAGTGTATGTTTCATGTTGGTATTATGATGTTGCAGGTCTGGTATTTTTTTGTTTGTTTGTTTATGTGTTGATATAACCATGTTTATAGGATGTGTTGTGGTTTGAGTACTGTGGACTAGACCTTAGTGTGCAGTAGTATCTGGAAGACCCAAAGCCTTCATATTGCAACAAAACTCTGAAGCAGTAGAATTACTACTATGTAGTTTGCCTTCTTTCATGTCTTATTCTTTTTATTTATTGTAACTTTCTTCTACTAAACCACTGGAAACCACCATTAGATTTATAATACAAAGCTGTTTGTTCTAAAGATCAACCAAATGGATGTTAAATGATGATGATGATGACAATAGCGACGATGATGAGGATGATGATGATGATTATGATGACGATGACACTGATGATAATAATGATGATGAGGAGGAAGAGGAGGATATTTATTTTTAAAAATCTTCCATCATAATTTTATGCCAGAACTGTTGTTAAGTTATGTTCCAAATGTTGGCTTGATAATGAGAAAGTTAGTTATAGTACTAAATTCCTCCAAATTCTTGATTATTTTCAAAAGGATAAACAATGTCTTTCATTATAAATATGGTAATGTAAAGGTTAAATGACTTTGATTTATTATATAAAAACTTTACATGTGCTTATTGTTTTCTGGTCAAACCTTGATTTGGTTGGTATAAAATATTGGTACCACCAATATTGTTTTCTTTTGACTGCTTAGAAATTGTATGCATATCTATATTTCCTATGTTTGAGGAGATGTACAAAAACAACACTGTCTTTTTTAATTTCTCTCTCTTTTTGTCTTTATTTTTGTGTGTGTCTCTCATTCTGGTTTAATATATGTATATATATATATATATATATATATATATATATATATATATATATATATATATATATAGATAGATAGATAGATAGATATAGTTCAAGGAGACAACACACAGAGGTACAAAAAGTCTTATTAATGGTGTGTAAACTGTGAGTGGAGGTAGGAATTAGCGGGTTGCGTCACCATGTGATGTAATATCCAGGGAGTACGTAACTGTGATCTCGGCTCTCTGCAGCCATTGAGTGTTTTTTCACATGTTTTTGTTAACAGCTCCTCAATTTTTGGCTGCCATTGAGTGATGGCCACAGCACAATGAACCAACCTGAAGTTTCTAGTCTGGCTGGGGAAAACTCAGTCAGAAGTATTTGGAATACTGCAACATGTGTGCAGAGATGAGATGATGTCACGTTCATGGGTTTTTGAGTGGCACAAAATGTTCAAAGACATGTGCAGGAGCAGAAGGCCTTCAACAAACAGAACTGAGGCCAATGTTAAGCGTGTGAGGTAGGTGGTGCGTGGCAACTGTTGGCTGACTGTTAGACTGATTACAAGTGAGCTGGGCATGAATAGTGATAGCTTTTGGAAGATTATCACCGAAGATTTGTGTATGTGGAAGATCTGTGTGAAGATGGTGTTGAAGCTGCTGAATGATGATCAGAGGGACCGGCATATGCAGGTGTGTAAGGATATCCTCCACCACCACCACCACCACTTGTCGACTACTGTCGAGATGATGGATCTCACTCTCATGCCCCAGAATCCCCTGTCCCCCATCGCTGCCCCCAGGTTCTGTCTGCTGATTCCCGTATCCCTAGAGATAACGCCAGGGAATGACAGCTTCCTACTCCTAGTCAGGCTGGAGTCAGGGTTCCAGAGCAAGAGAGCGGATATGATTTCATTGCTGGCACGGTGACATCCAGGAGTTTTGCAAGACATCCTACTGCAAGCCAGAGACCATATTTGTAATTTGAGCAAACAGACAGTAGGTGGCAGGATGTTGAAATGGTAAATAGACAGAGCTAAAAAAACAAAGACAGGCTCATAAAGAATGAAAGAAATAGGGAGGGCAAGGAACAATATCAGGTAGTTAGAAGAGAAGCTAGATGCCAGGTGTACTAAGCAAGGAGAGATAAGAGCTTTAACAATGTTCTGAAAGAGGTGTTTTGGTTTGCAAAGCAGTGTATGAATATGAATCATTTTCATGTGTTGGGAATGTGTGTGTACATAATGACCATGGTACATTCTGACTTCACTGATACTGATAAAGAAAGTGATATAGAAATGATTTTACAGACGATTGCTAAATGAAAATAATTCTTGTGTGTGTGTGTGTGTGTGTGTGTGTGTGTGTGAGAGAGAGAGAGAGAGAGAGTACTCCAAGTAAACCAAGCAGGGGGACCAGCTATTGAAATTGACAGCTATATAGTCAAAATGGTTATTAAGAATATGAAAGCAGGGAAAGCAGCTGGATCATCAGGGAAATTCGCTGAGATGCTGAAGTAGGACACATACTAGTCAGTTGCATAGTCAATCAGATAGTACAGGAAGGTGTCATATCCAATGACTAGCAGAGCAATATCTTCATCAACTGCTACAAGGAAAATGGAGATTTTTACAAAGAAGAAACTACAGAGGCGTCAAATTAATGGATCAAGTAATAAAAATAACAGAAAGAATTATAGCATAATTGATTAGGAAGAAAATTAGATTCGATGTATGCAGTTTTAGTTTGTGCCAGGACAGGACACTACTGATAGTATTGTTTCACAGATGGAAGTCTCCCTGTAGTGAGACAACTACAGTTTTTAGCAAAAAGTAAGCAACTATAGCTAGTACTTGTTGACCTAAAGAAGGCTTTTGACAGGTTATTACACTTTGTAGACTGGTGGTAAGTAAGGACACTAGGATAACAAGAATAGTTTGTGAGTGCTGTTCAAGTCACAAACTAGGGGAAGATGAATAGTTTGTAAGAGCTGTGCAAGCTATATAGAGAAGTGTATGGTTTGTAAGAGTTGTGCAAGGCTCATATAGAAATGTCTGGTTTGTGAGAGCCGTGTGTGCTACATTCAGAGATGAATGGTTTATGAGAGCTGTGCAAGCTACATAGAGAAGTTAATGGTTTGTGAAAGCTGCATATATACCACATACACAGATGCTAACAGCAAGGTGATAGTTAGGAATAAGTTCAGTGAGGAGTTTAGCATATGTTTAGATATCCATTAAGGTTCTATTCTCAGCCTCCTCCTGTTCTGAAGACTATAACTGAGGAGTTTAAATCTGGCTGTTTGTAGGAACTTCTGTCTTCTGATGACCTGCTGTCAGTTGAAGAATTAAATTAATAAATTCTAGATCATCTTTATCATCATCACGATCAAAGTTTAAAGACTAGTTTCTATGCTTGTATGAGTTAGATTATGAGGCTAGACAAGTCAGGTAATTACATCTTCCTCGTACACTCTGTTTTTGGCTTAGTTTTCTACAATTGGATTCCCTTCCTAACATCAACCATCTTACAGTGTGTACTGGGAGGTTTTTATTGTGACTCTAGTTCTACCATCTTACAGGGTAGGAGCAAAATCTAGAATCCAAAGGATTCAGAAAAAAACTTAGGAAAAACTAAAACTTTAGTAGATAGGAAAGAAATAGCCTGTCTGGCATCTGGAAAATGGTCCTGCTCTCAATATGCAGAAAAAGAGTTGTTGTTGTTGTCGTCGTCGTCGTCGTCGTCGTTGTTGTTGTTATTGTTGTTGTTGTTGTTGTTGTTGTTGTTGTTGTTGTTGTTGTTGTTGTTGTTGTTCTTCTTCTTCTTCTTCTTCTTCTTCTTCTTCTTCTCCTCCTCCTCCTCCTCCTCCTCCTCCTCCTCCCCCCCTCTTCCTTCTACCCCCCCTCCTCTGTTGAGAAGAGGGTTGTGGGGGGAAGAGTCCTCAAACACTCCTTCCTGTCAGAAGCAACCATCTCCAATTGATCCAACTGAGATTAGCTGAGCTCATGGATGTTATCCAACCATCTTCTTCAGAGTCTACCCCTGGGTCGGGTCTCTTTGTCAGTTCGTTTTACCCATAAAATCTGTCCAAATTTTTTTCTGAGACATTCTAACCACATGCCCATAATATCAGAGCTGTGACCTCTCAATTTGGAGAAGTAACGGCTCTCTCTACCTGGAGTGACTCTCTGATTTCTGAGGTATGCACTCTATCAAGTAACATTACTCCAAAGACCCTTCAGAGGAACTCCATTTCGATCACTTGCTTTCAAGCCTTGCACTGGACCAATCCCACTCCCTGAAGAACAGGTCAGCATCATTGACTGTCATCAAGTTGCAGGATTTACACAAGTTTTCCTTCTCCTAGAATGATGTTCTAAGAAGAACTTGGGGTCGCTTTCTCCTGGTGGGCTAACCATGCACTCAGGCACCAAATCAAATATTACCATGTCACCCACACATACATTCATACATACATTCATACATACTTCATATAAACATACATACATTCATACATACATACATGGTGGCTGCCAACTCGTTTTCGAGTATGGCCACTACCTTATATCCATGTAGGAGAACCCCTACCGATGCGCTGAACGAGTGTGACTTTTTAGTCCAGCCAGCGACTTGAAAACTCTGGTACAAACACTACACTTGTGACAATTATTGACACATAGTGCTGGGCCCATGAAACCATGCGAGGACAAGTGCAGAGAGATCTCCAGATATAAAGCAATGCCTGTGCCGTGAAGCTTTTATAGTGAGCAAAGGCACTGCACAAAGCCAGTCCCACTCTCTTAACCAAGATGATATATACATACATACATACATACATATATACATACATACATACATATATACATACATACATACATATATACATACATACATACATACATAGACGTTAAACGATGCATACGTACACACATCCATACATACATAATCATACATGCATGTATGCACACATGCACATACACACATGCATGCACGTGCGCGTGCACACACACATATATAATTTAAATGCAGTTTAAATTATGTATCAATAACAATTGTTTTCAAAGAGTAAATATCTGTAATGTTTATACAAACCTATCTATTTAACCCTTTAGCATTTACATTACTCTATATTTACTATTGTATTTTCACGGTAAAGGTTTTACCTCACATAATTATCTCACATAATATCGAATCTATGAGATTTTGATATTTATTTTGAGAACAATGCCTTAACATAAGTATGAGCAGCCAGTTACAGCTGGTTTGAACAGAACGAGGTGAGAGAATTCTGGCCAGATACAGCCGGTTTAAATGCTAAAGGGTTAAGTGTATTTCAATAAAGATGTGCTACATGTCACTCTTCAATACATTTGAGATATATTGTATGTATGGTCCCATAACCCCTGATGCAGATCTAGAGGGTGCTTTCATGACATACAACATATTTTGGGTACTTTAAATTTGGCAGAGCCCACTCCGTCCCCAGGTCTGATCATGGGTGATTTCTTCGATAGAGAGAGGGAGGAAATGAGAACAAGTTATAGAGGAAGAATTGACTCCAGTACTTGAAAGGTACTATTAATCAACCTTGAAAAGATGAAAGGCAAAGTTGACTATAGTGGGATTTGAACTTAGAGTGCAAAAGGCCAGAATGAATAGCACAAATCTAATGACTCTGCTAATTTGCTACTTTTTTCATTTGAGATATATTATGAAGTAAAAATTAGTTTTAAATGGAAATGGAAAGTGGGTCATGGGACTTGGTTTGCTAGAAAGAAGTAAAGCTCTGCAACTCAGCTCCAATGTTAGAATTCCTCTTTAAATGATTTGAAACCTTATTAAAACATCATTGAAATTGAACAGAATTTCTCAAGAAAAGTGGTGACTTAATGTATAAAGAACTGCTGTTGCAGTATCTTTTAGATCCCTGGCAATAAAAACGATTAGATTTGATATATTTCTGTTATCATTTAAAAAAGGAAAATTACTTTTAAAAAATGGAGAAGGGAGAAACTTTGGTTATATTTGAAAAATAATAAAATAAATCTAAAAATAAAATAGAAACTCACGTTGGAAGTAAAAATTAGCGACTTGCCTTAAAAATTTGATAGAAAATTCTATTTTACCCATAGGAGTTTCTTGATTTTCTTTTTATTCTTTTCAAAACTTTCTCCACAATTTAATGATACAGAGTTATCGATATTATCCAGAGAGAAATTTTGGTAGATTTCTTAACATTAAGCTAATAATTGTGATATTGAGGGAAACACGGTAATATAGTGACATTTCTTTGTGGAAAACATTCAATGAATCATTTTGTATGTAACCCTTCAATTCTAAAATTGAAATTCTTTATGATTCTTTGATAAAAGCAGTAAAAGAAATGGAATTGAACTGATAACATTTAATAAGAAAAATAAACTGTTAGAATTGTATTTTATTCAAAGAAACTAAATTTGAACAGAGGAAAAAATATAAAACAAACATTAATGTTTGTATATGTGTGTGTGTTTGGCAGAATTTTAAAATTATTTACTGTTTACTGAAATTTTGCAAAAGATTTCGATTTTATTTATTTTCGTTTATTTATTTATTTCAATAAAAGTATAAGCATGTTATCTTTGTCAGTGAAACAAACATATTAACTATACATTGTTGAAAATGAAACATTATTCGAGATAGCAAATTCTGTTAAGGGAAGATATATTAACCTCCCTGCCGCAGCAACCAACACATTATTCTCATTATTTACTTATATTTTCCATACTTTCCTCTGAGATCCAATTAAAGTTTTTATCTTTTATTTGATATTGGTTTTACTTTTTGTCTAAGAAGAGGGGTGGCATACAGTAGTTAAGGTTTGAAAGTAGTAAACTATAAGTAGTGAATCTGATGTTTATTGAAGAGAATAGAGAGATAGTAATTGGGTGGTGGTAGTAGTGGTTATATAAACCAAAGGTAGAGTGTATAAGTGCTGATAGTGGTGGTATGTATATATGAACCAGTAACTCTTGTTGGAGTCATGCGGGTGATATCAAGACATACAGTATTCTTTGGGCATTTTAAACCTGGAGGAACCCATTACTTCTCCAGGTTTGAACACATCTGATTTCTTTCAGAGAAGGAGGGAGAGAGAGAGAGTGAGAAAGAGACACAGAGGAAGAATCGACCCCAGCACTGGACTAATACTTTTCTTATCTACCTTGAAAAGATGAAAGACAATGTTGACTTTGGTGGATTTTTAACCCAGAACATAGACAGCAGGAATGATTACCACAAGGCATTCTATCCAATGTTCTAATGATTCTGCCAATTCGCCACATCTAGTAGTGTTGGTTCTGATGGTAGTGGTGGTTATGGTGGTGGTCATGGTGGTGGTTGTGTTGGTGGCAGTGGTAGTGGTGGTAGTGATAATTATATAAACCAGAGGTTGAGTGGTGGTTGTAGAGGTGACTGGTGGCGGTTGTGTTGGTGGCAGTGGTAGTGGTGGTTGCATTGGTAATGGTGGTTGCAGTGGTAGTGATAGTTATACAAATCAGAGGTTGAGTGGTGGTTGTGGTGGTTTGGTGGTAGTGTTGATTATATAATCTAGAGTTAGAGAGTGGTACTAGTAGTGGTGGTAGTGATAGTTATATAAACCAAAGGTTGAGTGGTGGTTGTGTTGGTGGCAGTGGTGGTGGTGGTTGCAGTGCAAGCAATAATTATATAAACCAGAGGTTGAGTGGTGGTTGTGTTGGTGGCAGTGGTGGTGGTGGTGGTTGCAGTGCAAGCAATAATTATATAAACTAGAGGTTGAGTAGCTGCTGAAGTGAAGGTTGCTGTATAAACCCGAAGTTGATGGAGGTAATCTAGAAGTATAGTTAGTGAGGTGTAATTAAAAGTTGTGAACCACAGGTGAGTTAACGAGGTAGAGATTGATGGTAGTAAACCAGAGATACAGTAGCTGAGGTATATTAAGGTGATGGTAGTAAACCAGATGTAGTGTAGGTGTTGATGGTAGTAAACCAGATGTAGTGTTAACAGAGGTGTTGATGGTTGTAAACCAGATGTAGTGTTAACAGAGGTGTTGATGGTTGTAAACCAGATGTAGTGTTAACAGAGGTGTTGATGGTAGTAAACCAGATGTAGTGTTAACAGTGGTGTTGGTAGTAAACCAGATGTAGTGTTAACAGAGGTGTTGATGGTAGTAAACCAGATGTAGTGTTAACAGTGGTGTTGGTAGTAAACCAGATGTAGTGTTAACAGTGGTGTTGATGGTAGTAAACCAGATGTAGTGTTAACAGTGGTGTTGATGGTTGTAAACCAGATGTAGTGTTAACAGTGGTGTTGATGGTAGTAAACCAGATGTAGTGTTAACAGTGGTGTTGGTAGTAAACCAGATGTAGTGTTAACAGTGGTGTTGATGGTAGTAAACCAGATGTAGTGTTAACAGTGGTGTTGATGGTAGTAAACCAGATGTAGTGTTAACAGTGGTGTTGGTAGTAAACCAGATGTAGTGTTAACAGTGGTGTTGATGGTTGTAAACCAGATGTAGTGTTAACAGTGGTGTTGATGGTAGTAAACCAGATGTAGTGTTAACAGTGGTGTTGGTAGTAAACCAGATGTAGTGTTAACAGTGGTGTTGATGGTAGTAAACCAGATGTAGTGTTAACAGTGGTGTTGATGGTTGTAAACCAGATGTAGTGTTAACAGTGGTGTTGATGGTTGTAAACCAGATGTAGTGTTAACAGTGGTGTTGGTAGTAAACCAGATGTAGTGTTAACAGTGGTGTTGATGGTAGTAAACCAGATGTAGTGTTAACAGTGGTGTTGATGGTAGTAAACCAGATGTAGTGTTAACAGTGGTGTTGATGGTAGTAAACCAGATGTAGTGTTAACAGTGGTGTTGATGGTAGTAAACCAGATGTAGTGTTAACAGTAGTGTTGATGGTAGTAAACCAGATGTAGTGTTAACAGTGGTGTTGATGGTAGTAAACCAGATGTAGTGTTAATAGTGGTGTTGATGGTAGTAAACCAGATGTAGTGTTAACAGTGGTGTTGATGGTAGTAAACCAGATGTAGTGTTAATAGTGGTGTTGATGGTAGTAAACCAGATGTAGTGTTAACAGTGGTGTTGGTAGTAAACCAGATGTAGTGTTAACAGTGGTGTTGGTAGTAAACCAGATGTAGTGTTAACAGTGGTGTTGGTAGTAAACCAGATGTAGTGTTAACAGTGGTGTTGATGGTTGTAAACCAGATGTAGTGTTAACAGTGGTGTTGATGGTAGTAAACCAGATGTAGTGTTAACAGTGGTGTTGATGGTAGTAAACCAGATGTAGTGTTAACAGTGGTGTTGATGGTAGTAAACCAGATGTAGTGTTAACAGTGGTGTTGGTAGTAAACCAGATGTAGTGTTAACAGTGGTGTTGATGGTAGTAAACCAGATGTAGTGTTAACAGTGGTGTTGATGGTAGTAAACCAGATGTAGTGTTAACAGTGGTGTTGATGGTAGTAAACCAGATGTAGTGTTAACAGTGGTGTTGATGGTAGTAAACCAGATGTAGTGTTAACAGTGGTGTTGGTAGTAAACCAGATGTAGTGTTAACAGTGGTGTTGATGGTAGTAAACCAGATGTAGTGTTAACAGTGGTGTTGATGGTAGTAAACCAGATGTAGTGTTAACAGTGGTGTTGATGGTAGTAAACCAGATGTAGTGTTAACAGTGGTGTTGATGGTAGTAAACCAGATGTAGTGTTAACAGTGGTGTTGATGGTAGTAAACCAGATGTAGTGTTAATAGTGGTGTTGGTAGTAAACCAGATGTAGTGTTAACAGTGGTGTTGATGGTAGTAAACCAGATGTAGTGTTAACAGTGGTTTTGGTAGTAAACCAGATGTAGTGTTAACAGTGGTGTTGATGGTTGTAAACCAGATGTAGTGTAGCTGTTGATGGTTTTAAACCAGATGTAGAGTTAACAGTGGTGTTGATGGTAGTAAACCAGATGTAGTGTTAACAGTGGTGTTGATGGTAGTAAACCAGATGTAGTGTTAACAGTGGTTTTGGTAGTAAACCAGATGTAGTGTTAACAGTGGTATTGATGGTAGTAAACCAGATGTAGTGTTAACAGTGGTGTTGATGGTAGTAAACCAGATGTAGTGTTAACAGTGGTGTTGATGGTAGTAAACCAGATGTAGTGTTAACAGTGGTTTTGGTAGTAAACCAGATGTAGTGTTAACAGTGGTGTTGATGGTAGTAAACCAGATGTAGTGTTAACAGTGGTATTGATGGTAGTAAACCAGATGTAGTGTTAACAGTGGTGTTGATGGTCGTAAACTAGATGTAGTGTTAACAGTGGTGTTGATGGTAGTAAACCAGATGTAGTGTAGCTGTTGATGGTTTTAAACCAGATGTAGAGTTAACAGTGGTGTTGATGGTAGTAAACCAGATGTAGTGTTAACAGTGGCGTTGATGGTAGTAAACCAGATGTAGTGTTAACAGTGGTGTTGATGGTAGTAAACCAGATGTAGTGTTAACAGTGGTGTTGATGGTAGTAAACCAGATGTAGTGTAGCTGTTGATGGTTTTAAACCAGATGTAGAGTTAACAGTGGTGTTGATGGTAGTAAACCAGATGTAGTGTTAACAGTGGTGTTGGTAGTAAACCAGATGTAGTGTTAACAGTGGTGTTGATGGTAGTAAACCAGATGTAGTGTTAACAGTGGTGTTGATGGTAGTAAACCAGATGTAGTGTTAACAGTGGTGTTGATGGTAGTAAACCAGATGTAGTGTTAACAGTGGTGTTGATGGTAGTAAACCAGTGGTGCACTTACTAAGGTATGGGATGTTGATAGTAAACCAGAGACAGAGTTACCTAAGTGGAGGATGGTGTTAGTGAACCAGTGGTACAGTAACTCATATGCAGATGATAGCTTAATGGGGAGGTGAATGATTGTGTTTGCCATGAAGATCAATTTGATGTGTTTAATGTTTTATTTGGTAAGATGAATTTTACCTGATAGCACACGGATAACATGTAGAAGAATCCTCAACAAAACATCATCCATCTCTTGTTATTTTGCATATTAACAAATTCTGACAAAAGCAATATTTAGTATATAATAGTAGAGAAAAATAAATAGGTCTTTTTTGTTTGAAATAAAGTTTTTATATTTTGTCAGTAACTAATTTAGAAAGGATGTTCCAAATTGTTTCGGATACATGAAATTACATATTTATAATCAGACAACTAGATAATCAAGACTTGTTCTTCAGAGAATTTGATTAAAGACTTTGGCATGAGGAAAAACATGAGGAAAAACAGAGATTTTTTTACTTTTAATTTGTGGGTTGAAATATTTTAAGAGTTTGAATTCAAAATAAGTGCAAAGAGATTGAATTTGTATGTACCCTTGGGATTGAGAGAGAAAGAGAGAGATAAGCTAGAAAAAGTGAGCTATGGATTAAATAGAGTAAAAAATGCACAGGTTGACAGGTAGTCTGCCATGCTGGCCTAAGCCAATAGTGGTTAACACTGCTTACTTGATCATTTGCAACAATCTCAAAAGAAATGCTTGACAGTTGTCTATTTCATGTTTAAACCAAATGACCACCTCCTGTAGTGTTTGATAATTTGGTGGGAATTTGTGTACCAAATTTACTTTTTTTTTCAGATGACAAAATGGTGATATACAATTTTGCCACAATAGTAAACTAGACATACAGTTATTGAACTATGTGATAACAGTTGTAAAACGAAGGTACATTTAGGGTGGTAAGTCATGTTGGTAGTCTATCAGCAGTTGAGTTAGGAAAGTAAGGTTTAGAGTTTGTAGACTATTACTACAGTAAAAGATGCTCAGTACTAAATCATATATGGGCAGCTTTTTTTAACAGTGGGCCACATAGGATGTGGATCATCATAAGGTGGGTCGCACTTCTAACAAATTCACGACAATTTTAAAATCAGGCATGCCATTCAGAAAGCCAAATGAGCCACATGTGGCTCACAGGCTGCAGTTTGCCCGTGAATGATGGTAAGAATTAAACCAGTGGTACTGTTACTAAGGTATTAGTGATGGTAGAAAACCTGAGATAGAGTAACTGAATAATGGATTGGTGATAGTAATGGGCCCTTTGCCAAGTTACTACTGTTGTTGTTACTACTGTTGCTGTTACTACTGTTGCTATTACTACTGTTGCTGTTACTACTGTTGCTGTTACTACTGTTGCTGTTACTACTGTTGCTGTTACTACTGTTGCTATTACTACTGTTGCTGTTACTACTGTTGCTGTTACTACTGTTGCTGTTACTACTGTTGCTGTTACTACTGTTGCTGTTACTACTGTTGCTATTACTACTGGTGAGGCACTAGATGACACTCCATTCCTACCTTTCAATGATGCATGCTTAGATTTAGGTTTAGATTTAGAAAATAAAGTTTATAGAACCTTGTTGGCGTTAGGAAGGGCAGTTGGCATTAGGAAAGGCATCTAGCCATAGAAAACCACCCAGAAACTCTTTTTTATATGAGTGAGACACGGTCACCCGACCCAACTTGCTTCTAATTGTGACAAACCCGTCTAACCCATGCTAGCATGGAAGATAGACGTTAATTGACGATGATGATGATGAGAACCATACTGAAATATGTTCCTTGCAAAAGAGTGTCTGTCCAGAATGTTCTGAAACTCCCTCACTCCATCTTCATTCCCTCCTCCAGTACTAAAGCCTGGCATTGAACCTCAGTGGTAACAAATGATTCAGTTACTTCTTAACTATTTGGTCATTCTGTATCCGTCATTGGATAATACCTCTAAGCAAAGGGTTAGGGTGTTAGGCTCACGATTATAAGATCATGAGTTCAATTCCTGAACAGGTGGCACATTGTGTTCTTGAGCAAAGCACTATATTTTACATTGTTTCAGTCCACTCAGCTGACAAAAACCAGTTGTACCTGTAATTCAAGGGACCAGCCTTTTCACATATTGTGTCATGCTGAATCTCCGAGAAGTACATTAAGGGTGCATGTGTCTGTGAAATACTCAGCCACCTATGCATTAATTTCACAAGGAGGTAACAAAAAATCACATACTTCTAAGAAGACAAGATGGTCATTGATAGAATGCTATTTATTATAAGTGTGCTCAATCGGAATTAACGTGTGACTAAGCAACAACAACTGTTCATTAACCCCTTTGTTATCAACCCACCTGAAACTGCCCTAGATTTATTATACAAAACTGTTCATTTTAAAACCTTCCATCATCATTTTATTTTATAAATTTCTATCAAGATGAAAAATTTAGTTATTTTAAATTTCTCAAAAGGTTATTTTCAAAATTGATATTCAGTTCCAGATTCAGTGGCATTAAAACAAATCATTAAAAAAAATAATGTGCTTTTTTTTTAGAGGGCTACAGAAATGTAAATTAGGACATTAAATTTTGAAAATAATGATAACAAAGTTGTCATTGAAGGGATTTTATCCTGAAATTAAACATCTCCAGAGAAGGCGGTGAATTGGCAGAGTTATTAGAATGTTGGATTGGTATTCATTTCGGCTCTCTGCTCTCTGAGTTTAAATCCTGCCAGGGTTAACTTTGCCTTTCACACATTTGAAGTCAATAAAAAAGTACCAGTCTAGTACTGGGGTCGATTCTTCCTCTATCTCTTTTTCTCACTCTCTATCCTTCTCGGGAAGAAATCAGCTGAGTTCAGACATGAAATGACATAGGCTCTGCCAGGTTTTAAAATGTCTCAGAAATGCTGAATGACAATATGGTGCCCCTACGAGTCCCTCAAAAGTTACAGGACCATGCATGCATGCACACATCTCCAAGGTAACATTCCAACATCTTAATCCTTATTTTTAGCGTTTAATGTCTTATTTGTATTGCTGTAGTTTCCTAAATACACACACATATACACACACACACACTCACACATTATTTTCTACACATTTTCTTTACGGGCGGTGGATTGGCAGTATCGGTAGAGGGTCGGACGCCATGCTTTGACGCATAGTGTTACGGCCCTTTTCATTCTGAGTTCAAATCCTGTCGAGGTTAACTTTGCCTTTCATCCTTACGGGGTCGATAAAATAAAGTACAAGTCATGTACTGGGTAATTGCTGGCCTTGTGCCAAAAGTAGAAACAATTATTTTCTACACATTACACAATGCTTCAAGCAAACTTTATTGTTTATTTTTTGGAGGGGTCCAAAGGAAGGGGCAGTGCCCATGACCTTTGCAAGCCCTCCAAGGCTGGTGAGATTGATGCTGTTGTTTTTCTTAAACTGTTGTGAGTTGATGCCTGTATGAAAGACATAAGTAGGAGGGAATTCTAGAGAAGTGACAAGATGAAGAAAGATGTCACAAATCCAGTTCTGTCTATCTATCATAGCAGAATGTTGATGTACATTGTATGGCATTTCTGTTTATGGGGAGTGTGGAAAAAGAGTGTGCCTTCGTTGGTGCACTGAAATGTCTTTTGAAAGTGCACCAAAACAGGACCATAACACATACTGCGAGAGGCCCCCATTGTTGCAATGTCTGTGCAATAGTGTGCAAGTCCCTACCAGGACTAAAAAGCCACATCCGTGCTGCTCATGCTTAAGTATCAAGCAATAGCATTACTCGAAATTGAGTTGCAGCCATCATGTATGTATATATGTATGTATGTATGTATGTATATATGCATGTATGTATGTATGTATGTATGTATGTATGTATGTATGTATGTATGTATGTATGTATGTATGTATGTATGCATGCATGCATGCATGTATGTATGTCAAGGCAGAATTCTAGGAGAAGGAAAACTCTGATATAACACCTGCAACTCTGATGGTATCCAATGATGTTGACTTGTTGTTCTTTTTGGTAAATATCATCTTGGTTAAGAGAGTGGGACTGGCTTTGTGCAGTGCCTTTGCTCACTATAACAGCTTCACGGCACAGGCATTGCTTTATATCTGGAGATCTCTCTGCACTTGTCATCACATGGTACTATGTGCCCAGCACTATGTGTCAATAATTGTCACAAGTGTAGTGTTTTTACCTGAGTTTTCAAGTCGCTGGCTGGACTAAAAAGTCACACTCGTTCAGCGCATCGGTAGGGGTTCTCCTACATGGATATAAAGTAGTGGCCGTACTCGAAAACGAGTTGGCAGCCACCATGTATGTATGTATGTATGTATGTATGTATGTATGTATGTATGTATGTATATGTAAGTTTGTGTGTTTATGAATGTATGTATGTATGTATATATGTATGTATATGTAAGTTTGTGTGTTTATGAATGTATGTATATATGCATGTATGTATGTATGTATGTATGTATGTATGCATGTATGTATGCATGTGTGTATGTATGCATGTATGCATGTATGTATGCATGTATGTATGTATGTATGCATGTATGCATGTATGTATGCATGTATGTATGGATGTGTGTATGTATGCATGTATGCATATATGTATGCATGTGTGTATGTATATATGTGTGAAGGTGCATGGCTTAGTGGTTAAAGTGTTGGGCTTGCAATTAAAAGGTTGTGAGTTCTATTCTTGGACCTGGTGATGCATTGTGTTCTTGAGCAAGACACTTTATTTCACGTTGCTCCAGTTTACTCAGTTGTGACGTCACTGGGGCCAAGCTGTATCAACCATTGCCTTTCCCTTGGACAACATCGGTGGAGTGGAGAGTATGCATGGGCGACTGCTGGTCTTCCACAAACACACCTTGCCCAGGCTTATGCCTTGGAGGGAAACCTTTTAGGTGCAAAACCATGATCACTAGTGACCGATGGGGGGCCTTAATGTATGTATGTCTATAAATGCTTCCAGGAATCACAAGATATTGACAACGTTCAACTGAGGATTCAGTTGTCTTAAAATGACATTATGATAGATCTGTTGCCAGATATGATGATGCTAGTCTATCACAGGTTATATTTTTGAAAGTTCCAGAAAGTATTCCTCATTGCATATTATCTCCTAATGCCCTGTGCCACATGAAACTATATTAGCCTGGCACTCTTGGATAGTACAAAACAGCATTATGACTGCATCACATTAAAAATTGAAGTATTTACTACAAATTTTCACAACAGTGTATCCACTAGTGAAGATACTATAAACATTTGAATTAACAAACTCGTTTTTAGATATTTTCTGTTAAATAATTGTCTTTATTGTAATATTGCAAATTTTCACAACAATCTATCCACTAATAAATATACTATAAACATTTGAATTAACAAACCCATTTTTATATATTTTCTGCTAAACCATTACAGGATGTTAAGAGTTAAGTCCCTAGACAAGAGTCATATTAAAATGATTGCTGCAAATATACACATATGACATAGGAGTTGGTAGTTAAAGATTTTACTCACTTAGGAATATTGCCTTAGTCTAGATTCTTATATATGTGTGCAATTGCAGAATCATCTAACCTATACTCACACAAGAAAATATTAAAAACTATTAAAATGAATATTCTTGTACATGATATACATAAAATAAGATGTATTGTCTAAGAGATGAAATTTAAGAGAAAATGCTTCATAATGTTTAACACAAAAACATTTTTCAAAATTTTGCAAATATGGTAAGATTTTATCAACTTCTTTGAAAAAAAGGTTGTCTTTTGAACTTCATAGTAATCTTTGATGAAATCTTGTTAGTTAGCTTAAATGTTTAAATGTTTAATCATCATATCTCTGTCTTTTTTTTTTCTTTTTCTTTATTCCAACCAGTTTTGAAATGGTTCTCTTAACTAACAGTAAAGTTCTTTCTTCTTTGATATCAAGACTGATTTAACAGCAAAGTGCTGGAATTAGTGACTTAGGTTACTGAGTTTAAATATTCAATGAAATTTGCTGCTAACTCACCTGTTCAGACAAATAAACAAAATACTTCACCTCTAGGTGATTGCTTGGCATGCCAGAAATAGCAACCAAAACTCCTTCAAATAACAACCTGCTATCTTAAATAAAAGAGAAAGACATATTAGATATTGGTAATGGTAGATTCTCCTATAAACCAATGGTATACCTTTGTTCTTCATAGAGCTGCTCAATCAGGTTTGATTTTGTCTAAACCAAGCAGGACCAAAAAAGTGGGCCCCATGAGATATGATTCATCATACGATGGGCCACACAAGTAAAAAAATTCAAGGTAATTTTTTTGTTAGGTGTACCATTCAGAAAGCCAAATGTGTCACAGTTTGCCCATGATTAGTCTAAACAATAACAGCTATAGGAAGAGAATACAAATGACTAACAGGATTGGGTGGCAGACAATCAAATGTAAGGTTAATCAAATGTAAGGTTAATCAAATGTAAGATTACAGCTCTTTTCGATCTGAGTTCAAATCCTGCCAAGGTTAGCTTTGCTTTTTATTATTACGGGGTTGATAAAATAAAGTACCAATCACGCACTGGGGTGGATTTAATCGAATTTCCCCTCTCCCCAAATTGCTGGCCTTGTGCCTATATAAGAAACCATTATTATGGGGTTGATAAAATAAAGTAATAAAGTACCAGTAATACACTGGGGTTGATTTAGTCAACTTTCCCCTCCCCCAAAATGTTTGCCCTTGTACCTAAATCAGAAACCAATACACTGCTGCAAAAACACTTAACTTTTAATTGATAAATATAACTAACTGCAAAAACCTCATTCTTCTAGATAACTGTGTGATGTAGAATCAAATAGTCTTCTTCTTCTTGTGTATGAGACTGTTGTTGTCTTAGGTTGTTGTCATTCACCTGATTGAGATCAGAGATCAGTGATCAGCTTTCAGGGACCACTGTGAGGAGGTTGATATCTTGGGCCCCGATGAAATAGTGATTTATTGGTTTGCTGTACTGAGCTCAATTCATCTTGAAGGTAAAAACAACCTGCAATGATTTGAAGGTTTTGCTGAAGAGCATTAATCCTTTCATTACCATATTTCTCATAAAAGACACTACCAATGATTGTCAAATAATTTTTTAAATAATCAAGAATTTGAGGGTTTAGAAATATAACTAACTGTCTCATTATTAAGCTGGTGTTTAGGGTGGTAGATTAGCAGAATTGGTTGAACATCAAATAAAATACCATTGCCATCTTTGTTCTGGCTCTCTACATTTTCAATTCAAGTTATGCCAAGGCCAACTTTGCCTTCTTGAGTTGATAAAATAAAGTACCAGTTGCTTTAACCATTGCATTACCATATTTCTAATGAAAAAAAAAACACTGCTTATGATTGTTAAATGATTTTGAAAATAATCAAGAATTTGGTGGGATTTGGTAATATAACTAACTTTCTCATTATTAAGCTGGTGTCTGGAACATAGCTTAACGAAGGTTACTACACAAAATAATTGTTTCTATATTTGGCACAAGGCCAGCAATTATCCCAGTGCATTACTGGTACTTTATTTTATCGACCCCGTAAGGATGAAAGGCAAAGTTAACCGTGGCAGGATTTGAACTCAGACCGTAAAGAGACGTAACTCTATGCTTCAAAGGATGGTGTCCGTCCCTCTACTGATACTGCCAATCCACCGGACAAAATAATGACGGAATGTTAGATAAAAATAGACATTTCAACCCTTTTGTTACCATATTTCTCATGAAAGATATTCTATATTGTTCATCTTTAATGCTATTATCATTGAAGGTAGGTGATAATAATAGTAGACATTATATTAACGTGGGTTAATTCTTTTATTACCATATTTCTAATCAAAGACACTGCTTATGATTTTCAAATAATTTAAAAAATAATCAAGAATTTGGAAGGATTTAGTAATATAATTAACTTTCTCATTATTAAGTTGGTGTTTGGAATATAGCTTAACAAAGGCTCTTAAAATTATGAGGGAAGGTATTTAGATAAATCTTATATTTACAGTAAACAGGTTTGTATCATTTGAATCTCTTACATATGCTTCCATGCTCTATCATGTACATTTTACCCTGATACCAGAAATAACGATGTTGTCATGTCATTGACACAACTAAAAGGTTCTCCCAACTCTTTGTTTGGCAAACTTACTATGACTGGATGCCCTCACTATCACCAACAACTTTACAGCATGTACTGGGTTTATTTATTGTGTAGATCACTAACACTAGGGAGATTGTCATGTCCTTGACACAACTGAAGGATCCTCCAGACCCTTTATTTGACAACAAACTTACTTACACAATAAAAAGAAATTAGTTCATAACCAAATAAATTATATATTTAAAAAAAAAAATAGGTAGGTTTGCAGAAATAATCTTAGCTATCTAATTTGTTTTTATGTTAACTGATTTCAGCCATGGGTAGCTTTTCAAATTTACATTTCAAGATTACATTTGTGCTGAGAATGAATTTCCTAACACCAGTCACTGACCTGACTGAAGGACCCTAGCCACACTAGGGGAGGGGATGCCTTATTCAGATATAAAAATAGGAGGTGGGAGTTAAGTATGTTGACATGGATCTGATAGGAGGGGGGGGAGGGTAATGTAGGAGGGAGTGGAGGGTAGTACAGTGCCGGCTCCTGAGGAAGGAAATACTTTGTTTTAAGGTAGACATGTCAGGAGGAGAGGTTTAAGATGGATGACAGATATTCTGTCATGGATGTAGTGGGATTTACCAGGATGATATGAGCAAGAAACTATGACAAAAATGGATTATAGAAGGAAGACACGTCTTGGAGGGCAGTAAAAATAGACCCCCTTCAGTCACAAATGACTATGGGATTTGTACCTAGAAAGTTTCACCTCCAAGGCCCAAGTCTGGGCAAGGTTGTTTGTGGAAGACCAACAGTCACCTATGCATACAAGCCTCCCCTCTCCACGCCACCGATGATGTCCAAGGGAAAGGCTAACTTGGACCAAAAGCTAACTTGGACCAAAAGGCAGAGAGTAATGTAGAAGAGAGTGGAGGGGTACAGTGATGTTGAAAGAAGATACTAAGGAATGGTGGTAGAGGGGTTGGGTATGAGTGGGATTTGAGCTCAGAATGCAAAGAACCAGAACAAATAACGCATGGCATTTTACCTGATGTTCTAATGATTCTGCCAGTTCACTACTATATCAATCCAATAATTGAAAGAATATGCCATGTGTGTTTGTATATTTATTTATATATAAAAACTGACCTTGCTCACTTACACCTGTCTAAGACAATGTCACTGGATCGAGATCTTTAGCACCATGCAGTTGTACAGAAGACCCGACTGCCCTTGCATACAAACCTAGTCAGTAGGCACCTCTTAACCCAATATACACCCCAACCTACACACCCTACTCCATCCTCCCTTTCCCGTGTCGATGACACAACAGTCCACACTGTAAGGTGGCAGTGTAGGAGACACGGTAAACATGCTCCCAGTCCACACTGTAAAAGTAGTTGGTGTTAGGAAGGGCATCCGGCTGTAGAAAACCTGCCAGAAACAGTTCCGTACGGGCGAGACACGGTCTCCCGACCAATCCCGCATTAAATGGAACAAAACCATCTAACCCATGTTAGCGTGGAAGATGGACGTTAAACAATGATGATGATATATCTATGTCTGTAACTCTTCAAAATTTAAATAGACACACACACAATGCTGCATTTCCTATCTTTATCATGTTGCTACAGTAAGAAGTTTGCTTTTCAGTTACAAGGTCCTGGGTTCTAACCTTACATTTACCTCTGTAAATAGTTATTTCTCTGAACTTACTGCTGCATTTAATCCTGTATATCATTTCCATATATATGCTGGACATTTATGAAATTATATCTTAGAAATAGATTATTAAAATATCATTTTTATCTTTAATCACTTCCATGTGTCAGTAATCAACATAAACTATAGTTATGCAAACCATTAAATTATCAAAATGCAAATTTCCCAGGTAATCTTACTATATATGGCATACCAATCCTAAATTTAAATATGTTCAATGCTATTGCCATCATTATTGACAGCACAGGTCCACGAGTAAAATAATAAAGAAGTTAAAAGAACAAACCATATTGATTGATAAAAATATTAATGAACAATATGTATGTATATATATATATGTGTGTGTGTGTGTAATGTTGTACTATGAAAGAATGAGCCCTTAATATGTAAACATAGAGGTAATTTATTATTTTAACCCTTTAGCATTTACATTAGTCTATATTTATAATTGTATTTTTGTGGTAAAGGCTTTATCTTACATAATTATCTCACATAATATTGTATATATGAAATTTTGATGTTATTTATTTTGTGAACAATACCTTAACATCAGTATGAGTGGCCAGTTATGACTGATTTGAACAGGAAAAGGTGAGAGAATTCTGGTTGGATATGGCTGGTTTGAATGCTAAAGGGTTAATACAGGATATTAGAAATACACTAAGCATGTATTCTCCATTATCAGAACTTGTGCATGCATATAAGTTCTAATAAAGGAGAATATGTGCCTTTATTAATAATGTTTATGAAACTGGCAGTTTTTTGGTTTATTAATACCTTGTATTTAAAAATATATATAAAGAAAGGAAATGAAATTGGGACTGAGAATGTTTTACAGCTGTAAAAATATTCTCAAGAACCTGAAAACCATCTATCTTGTCAAGACATTGACCTTTATCTGTCAAGACTCCCCAACCTCCACTGGTCAGAACAATGTCTTATACTGCCCCTGGGCGGATTTAACAAAGAAAAACAAAATTCTTGGTGACCAAGCTTCAAAAATCTATTTTCTCAATCTTGTGGAAGTAATTGAGAGAAAGACATAACTATATTGACTTCAGTTAAGTAATTAGTCTGAGATGAAGAATCAGTATCTATAGTCATTTGTGTGTGTGTGCATGTGCATGTGTGCACGTGTGTGTGTATGTGTGTGTGTCTGTGTCTGTGTGTCTGTGTATGTTGTATGTGTGTGTACATGTGTGTGTGTGTATGTGTGTGTGTATGTGTGTGCATGTGTGTGTGTGTGTGTGTGTGCATGTGTGTGTGTGTGTACACGTGTGTGTGTGTATGTGAGAGATAGATAGATGAGGACAACAGAGTAAAGTTAATGTAATTGATGTTCAAATTAAACTGTTGAATGTGGATGAATGAATAAAAAAAAGGAAGAGGCGATGTAGCTGCTCCCGGTAAAATAGACTCCCAGGCTATGTAGCCATTAAGAGTGTCAGATACCATCATTTGCGGCCTTTTACGGTCTGAGTTAAGACAATTTAGAAATATTTTCCACTATCAATTATTAAAAAACAAGTTAAAATCATTTAGTCGTCCATTCATAACATACGTTACACTTCAGTTACATACACACACATCTACTCATAAATACATAAACATATATAAATAACAGAAGTACACACACACATATACACACACATCTACATGTAAATACATAAACAGATATAAATAACAGAAGTACACACACACATATTACACACACATCTACACATAAATACATAAACAGATATAAATAACAGAAGTACACACACACATATTACACACACATCTACACATAAATACATAAACAGATATAAATAACAGAAGTACACACACACATATTACACACACATCTACTCATAAATACATAAACATATATAAATAACAGAAGTACACACACACATATACACACACATCTACACGTAAATACATAAACAGATATAAATAACAGAAGTACACACATATTACACACACATCTACACATAAATACATAAACAGATATAAATAACAGAAGTACACACACACATATTACACACACATCTACACATAAATACATAAACAGATATAAATAACAGAAGTACACACACACATATTACACACACATCTACTCATAAATACATAAACATATATAAATAACAGAAGTACACACACACATATACACACACATCTACACGTAAATACATAAACAGATATAAATAACAGAAGTACACACACACATATTACACACACATCTACACATAAATACATAAACAGATATAAATAACAGAAGTACACACACACATATTACACACACATCTACACATAAATACATAAACAGATATAAATAACAGAAGTACACACACACATATTACACACACATCTACACATAAATACATAAACAGATATAAATAACAGAAGTACACACACACATATTACACACACATCTACACATAAATACATAAACAGATATAAATAACAGAAGTACACACACACATATTACACACACATCTACACATAAATACATAAACAGATATAAATAACAGAAGTACACACACACATATTACACACACATCTACACATAAATACATAAACAGATATAAATAACAGAAGTACACACACACATATTACACACACATCTACACGTAAATACATAAACAGATATAAATAACAGAAGTACACACACACATATTACACACACATCTACACATAAATACATAAACAGATATAAATAACAGAAGTACACACACACATATACACACACATCTACACATAAATACATAAACAGATATAAATAACAGAAGTACACACACACATATTACACACACATCTACACATAAATACATAAACAGATATAAATAACAGAAGTACACACACACATATTACACACACATCTACACATAAATACATAAACAGATATAAATAACAGAAGTACACACACACATATTACACACACATCTACACATAAATACATAAACAGATATAAATAACAGAAGTACACACACACATATTACACACACATCTACACATAAATACATAAACAGATATAGACAACAGAAGTGCAAACCTACACATATGCACACACATCTACACATACATATTCATAAATAGACACATTATAAAAAATAATTATTACATACACACACATCTATGAATGATTGAGGAAGGAATGGGCTGGTGAAACACTATAGCGATATGTGTCTTGCGCCCCTTTAGGGTTTACCGGCTAAATAGCCTATTCGAAAAGAAAGTCCTCAAAGAGAGGGATATTATGTGGTGGTTATCTATCTGGAGAAGAAGGATCAGACGATGTATTTAATATGTTATCTAGATTGGCGGTATCGGTAGAGTGTCAGAAAAAATGCTTTGCAGTATTTAGTTACGACTTTGGAGGTCAACTTTGCCTTTCATCCTTCCGGGGTCAACAAAATAAAGTACCAGTTAAATACTGGGGTTGATGTTATCAACTTTCAACTTTCTCTAAATTGCTGGCCTCATGTCTAAATAAGAAATAAATATGTTGTCTGGGAGATAATTCACATTTGTTGTTGTTGTTTAACCCTAGGTTAGACCTGATTGAAAAAACATACGATCAAAGATGTTGACCTTGACAGATTTGAATTCAGAATATAAAGAGGCATAACTAAATACCTCAAAGCATTCTGCCCAATACTTGAACACTTCTGCCAATCCATACACAGATGGGAGGAACATGTGTGGATGAAGGAGTTGTTTAAAGTATTGGAATTGGAGTGGACTTCTACTATTTGATCAAATTAACAGATAAGAGGCTGAGCATTCCACAAACACATGTACCTATAATCTAGCATGACAGTCCATCTTCCAAACAGTTTCATCATCATCATCATCATCATCATCGTTTAACGTCCATCTTCCACACTTGCATGGGTTTAGACTGGAATTATCCCACTTGAGGCAAGATTGGTTGACTTGCTCGTATAGGACTGTCTGGCGGGTTTTCTACGGCTGGATGCCCTTCCTAACACCATCCACATTTACAGTGTGGACTGGGAGGTTTTTACCATGTTACCTACACGGCCACATTACACCGTGGACTGTGTGTTTTTTTTGTCGTGACACCTACACGACCTCATTTGTTTCGGACTGGATGTTGTGGTACCAACATAACTTTACATTGGAAGGGGTGATGTGGATGTGGTGGGGTAGTGGGACGGGGGTGTACTTTTGTTAGAGGTGCCTACTGACTGTAGGTTTCGCTTTGTACTTAGGCAAGGCGGGTCTTCTGTATTACTGTGTAGTGCCAAAGATCTCGGTCCAGTGACATTGTCTTGGAGAGGTGTAAGTGTGTGAGGTCGGAATTTATCAAGTCGTCCCAGGTTTTTCTGGGTCTGCCAACTCCGTGGCTACCGTCTATTTTCATCGCCCTGCACTTTTTTATACAGCTGTCGTCTTTCATGCGCATCATGTGACCATACCAACGCAGTCTTCTCTCAAGTAAACAACATCTGATCCCTCTTATTCCTAATTTCTCCCTTAGTTCGTTTATGCTTTGCCGTTCATGTATATTACTATTACACATCCAGCGGAGCATGCAAGCTTCGTTCCTCTCCAGTCTGCATATATCCTCTGCACACAATGCCCAAGTCTCACTGCCATGTTACATTGCTGTTCGTATGCAGGCATCATACAGCCTGCCTTTCATTTTTAGAGAGAACCCTTTAGCGGCCAATAGTGGTATAAGCTCTCTGAACTTTTTCCATCCCGTTCTGACTCTAGCTACTGTACTTTCAGAGCACCCTCCACCACTGCTGATTTTGTCACCCAGGTAACGGAAGGTGTTCACTATTTCTATAGAACCATCTGTGCAATGGAATGAGATAGTATTCTGTCGGCATTTGCTGCTACTTATTGCACCTGAGCACCGGCCACATATAAAATCTATATTCTTAGTTAGCTTACCTGTGATCCCACTACATCTTTTATGCACCCATACTTTGCATTTTGGACATAAAATGGAGTTTCTGCCTACTCCTTTCCTACACACTGAGCATGGCCATTTCCCAGATGGGACCAGTACCCTATTTTCCTTCCTACAAACTAGAACTTTAGTCTTAGACAGGTTAATTTTAAGGCCTTTTGATTCTAGGCCATGCTTCCATGTTTGGAATTTCTTCTCTAGTTCAGCCATTGATTCAGCTATGAGCGTTAGATCATCTGCGTATAGGAGTTCCCATGGGCAGCCGGTCTTGAACTCCTCTGTTATAGCCTGAAGGGCAATATTAAATAATAGGGGGTTAAGAACAGAGCCCTGATGAACACCAACTTTTACGCTAAACTCTTCACTATATTCGTTGTTAATTCTAACCTTGTTGACTGTTTCTTTATACATGGCTTGTATAGCTCTCACAAGCCATTCATCAACACCTAGTTTTCTAAGAGCCCACCAGATAATGGAGCGGGGGACTCTGTCAAAGGCTTTCTCCAAGTCAACAAAAGCTAAGTATAGGGGTTTACTTTTAGCTAGGTACTTCTCCTGTAGTTGTCGTACAATGAAAAGAGCGTCTGTGGTACTTTTACTTGACTCAAACCCGAACTGCATTTCATCTAGATCAATTCGCTCTCTGATTAGTTGCGCTATTACTTTTTCTGTGACCTTCATGACCTGGTCGATTAATTTAATGCCTCTATAGTTACCCCTATCTAGGGCATTCCTTTACCCTTGTAGCAGTTAATGATGATGCTGCTACGTCAGTCCTTCGGAACGACCCCATTCTGTATGACTTGGTTTACTATCCGAGTGACCATAGTGTGACCCACCGTTCCAGATGCTTTCAGCATTTCAGCAACTATTTCCGAAGGCCCAGCCGCCTTACCGTCTTCATATCTTTGATTGCCTTACTTATTATACTACCTTCAACTTGCACTGCTGGTCCCTCTATTGGATCGATGTGGGGGAGACTGTCTTTCTCCCATTTATTCTCCTCATTTAGTAGCTTTCGTAGTGACACTTCCAAGCTACCTTCTTATCAGCGTCAATGATGGCAAGTACACCATGGTCATTCAAGACACACTTCTCCCCAACAATATCACAGTTTTCCTTGACACATTGCCTAGCAATCCTGAACACCTCACGATTTTGGTCCTCGCATTGTAGAACATGCTTGAACTTTCTTTCTCTTCTTGCAAGGTACACTTGTCTCCTAGCTTCCCTCCTGACCACTTGATAGTCTTCTCTACTTCCCCCTCCCGCCATACTTTCCAAGCCTGCTTTTTGGCCTTAATTGACTCCTCCACCTTACTGTTCCACCACCACGTTACTCTCCTCCTGCCTATAGGCCTGCTCCAGCCACAGACTTCATCTGCCGCCTTCAGCAGGTTAGCTTTCAGGAATTCCCACTGTTCCTCTATATTGTATGACTATTTCATTCACAACACATGGTCAACTGAGGCTATAGTAAATGACACATGCTCATAATACCATGCTGAGGGATCGAACGTGGGAACTTATGAAGGTGAAGTGAACTTTTTAATCATGCAGCCTTGCTGATTCCATAAAATGTGATATAGAAAGAATCACCAAAATGTAATTTTAACATTTAAAGTTTAGTGCTCCATTGATGAATTTTTATATTTTTTATACTGTTTTCTTGAATAAAGTTCTTAAATACATTTCTCATTCTCAATTTGGTACAATGTCTGTATACCACCGGTCAAAACACAGACTGCAACACCACACTTCGTTAAACATGTGAGCTGCTAGGAAAAGAAAACCAATATCTGGACATTAATATCTCAAACTCTATTAATGCTATATAGTTGTAATACTTCAAACTAAGATGAAAAGAATATGATATTCATTAGAGAGGAAACTTGTGTCAGACAGAGATGAAGGAATACTGAGAAGACAGATAAAGAGAGGAGTTTATATGTGTGTGTGTGTGTGTGTGAAGGCACATGGCTTAGTTGTTAAAGAGTTGGATTCACAGTATGTGAGGTTGGGAGTACAGTATGTGAGGTTGGGAGTTTAATTCCCAGACCAGCCAATGCATTGTCCTTGAGCAAGACATTTTATTTA
>OZ024741.1:224204157-224314157 GCA_964016885.1 Eledone cirrhosa
TGATATACGATAAACACATAAGTGTTTGTATTGCAAAAGACGAAGTTAGCTAGAATGAAATAAACTAATTAGAATAAATATAGTTTGCCTGTCTCGATTTAAAATAATAAATCAATAAAAACAAACCCATATTGGCAAAAGCCGTGATTCCTGGACAAATTTAAATTTCAAAATCCAAACCTGTTCCGTAGAAGAATTTGAACTTCATATATATATATATATATAAAGATATGTATATATATATATATATATATATATATATATATATATATATATATATATATATATATATATATATATATATATATATAAATAAGAGGAATTCCAACTTTGTCTGATTTACTCGTTTTATTTACAATCCTTTAAAATTGTGGTGACAGTCAAGGTTTGCAATTTTCAACACAGTTGAAAATTGCAAACTTGACTGTCACCACACATTATGAACCTGAAGATTGCGAAAGCATGAAAGTACTTGTTCAATTAACACTTAACATTTAATATTCTATCATACTATTTCATTATAATACCATTATAAATTTTAAAGGATTGTAAATAAAACGAGTAAATCAGACAAAGTTGGAATTCCTCTTATTAATATAATCTTTTCTACACAATCATACACACCCGTGTGTGTGTGTGTGTGTGTGTGTGTGTGTGTGTGTATGGAGGCACATGGCTTAGTGGTTAGAGCATTGGCCTTGCAATCGAAAGGTTGTGAGTTCAATTCTCAGACCGGGTGATGAGTTATTTCCTTGAGCAAGACACTTTATTTCACATTGCTCCAGTTTACTCAGCTGTAGAAATGAGATGATAGGGACTGGGGTCCATATCATTCCACTGCAAAGTGGTCGTGGAGGTGCCATGACAAAAAAAGCACCCAGCACTCGCTGTAAATGAGGTTGGTGTTAGGGAGGGCATCCAGCTGTAGAAATCAAGCCCACCCTTGCAAGCAGGGAAAAAGTGGACGTAAAATGAAATGATGCAATGATGAAACAATGTGAAGGAAAAGGAACTTTGATATATGACCATCAAATTAAAATGTTAAGTTTTCCTTCAGGTTTTTCAAGTTGTGGGCATCAGTTTATATTATACCATAAAGTATGTTTCAATAATATTGAATATTTTCTTCAAATTATTTGAAATGATTTTAAAGATTTGCTGCTGTTATAATAGTTGCTTAGACACAGGCATGACTATTTCTTCTTTTTTCAGACAGTGCATTTATCTAGAACCACATTTTTTCAAATTATTCTCCAAATTCCAAGATGGTAGTAGCATGTGATTTGAGGGAGATGATTTTGTTGCTATTTCAAGCAGACTTAATCTGTTGTTTGATTTCATTGCCTTAAGCAGAATCAACTCAAGTATGTCTCCAGTTTAAGGATAACTTTCTCCTTTTCTCCCTCTCAGAAAAGGCTCATTTGTGTGTGCTGCCTTTTTTCTTCTGATTAAATGATTTTTAAAAAAATCAGCAACCATACAGGACACAGATTCTTAGCCATTTTATATTATTTGAATATTATTATAACTCAAATAATAACCAGCTGCTTCTAACTAGTTATTACATCAATAGGGGAACATCTCTATCACTTTTAATTTTCTTTTGTTCCTGAAAGCCAGTCCCTTATAGAATTGAAGTAGTCTAGATATCACTCCAATTTGTTGGTTATTAGCCAGCTAGGACAGCTTCTTTTTGAACAATGACAGCATCAGTTGGTGTGGCCTTTAGTCTCTTAGAAAATACCATTCCACAACTCTGATGGGATTCTGAAATGCCAACTGTCTTCAGATTGCAGTTAATGATGTTAAGCGTTATTACTAATAAGCTTAAGAATTGCTTACAAGATCTGAGAGAGCAAATTGCCTTTATATTTATAGAAGATATGCCAACTTTGTGTTTTGTGGAAAAATAAATGTCTCACTCCTCCATGTGTTTAGTCTTAATTTAGCTGTTGTTAGTGTCTTTGTTAATATTCACTCCAGTACTTTACTATATATTTTCATCAACATCAACTAATGATTATTTTCACTGCTAACTATGGTTAGATAGGTTGTTGCAGTCTGAGTTGGTACTCAAGTGGAGCTACAATTTGGATGGGCCAGGGTTCTGCATCTCACTTTCATATGATTCTATGCTCTACTGAGTGCATTTTATTGTGGCACCAGCACTAGAAAGGTTGTCATGTTTTTGACACAGTTGAACAGTCCTCCATATGCTTAGTTTGGCAAGCTTTCTATGACTGGATGCCCTTCATATCACCAACCACTTTACAAAGTGTAATGGGTACATTTATCATGTAGACCAATAACACTTTGGGAGGTTGTCATATCTTTGACACAACCAAAGAATTCTCTAGACTCTTTTTATTGATACCAATTTATCAAATAACTAAGTCCACCTTGGCATAAAGGGACATAAATCACACTAAATACCACAAGATATATTGTTATCATTGTAATGATTTCTCATTGCTTTCTTCCAGGAATTCAGTGTTGCAAACTTATAAAACCTTTGGAAATTATATAGCAAGCTCATTTCATTATCATCAAACACTATCACTAAACATTTTAAGACTAATTTCTTTACTAAAACAAGAGTTAGCCTTGTAGGCTCCAATAACAAGCTTCTCAATTTTGTCCTACCATCTGCAACACTCCTTCACCAACACTCTGGCTTTCATTTCTTCCTCAATCATCAATAGCTATGTTATTCATCTTTCCTCAACACATGACCCAATCATCTCATTCCATTTGTCTTCACAACATTAATCACTGGCACTATTTTCATTATCAGTAATTCAGTGTTTCTTTTTTTTTTACTCTGCATGACATAACAAGTGACTATAAGGGTTGGCATCGGGAGGAGCAGCTGTCTGTAAAACACTGCCTCAAAGTCTCATCAAATCCATTCTAGTTTGGAAAAGTAGACATAAAAATTATGATGATAGTGGTGGTAGTGATGATGATGTTGATATATTCATTCAATTATTTTGTGTAAATTAAAGAAAAAATGTTAATATGTCTTTACCTCCTCGCCTCATTTATAATATATCGTTTGTTTTTTTATCCTCCACATATTTTGTAACACCTTTATACACATTTTATTGCACGACTGAATATATATTAGAGAATTATTATTATTATTATCATTCATAGATAACATTTAGTGAAGATGGGTATAATATTTATCTGTAATGCATTCTTGATACTAACTGTTTAATAGAAACACAATGTTGTCTGATCATCACATAAAGAAAGATACAGACACATAAATGTTTACAATACCAAAAAGATTCAAAGATAAATCTATGTGGACAGAAAACCGCTAAAAAACAGAGATTTCCAGATGTTATAGTAAGAAAAAATACAGCAGAATAACTAGTTACCTGTATGACTTTGGATGTTAAACTACCTGGCTTAGGAAAAAAAGAGATGTGGGGTAACACTCAGAAGCAGAAGTAGTTACTTCTGTTAAAAGCAATAGATTTTTTTCGGTTAGAGACCAGAGTTGCTCCAGGAATAGGCATTACTTCTCTGCATTGAGCAATCACAACTCTGGTACTACAGATATATGGTTAGAATATCTGAGGAAAGAATCACAGGACAGATTTAATGGGCAAAGCCAACCGGTAGGAGACCCATAGGTAGACCACAAGCATAAATCAGCGTTTGATTCCTCTTATGCTCAATCTCTCTCTCAATTTGTTTATGTTTCACCGTTCGCGTATATTACTATTACACATCCATCGGAGCATGCAAGCTTCGTTTCTTTCTAATCTGCGCAAGTCTTCCACAGACAGCGCCCAGGTCTCATTACCATGTAACATTGCTGTTCGTATACACACATCATACAGTCTGCCTTTCATTTTGAGGGAAAAGCCTTTTGCAGCTAGTAGTGGCAGTAACTCCCTGAACGTCTTCCATCCCGTTCTTACCCTAGTTATTGTACTTTCTGAACACCTACCTCCGCTGCTAATTCGGCCACCTAGGTAACAGAAGCTGTCTACTCTTTCTGCAGAGCCCTCCCAGAGTTTGGTGGTGCTTGATTCCTGTGGCCGTTTGCTGCTTGCTGTCCCAGCGCAGCTGCTACATATGAAGCCTACATTCTTAGTTAATCTTCCTGAGATCCCACTACATCTCTTGAGTTATTTGCATTTGGGGCAGAGGATGGAGTTCCTACCTACACCTTTCCTACATACTGAGCAAGGCCATTTCCCTGAGGGAATCTGGGTTTTGTTTTCTCGTCTACTTACAAGAACCTTAGTCTTTGTCAGATTGACTTTGAGACCCTTTCTTTCTAGTCCCTGCTTCCATGTTTGGAATTTTTTCTCTAGTTCCACCATGAATTCAGCTATAAGTGTGAGATCATCTGCATACAGGAGTTCCCATGGGCATCCGGTCTTAAACTCCTCCGTTATTGCCTGCAAAACTATAATGAACAGGAGAGGGCTAAGAACAGAGCCCTGGTGGACACCGATCTGTATGCTAAATTCCTCGCTAAAGTCATTGCTAACTCTAACTTTGCTGACTTCTCCTCTATACATGGCTTATACAGCTTTCACAAGCCATTCCTCTACTCCTAATTTTCCAAGAGCCCACCAGATTATAGCACGTGGAACTCTGTCGAAGGCTTTTTCCAGATCTATGAATGCCAGGTAGAGCGGCTTACTTTTAGCTAGGTACTTTTCCTGTAACTGCCTCACAAGGAAGAGGGCATCAGTGGTGCCTTTTCCTGGTACAAACCCCCAAATTGCATCTCATCTAGTTTCACCCGTGCTATAACTCTTCGGTTACTTTCGTGACCTGGTCCATCAGCTTTATACCTCTATAGTTTCCTCTATCAAGTGTATCTCCTTTATCCTTGTAGCAGTTGACTATGATGCTGCTGCACCAATCCTTTGGTATGATACCCTCTAGTATTACCTGGTTAGCAATTCGTGTGGTTATGGTGTGACCTGCCAACCCAGATGCCTTCAGCATCTCGGCAGCTATACCCGATGGACCGGTTGCCTTCCCTGTCTTCATATCCTTAATTGCCTTACTTACTACTCTGCTGCTCACATATATATATATAACGAAAAGAAGTCGAAAATGCAACTGGAGTCTTTTTAAGAATATTCATATATTTCCTTTACCGGTTTCACAGTTCTTATGCTTTTCAAAAGTAAAATTGAGATGGAGGGTTTGTGGTTTGTCTTCTTGACTCCTTTTCCTTATACTTTCACCTGTGTAGGACATCTGGTTTTTTTCTTTCTTTTTTTTTTATAAAAAAAATCTCTCATTTACTTATATACACTCACACACACACACACACACACACACACACATATA
The DNA here is from genome assembly GCA_964016885.1 of Eledone cirrhosa. NCBI lineage: Eukaryota > Metazoa > Mollusca > Cephalopoda > Octopoda > Eledonidae > Eledone > Eledone cirrhosa. The sequence goes on from OZ024741.1 coordinate 224,209,489, forward strand.
TATATATATATATATATATATATATATATATATATATATATATATATATATGTACATATGTATATATATGTGTGTGTGTGTGAGTGTATATAAGTAAATGAGAGATTTTTTTTATAAAAAAAAAAACAAGAAAAAAACCAGATGTCCTACACAGGTGAAAGTATAAGGAAAAGAAGTCAAGATATATATATATATATATATATATATATAGTGTTTCTTATAGCTTTAATTGCCCTGATGAGTCCTTAATAGGACGAAACATTGTTGGCTTATAAAGACTTTTGATGTATTGAAGGCTTCTTTGGTTTATTTTCATAATATATATATATATATATATATATATATATATATATATATATATATATATATATATATATATATATATATGTATATATGTATATATATATATATGTATATATATATATTGGAAGTATCACTACAAGAGGCTACTAAATGAGGAGAATAAATGGGACAAAGATAGTCTGCCCCACATCGATCCAATAGAGGGACCAGCAGTGCAAGTTGAAGGTAGTATAATAAGTAAGGCAATCAAAGATATGAAGACGGTAAGGCGGCTGGGCCTTCGGAAATAGTTGCTGAAATGCTGAAAGCATCTGGAACGGTGGGACACACTATGGTCACCCGGAGAACAAACCAAGTCATACAGAACGGGGTCATACCAAATGACTGGTGTAGCAGCATCATCATTAACTGCTACAGTAAAGGAGATGCACTAGATAGAGGAAACTATAGAGGCATTAAATTAATTGACCAGGTCATGAAGGTCACAGAAAAAGTTATAGCGCAACTAATCAGAGAGCAAATTGATCTAGACGAAATCCAGTTTGGGTTTGTGTCAGGTAAAAGTACCACAGACGCCCTTTTCCTTGTACGACAACTACAGGAGAAGTACCTAGCTAAAAGTAAACTCCTATACTTAGCTTTTGTTGACTTGGAGAAAGCATTTGACAGAGACCCCTGCGCCATTATCTGGTGGGCTCTTAGAAAACTAGGTGTTGATGAATGGCTTGTGAGAGCTATACAAGCCATGTATAAAGAAACAATCAGCAAGGTTAGAATTAACAATGAATATAGTGAAGAATTTAGCGTAAAAGTTGGTGTTCATCAGGGCTCTGTCCTTAGCCCCCCTCCTATTTATTATTGTCCTTCAAGCTATAACAGAGGAGTTCAAGACCGGCTGCCCATGGGAACTTCTCTATGCAGATGATCTAACGCTCATAGCTGAATCTATGGCTGAACTAGAGAAGAAATTTCAAACATGGAAGCATGGCCTAGAATCAAAAGGCCTTAAAGTTGCCTTGTCTAAGACTAAAGTTCTAGTATGTAGGAAGGAAAATAGGGCACAGGTCCCCCCCCCCCTGGTAAATGGCCATGCTCAGTGTGTAGGAAAGGAGTAGGCAGAAATTCCATTTTATGTCCCAAATGCAAAGTATAGGTGCATAAAAGATGTAGTGGGATCACAGGTAAGCTATCTAAGAACATAGATTTTATATGTGGCTGATGTTCAGGTGCAATAAGTAGCAAGTGCCCACAGGATACTAGCTCCTTCTATTGCCCAGATGGCTCTATAGAAATAGTGGACAACTTCCGTTACCTGGGTGACAAAATCAGCAGTGGTAGAGGGTACTTAGAAAGTACAGTAGCCAGAGTCAGAACAAGATGGAAAAAGTTCAGAGAGCTTATACCACTATTGGCCGCTAAAGGTTTCTCTCTAAAAATGAAAGGCAGACTGTATGACGCCTGCATTCGAACAGCTATGTTACATGGCAGAGAGACATGGGCATTGTGTGCAGAGGATCTGCACAGACTGGAGAGGAACGAAGCCTGCATGCTCCGCTGGATGTGTAATAGTAATATACGTGAATGGCAAAGCATAAATAAACTAAGTGAGAAATTAGGAATAAGAGGAATCAGATGCTGTTTACTCGAGAGAAGACTACGTTGGTATGGTCACATGATGCGCATGAAAGACGACAGCTGTATAAAAAAGTGCAGGGCGATCAAAATTGACGGAAGTTATGGAGTAGGAAGACCCAGAAAAACCTGGGACGATTTGAAACTTACACCCTTACACACTTACACCTCTCTAAGACAATGTCACTGGCTCGAGATCTTTGGCGCTAGCAGTAATACAGAAAACCAGCCTTGCGTCAGTACAAAGCGAAACCTATAGTCAATAGGCACCTCTTAATCAAACATACACCCCTCTCCCACTACCCCAACACCAGCCCTTTCTCTGTAAAGTTATGTTGGTACAACAGCATCCAGTCCTAAATAAATGAGGTCGTGTAGGTGTCATGACAAAAAAAAACACACAATCCACGCTGTAATGTGGCAGTGTAGGTAACACCGTAAAAACCTCCCAGTCCACACTGTAAACGTAGTTGGTGTTAGGAAGGGCATCCAGCTGTAGAAAACCTGCCAGACAGTCCTATATGAGCGAGACGACCAATCTTGCCTCAAGTGGGATAATTCCAGTCTAAACCCATGTTAGCATGGAAGATAGACGTTAAACGATGATGATGATGATGATATAAATATATATATATATATATGTATATATATATATATGTGTGTGTGTATATATATATATATATATATATATATATATATATATTTCCTTTCACTATATGTCTCTCCACTACTCCCCTACACACCCTTTGAATTCTGTTCCCACACACTTCTCACCTGAGGAAGGGCTTATGCCCGAAACGTCGTCCCCCACCAACACCCCACTCTCCAGAGCGTGAAATTAATAAACATTCGTTGTACTGCCTCTCTGTTTTGTCCCTGTTCAAATTTTTCCATTATATATATATATATAAAGAATGAATAATAACAGGTAGACATCATAAAAAGGTAATTTATTGTGTGTGCTTACAAATGTTTCCATGGTGGTTATACAGCCTAGTTATGCTATGTGCAAATTTATCAGGAACTTAGTTTCTTCAACTATTCTTCAATAACTCGTTGAGTAACCTCTCATCGTACGTCAACCCTATCCAGTGTAGTAATTAACCATTACTGCATCCAGGATAATCATATATATATATATATGTATGTATGTATGTATGTATGTATGTATGTATGTATGTATGTATGTATGTATGTCAGGTCACCAGTTGTGCTACTGGTAACATGTATCCCAGTACAACCTGTCTCATGGTCGGGTTGTTGGCGACTAAACTGGCAACCCCACCAAGGTTTCTTGGTGAGGAGGGTGACTTTGGACATCCTGCAGGACTAAAAACAAAACCTGTCAAAGGGCAAAGGAGTTCTTAAGAGTCAATGGCCATCCAAACTCACCGGGAGAGATGACCCCTTAGCCTTTGTCAAGACAGAATTCTAGGAGAAGGAAAACTCTGATATAACACCTGCAACCCTGATGGTATCCAATGATGTTGACTTGTTATTCTTTTTGGTAAATATCATCTAGGTTAAGAGAGTGGGACTGGCTTTGTGCAGTGCCTTTGCTCACTATAAAAGCTTCACGACACAGGCATTGCTTTATATCTGGAGATCTCTCTGCACTTGTCGTCACATGATACCATGGGCCCAGCACTATGTGTCAATAATTGTAACAAGTGTAGTGTTTGTACCAGAGTTTTCAAGTCACTAGCTGGACTAAAAAGTCACACTCGTTCGGCGCATTGGTAGGGGTTCTCCTACATGGATATAAAGTATTGGCCGTACTCGAAAACGAGTTGGCAGCCACCATGTATGTATGTATGTATGTCAATGTGCCTCCATATATATATATATATATATATATATATATTTAAAAGAATAGAGGTGTAACACATGAGTTGTGATATATTGGTAAAAGGAAAAGAAAATGCTGACAAATTGTTCCCAGTGAAAAATAGTTTAATTAGAAATAAGTAAAAATTAGTAATAAGTATTGGTTAGTATTCTGTTTTAGTTTTAAGTTTTTACCGGTTGCGCATTTCTAATGCTTTTCAAAAATAATTTTGAGATAGAGCGCCCGTGATGTTTGCTCTAATCATGTTTGCTCAGATTAGAGCAAACAACACGGGCGCTCTATCTCAAAATTATTTTTGAAAAGCATTAGAAATGCGCAACCGGTAAAAACTTAAAACTAAAACTGAATACTAACCAATACTTATTACTAATTTTTACTTATTTCTAATTAAACTATTTTTCACTGGGAACAATTTGTCAGCATTTTCTTTTCCTTTTACCAATATATATATATATATATATATATATATATATATATATATATATATATATATGACTTTTAAAGCGATGAAATAGCAATGAAGGTTGGAAAATCACTGATGAAGGACTATTTTTATCATATGTAACCCATTTTTATCATATGCAACCACGCAGTATTCATTCTTCTCATGTTTTATATATATATATATATATATATATATATATATATATATATATATATATATATATATATATATATATATATATAGTAATAATAATAAATTTGAAGACTAAAATCCAAAGAGAGCTCGATAAGGATAAATATATATCAAATATATAAGAACCGTAGACCAAATATTTATTAAAATAACAGATTAAAGTTTAAGCAAAGAATCGCTGCTTTCACTCTTAACGGGATCTTCTGAAACTAACAAAATCAATCTGCAAACGCAGAAGTGGATATTTCAAAAAACGTTGCAACCGGAGGAAGACAGGAAGACGATACTTTGGTTCGTGGAAACGTTCCCTGGCAAAGAACGGGAAAAAATGCATATAATACGTCATTATTTGGAGCGGTGAAAAACAATTACACGCAAAGACAGGACCACGTTTATGGTTTAAAAGAAGTCGTACACTAATGATCTCTTAGGTGGTTCATAGAGACGTTCTCTGGCAATGAACGAAAAAAACAAAGATAATACGTCATATGTGGAGCGGAGAGAACAATTGCACGCAAAGACAAAACCACGTAAATGGTATAACTGAAGTCGTAGACTAAAATTCTAACTAGGAAACCGAATGATTCTCGGCTTCAGAGTTAAGAATAAAGTAAATAAAATACAATACAGCTTCAGCTATACCATTTACGTGGTTTTGTCTTTGCGTGTAATTGTTCTCCACGCTTTTTTGCCGTGGTACCTCCACGCCCACTTTACATTTCTACAGCTGAGTAAACTGGAGGAATGTGAAATAAAGTGTCTAGCTCAAGGAAACAACACATCACCCGGTCTGAGAATTGAGCTCACAATCTTTCGATTGCAAGGCCAATGCTCTAACCATATTTATATATATATATATATATATATATATATATATATATATGTATGTATGTATGTATGTATGTATGTATGTCAGGTCACCAGTTGGTGCTACTGGTAACATGTATCCCAGTACAACCTGTCTCAAGGTCGGGTCGTTGGCGACTAAACTGGCAACCTCACTTTTCGTTGCTTCACCATCTTTGTTTGTTTACACTCCCGCTGTTCCCTTTATTTACATGTCCCAACGACTTTTTTTAGCCGTTGCTCGCACCAACCGGAGGTATATGGTCTTTAAAGCACAGAAATACCAATGATGGTTGGAAGATCACTGATGAAGGACCACTTTATTCATATATATATATATATATATACATATATACATACATACATATATATATATATAGAGGCACATGGCTTAGTGGTTAGAGCATAGGCCTTGCAATCGAAAGGTTGTGAGTTCAATTCTCAGACCGGGTGATGTGTTGTTTCCTTGAGCTAGACACTTTATTTCACATTCCTCCAGTTTACTCAGCTGTAGAAATGTAAAGTGGGTGTGGAGGTACCACGGCAAAAAAGCACCCACCAGTCACTGTAAATGAGGTTGGTGTTAGGAAGGGCATCCAGCTGTAGAAATCAAACCAGAATCAGTTCTCGTCCCACCCTTGCAAGCAGGGAAAAGCAGACGTAAAATGATGAGATATATATATATATTTGTTTATTCTTTTGGCGGTTTCAGCCATTGGACTCTGGCCATGTTGGGGCACTGCCTCAATTTAGTTGATCGTATTGACCCCAGTGCTTATTTTATCAATCCCTGAGTTATACATATATATATAGAGAGATAAAGAGCGGTAAAAGTGGGTGATATGAAGCTGGTAGAGGGCCTCAGTCCTGTAGAGGTCCATGCACCATACCACCATGTTACTGCCTTTATTGATGGGTTTAATGACAGTGTCATTGCAGGGCTGTAAGCTGCGCAGTGCTGGGAGCTGGGCCTGAGTAAGGTTGGTGTGATGAGAACACTTGTAAAAATTGCAGGAGTCAAGGGCACTGAATTGGCTGGAGCTCAGTGTGATTGTCGGTGGCTGAAAAATGTGAAGCAGTCTGCTTGGACTGATGATGGCGTGTCACGGAAAAATGCTTGGAGTTTTAGGCAATGTAAAAAACGTTTAACATCAGTATGTGTTTGGAATTTATCGCAAGTGGATGTGGTGGGTATGAAGTGCAAGCCCTTGATGAGGAGGGAGCACTCAGCTTCAGTGAGTGGTATGTCTTGGGATAGGGTGATAACTGTAAGGGAGATTCTTGAGGGAGAGAAAGTAAGGGAGGCAGAGGGGCTGTGGTGGTTAAGAGTGGCATGGGCGGAGTCAGTGGTGGGGAGAGAATTGGGGGTAGGGGCGATGAAGGAAGGAGCCGTAGGTGACAGGAAAATTGGGTTAGGGCTGGAGGTGGGGTGGGTGCGTGTGGTGTTGGTAGACAGGGAGCAGAGTGAGTTGAGTTTTTGTTTTTTGGCAGAGGTGAGAAAATTGAGAGGAAGCAATTGAGGTGGAGGATGAATTAGATGAAGAGGGGGTGGCAAGTAGAGGAGAGAAGGTAGGTTTTGGGAGATCTCGGTCGAGAGAACGGATCTGAGAGAGGGTGGAACGGAGGGTCACCCACATGAGGTGGCAAGAGGAGCAGGTAAGGATGTGTTGAGTGGCGGGAGCAAAGTAAGAGGTGGAATGGAAGTTGAAGCAGAAACTAATTCAGAGCAGGATATCTTGTATTGTTCTTATGTTGACATTTTAAAATCTGAAAGTGATGGGTTTTTTCAATGCTGGATGTGATAAGTATTCTAAGCTATGTTCTAATCTATAGTTAAAGTGGAATGAAGTGTGGTTGTACATCTGTCTATGTTAGCCCCTGGGTGTTGAGTTCTAGTTTGTTGTTGATTTCATCATTATTTTTAACATTAAATGTCCTATTTGTATTGCTGTAGCCTTCTAAGAAAACACATTATGGTTTACACTTAACACAATGCTTCAAGCAAACTACAAAACCTTTTTATTTGTTTAGTTGTCAATTGGTCAGTCAGTTAAAAAACTAACAATATCAATAATCAAAAAAGGAAAGGAGTCAATTATCAGATTGGACCAAGGACACAATATATCCGTTGCTTATATTATCTGCCAGTCACAAATCCTGGCAGAAGGAACAGCATGAAATAAGTATTTTGCTCAAGAATATGTGCCACTTAGTCCAGAAATTGAACCCATGATCCTGTGTCTATTAGGTCATGTTCCTTCCTTACTCAGATAAGGAGTGGCAGTACCCATGACTTTTGTAGGCTATTTCAAATTGATGAGGTTGATTTTGTGGTTAACATTCTCTTTAAACATATGCTTGTAACAACTTATATATTCAACATAGGATACATTGAAAAAAGCTCACTTTCTCTTTAACCCTTTACCATTTACATTACTCTATATATACTATTGTATTTTCACAGTAAAGGCTTTACCTCATGGAATTATCTAACATAATATCGAATCTATGAGATTTTGATATTATTTATTTTGGGAACAATACCTTAACATCAGTATGAGTGGCCAGTTACAGCTGGTTTGAACAGAAAGAGGTGAGAGAATTCTGGCTGGATATTTTACAAGAATACAACATATTGCCTGGTTCAGGAATTAAACCCATGACCCTACAATTGTGAGTCCAACTCATTAACTAATAGGCCGTGCACCTTTATTAATATTCAAGATATCACTTAAAAAGAAAGGCAACATTTGTAGAAACTCCTCCCAAGCTGTTAAAGTTAGAAAACTGAGTGAACAAGGGACAATATCAGTCCTGTGTCTATTATGATGCTTTCAGACACAGAAGGAGTAGGCAGCATGAAACAGAACAATAATGTAATGCATGGTACAGTGTACAGGCTTCTACACAACCAAATGTGGACAGAAGGAAACTGAGAAACATCATCATCATTTTATGTCTGCTCTTCCATGGGATGGATGAATCCTCTTAAGCTCCAGCTTCCTCCACTCGTCATCACTTCTTTCAGGTTCAGTGTTGTCAGATAATTTCTCACCACCCCTGTTCAGATCTTTCTTGATTTTCCTCTATGGTAGCTACCTTCCACTTGGATTTCCTGGTACTTCTTCACCCAGTGTTCCTCATCTATATACATCACATGTTTAAACCAATACAGTCTCTTCTTTCTTGCACACAACTGATCCTCTCAGTTCACCCACACCCTGTCATTCATGCACATTAGCACTGCATATCCAATGGAGCATGCTCGTTTCATTTTTCTCCAGTCTCCATATTTCCTCTGCATTTCCCATCTATATATCTCACTGCCATGCAACATTGCACTGTGCATGCAGGCATCATGCAATCTATCCTTTGTTGTCAACAGAGGAAGTAAGTAGCTCCTTAAATTTTTAACAGCCTGTTCTTATTTTGGCTACTATGCAAACCTTAATGTTGATGCCTTTAAGCAGTCCAGACCAGACAACAAGAGTCTGCCAATGAAAACACAAAAAGCCATCAACCAAAGAGCAGCATAATTTATTGCAGCCTAGTAAATGCTGTATTCAAGTACACAGCTAACATGGATTACTCTTTTATTAGTGCAGTGACAATTGGCTACATGTCAGAAGTATGCTGGCACTGTGGAACAAAAAAGAGGATCAATGTGTTATTACAATTGAAAAGTTGTTTAACCTCTACTGTCTGAGCCATCAGAGCCACTGAACTGACTGCTGCTAGCCTTTACACTGGAGTCTAAATATGTAAAGTGATGTTTTTGATGCCAGCCATGCCAAAAAAGCATGCACTGCACTCTGTAAGGTCATAGTGCTGGTGCTATGAAAAAATAGCTCACAGTACATGCTGTAATGTGGTTGATATTAAGAGGGGCATCCAGCTGTAGAAAACCCTGACCTGTCTAGCCTCATAACGTGACAGTCCATCTAACCTATGTAAGTATGGATAATAGATGTTAAACAGTGATAATGATTATGATGATCAGAACCTATAACTTGGCAGTTCAAATGACAATTTTCAGAGCTAGCACCCTAACAGAAGTGGTCTTTATGTCAACATTGCTAAGTTTACTTTGAAGGATCTTGCTTCTTAGTTTTGTTTCCATGTTTGGATTTTATATCTAAATCTTCTGATTAAGCTTTAAGAACAGTCTGTTGGCATATAGGATAGGAGTTCCCACAGACAGCTTGGCTTATACTTTTATTATGGCCTGGAGAACTATAATAAACAAGAATGGAGAGAGAACTGAGCCTTGATAAACACCTACATTTCACACTAAATTCATTGCCAACTTTCAATTTGTTCATAGCATCTCTGTACATGGCTTGCACCACTCTCACAAGCTATTCATTTACACCTAATTTTCTTAAAGATAACCAAATTACAGACTATGTTACCTTGTCCAATGTCTTCTCCAGATCAATGAATGTCAGGTGTAGTGGCTTAACTTTACCAGGGAACTGCTTTTGCAGTTATCTCTCAAAGAAGAAAGCATCAGTGGTATCATGACCTGACACATATAAATGACATGTTATCTAAACCAATTTCCTTTCAAATAAGTTGTGTTAAGTCTCTTTCTTTTAACTCTTAACATCCTGAAATGATTTAACAGAAAATATTTGAAAACAGGTTTGGTAATTGAAATTGTTCTATTATCTTTACTAGTGGACAGGTTGTAAAACAACATAGTAAACTAAAGTAGATAATTTAATTTTTAATGTGATAGTCACAGTGCTGTTTTGTACTTTTCAAAAATGCCTTGCTAATGTGGTTTCAAATGGCGCAGGACATTAAGAGTTAATTTATAGTCTCTTTAGTAGTGGACAGACCATTGTAAAAAAAGTTTGCAGTAAAATAAAGACTCTAATACCCATAATCTGTGCCTTCAACTTCTAACTTTGAACCCTGTAGCATTTACATTACTCCATATTTACTATTGTATTTTCGTGGTAAAGGCTTTACCTCACATATCAAATCTGAGATTTTGATATTATTTATTTTGAGAACAACACCTTAATGTCAGTATGAGTGGCCAGTTACAGCCGGTTTGAACAGAAAGTGTTGAGAGAATTCTGGCCAGATATGGCTGATTTAAATGTTAAAGAATGGTTGATATCAACTAAAGCTTTTGCTCTTTCAAACTTCAACTGTTAACCAATGCTTATGGAAAAAAAAAACAGAATATTATGCTGATGAAAGTCTTTTATGATTGAAAATTTTGAATAAGACACAAGGTTTTATTTCATTACATGCCTTGTTTGGGCTTTTAGCCATTTAAAAGTTTTATATTGTGACAATGCTTTCAAAACTGCCTTGAAACTATATATCCAATGACATCTGGGCCAGATGAACAGAGGTAATTTATAATTTACTTTTCCTCCAGCTTTTGAATACTTCATAGAAATATATGTATATATATGTGTATGTACATGTCAGGTCACTCTTGAGTGCTACTGGCAACATGTAACCCAGTATGACTTGTCGCATGGTCGGGTTGTTGGCGACTAAACTGGCAACCTTACCAAGCTTGCTTGGTGAGAAGGGTGATTTTTAAATAGTGTGTGTGTCTGTTTGTATGTATATTATATATATATGTAGGCACACGGAGATGGAAATATTTTGTTTGGTACCCGAGTGAGCGCCTCTGGTCCTTATTAGGTCAGCATTTTAGGAGAAGGAAAACTTTGACATAAAACCTGCAACTCAATGGCAGCTAATGATGTTGACTTGTTCTTTATTGTTCAGAGAATGGGATTGGTCTGATGCAAGGCCTTTTTTAATTTAAAATAGCTTCAAGCTCAGGCATCATCATCATCGTTTAACGTCCATTTTCCACGCTAGCATGGGTTAGACGGTTTCGTTCCATTTGATGCGGGACTCGCTCATCCAGAAGTGTCTCTGGCAGGGGTTTTACAGCAGGATGCCCTTCCTAACACCAACCACATTTACAGTGTGGACTGTTGTGTCATCAACACATTGGACGGAATGAGAAGGGGAGGATGGGGTAGGGTGTACATTGGGTTAAGAGGTGCCTACTGGCTGTAGGTTTGTATGCAATGGCTGTCGGGTCTAAACATGAGCATGGGTGGCTGTAGTTGGAAAAGGCATTATTCTTTTTCTTTCATTGTAGCATATGTGCAGAAAGAAATGGCAGGGTTAAAAAGTGATGTTTGTGTGACCCATGTGCAAGGATAGGATCAAGTGATGACTATATATCTATATATATATATATATATGTATATATATGTGTGTGTGTGTGTGTGTGCAAAAGGCAAACAGAAATAACAAAGCAAACGACACAGAATAATGAAGTAATATATTAGTTTTATGCTTGATATAGTAGAAAAAGAGTCTTAACGTTTCAGATGCTAGTCTAAAGAAGGAATAGAAAGATTGAGGAGACGGGCAGGGCAGAAATAGAAAACATTTTTTAGAGAAAAATAACAAGTCCATTCATGTTGCCATCTCTTAGAAAACTGCTAATGCTGTTGTTTTGTGATATACTTTTTTTGAAAAGGTGACATCTATATACATATGTAGTGACTCATCATCATCATCATCATCGTTTAACGTCCATCTTCCACGCTTGCATGGGTTTGGACGGGAGTTTTCCCACTTGAGGCAAGATTTGTTGTCCTGCTCGTATAGGACTGTCTGGCGGGTTTTCTACGGCTGGATACCCTTCCTAACACCAACCACGTTTACAGTGTGGACTGGGAGGTTTTTACTGTGTTACCTACACGGCCACATTACAGCGTGGACTGTGTGTTTTTTTTGTCGTGACACCTACACCTCATTTGTTTCGGACTGAATGTTGTGGTACCAACATAACTTCACATTTAAGGGGGTAGTGTGGATGGGGTGGGGGTAGTGGGACGGGGGTGTATTTTGTTAGAGGTGCCTACTGACTGTAGGTTTCGCTTTGTACTTAGGTAAGGCGGGTCTTCTGTATTACTGTGTAGCGCCAAAGATCTCGGTCCAGTGACATTGTCTTGGAGAGGTGTAAGTGTGTGAGGTCGGAATTTATCAAGTCGTCCCAGGTTTTTCTGGGTCTGCCTAGTCCGTGGCTACCGTCTATTATATATAATCACTATCTTTCAAGTTCTGAAATCTTATACTTAGAAAAGGAAAAGAAAAATATACTTATATATGAACTCTAATATCTATTTTCCTCATTCAATGTGCCTAACATTTGAGCCTATGATTCTTACTAACTAGCTCTGTTGCTGGCAGCTTTACCAAGGCCAGGATATATCACTTAAGGCCTTTACTTGTTCAAACGTCGACTCAAGCTTGCTTCACCATTCACCAATGCTAAAAACCTTTCTGAAATATGTATAGTCTCTACCTTTCAACTTTTGAAATCTCACAATTAGGATAAGGAAAGAAAAAAATATACTCTAATGCCTATAGTCTGTACCTTCAACTTTTAAAGAATTGATGACATCACCTAAAGCTTTTGCATTGTCAAACTTCAACTCCAGTTTGTCTCACCATTAATCAACGCTAAAAACTTTCTGATGTGGAAAAAAAAAAAGCATCTTATACCGATTCACTGATGAAAGTCTTTTAAGATTGAACATTTTGAATGAAACAGGTTTAATTTCTTTATACATTGTTTGGGCTTTTAGTAATTAAACATTTTTTTATTTATAAAAGACTTTGATTTTTAATGTGATAGTCACAGTGCTGTTTTGTACAAGAGTGTTTTGTTAATGTTGTACAGGGCATTAAGAGATAATTTCATAATTCTGTCAGTTTCATACCTTTGTAGTTAGCCTTTTCTAAAGCATCTTTTCACTATTACCTGCTTATCATCTTACCCTTTCTTCCAACATCACTATCATTCTTAGCTATGCACACCCCACCCCACCCCTTTCATATGGGATTCTTAATTGACATCTACCACTTACAATTGTCCTCCATTGCAATCCATCACTTGCTCTCTTACCTTCACCTATCTTCATTGCTATCCTATTATGCTGCTCATGCTGTTTTTACCACTCCTATCACTGTTTCACATTCACACTAATATTTTCTCTCTCGTCATTCCTATTTTTGTCATATCTCTTTTCCTCTATTCACACATTCGGTCATGTTTGCTTGAAAGAACATAGGCAATGTAGAGTTATGCTTGTGTGATGATAAAATACACCCAGTAGACTCTGTAAAACGAACAACAAAGGCTGAAAGGACACTTTAGTCTGCCAGAGGACATGATAACCTCTTCAGTGTTGGTGCCTTGAAAAATGCAGCTAGGACAACCTATAAAATGCATCTAGTCATAGAAACCAAGCCCCAAAATGGAAGATACACCATGTAATGGCAGAAACTCCTAATAAGAACTGAGTTGTGATGATCTGTCCCCAATTCCATGCTAGCAAGGAAAATTATATATATATATATATTATATATAAATATATATTATATACACACACATTTATATATACATATTATATATACATATATATTATACGCACACACACATATATATATATACATATATATACATATATATATATATAATATATATATATATATACACATATTATATATATATACACATATTATATATAAATATATATATATATAGAAATATACATATATATATATACATATTATATATATATACATATATATATATATACATATTATATATATATACATATATATATATACATATTATATATATATATACATATTATATATATATACATATTATATATATACACATATTATATCTATATACATATTATATATAGATACATATATATATATATATATACATATATTATATATATATATACATATATTATATATATATATACATACATATATATACGTGTATCATATATATATATATATATACATACATATATCATATATATACATACAAATATCGTATATATACATATACATATATTTATATTTATATACGCACATATACATATATACACCTGTAGTTTCATTGAAAAGTACACAGAGGAAACAGAAACAGAAACAGTAGCTATTTTAACGTTACGATGAACATGTACTCTTAGATGTCTCTTACAGGTTCACGTTAAAAAACATGTACCATGAGGATGGTTGTACATCTACACATACATACATCATATATATTCACATACACATTTACAGCATACATTTTCATATAAACAAATACAGCATGCATATTTATATATGCAGATACAAATACGCCATACATCTTCACATACACATACAGCTACAGACATAAATACACATCTTCACATACACATACAGCTACAGACATAAATACACATCTTCACATACACATACAGCTACAGACATAAATACATAAATACACATCTTCACATACACATACAGCTACAGACATAAATACACATCTTCACATACACATACAGCTACAGACATAAATACATAAATACACATCTTCACATACACATACAGCTACAGACATAAATACACATCTTCACATACACATACAGCTACAGACATAAATACATAAATACACATCTTCACATACACATACAGCTACAGACATAAATACACATCTTCACATACACATACAGCTACAGACATAAATACACATCTTCGCATACACATACAGCTACAGACATAAATACACATCTTCACATACACATACAGCTACAGACATAAATACACATCTTCACATACACATACAGCTACAGACATAAATACACATCTTCACATACACATACAGCTACAGACATAAATACACATCTTCACATACACATACAGCTACAGACATAAATACATAAATACACATCTTCACATACAGCTACAGACATAAATACATAAATACACATCTTCACATACACATACAGCTACAGACATAAATACACATCTTCACATACACATACAGCTACAGACATAAATACATAAATACACATCTTCACATACACATACAGCTACAGACATAAATACACATCTTCACATACACAAATACACACAATATACATTTTCATATAGACACACACCCAGTATACATATACACATGCACACACATAAAGCTTACATCTACACATACAGTATACATCCTTTTAAAACATACATTCATATTTTCCCTCTTTTTCTCACACAGGAATACATACATACATACACACACACACGATAACACAATCACATACATATATACACGCACACGAACCGTCCAATTTGACAGAAATATTTTCAATAATGTTGTAGAATAAGCATACGAATGCGTATATACGCGTGTTTGTGTGTGCGTGTATATCTGTATGTTGAATAGGGAGAACATTAATGAAATATTTTAAATTGCTGCCCCCCAAATTCTCGACATCATCATTTGATAATGTTTATTTTTTTTGAATGAAAAAGAGGTGTGTGTATATGTGTGTCAGTCGGTGTTCATCAACGTGTGTATCGGTGAAAGATAGCTTGAGATAGAAAGAGAGAGGGAAATGTATTTATTAGAGAGAGAAAGCGAGAGATACGCATGTATTAGAGAGAGAAAGAAAAAGAGAGAGAGCTAAAGAGGACTTGAATATGTATTAAAGGGAAAGAGTATGTAGATGAAAGAGAGGGCTCGATTAGGTTTTAGACAGATAGAAAAGTATGTGGATGAAAGAGAAAGGTAAAGTATGTATTAGAAAGAGAGAGAGAGAGGGGGGTAATCGTGAATGTGTTAATGAGAAAGAGAGGGAGTATAGAAGTCAATAATGTGAAAGAGTATTTGAGTAAGAGAGAGGGCGACAGCGAATATATAAAAAGAGAGCTTGTAATTGAAATGGAGGGAGAGAGAGAGTGAGCGTCTGTCAACAAGACAGTGTTAGGGAGGAGAGTATATTGAAAGACTATGAGTAAGAGTGAGAAAGGTTTGGGCGAGAGAGAGAGAGAGAGAGAGAGCGTCAATGAGTTATGTTAGTGCTTCCTATATATAGAGAGAAAGGTAGATAGATAGAGAGAGGAGTGAGTTCTTGTGTGAAAGAGAGTTAGTGTGTATCTAGGGTGCCGGTCGGACAGAAATAAATCAATCTCTTACACATTATTTTCTTTAGGGAAGAGTGATATATTTATGTTGTAACGTTCATGCATTTCCCATGAGCATCAGCAATTACGCTCCAACTAGAAATTGAAACCGGAATTGTGGTTTGAATCAGTACTATTTTGTAGAGGAGAAGGGGAGTGTATTTAATAGAATGAGCTACAGTATATGACTGTACTGGTTGGTGTTTATTTTACAGTCAGAAGAAGGCTGAAAAGCAGGCTTGATTTGAACAGAGAAACAGTGAGGCACTACATTAAATCCTCTCTCTAGTTCGGCCGCATACGCCATCACCACCACTACAAAACAAGACAATCGTCATTATAGTAGTAGTGAACACGATAGCAACTATAATATTTTTGAGTTTTAGCAGGAGATGACATAATATGATGGCATTCATCCCTTTTCCCAAATATATGTGAAATAAAATTATTATTACCAGAGATCGAAACCGGGTCGCGGACTACTTTATACTACAGTGCTGGCTACACAATAATAACAACAACAAAATCAATTGCTATTTGGTAAATGCTAATAGAACACCGTGACAAGGGCAGCTGTGATGGTGGCAGTTGTCTCCCCCTGAACTAGAGTCCTAGAAACCTGTTTGGGAAGTCTTGTGTCTGTCTTTCTTTCTTTCTCTCTCGTTCGATCTTTCTGTGTCCGTGTGTTCGATATCGCCTACTACCTGTCTTTCTTCTTATTTCTCTTCTTCTCTCTCTTTCTGTCGTTCTATCGACTGCAGGCAGCAGCAGTGGTGTTGGTGAAACATCAGCGGCGGGAGGATGCGTTATAACGGGAACAGCCGACGTCTCACTCACTTCAGCTACTATATTGCTTTATCTCCTCCAATCTGAAACAGAGAGAGAGAGAGAGGAAAAAATACATAATAATAATAATGAGAGCAAAACAATCAAAAAGTGTTCTTTTTCTTCGGTTGATATTTCCTTCATTTGCAATATCTACCATTAACTTCTATAGCTCGGTGGCTTTTGTTAGTATTATTTTTACATCCGCTTGTTTCTAAACAGAAATATATAAATATTATAGATCTATGAAATATTCTCAGTTAGCATCGAAGGCAGGCCATGCATGTAGGACTGGTTGTCGTAGAGGAAAAAAGTGAATAAACATAATTGCGTGCTCAATAATATCAGACTTGGCCCACTGCTGACGTCAGTGCGAAAGCCCTTCAGCAAATATGAGCTGGTAGATTTTACTCCTCCGTAACGTAGAGAGAAAAATCAATTTTTACACAACACTCTCGACATATCTAGTTGTTTTATTGTAAATAATAAATGTCTAAAATGTTCATCTTCTATCGCATGTTTTCGTGATGGATACGATATGCTTAAATTTTCCGACATTATTCTAGTTTAATGATCTGGCTTTGTGGAGGGAGGCACTAGCATCAGCTAATTGAAACGCCAGATTTGAAAAGAATGCCTTAGACGTGTCACAACCCAGATTTTTGTTCTTGCGCTCAGGGAACACTATTGCGAAAAGAATTCCCGAATTTGTTGGAATCATTATTACACGTTGATAACATGTGTTTTAGGTGAGGAAAACCGTTTGGCGTATCACCATGGTCCTAAATATTCTCATGCCACCGTAAAGGACGTATTATGGACCTACATAAAAAAAAGCTTATTGCGTATGAATCTGCTCGTTAAATGTTGGAGATATTCCCGCTTATTGAAGTGTGCCATATAGCTGTGTATGATAAGACCATGCTGCCAGCCGACTAACTTTTCCCCCAACTGCATCCTTTTACCCCATCACAAAACACGTGTGTCGAAAGTCTGAAGACAGGTCGGAGAGGTTTTATAACATTTGGATACTCTTTGGATGTCGACTAGAGGTCGTTCTACAGATTTTTCTCACAGGGTGTGTGCTTTGCATTATGCCTGGGCTACCTGTCATTGTGGCCGAAAGGCAGAAGAAATTCGAAGAATTTAAGTCACCTGGAAGTACATGAGAGTGGATTAGTGATCTGAGATGGAAAATATTAACTCTGAAGATGGATTAGATCGTGCTGTTACTACTACGAAGCTACGATCACCGAGTCAAGTCTCAGATTCGAACACAATGGACTCTTTTCAAGATGGTGGCCAGCAAAACATGAACTCAGAGCAAAATGATTATACAGCTTCTTTGGACTCTTCTCACGTCAATTCCGAATCCAACAATTATCCACAGAATTCGGGAGATGGAGGTGTGAGTTCAGATAGTTATGCAAGAATGAATGAAACTATTCATCCTACACAAATACCTGGATTCGGTATGTACGGTAGGGGAAATTACAGCATGGGAGATCAACATGGCGCTATGTCTATGCCAGGAAGTTCGGAGTTTTCAAACCAAACCTCGCAATATCATGGACAGTATTTACCAGCTCATGTTCGGCCTGGATTTCCTGGAGGTCCAAAACCCGGAATGAATCCAATGCGACCAGGAATAGGGGCATCTAGTATGGGAATGATGCCCCCTTCTTATAATCCTGCCTCGACAAGATTAATGTCTGGTCAAAGCATATCTCAGCAAAGCGGACCAACACCGACCCTAAATCAGCTTTTACAATCTCCGAATTCGGCTCAGAGATATCCGAATAATTACTCAGAATACGGAGGTTCTCAAAAAGTCCCTGCTGACATGGGCAGTGTGGCTGGTTACCCTATGCAACAGGCATGGAGTCCCCATCAACGAGGAGCTATAAACGCGTTCCCACAGACTCAGGGGGCCATATCCGGCTGCCAAGCTTTCCGAAATCAGGTATCCAATCTCATTTTCTCTATTTCTCCAGCCCTGAATCTATAATATATTGCATTATGATACCCGTCTGTTTGCCATGTTTTCATTTTTATGTGTTTTATATATCACACCATATATTTATATGTATCTATACCCAGTGTTCTTTTCTCTTCTGTAATTATATATATATATATATATATATATATATATATATATATATATATATATATATGTGTGTGTATATATATATAATGCTACCACTTGTTGACGATATTTATATTTTGTAAGCTATTTATTTATATATGTATATTTATATTATAAAGTCAACAGGGTTAGTCATTAATAGTTCATTTATACATACATGTATTCCTGAAAAGTCGACCAAATGCGTGAGTGAGATAAATACAGTTTTAAAAATTGAAAGTATTTCTGTATTTACATATCTGATTAGGTTTGTTTATTATTATGATCATTGAGTCATTATTATTATTATTTCCCACCTCACCCTATCAAGCATTTGAACTAAATTGAGGAACCCTGCAACCCTCCCCTCTCTCACCGAGTCCTCTTATCTTGTGATTTTGTTTACTTTCCCCTCATAAGCCTACCTTTTTACAATGAATCATGGAAGAGAGATACATAATCGTGTTGCCGATGATGATGATGAAAGTTTATTTACAATTGTTTGTTTATTTATTGTGTTGTTTATTTTGTAAATGGGGAAGCTAAATGAGAGATTTTTCCACCCACCCCTCATATTTTTCACTCTCATTGATCTATATCCTCTCCGTTTCAATCTTTCTTTGTCTCTCCATCATTCTTCCTCCTCTCTCTTATTGTAGTTCTCTCACTCACGCTCTCTTCTTTTCCTTTCTGTTACTTCCACTGTCTCTGTCTTGTTTCTCTCTATCGCATTCTTCGTTTTCTCCGTCTCCCCCTCATTTTTTCTCTTTTTCTTTCAGTATCCTCCCTCCTTTCACTCTGTCCCCTGTCCTTTTTGTCTGTCTCTTCTCTTCTCATGATCTCTTATATCTTAATGAATGTCTCCCACTCTTCTGTTTTCTCTCCCTCATTGCTTGTCTGTAACTCTCTCATTGTTTTCTTTCTCTCCAAACCCTCCTCCCCTCTCTTACTATCTATTTCGATCTCTCTTGTTAGTTTGTCTCTTTCTTTAAATTTTCTCTCTCTCTCGCATCTATCTATCTCTCCCATTCTGTCTGTTTTTCCTGGGGTTCTTTCGTTTTAGGTATTTAAAATCCAAGCACCCAGATATGTATTAGAAAAAAAACATTACATAGGATAGTAATGTCGAATTCAATAGATGAAGGCTATAAATACATTGTCTTTGTGAACATGACGCCAGCTGAAGTCCCTAAACG
Organism: Eledone cirrhosa; assembly: GCA_964016885.1. Lineage (NCBI taxonomy): Eukaryota > Metazoa > Mollusca > Cephalopoda > Octopoda > Eledonidae > Eledone > Eledone cirrhosa. Next base: position 224,229,909 of record OZ024741.1, read on the forward strand.
AAAGATTCCCCTTTTCTCACCTTCTAGTTTCTCCCTTTTTCTTTATTTTCTCCTATTTCTATTTTTTGTCTTTTACCTCTATATAATTCTTACCCTTTTCCTTCTTTATCACTATGTACCGTTCTACATCTCTCTAACAAATATGTCTCTTGCTACTTCTCTCTATCCATTTCTCTTTCCTCCCACTCCTACCCGGTCTGTCTATTTTCTTTCTAACAGATTTCCTCCTTTTCCCTTCTAAATAGATATTTTCTTCTCCGTCCCTATTCTGTGAAATTGTAGATGTTAGTGTTCTACCAAAGAAAGCTGGGGTCCGTCATCACAATGGCTAGTCGTCTGGTTAGCGATCTTCTTGCCTGCTCGCCTTGTTCTCCATATTGATTCAGCAGTGGTGTTGATGCCCTTCTGTTATTCGTCGAGTTGGGAGGCTATTGAACTGAGTAAAGGTGGTAGTATTGCGCCATCGGTTATTTGAATTTGGTGGCAAACTGGTATCTTTCGAAGACAGCTGGGGTGTTGTAGCAATAGCTTCACACGATTGGTTGCTGTTCTTTGTCATCTAATCAATTAATCTGCTTGTCTCCCCCACCCCACCACCCTTTTACTTATTTATTTATCTATCTATACTTCCCTCTTCTCTCACCTCATGTCCTACCTGGCCCTTTCATCTTCCATCCTAACAACCAGACTCCAGGGTAGCTAGCTTGTCACCTCTTCACTCTCCTCTACCATATATCTGGATCTCATCTTTTCTAGAGGATGTTATTTACCCCCCCCCCCCTCTGACTTGTTTTCACTGTCTTTGAAGTTTTATTTGTTGTTATTTTTACTCTGATGTAATATTCAAACTAAAACTTTAATAATCCCTATACTTCTCCTCCATCATATGTCTGTCTGTCTCACCTATCTTTGTGTGAACCAGCCTTTTCTTAATCATATATCTTTAACAAGACATGTTCCACAGTTTACTGTTAATTTAGATGACAGAGCTTTGATAATTAATAACAACAATGGCAATCTGTTGTTATTGTTTATTATTGTTGACAAGTTATATTATGAATCTCCTTTCATTAAATATTCTACTGGTTAGTAATATCCACACACACATACAGGAAGTAGTAGACATGCATAGCATACACACATAGCATACACACATGTGTACACACATATATATATAAATAGATATTATCTATTTAATGTTTTTTTTCTTTGTTATTTGTTTACTTGGTCTCATCCTTATGTTGATTAGCCATGTGCTTTTTTCTCACCTTCACCTAACACTTATTCATTCAGATGTCAGGGCCAATTGCTACTGCTGTCATCCAAAGTACACCTACCTACCAATCTACCTACCACTCCCACCTGCTCCAGTCTCTATACACTTCCATCATAAGTACAGCAACAACAATACACAGAAGAGATACATAACAGAATGTTTTACCTATCTACCAACAATTCCATACTTATTTTTGAAAGCTGTTATCCTCTCGTTGATTAATTTCTCTCTTAATTATTTAAATCAAATTTTCTGTTTTAGTGCATTTATATATATATATATATATATATATATATATATATATATGTGTGTGTGTATGTTGGAAATATTGTTTCAGTTGAATATTCTTCATTAACTAGAGAAATCCTTCTTTAGGCTTCTAAGTCCCTTGGCAAAGCATGAATACCACAACACCAGTGGTAATAATTCACACAGTTTCTACCTTCCAAGTCTACTGTAGATGGCTTTTCTTTTTTCTTCTGTTCTCAATACAAACTTAACTCTCCACTTTTACAGAATTGTTAATAAAGAAAATATCCATTTCCCATTAAAATTTTCCTCTCACACACAATATATGTGAATGTGTGTGTGTATATATATATATATATATATATATACATACACACACACACACACACACATATATATTAAATACATAAACAGGAAATCTTGTTTCCCATATTTTATTTCTCTTTAAACCTTTTCCGATCATATTGGACCACGTTATTATGTGACATAGTGATTCCAATTACATTAATATATGAAACACATAACCGGTACTGCCTATTTATAATATCTCCTATTTCTTGCAGATTAAGGTTGCCACTACTCTTATTAATTAATTACCTCAATGTAAACCCCTTCCTTGCTACTAGGATTGTTGTGGCTTCAATAGGCCACAGTTTAGATAATTCCATTTGTTGTTGTTGTTACTAGTAGCAGTACAGTGTATTATCGATAGAGAACGGCCTCTGTGTATGGAGTAGTGTGCATCGCCATAACTGATATTTGGTTGAGCTGCTGCGACTAGATGAGCTGGTTGGACTGGATAGATGATAGCAAACTTCTCAACATCGTTCACATCTATTATACTATATTAAATAAATAATAATGATAATTATTGAAACAGTAGAATAGTTCCGTGTTAAGGATCCCATACTTTCCTACATAATAATGATAGTATTTCTTAAAATGAAGGTTTCATTTATTGAATAAAAACCCTCAGAACTACGTCTTGTTTTTCTGTCTACAAACCCATCATCACTGAGGTTCTGACTGTTTAACAACCCCTCTTTATTCTACAGGAGGATATATAGTGATGCTAGGCTAGGGAATGAAGTTTTCATAATTGCTGTTCTAACTTTACTGCTATAGCACACGTGCACAAAACATTCATCCAGAAAGATGGCTTAATAGATAACAGTTGGTGGCATTGTTGTTTTTGCCCTCTCTTTGTAATAATAATAATAATCATTGAAAATGTTAATAATAATGAGAATCATTTCCACCCCGTTCGTCGTCTCGTCACTCCACAAGCCATATATACCCCCCTCCATCCTTGTATGGCTGGCTCTCGTCGCCATCATCGTCCATGTAATAAATAATGTAGTATCATATATTTCTTTCTCGTTCCATTTTCGTTTCCCGTCCCAAATAATATAATAATATATTTTGTTTGGTTTGGCTATCTTATCTGTGCAGTAGGAAATTTCAACTGTATGCAAATACTATATAAGCCACTCGCTTCTTCTCTATTCCTCATTCACAGAGCCATTACTCATACTTTTCCTATTTCCACCAACGATCTGGGTCGCTCTATATTAAGTCTTGCTTTCTTGCTCAGCACTGCTGCTTTCTCTTCACATTAACCGACCACACAATCTTTATATTTTATAACTTAATGTTTACTACTACTGTTGAACAAATGTAGTTAATAAAATACTATTAAAGTTTATTTTATTTAACAACATAAATTTTCTTTCTTCTCTCTGTCTTCCCCTTCTCTGTTTTCACCTCCTCCTCCCGTACCTCCTCTCTTGTTCACGTCTTGAGACTCCTTCCCCTTCTTTCCTACACGTCTCTGTTCACTGTTTTGTGTTCACAGCTCAAATTGAAATCTAGATGTACACATTTATAGTGATATTTCTCTGTATGTTTTCATATATGTATATATTTCAAATATTGGTGATTTACCGTCATCACCATAGCTTAGTTGTTTCGATAAAATGAGTCAAAAGCTCTTTCTAGTTCTCATCCCAGCTCCGACGACTGTTTTTCTCTACCCCCCTCTTTTCCCTTTGTACTTATGGCTTACTTTTCACATTCATGCCCTATTTCCTTTCATACCTATACTTTGATTAGGTAGCACTCTCCTCGATCTATCTCTTTATAAATGTTTCTGTATGATTTGGAAATAAAAATAGATTGATGAAATCACAACTACAAGCAGGATGGACAATAAGGCTTACATCCCTTATCTGTCTTAGTGAATATTATTAATAAAAAGGCTTCCTGTACTTTTAACCGCTAATAACCGACAATCCTTCGATGGGAATTTATTTTGAAGATATTTAAATCACATTCTGTTAAAATTATACGGAAACCATTTTGTCGTTTGGTTTGTGTGACGGACATTTTGTCATTTAATTTCTTTGTTTTTAGTTTTATTGTGTGTGTATGTGTATATACATTTGTATATAATTTACCATTAGGGGCAAATTAATGTTGGAAGAGGCATTACATTCATGTTTTCATTATTTCAAATCCAAAACCAGTTCTGACAACGAACGAGGAATTGGTAGCTATATATGTGTATGTCTAATTTGTATATATGTGTATGTGTGTTCGTGAAACAAAGAAACGTGTTTAAATCCTTCAAGAGAATGTGGTGTTTCGATCGTTCTGTTTCATTGTTCAGTTTTCGAATCTTCTGCTCAAAACACTAGTGTTGTTAATGGTAATATTTATATCAGTATTGATAATAATAATTTTAAGGCTATTGATTTGAAACCAGTAATAGCCATTTTAATGCAGTTTTGTTTGTGGTTCTGTCAGTTGACCTTGCAAAGCAACTGGAGTAGATTTGAGTTCTTTCCCTTATACTTTATATACTTTCAAATAGTATAGCTAGGCTAATATAATGTTCTCACTAAAAAGAAATAAAAAAAGATTCAGCATAGTCCCAAAAACCTATTCTTTAGATTTGGCCAAATGTCACCTAACAGCAAAGTTCGATCTCTGGCAGCAAGATATCCGGAAGTACAGGATAGTGATAAAAAAACAACAAAAACTTGGTTTGTCTTTCGGCCATTCTGCTTTAGTTTGCTATTTTAATCATTCTAGATAAATTATTTATAAGGTTTTAATGTTATCTCTGCTAAGGTTCAGTTTGGATTACAAAATATAGATTCAGTAATATTTAAAACTGGATTTATTGACTGACATTATCGCCTCAAATTGCCCCGTCGCTATATGGTAAGGGGGAGTGGTGGCATAAAGAAATAGTGACCTTTTTATGTAATGTTTTTGGAAACTTTTGAAGATTCGTTGTCTAATTAGAGCTTTGTTACAAGTTTTACTTGGTCAAGAGTGGTTGTCTCCCCTGTTTCCTTTCGTGTTGGCATCACATTCTTCCCATCTTGGTTTCGGTTGTTTCCTTAGTTTATTGTTACTGACTAATCACTCTGTATTCATAATCTACTTTGCATTGGTAGGCCTTTCAGTATTTCTTCTATGCAATGACTGTATTTGTTTCTTTCTATTTTATCCGGAGATAATGTGTGTCTCCCTATTTTCATATTATTTTAGAGACGGACATACCAGTTGCACAGATCACATGATAGATCATTTGGACTCGTGCAAGCCACTTAGCAATTATACATACATATACCAAACAATTTGTAAATAAATACAATATTACTACTGCTAGATTTCACTAGTTTACAAAATCATTGTTATTCTAATCAGTAAGTAGCTATGTTTTTAGCTTTTGCTTGTTGCCAGTAACTCATGAAATGACAAAACAGTTGTTTTTATGGTGTTTAGGTATGGCGTGTTTTAACTAGATGTTTTAGGTGGTAAACTATAAAGACATGACTTAAGTAGCTATCTTGAAGCAACTGTTTTGGTTGATGCAGTTTTTGAAATGGTTAACTAGTAGCTTCGTCATAATGTTTATTTTTCTTTGCGAATTTTAATTGAATATTGTTTTGTAATGAAGCTAATGATTCTTTTAGTGTTGTCGATACTTCAATACATTTATTTACTCACAGTTTTCCTTGTTATTGAGGCTAATGTATATAAACACAATTAACTTATGTAGATTTCATATCTTTTGAATATCTGAGTGCTTTTGAATGAGTTGAGAATCCATTATTCATTGAAATAATTTCAATGAGTACTCATCCATTGTTCCTTATTTGCAACCCGAAACTGATATATATCAGTATATCATTATTTTGTCGTTGTTTTTAGTTATCTTCATATTTTCGAACATATATTCTTGCTTGTCTCTTGAAAGCTATGGTGTGTTGTATTCAGTGAGTGTCTGTATACAGAAAACTATGGTGTGTTGTAGTCAGTGAGTGTCTGTATACTATACTACACAGTGTAGCTATAGCGCATGCAGGCTTTGAATATTCTTGTTGCCAACATCTTAGTTGTTGTGGTAGTTTGACTAAGAAGAGCTGTATACTTCAATAGCATTTGTATTTGTGGAAATTCTCAGAACATGTCAATATTGACATCACATATTTTTACACCATTGTTGATTTGTTTCTTTACTTTATCTAATCAATCACTTGCAAGTTAGTGAAAGCTTAATAATATTCAGAAATTGGTAGCTAAAGTAGTATGTTGTTTGATTGTCTACTCATTTGCAAGAGTTAGGTGGAAAAATGTCGCTGCTATCATAAATTAATTATGTTTGGGTGTATAGATTGGTTTTTGTCTGTGGAATGTTGACAGATATGGGTCATTGTAGTGTATAACAAATGAAATAAATATGCGTTTATTTCATGTTTCTATTTTAACTTTTGCAACTATTTTTGAATTGGTTTCTAATCTAGATTTAATATCTACCAAATATCTGGATTCTGGAGAATATTGGGGAAATAATGTTTTTATATAATTTTGTTGTTAATTCAGTTATATTGTTTACATTTCATATTATCCAATACAAATAAACATTACTATAATCTTATTTGAAACTATATATGGCAGTACAAAGTTTTGATGTAATTCTAATCTTGCAAAAATCATCTGGTATGAAGATGATTTTATTTCTAAACTTGGTTTGTACTAATAAAATACCTTATATTTTTGCATCAGGGAGGTGGAAATATGAATGAAATGCCACAACAAAGACGAGCCTCAGGTATTCCTAGTTTTCCTCAACAGACATCTCAATACAACAATCAACAATTTTCACCTAATTCCCAACGTTACATGATGGGAAGTGGACAGGTTCGTTCAGGACAAATGGGCCAACCATATGGACAACAGGTAAGTTTTTTTTTGTTTGTTTAATACACATGATTATGGAAATTACACCTGTGCTTCTCTACTTCCTGAATGTTCTCCATCTAGATAAATGAATTTGGAAAAATATAGATTTTATTAAGAGAACCACTTTTAGCTCCAAAGAAAGAGATTTGTTTCATTATCGTTGTTTAATGTCTGTTTTCCCTACTAGCAAGGGTTGGGCAGGACTCAAATAGAGTCTCTGACCTCCAGGTGGGCTGGGGGCCTGGCATATGATCCTGTGCTCTACAGAATGTATTTTATCATGGCACATGTTTGGCAGGTTTTCTACAGCTGGGTGCCCTTCATATATCCTACCATTTCACAGATTGAAGTGGGTGATCATTTATCATCTAGATCACCAACACTAGCAGGTTTGTCATATCTGGCACAGTTGAAGAGTCGACCCTGTGTTTGAATGTATTTCATATCACCAGTCACTTCAAAGTGTACTGGGTACATCTATTGTGTATTGTTTGGTGTGCATAGATGATATCTAGTTGAATTCTTGACCAGTATGTTGAAATAAAGATAATTTTAAACTTTTATTTTTCTAGCATCAAGGTGACAACTTGTTCAGTTATAAACCTGGTAAACCACGAATGGTTGATGTTAACAAGGTAATATTTTAAACTAATTGATTTAGTTATGTATAATTGTTAATTTTACTTTACATTTTCAAATAATTTGAAATAAAGATTCTTTTGTATTTTGATATTTAAAAACTTGTCCTGTAATGGCTCTCAGGGTTAGCCAAGGCTTGAAATGTTACTTTCATTTCAAATTGTTTCATGAGAGCAAGTGGATTTAACATAGCAATAACATCATCATTATTACATTTGAAGTTCAATTCCAGCCTAGGTCGACTTTGCCTTTCACTCTTGGTGCTGAAAAAAAATCTAGTTAAGTTGTGGAGGAAGGGGTTTATAATCAGTGCCCCCCCGTGCCTATGTAAGAAATTATTTATTAGTAATCTTTTGACTAGAGTACCTTGTGAGATTTAGTTACATCCCTTGAGAATCTGAGTTGAAATCCTGTGGGGTTGGTTTTGGTTTCCATCCTTCTAGAATTGTTAAAATAAAGTTACAGCTCGGTACTGGTGTTAATTGAATTGACTATAATCTTGAACTTATGTTAGAAATCATTATGATTATTAGTAGTAGTAAGTGTGGTGAATTGGCAGAATTGTTTAAGTGTTGGAAAAAATATTTTACAGTATTTTTTCTGGCTCATTATATTCTGAGCCGGATCCCACTGAGATCAACTTTGCTTTTTATTCTTCCAGGGTCCATAAAATAAAGTACCAGTCAAGTGCTGGGGTCAATATAATAAACTTTCACCTGTCCCCAAATTACTAGTTTTGTGCCGAAATTAGAAACCATTATTTTTATTATAATGGGCGGTGGATTGGCAGTATCGGTAGAGGGTTGGACGCCATGCTTTCCAGCATAGTTACGTCCCTTTACGATCTGAGTTCAAATCCCGCCGAGGTTGACTTTGCCTTTCATCCTTACGGGGTCGATAAAATAAAGTACCAGTAATGCACTGGGTAATTGCTGGCCTTGTGCCTAAAGTAGAAACAATTATTTTTATTATTATTATTAAAGGAGTGAGTCATGTTAATATTTGATCAGTTTAATTTATTAAAGATCTATTAACATTATAGTCATTTTGACAGCTATTTCTATTCTATAGTAGTGAAATTAGAATTGTCTAACAGCTATTAACATTATAGTCATTTTGACAGCTATTTCTAGTCTATAGTAGTTGAATTAGAATTGTCTGACAACCTTCACTCAATATGTCATCTGCTTTTACCTTCTGGAGTTTAACCCTTTTGATACCAACCCACTCAAAACTGCTTCTTCTATGGAAACAAACCCAACTATTTTAAAAGGTTCCTATTTTAATTCAAATCTTCAAACATGATTTTACATAAGAACCTTTTTTGTTACAAATGTCATCTTAATAACGCGGTCATTGTGGTACTGGAAAATCTAAAGATACATTGTAATGGTACTAATGATGATTATAATAAAGGTTTCTAATTTAGGCACAAGTCCAACAATTTTGGGGCGGAAGAAAGTTGATTGTATTGACCCTTATACTTAACTGGTACTTTATTTTATTAGTCTCAGAAGGATGAAAAGCAAAGTTGATCTTAGCTAATAATAATAATAGCATCAGGTTTGAAATATTTGCTTTTTAGTCAAAAGATTTAAAAAAAATATTCTTGAATTTGTTATTCTAAAAGTGTAGGAAATTCTCACTCGAAGTGTATCTGATTGAGTAAGGAAAGATCTTTTTTAAAAATTATTTTTAATCGTACATAATTAAAGGAAATAAAATGCACATTCAAAACAAATGTAAAATGTATTTATGAAATGTGATATAGTGAATAAGATTGATTGAGTCAGCATTAATGAAGTCTTTCTGGTATTTTCAGTTTTGCTTCAAATTTTCTGTTTAGTTGTGGTTTGAAGATATATTGATTTCTTTTGTCTTTTAGCTGTTTTCTCTTGATCTGGTTTAAATTTCAGTTAAATTTTTAATGATAGTCTCCCTGACACTACAATATTATTTCTTGTTAATGTAGAAATATTTCTTCATTACTATTTTATCAGTAGTTGTATATTGTGCTTAGCAACAGAACTGACAAGCTCATGCTTGTAGGAACAGTCCAACACTCGGAGAACATGTCATATTTTTTTTATGAAATCACATTCATTACTTGGCATCTGTTATGGTTTTTTATTTTTATTTTTATTTGATGCTTTGCACCCTCATAACCTACTCTCACAATATATTCACTGACCATAGTTATAAATAACCTGATATATATTAAATTAATTGTGTTCTAAGAATATAAGAGATTTTGTTTGTTCATCGTTAAAGTATTCTGTTAGAAGAAAATATTGAAAACTGTTTCTGTTCTCAACTTCAATATATATATATATATATATTTTATTACCATAACTGCTCTATTTCATTATATTTAGTTGTAATGAGGGTGGTGTATTGACAGAATCGTTAGAGCATCGGAAAAGTTATGGCCCTTTGCAATGAGTTCAACTCCTGTCAAGGTCAACTTTGTCTTTCATCCTCCCAGGGTCAATAAAATATAGTACCAGTAAAGTACTGAGGTTAATCTAATTGACTTTCCCCCCTTTCAATATGGCTAGCTTTGTGCTTATATTAACAATTATATTTAGCTATAATATCATAAACTATAATTATAATGAAAGGTGCATTATACTCTCTATTATGCAATGTAAAGGTTTCCGAAAGCTCTGCATTTTAAAACTTCTTGCACGTTTTTCTTGGATGTTTTTTTTATAAAATTGTTAAATGTTTAAAATCCTAAACATCCCTGCGTGTTGTAATAGGTGACTAAAAAGGTTAGCCCGAAGAAGGATATCAGCTGTAAAACATTGCTTCAAAAAAGCCCCTATAATTAGTATGAAACCTGTCATGTGGTTCTGCTTTACCAGAGAAAATATCCTTAAAATGCTCAATTATATTTTAAATCTTATGCTGAATGCCAGGATTTCAAACAAGATTAACTATTTTATAATTAAACTAAGCAGAGTAATGTACCTTGAATGAAAACAGTAGATTGTAAATATTTCAGTTATAAGAATTCTGTTGAATGAAATTTACGCTACCCTAAAGAAAGGTTATTGTAAATATTTTGTACATGTGGTTTAGTTAACTCTATGGCTAATAGTAATGTTGCCATTTGAATTATCTCTCACACACACACAGATTATGGTGAATTAGAGAATCTGATAGCAGTGTGTAATAACTATTATATCATTTTCTACACTGTAAATCCTGTTGGTTAGATGAAACGTTTTAATTATATAGGTTTTGTAACGTTTTCTTTAAGCTGTTTTTGTTGAAATTTTGCTTAGAATCAATTGATTTTGTATATGAAAATTTTTCATTGTTTACTCATTTATGTTATCAGATACCTGGTCAGTTTGTTCCTAATCAGATGGTTTACAACCAATCGTTGGGTGTTTCACAAGTGGTGCATCAACAACAACCTACACCACAACAGCCACCACAGCCTCCAGGGCCTTCTCCACCAAGACATTCTCCACAAGCTCCACTAGCCACTCCACCAACATCAACTCAACAGCAACAGCAGCAGCAGCAACAACAACAACAACAGCAACAGCAGCAGCAGCAACAGCAGCAACAACCAACCTCCCAGTCCCAACCGTCCCCTCAATCACAACAGCAACAAAGTTCACATAATACTCCTCAACCATCTCCACTTCAGAATCAATCTCCTCAGCATAATCAGCAAAACAGTCCTCAGGTTGGTTTTCATCTCCTCTTCAAGCACACATGATTTATTATTATTCTTAGCATGAAGAGACACAGCTGATTAAGATGAAAGTGTTGGGCAACCAGCCAAGGTGCTGACTGTTTACATTCCATTACTAGCTGTGTCTATCTCTCATAATATACCTGGCTCAGTTAATGTATCATAACAAGATACAATTGACTACTGTAAACAGTAGAAATGTTGCAGTATTCAGTTCAGATTCTTTTGTAGGCATATAGTGTATTCAAACATATGGTGTATTCACTCAGACATATAGTGTATTCACTCAGACATATAGTGTATTCACTCAGACATATAGTATATACACTCAGGCATATAGTATATACACTCAGGCATATAGTATATACACTCAGGCATATAGTATATACACTCAGGCATATAGTATATACACTCAGGCATATAGTATATACACTCAAACTAGAAACCTTCGTTTTTTCACTAAGAATCGCAGTTCTGAATATGGGCTGTAATAATCTATCACCTGTGAAGTATTTGGTGAATATCATTGTTTTTTTTTTTTTATATAAGCACAACATTACTTGTTTTTGTTGTGGATTAGAAACATAACCATGAATTTAAGAAGTATTGAAACTTATAACTTCTCAATACCTCTTTGTAAATTTAAACCAGTCTCAATGTTTTATATGTGGTTCAATCGCTCAGCTTTGAAATTACATCTTGCTTCTTTCTCAACTGGGTTGTTAAAATTTTACTGAAATGCTGTGAAGGACTGAATTAAAGCGACAATCACAAAACTGTCAATTGTGTAATGCAGGCTATTTCATTTTGTCATTTGGCAAGACATGTAATTCTTTTTGCCTATGAAGTAATATTGAAGAAATTGTTATTGTTGTTTACTAAGCAAATAGTATTGTTAAATTCTAAAAGGTATTCTATATCAATCATCTGTAATGCTATCATTATGAATGTAGCAATATTGATAATTATTGACAGTAGTTGATAAACATCGGGGTCGATAAAATAAAGTACCTGTAATGCACTGGGTAATTTCTGGCCTTGTGCCTAAAGTAGAAACAATTATCTAAACATCGGTTAAATCTTTTAGCATATTTCTAATAAAAATACTGTTGGAAGGATTTAGTAATTTAATTAACTTGTCATTGTTAAGCTCCGATGTTTGGAATTTAACTTGATAAAATTATAATTCTTGCTAAAAAAGATGTTAGTAGAAAATGACTAAAATCAGAAAATTTACATTATGAAAAATTGATTTAAAAATCCTGTAAGGAATTTATTCCTTCTTTAAAGTTAGCTCTTTAAAAAGCTGCTCCAACATATGTAGTGATCTTGTAAGTTAAAAGAACTTTGGTCATATATTGCCTGAATTGTATGTCTACTACGCATCATTACATTACATTGGACATTGGACATACCAGAAACATTTTTTTTTTTTTGTCTTTTAATGTTTAGTTAGAGAAGGGCAGTACTCGCAAACATTTGTGGTGGAGAAAAGAAGGTATACTCAAACTAGGGACCTAGTCTGAATGCTTGCATAATAGAGTGGACTCTATTAAAGGTGGGAGTGTTAAACTGCGTGGCGGATTAAATATATATCATTGAAGGAGTGTTTAGTTTTATTCACATTAGGAAATAGTATTTACTGAATGGAGATACGCCAAATATTTCGAAAGTTTATTGCAAAAATCTGCAGAATATGATAAAATGTTGAAGATCATTATAAAAATTTAGGTATAATAATTCATCATTATCATTTTTGTGCCCAATTTTCAATGCTGCCATTGGTTGGTTGGGATGTTTTGCGACAATATTTTACAGCCAGATATCCTTCCTGATACTACTCCTTTTAGTCAACTCTTATGATGTGCAGTGAGATGTTGTATTTATTTTAAAAACTAGGATAAGAAAATTGTAATGTGTCCGATGTTCTGTTAGTTTGCTGATAAAATATTTTTCTTGAATTCATTGTGTTGATCAATGTTTACAGCATCTTGGTTAAAATGTCTGAGAAAGGAGCATACCACATACATCTATATTATAATAACTGTGTAGCTGTTTTGACTGGTACACAAATTTGTCAAGGATGTTTCATTTTTGTTTTTTAAGAATCTGTGGAAGGCAAAAATGTTCAGTGGGTGGGGATGTTTTGAAATGTTTTCATTTATACTAGACATCAGCATTCTGTTTGATTGGGGAAGTGGGTAGTCTACCTGAATGTTAAACATGGATCACCTTTTGTTAGCCTATTTTCCATAACTCTAACATTGCACACACAATAAAGCAAAGGAGTCACAGTTAAAAGTAATCAATAACTGAAGACTGTTTTATGCATAATAATGATAAATGTCCTTATACTTACTTATTAAATGATCATAACTTCAACCAGGAGTGGTTTGATATCAAAAGGGTTAAGTTGCTGTTTGGAACATAACCTAAGAAAAAGGTTCTTACAAAAAAATTATAATGGAAAATGTAAATTTAAACACTTTTTTTTTTAGAATATTTTCCATATTCATCTGATCTTCAGATTATCATTTGTTCTACAAGTCAGCAAAATCCTCTAAAAAGTGAAAAAGAAATTCTTTTCTTAGAACATATTAACCCTATTACGACTATTTATTATGCAATACACTATATTCATTAGGTTGGGTGAACTTTTTTGAGGCAATGCTTTACAGCCAGATGTATTTCCTGACACTAACCCTTTTAGTTGCTTCTTATGACAGACGGTCATATCATGTACATATTCTAAACCAAAAACACACACTGAATAATGAATTCAGAGGGAATTACTAAATTTATTAATGACTGAATTGAAAATGAAATGAAATTTACATCTCACACCTATATCAGTTTAGCTTGCCCTATGATGATGCATCTCATAGGAGGTTTCTTGAGTGTTTTAATGATAGGGGTCCCAGTCCTGTCATGAAAAACAATGTGAAATGAACTAACCTCCTCAAGAACACAATGTGCTGCTGGTCCAGGAATTGAACTCACGAACTTATGGTCATGAGTCTGTCATCCTAACCACTAGGCCACAGTAAAATGGTATTTGTGATATAGCTTAACAGAAGTTTCTTATATAGAATTATAATGAAAGGGTTTAATTTAAATAGGAACTCTTTAAAATGGGTATATTTGTTCTGTAAAACCAGAAGTAGTTTTTTGGAGGTGGGTAGATTGTATCAAAGGTTAAATGCATGTCATAGGCAAACTATAAATTGTATTTAACCCTTTCAGTATTATGTTTATAACTAAAATTGTTTCAATTAAATTTTAAAATAATTGTGAATTTAGATTGGTTATGTAAAACACCATAACTTATTTATATTGAAATTATGTTTTGAACACAACTTATGCAGGAGTTCTATTATGGAATTTGTCTTGAAACCATTCTAATTACACATAAAATCTGAAATATAAATTTAAATGTTTTAAATATCACCATATAAAATGGGCTATTAGCCAATATTGTATAACTCCTTAATTTTCATTGTTATATTTAAGACAAAAATGGTCTTCCACAAAACCATGCCCAGCTTTGCACCTTTATATTGTCACAAGCTGAAGAAAGTGTATAATTTAAATTGCTACCTCATTTTGATGAGTTTTGCTAATTCTAATATATAGTGGCGAATTGGCAGAGTTGTTAAAACATTGGATAGAATGTTTTGCGGCATTCATTCCGGCTCTCTGAGTTCAAATTTCACCATGGTCAACTTTGCCTTCTATCCTTTTGAGGTTGATAAAAGAAGTACCAGTCCAGTACTGAGGTCGATTCTGCATCCATATCATTTTCTCATTTCCTCTCTCTCCTTTGGAACAAATCACCTATGTTCTGACCTGGAGAAGAGATAGGCTCTGGCAAGTTGAAAATTCCCAAGGCAGTATTAGTAGAAATTGATGTTTTTCTTTAGATTAAATGTATTACTATAAAGTTTGATTAAATTTGAATATTTTTTCTCTTCCAGAATGTAACTCGCTCTCATGGTAAAAAAAGTAATGATGACAGTGAAGGAATGGTGAGTTTACATTCCAACATTTTCTGCCTGTTTCTAGTTTAAAATGAGAGCATGTCAGTTTATATAGCTGGTTAACTTCATTAATTTTGTTGTGCCATGTTATTAATTTTGCACAAGAGATACACACAAACACTCTTATTTTAACCATATCATCAAATCAGATTTGTTACTTTCTTTATTTCTTGTAAACCTTTATTGCCAACAGATTATTTTAGAAAACAACAATTTGTATATTTAACTGTTTGTTGAAAATGAGGTGGGGTTTGTTGTATTTATATATAAAACGAGAAATGGCATTGTTAAATGGATTTAAAAGTTGCTGATAATTTTCTGTTTTTTTTTTCTTTTCTGAGTTCAGTGGCCAATGTCAGTTATTCATATTTTGTTGAAAACTTAGGTTTTTTTCCTTTTATTAAGTGTTGATATTTCAATTTCCTCACTATCAAATTGTTCATTTATACAATAGTTTCCATTCTAGTTGAATATTTTTGAAAACTGATTGCAGAAAACTGAATGGAATTTTGACAATGCCTTTTCTGATATTTCATATTCTTTTGAGATTTTCTAATCTTAAGTTTTGTTAATTTTGAAGTTAACTACTGAGTTGTGTAATTTTATTTTGGTTTATTTGTTCTGTGTATATTTCTTGTCTGTCACCAGTTTAGACGTACATATCTGAATGTTTTAGGAAATCTCAATTCGAAAAATGTGTTCTTTTAATGTTGCATTGTTATATAATTATTATTATTTTCTTGTTTGAGAATATAGGTAGATCTAATGTTAGATGCCTTTGTAAAATTAATTTTGGGATAGGTATATTTCAAATATAGAAGACATTGGTATTCTGGCTTCATATAGTTTTGGCTATTTGCAATATATATACTCATATTTATCAGAATCTAAGAAATTCTTCTTCTTCTTCTTGTTATTGTATCCACTACGGTGTCGTTCTCAGAAAAAGAAAACTCAGCCAGTTGTTTTTGTGGGAAACAAGGTAAGTGAGTGTTTTACACTCAAATTCAAGTCTGGCATCTGTATCTTATGGCTGTTCTGTATTTATCGGCTTTCCCCCTCTTTTATTGAGAATATCATTTGCATCAATTTCATTTCCCTATCTATCTAAACTTGTAAAATTTAATGGGAAAATGGAATTTTTGAGCTAATTTGTGGAGATCTATTTTATAGCCACCAACTCTTAAAATACATTTGAATTTACACCTCAAATGGATATATTTTTCTACTAATACTAAATACATATATTGCAATTTGTGTGTATGTATGTTATATATATATATATATATATATAATGTATACATATGCATGATGTACACAGACACACACTAGTTTGTTTTTTTAAACTTGGGTCTAAAATCCAGAAGTTCCATTTTTGTAATAGGCCACTTCATTTGTCAATTTATGAAATTAATGAAACAATAGTTTGTTACATCCTTTCTTGACATAGCAGTGAAAATAACAAAACGAAACAAAACAAAATTTGTTCTCCAAGTTCGAATAATATCATTCAGATTCAACAGTGGAACTCCAGCCAAAATCAATTACTTGATACAAGGGAAGTAATATGCTAAGTTCTTTTAAGGGAACAGAAATCTACAGAATTAACTTTTCTTTTAACGTTATTTCTTGTCTGAAGGAAACTATTTTTGAAAGTGGTTTATTTCAGATGCCAGTGTTGGTTATCAGAACTAAGCAGTTACTTTATATTGTTTTCAGTAATTACCTCAAATATTCTGTATCAAAATTTCACCCCATTAAACTTCTATATAGGACTGATTATGATTACTTCAATTATATTTTAAAATTAAATTCTCTCCACGTAAGTGGAGTTTTGAAAAAATTAAATTTTCTTCGAGATTTCTATTTTTGCTTCGAGATTTTCTACTTTTGCTAATTAATGAAACTAAAAAAAAACTATTAAATTTTTTAAAAAGTGTATTTTCAATCTATAATTTTCTTTTGAATTGCTTTTGAGAAATATGTCCACATTGAAGTTTGTTGTATTTTACTCTGAATTATTGCAATGTAGTCTGTATGTGTCTTTAAAGTGTTGTCTAGTATATGTAGCTTATATGCCTCATAATATGTAGTTGGTCATTTTTCTTGTCCAGATGTCTTCTTTTTATCTCAGTTTGTCTGTCATCAAATGCTTTGTCATTAGTTACTGTTAGCTGTGCTCCTATTTTCTCGGCTTTATGTTTTAAAAAATAAAATCATTGCTTCTATTTGTATTTCTATTGGATTGATCTTATACTTTAGTGAAAATCAATTGTGATAAAGATGCCATATTTCCTGGGAAATCTGCTATAACTCCACTATTCTGCAAGTCATTGGTTTTCGTTCAATGCTTTTTCTATTAAATGCATTTAATTTACAGAATAGTATATTTATCTGAGTTAGTTAAATGGTTTTTTATTAAACAAATGAAAAATAAAGAAAACTCACATTTTATTTGTGTAAACTGAAATAAGAAATTATTACTTTATGGATACACTCTCACTCTCTTCAGTTTCATCAGAATTTTGTTTATGCAAAATGTGTTAAAATACATCTTATATGTTCCTTTTGACACCTTAACTAAGAGCAGATAACCATGTTTACCACAGCTGCAAAATGGACTGGAATTGAGCTTTAAAGAAGAAAATTGTAAAAAGCAATGGAATATATGTGTGCATATGTATATTTTTATATATGTGTATGGATATGTATATATACATATATGTATATAAACATATACATGTTTACATACACATTACAACAAAGCTACACTGGACCAGAAGGAATGAAAATGAATACGAGTCCTGAGTATTGACATTGTTTCATGCACATATCACCAAAATGGCAGCAATGACTGGCTGGTTGGATTCTGAGGACTTTCAGGACAAGAGACCAGGAAACCATATTGGTCCCCTGGATGACATTTGTCCTCAGCCAGTTGGACAATTGCTCTCATCTCTGGTTGCCGCAGTGTCAGAACTTGAAGCAATCCAAAGAACCTACACCAAGAAAATTGCCTCATTGAAGGATATGAGCAACTGGAAAAAGGCTAAAAGAACTAAATCTCTACTCCTTGGAACATAGATGGGAGAGAGAGATTCAGTGATATACTTATGGAAAACCTTGGAAGGACTAGCACCAAACATTGGCATTGAGAGTTGGAGCAACCCTTGAATTAGATGCAACTGTGTAGTCCCAAAGGTCCCATCTTTCACAGCTAAAATAAGGACCAGCTGCAAAAAAACCCAGAGAGATATACATGGTGTGGATGTTTTTAAGAAATATCTTGACATCTTATTAACCAAGATACCAGGTGAACCCATAGCATGAGACAAAGGACAAATAAGGGCAGTAGTAACAACTTCTTCTTACATCAATGACCAATCACGGAAAACTGGCTATAGAACTGTAGAGACAATGGCAGTGCCACAGCATGGCCCCCAACCAGTCAACTGGAGCAGGTGAAAGTAAAAGTAAAATCTATGTATATATACATACGTACATACAGTGACTGTGCACACAGCCGAGCCTGTGGAGGCATCCATTGATGCTGGGCTATTGTTTTACTATTCCAAGCAATGCCTTGTCTTCCACAGCAGAAGGTGTCCCTGACCTGGTGTCAAGCTCCTTCAAAATTCCTAGGCCTCCCACATTAATTTCTTTTATTCCTGTCTTGTTCTTAGGTAAACTGGTTCTAATTGCAAATTTTTTCACTCACTTCTCATTATCAAAGTTGTAACATAATGAATAAACAATTCAGCAGCAATTTGACGAAAGGTGGTTTTTCTGCTAGTCAAAGTAATGATATATCATGGTGATACAGGTCACCAAAAATCAATAAAGTAAATCAAAAAAAACTTTTGACTCAACCTGGTAGATATATATATATATATTTCTTTCTAGCAAATGTAACCTACACAAGATATTGGTATATTCCATAACATAAAAACCAAATAAATAATCATGAAAATACCAAGTTATTATAGAAATAAGTGTAACAAATACAAGATGAAGAACACAAGTCTAGTTCCTACACCACAACCTAAAAAACCCAAATAATAAAATCCCCAATCTGTTTAAAAAATAAGCGAAATGAATCCATGATGAAAATACAATAGCAAAAGGCGGCCGGTGTAAAAGGTATAAACCTCAGTGTCATTAAAATAAAATAATTATAATAATTATACACAAACCTACATGTAAATATATCTATATTATATGTATATATATATATATAGATAGATAACAAAGAAAGTGTGGTAAGAGACCAGGTGGACCGTAACGCACCAAAGTACTCGATACTTGGGGTAATAGAGTGGGTAATAGCTAGATCTGAACTAGTTCGGATCTAGCTGTCGAAACGGCTGGAACTCAGCTGTCGGGGTCCTGACTTTTTTCCTGTAGATAGATATATAATAGGTACATTCCTGAAAGGAATTAGAGGTGAGTGCAGTTAAAGAAGGTACTTAATGCTTTGGTAGAGAACAAGCATCTTTATTTTATACTCATGAAATCATCAGAAATGTCTTGATGATTTCACATGAATGAACAGTCTTGTAGAAGTCATTTGTATATTAAATATATAATATATATATGTCTGTGTGTGTATATGTATGTGTATATATATATATATATATATATATATATATATATATATATGTGTGTGTATATGTCTATATGTACATATCACATCATTTAACATCTATTTAAATGGTGATGATGATGATGATATATATCTGTATATAATGCAAGCATGGAAAAACATGTAATGGCAATGTATGTGTGTGTATATATATACTGGTGGTCTCCTGCCCTTTGCCCTAGTCTGTACTGTACTCAAATCTATTCATAAGGCACCTATTGTCATATATCGCAATGCCCATTTTCCTTAAAATATTCAATGCTGTGTTGCAGCATACCGGCATAATGAACAGCTTCATCCTCATTGACAACTTTGTTGATAGATTTATAGATCTGGATGCCTCCAGAGATCACTTGTGAGAGGTTTTTGTTGATAGCATTCATTGTGATGTTTTGGCGGGCAGGGATTGCTCTTTCACACAGCCACTCATTGAAATGGTGGATTTCAAAATTAGGGAACACTTGATTAAGTTTACAACACTTTCTACAACAGTACAAAATGATGAATGATCAAAACATCCTTCAGTATGAAAGGATTGCTTTTCTATAAATTGAAATGGCTGAGAGGTGCTTATCTGTAACTTCAAGGGTTCCCCTCCCTTCTTGCCTCTCTTATTCCTACTGAAGAAATCTCAGAGGCTGGGAGAATCTGTGGATCAACTCCTCGCTTACCTCTCTCTACTGCTGGTATATTGGCTGAGTTAGAAGCTGGACACCTTGTCAGACAATTTTCACTTTTGTTGCTCAAACATGGTAGCATCGGAACCATTGTTGCACACATACTTTATAACTTTGCCCCATTTCGTTTTCGGGAAAAAAGTGATTGTGAGCATGTCGGTAGTTAGATTAAGTGAAAGCTCACAAAAACCTGGGGAGAAAAATTTTCTTTGCAATCCCCATCGGGTGCTTTTCTATAAATTTAATTGGTTGAGAGGTGCTTATTAGTAACTTTAAAGGTCTCCTTCCCTCCCTGCCTGTTTTTGGTAAAAGGAGTCATTGGCAAATGTGTCATTTCAGATTGGTTGCTAACAAATGAAAAAACCTAGAAAAGAAAAAAAACTTCCCACAAGAAATCTCCAGCGCTGGGAAAATCGAAGGGGCACCCACTGCCCCCCCCCCCGTTTTTTGATAAAAAGTCAATTGTAGGCATGTCGGACATCATATTACACAGAAAATCCCAATTGCTACCAATTTTATTTAGCGTTATTAGCGATTAATATACAAAGAAACTTTGTTTTTATAAGTATTATATGTTGAAGGACACACAGAAACACACACAAACAACTAAAATAAATATTCCATTCTCTCACTGTATTTCTCTGAATAACAACAATCACCTGTCATAATGGTGAAAGTCTTTTATTTAATCTCTGTGTTGCGTTGTTGGACATACAGACACATCCACTCAGAAATACACACAACCAAAACAAATTTCGATATTCTTTTTGTTTAGTCGCATATTATGTTTTAGTTAGTTAGAGGGGACAGGTGGAGTAGTATTTCCCTCTCCACATATATATATATAGATAGCTTGACGAACGGACAGTCAGGCAGACATGGTTCTTACAGTATAGACAAGAGTACCTGTGCATTAGAAAGAGCAATAAATTCTCTACCACTTTGCCCTACTATTCCGCTTTAAGAAAAAAATTGATGGCAAGCATGCCTGAGGTCAGATTAGTAGCTCATTTATTTAAAAATAAAATAAATGATTTCTGGTTTAAGCACAAGGCCAACAATATTGGGCGAGGGGAAAGTCGATTACATTGACCCTAGTGTGTTACTGGTACTTTATTTTATCAACTCTGTAAGGAAGAAAGGCAAAGCTAAGCTTGGCAGGATTTGAATTATATGATGATCGGTTCAAGGTGTAGCAAATCTATTATGTATAAAATAAAATATCTTAGCAAGTAAGTAGGAAGAAATGCCTCAGTAAATAAGTCTTTGTTATTTCTAAGATAGCAGCTTGGGCACATTGTACAGCCACTCTGCATATACCCAAATCCTCCCTTAAAGTTGTATGTGCAGAGCATTTAATGATCCCAACTTCTAGACCGATTTCCATCAAACGATGATTCTATATGTTTATATATATATGGTCAGGGGATGTATACATGTATGTTTGTATATGGGTGTATGTCTATATGTATATTATTGAGGGGGTTTTCTTAATGAAGACCTGGTATCCACCTCTCCTGAGAGTTTCTTACCACTGTATATATATATATATATATATATATGTATGTATATATATATACGTATGTATTTATAATTATATATGTATGTATATATATATACGTATGTATTTATAATTATATATATATGTATTTATACCCTCCCATGCCTCAACACCCACCCAGCCACTTCTGTCCATACCACCTTTTTCATTTTTCATTTTACGTCCGCTTTTTCCCTGCTTGCAAGGGTGGGACGGGAACTGATTCTGGCTTGATTTCTACAGCTGGATGCCCTTCCTAACACCAACCTCATTTACAGCGAGTGCTGGGTGCTTTTTTGCCGTGGCACCTACACGTCCACTTTACAGTGGAATGATATGGACCCCAGTCCCTATCATCTCATTTCTACAGCTGAGTAAACTGGAGCAATGTGAAATAAAGTGTCTTGCTCAAGGAAACAACACATCACTTGGTCTGAGAATTGAACTCACAACCTTTCGATTGCAAGGCCAATGCTCTAACCACTAAGCCATGTGCCTCCATACAATTGTGTTGGTGCACAGCAAAACATCACCCAGCCCACACTGTAAAGTGGTCGTATAGGAGTCATGACAAAAAGCACTCAGTATACACTGTAAATGTGGTTAGTGCTAGGAAGGGCATCCAGCTATAGAAATCTAGCAAGAAACAGTTTTGCATGAGCCAGATACAGTCACCTGATCTGACTTGCTTCTAATGGGACAACCCATCTAAACCATGCTAGCATGGAAAATGAACGTTAAGTAATGATCGTCTCACCAACCCAACCAATTCACATGATGAACCGGGCACCTTTCACGCCACCAACATGACTACTTTAGAGGGTAGAATGGGTGGTTTTTGCCATGTCAAACACAGCCGTCTTACTAGAAGGACCAGGTGCTCCTTTTGTCATGTCACCAATATAAGCACCTTACATGGTGGACAGAGCTTTTAGTAATTTCAGCAGCATTTTGGGAGAGTGTGTCCAGCTTTCGATGCTTGCGTGCATCGGTTGGTCAGGAGATGTGAAAAGTGGGGTGGGGAGCTTGTATTATGGAGTGGAGTGTTAAGAGGTGGGAGGACTAAGGAAGGGGGAGAAAGAGAAATGGTGTATACTAGAGACTACTAGATGTTTGCTTCATTCTGTGCATATTGGAAGGAAGGTAGGTCTGCAGAACTCCATAACACCTGAGATCGCAAAACTGTGTCATTGCCTTTGATAAGTGCAATTGTGCAAGGTCAGCTTTTATCACCTCATCCCAAATTTTCCTAGGTATTCCTCTTCCATAGCTTTCATCAATGGTTTATACAGCTATCTTCCTTCATACACATCACATGTCGATACCACCGCAATCTCCTCCTGCACACTGCATCTGATCCTGCTTACGCATTGCTGTTCATGTATATTACTATTACACATCGTAGGTCTTCTGTACACAGTGCCCAGGTCTCACTATCATGCAGCATTACTGTTCATATACATAAGTGTCATACGGTCTGCCCTTTATTTTGAGGGAAAATCTTTTGTGGTTAGCAGCAGTAGTAGCTCGCTGATCTTTCTCCATTCCGTTCTTATTGTGGCTAATGTACTTTTGGAACACCCAACTGCTCATTTGATCACCCAGGTAACAAACAATCAACTACTTCCTTAAAGGAGCTAGTATCTTGTGAACTCTTGCTACATACTGCTCCTATGCATCGACCACATATAAAACCTATGTTCTTTGCTAGTTTGCCCGAGATCCCACTACATCTCTTGTTTGTATTCAGGACATAGGATGGAATTTCTACCTACTCCTTTCTTGCACACTGAACAAGGTTATTTCTTTGAGAGAATCTTGGCCCTGTTTTCCTTTCTACATACTGGGACTTTAGTGTTTGTCAAGTTGACTTTAAGACCTTTTGATTCTAGACCATGTTTCCAGGTTTGGAATTTCGTCTTTAATTCTGCCATAGATTCAGCTACGAGGGTTAGATCATCTGCATACAGAAGATCCCAAAGCCACCCAGTCAGGAGAGGGCTAACAACGAAGTCCTGATGGACTCCTACATGTACGCTAAATTCTTCCCTATAGTTATTGTTAATTGTAACCTTGCTGACTGCTCCTCTATACATGGCTTGTATTGCCCGCAGAAGCTGCTCATCTAGTTTTCTAAGAGCCTACAAGATAATGGAACGGGGGACTCTGTCAAAAGCTTTCTCCAGTTTCTTAAATGCCAGATAGAGGGGTTTACTTTTAGCTAGGTACTTCTGTTGTAGTTGCCTCACAAGGAAAAGGGCATCAGTAGTACTTTTACCTGGCACAAATCCAAACTGCATCTCATCTAAGGTTAACTTGGTTCCTAATCAACTGTGCTGTAACCTTCATAACCTGGTCAACCAACTTGATACCTTTATAGTTTTCTCTGTTTTCTCCTTTGCCCTTGTAGTAGTTGACAATGCTGCTGCTATGCTAGTCATTGGGTATGGCACTATTTTGTATTACTTGGTTTACAATACGCATGGTTAAGGCGTGACCCACCATCCCAGATGCTTTCAGCAATCCCTCTGTTGGATCCACTTGGGACAACCTATCTTCCGCCTCTGCATTCTCCTCATTCACTCGTCTTTCATAGTGGCATTTCCATGCTATTTTTAAGCATCAGTGAGGGCAAGTATCACATTATCATCTTGGACACATTTTATCCCCATCAACATCATACTTTTCCCTGACACTGCCTTCAATCCTGAACACCTCAAGTCTTTGGTACTCGCGTTACAGAACATGCTTAAATTTTTTATTTTCTGCTTCCCTTCTTACTAAGTAAGCTTGTTACTTAGTTTCACTCCTAGCATCCTGGTAGTGTTTTCTACTTTCTCCCATTTTCCCACCTGTCTGTTGGCCTTGATTGTCTCATATCATATTTGTGTTCCTGTGGTTTGATTGGTCTGGGTGGCTATGATTTTGTTTGGGAGTGGGCAGGAGGAAAATGGGAGATGAGCTACAAGCACTGATTGAGGAGTAGGGGAGAAAAAAAATGATGTGTATGTGTATAATCGTTGAATCTTTGTTTCGAGAATCGCCATCCCTTGAATTTTTCTCATACATGGGTGGCTTGAACATGATTTCAAGGACTCAGATTCCTTTCTGCATATGTTGCAGGAAAAGAAACAAAGGAAAGGTCATGCTAATGCTACACATGTAAAAGTTGTTTAGATCAAGTGGTGCCTGTGCCTGAAGTTTTTTAAGTAAAGAAAGGCCTTGCACTGGACCAATCCCTGAACAATGGTGACAGGTATCCAAAAAGATGAGTAGATCAATATCTTTGGCTGCCATCGAGTCACAGCTTTTACACCAGAGTTTCCGTTCTAGAATGATCTAACAAGAATTAGAGGTCGCTCATTCCTGGTGGGCTAAATACGCGTTCAGACATTAAACCAAGTATTTCCATGTCCCTGCTTATATATATGTATGTATTTGTCTTTTGTGTGTATATATGTATATGTGTGGGTATATGTATATATATATATATGTGTGTGTGTATGTATATGTATATATATATATATATATACATATATATAAATATATATATTTGTGTGTGTATATATATATATAATCTCTTTGTCATGCTTTCTTGGCAAATGGCACCTCTGAGTGAGTTTCAGTATATGAACCACATAGGTCCTGCTTTCATTAAAAGCCATGTGAAATGGGGCAAAGAGGAGGATCCTAGTTGCTCTCTGTGCAAGGATAAATTACAATCAGTGGAGCACGTCCTACATTCATGTAAAGTAGCTCCTGCCAATGGCAGGTACATGTGTAGGCACAAGAAAGTGCTAGAAGAGTTGACTTGGTCAATCTGGCACAAGATGCAACCTGAAACCACTAAGACAGCCCTAATATTCGTAACAGAAGGCAATGAGGGAGCATTGAGGTGGATCCAAAAAGATACTATGGCATTAAGCAGAACCTACTTGGAATAGAAGGGGATTGGGCAATATCTGTCAATCTCCCATATTGGTGTAAGAATTATCCCGAATTCACCAAGAAAGGCCAAAGACCAAATGTTGTCTTGTCAGAAAGAAGCAGGCGTCAAAGTAATCCTGGTTGGACTGACAGTCCCCTTTGAGAGACTTTAAGAAGAACAACATGAGTAGAAGATGTGGAAGTACGAAGACATCACCAGAGATATTAGAAGAGGGGGCATCAATGCACAATAAAGCTAGTGAAAGTTTGTGCACAAGGATTTGTCACAGATTCCATGTCTCAACTACCAGGTCAGCTTGGAATCAAAGGTCAGAAAAGAACAGCACTGATCAAATACCTGACAGATGGCTGAGCAAAGCTGAATGTGGCTATGGTCAAAGAAGAATGACATCTGGAACTAAGTAAGGATATATCAAGTTTTGAACATAGATTGCTGTTTAAATAGATGTGCAGTGTTAGTTCTGAAAGTCTTTGTGGTCGAGTGGTGTAAACCACAGGAATGGGGACCAGTAACGTCTGCTGGAGGAGAAAAACAGCATGAGGACACTTGGGAGTCATGACCTAGGTGGGTCCGGCTCTCTTTGAGTGTTAGGAGGAATACTACTACTATTCATCCTTGACCTCCTCCTCCTCCCCAATGGTTAGTGGGAGTAGAGTCTTCAAACATACCTTCTAGAGGGTCCTATCAAAATAAGCTTTTTCAAATTGGGACCACCTGAGCTTATCGATGTTATCAAACCTTCTTTCTTGTGGTCTACTTCTGGGTCTTCTATTGGTTATCTTTGCTCGTAAAATCTGTCCTGCAATTCTTTCCTTTGGCATTCTAACCTGTAGTCTCTGAGCTGTGATATCTCTGCAGGAAATATAATTCTGGTTAGACTATAATATAGAAAGAGCCAAATTAGTTGAGATGCAATTCAGTTTTGTTCCTGGGAGTGAGACGACTACAAGAAAAGTTCCTAGCTAAGAAAATACTGCTATATTAAGCTTTTGTTGATCTAAAGAAGGCTTTTAACAGAGTACCTCAATCTGTCATCTAGTGGGCCTTAAGGAAACTAGATGTAGAAGAATGGCTCTCACAGAGGAACTGTTAGTAAAGTGACAGTAGGCAATGAGTTTAGTGAGAAATTCAACATGCAAGTAGGTATTCATTGTAGTGAAGCATGGGAGTTGAACATGGAGAATATGTGAATGCTGGAGTGAAATAAAGCAAGCATGCTTCAATTGATGTGTAGTGTTAATATACATGAATAGCAAAGCATAGATGAGCTGAAAGAAAGGCTGGATATAAAGAGTAATTAGATGTGTGCAGGAGAGAAGACAGTGTTGGTATGGCCTTGTGATGTGTGTGGATGATGAGTGTTGGGTGAAGAAGTGCTAGGAAATCCCAGTTGAAGAAAGCTGCAGGCAATGATGATAATGTTCTGTTTGCATCTTAAAACTAAATAGTATAGTAAATAAAAATGGAAGTTAACAAATTAGTGAATTGTTATGAAAGAGGTCTTTGATCTTTGTATTGGCAGTTTGATTTGAACCAACAGATCAATACTGCAATAAGTGAAACCCCGAACGGGTGCTTTATAAGCATTAATTGTGAAAGAAAGATGAAAAATCTTTGGTCACATGATGGATAGATGTCATGGAGTGGAGCTTTATGTTAACCCTTTTGGTACCAACCTTCTTGAGACTGTCATAGCTCTATGATACATTTTTAAAGTGTACATATGTATCTAAAACTCTTCCACCATCATAGCTTCTGTTAAGTCATACTCCAAACATCAACCTAAGGTCAAATTTAATTATTTTAATTAATAACTGCAAATTCTTAATTATTTTCAAATTTTTAAAAACGTATTTTGTTAGAAATATGGTTACAGAAGTGTTTAAATTCCAGACATGTGAGAATTAAAAATAGCATAACAATGTGATTGTCAGAATTTGAATACAAATTGAACACACTTAAAAAAGAGAAAGGTGCTTTGTAATCTGATAGGATATCTTAAAGCATGTGGTTGTAAGAAGTGACTTGTAGGCTTTCAGTATATAAAGCATATCTGTTATCTTATGTAACTAAGAACTCTTCAACTATTTCATGGTAAAAAAAAAAAAAAAATTTATTTAATAATCTTCACAAAATTTAAATTGATGCTTTTCTTGTGTGTATATGTGCATTATAACACACACACACACACACACACACACACACACACACACACACACACACACACACACACACACACACACACACACAAAAGCATCAATATTTATATATATTTCAAATTTTAACGTGATCACTTGTTATTAAACTTCACTTGGTCTGTTTACTAATTGAACAAGTCAATAATAAAGTTGTTTGTGCTCCACATATTCATGTTTGATCTCTTTAGAGACGTAAATTGCTTTGAAGTATTGGAAATGTGTTTTAATATTCTCCATACATTTTTTAATGCATGGTTCCTGTCTGGAATTACAGCTGCTGCTTTTCTCTTCCTATGTTTTCACTTTATGAATATTGTTCTTGTTTTCCACCTAACTGCTTGTGGCATTGCTTATCAACCTATTGTTACAATTATTATTGTAAATATATTCTAAGTTATGTTCCACTAAACTCTACTTGCTGTTAATTAAGGACAATTATTAATGTAACTCCTTTAGATATATATATTTCTAATGTATATCATCATTTCCATACTGGTATGAGTTTGGTTGGTTGTCATACCAGATGGACTGGAGAGACCTCATCTTATTCATACATACCATATTTTGGCATTGTCTCTGTGGCTGGATGCCCTTTCTAATGCCACATAATGAAAAATATTAACAAGATTCTTTCATTTTCAAATATAAATGAAGACTGGGTGTGAATTACATGCATGGTAAAAATATATTCCTTATAGATAGACCTTAGTAAAGACCAAGGAAGATGTATTTTTATTTGAAAATGTAGGCTTTCATTGTTGAGGTAGTGCTGAATCAAGATGAATGTATATTAGACACATTTAACCCTCTTGATGCTCACCTGCCCAAAACTACCTCTGGTTCTATGGAACTAAACCACCCCTTTTAAAGGATTTCTATTTAAATTAAAATCTTCCAACATAATTTTTTCATTTATTTTATAAAATACCATATTGATAATAAAATATTAATTTTAGTAAATCCTTCCTAATTCTTCAATAATTAATTCAAATACAGTGAATTCCATTAGAAATACAGAAACAAAGAAAATTAAGCTAATATGACTATTCAGATTTAATGATAATGATTATTTACAGTTACCTTCTGCAGCAATGTCCTAGCTTTGTGTTAGTAATGTGGAACTGTTGCTTCCTGGGCTCATTCTCTCACATGCATTTGATGTGGGTTCTCTTGTTTGTGCAAACCACATCATTTGTACAAATTTTACTTACTTTCTTGTAACCTCATTGTTTTCTGAATTCTATTTTTTGCATTATTATTATCATCATTTTATGTCTACTTGCCATGTTGGCATGAGTTGGATGGGTCATCTCAGTTCAAAACTAAAATGAATTGGAGAACCATATCTTGTTCATATCCATCTTGTTTCTGGTTTTTATGACTAGATGCCCTTCCTAACTTTATCATGGCACCAGCACCACCACCACTTTACCAGGTTTACTAGGTGCATTTTATCGTCACTATTACAAAGCTTGCATGCGTTTTTGGACATACAGCTCTTATTTTTATGAAAAGTTGTTGAATGATTTGATAGTTTTTGCATGTACTGATTGATACTGTTTTTATTTTTTCATGTCAATATTTTTGGGTTTCTTAAATTATTTAATGGCAACAATATTTCTATCAACTTCATTTTTGGGTTCTTTTAAACACTTGTTTTTCCTGAATCTAAAATAGAAATTATCTTTTCTAAAGATTTTAAATGTTGACAACATTTACTTTGTAAATTTATTATTTTATTTATTTAATTAGAAACTTCTGAAGTATCTAATTAGAATGGATCACATTTTATATATAAATCTATTTGTTGATATGTGAACAGATATAGATTTTAAGTGCTATTTCCAAAATTAATTCCAAATAGTTTTAACATTTTGATACTAATCTGGCCAAAACTGACCCTGGTTTGTGATACAAGACCATTCATTTTAAAGGTTCCTATTTAAATTAAAATCTTCCAACATAATTTTATATAAGAATCATGTTAAGTAATCTTAGTAATGAAATAATTTTAGTACAACTCTCAAAATTCTTAATTGAAATAATGTATTTCTTTACAAATATGACCACAAAATGTTTTATAGAAGTGGCAATTTATTGAAACCCATTTAAAATAAAATTAGGAATATAATTTTTATGCCTCATATCATTTCATCACCGCCATTTTTATGACTTTTCCATGTTGGTATGGGTTGGATGGAACTTTTTGAGGCAATGTGTTGTAATCAGATGCCTTTGCTGATACCTTTTTAGTCACTTCTGTGTATATATTCTAAACTGGATACATACAGTTGCTGGATTCACATTGTTTATAAATTTAAAGTCTTTGAATTAAGTGTGAGAATTGCAGGAGCTGGTACAGTAATGCACCAGCTTCAGCTTTCAGTAATCAGATCAGAAGAAGAGAGGTAAGGTGTAAAAGCCAACCTTGCTATCTTCAATTCAGTATTCATGCCAACCCTTAGCTATGGTCATGAATCTTGGATAATGACTAAAAGAATACGATCGTAAATGCAAGTAGCTGAAATGGGACTCCTCTAGAAGGTCTTAGGAGTAATGTTACTTGACAGAGTGCGTAGCTTGGAGATCAGAGAGTCGCTTCAGGTAGAACCGCTACTTCTTTGAATTGAGATCACAGCTCTGATATTACAGGTATGTGGTTAGAATGGCTCAGGAAAGAATCGCTGGACAGATTTTATGGGCAAACAAACTGGCAGTAGATCCAGGGGTAGACCCCGAGCAAGATGGTTGGATAACGTCCTTGAACTCGGCTGGTCTCACTTGGGGATCCAGCTGGATCAGTTGCAGACGGTTGCTTCTGACAGGACCCACTGGAAGGAGTGTTTGAGGACTCTTCCGCCACGACCCTCTCAGGAATAAGTGGGCAAAGAAAAAAAGTTATAGATAACATTTAAAATTCCTAAAAGTTTGTGAATATAGTGTGCTTAACTGAAACAAAAAAATTCCTCAGAAACTTAGTTGCATACATAGATGGCTATTTTAGACTACTAGATAAAGTAATTTTACAGTCCATCAATTTTAGGTGAAATTCTTCATTGATGCTCAGCTTAGTTTCAATATTTACAATACCATTTAGTTTTCAAATTTCATCAGCCTTTGGAATAGGGTTAAAAACCACTACTGTTTCAAGAAAGTTCTAAGACATGTAGGCATATTTGTAATGGCTTGAAACTAAATAAACTGGAAACATTCAAAGTTGATTTTATGTTATATTTACACAGGGTGTCTGGCAACTATGATTGCAAAGAAAAACTAACAATATGCCATGTAATTAGGATAACCAAGACATTTTATTAGGTTAACCCTTTTATTGTATTTATCTTCATAATTTTACATAATAACCTTTGTTAAATCATGCACCAAACATCACATTTAATAATGACAAAGTTTCTAAAACTTTCCAGATCCTTCATTATTTTCAAAATAATTTCAGTGTCTTATGGTAATGAAAGGGTTAAGGAGTTGGCTGGTTCAAGTTTAGATATAAATTGTGACTACTGATTTTATATTTATTTCTTGCAACATGACAGGCACAGTATATTTGGGCATGGAATCTACATTTATTTTTGGTTATTAAATTTGAACACCTCAAGATAATTTATTTTTACAAATGGTTTAAATTTGAATAAGAAGACTTATTACATTTCTATATTTTAAAAAGGAACATAAAATATTTCTGTAGGCAGGATATTAACTGTAGAATGAAAACAAACATGCTTTAACGCTTATGAACCACATGAAATCGCATTAGCAAGGCATTTTTAAAAAGTACAAAACAGCATTATGAATACATTACATTAAACATTAGTTTCCTTCAAATTTTAACAATGATCTGTCTACTAGTCAATTTTGCTTTCACTCTTCTGGGTTGATAAAATAAAATACCTGTTAAGTAGTGGAGTCTATATCCCCCCCCCCCCCCCCCCCAGCAACAACAAAAAAACAAAAAAAAATACTGACCTTGTGCCTAAAATAGAATATATGTAGGTAATCACTTTCCAAATGGCATCTTGTAAATTGAACTTATGGTGGCATAAGTTCATTTTCCAGGAAGTTGTCCACAAAATTCATGAAAAAACTTTGTCGACCACCAAATATAATGAAATTATTGTGTACAGTGCTCGCAACACAGTACGACATACAACTTACTGTGGACCACCAAAGCTTTGGTATGGACCACTAGTGGTTCATCTGATTAATTAGCTATAGCATTTAAAATATTAACATTTTGTGCCAACTAATGTTTATTGTTGATTCCGATAATGTTGTTATTTATTGAATTTCCTCTTAGTTGGTGCTAGTTATTAACCTCACACATCTCATATTGTCTTCTCCATATTTTCTAATTTATATTTATTCCTCTTGGTTAAAATATGATTTTAAAATATTTTGTTTACATTTATTATAAATATTAAAATATTTTGTCTTCAAGATAAATTGAAACCTTGAAAACTTGATTTTCTAAAATTTACCGAGTATCATATTCTTTAGTCTTTGTTATGTAGATTGTTTTTTTTTTTAAATGTGATGTAAAATTTATGTTTATTTATTAAAACATTTTCTCCATTTTTCTCAGGAAAGCAACAATACGTTTGACGAAATAAGTTCCGAAAACACACGAGGATCTCAAGGGACTCCAACTCCATCAGGGAGCCACCATCCTAGTGTTTCTAACCTGCGGGTTACACCATCACCTGCTGGATCAGCTGGATCTCGATCAAATACCCCAGCATCTGTTACAGGTAAATAAAGCATATCATTTTATTCCTTTTAAAATGCTTCTTTTGTGGAACATTTTCTGCTCAGTTTGTCCGGTTTTACTTATTTAAATCTTTCTCTAGTTGTACTTTCCCAGACATTTCCATTTCTCTTTTCTTGAGTTTCATTCTATCTCCATCTTTGTTAACATGGATCGTAACCCAATATTTTGACCAATAAAGTAAACATTCAATTTACTAATATTAATATATGAAGCTTTGTTTTAGAGTGACTAAATATAGATGTCTGGGATTACATCTTGATTAGGGCTTGTTATTAAAAGGATTAGAACATTCTATTGTAAATATACTTGCTTCAGACATATGCAAAATTGAAAAATTAATCCTTCATGGGTTAGCACGGAAAAGAAAATGGAAAATTACTTGGAATAAGAATTATAACTTGCTATTTCCCGGCAAAATATTCTAGTTTAGTATTGATAGAATACCTTTCAAAAAGTCTGTCCTTGTATTGATCCATGAATGACCTTTGAAAGGGTTTCACTATTTGTTTGTTGTGATGTGACAAAGCTAGGTTTGGCAGAATGGTTCCTAGTCTCTTTGATTTCAACCTACCCAAAACTGCTCAAATTCTATGTCAAGACATCTTGTTTTTTAATGTGGTTAATTATTTTACTAAATCCCTTAAAATTGTTGATTATTTACAAAATTAATTGAAAAGAATATTTCATGAGAAAATATAGCATTGAAAGGGTTATGGTATAAATGTATTTCATTGATGCATTATTTTTTCATAATGATTTTTCTAAGTCTTTGAGGGTTATGAAATGATTAAGTAATTTTGCAAATAATTTTGTGGTCCCTGAACTACTTCCCTATTCAATTGGGTTGGAGATAGCAATTCCCAAGAACAAACTCAGTGAGATGAACTGGCTCTTTCAGCACATTTCCACTACCATGTTTGTGTTAATACATTAGTCATTTTGTTTGCTGAGACCATGAAATAAAACATTTTACTTACTACAATAAAAAAAGAAATTTCTTTGGAAATGTAATAATTTGTTGAAAGTAATAATTACAGATAACATTTTAACACTTTTGATACCAAACTGCCTCTGGTTCTATAATACAAAATTGTTTGTTTTAAAATGTTTATATTTATTTGAAACCTTTTGGCTGTAATTTAATGTAAAAACCTTTGTTAATTTATTTTCCAAAGGCCTGCTAAATAATGAGAAAATCAGCTATATTACAAAATCCCTCCAAATTTTTGTTTTCAAAATTATTTGAAAATTATAGGCAGTGCCTATCATTAGAAATATAGTAGCAAAAGGGTTAAGCAACTAACTTTTTGCTTAGGGGCCCACCCTAAAAACAAAAAAAAAAAAAAGAAGAAAAATTAAACCTTAACATTTTTTTTATTATTGTTAACTATATTTCACTGATGAATTCCCATGTAATTTTCCTTCTTTTTCTCCTCACTGAAGGAAACCAAGCTGGTAGTCCAATGCCTCCTCGTCCACCTTCTAGTCAGTTGGACGGACAAGGCTCCATGTCCCAGTCACAAATGACAGGTCAAGGTAATGTTAATCTCAGTTGTTTTCAGTTCTATCTCAAATCAGGTTTCATCTGAACTTGCTGCTATATATTTACTCAATGCAATGCTCATGGAACTCTTAAACCTTGAATTTATAAGATCAATTATAAAAACTTAACTGATTTTACCTGCCTGTCTCCTTTATATAACAGTAGCTTGATTTTGCTAACCGGTTTGTTTTAATAACACGTTAAAAAGTGCATCAAGCAATATTACATACTTTTTGGCTATTAATTTTGTCTGTTTCATGCAGGGCCCACTATTTATATTTCAGTTTGGCATCATTGAAAGATTTTATGATTTTCATTTTCCTAATTTTGAGAACGTTTATGGAGGTAATTTTCAGACCAGAAGCAAGCAAGATAGAAAATATTTCAGTTATTGACTGTTTATATAGGCAAGATTATTTATCTGTATGATTATAACAGCATTAGGTCACAATCAGTTGTCTTATTAGGATCAACTATTCCATGTCTTATGAACTAAATGAATTTAGTTATTTTCTTGCAACTTTAAAAATTGCTAATTTTTCTTCATTGTTGTAGGATTACATTTAGCAATATCAACTTTTGTGCACACCAATTTGATTAGTACATTCTCCATTAATTTTTAAGTGCCCTGTTCCTAAATACACACATCCTTTGATTGAGATTGTGTTCAATTTCTAATCCAGAGTTCTAATTCTCTTAACCACTATCCCACATTGGCACTATGCTTGAAAATGCTGTATTGCCTTACCTACAATTAAGGTTCTGGTTTCAAACCTGAGCATGTTGTTATGACTCACATAGGCTTTCTCTGGCTGCATCTTATGTGTAGTGTTTCTTGAGTGTTTTAATGGAACATGTTACCATTTTGCTGGTGACCTGAGGTAGGATTTGAAATCAGAACACACAGTCCTAGGAAAGATACTGGAACAGCTGTCTGATGCACTAATAATTTTGCCCTGGACTGGTACTTCATTTCTTGACTCTGAAAAGACAAAAAGCAAGGTTATCTTGTTGAGATTTAAATTCAGAACACTGAGGGCCAGAACAAATACCACAAGACATTTAGTTTGGAGCTCTAGCAGCTCTGCCAATTCACTACCTATTTACCACAAGGCATTTATTTTGTTTGATGTTTTAATGTCTCTGTCAGTTCACTGACTATAGGCGTATCCAAAATATAGGAACATGGCACCTAAATATTGTTGCAGAATGGTACAATCAAAATGTATTATAGAAACTCGAAAGATGAGGGTTAAACACCCACATAAAGAACAACATAGTATATTTCTATTTCTATTTATTCTTTGAAGCACAATTTAACCAAAATGAATCAACATAAATCCCTTATTAACTCCAAGATAATAAATCTTTGAAATGGCATGATAGGAATTACATGGGTCTTTTGCTTTTTGTCTTAGTACATTGCTTTTTACTTTCAAAATGGTTTTATTTGTGAATCAAACAGTTTTAATAGTCATATCTTACTCAACTATATCCTGCTCTTATAGTTAAATTTATCAATTTAAACTACTACTACTACTGCTAATACTACTACTTCCACCACCACCACTACTACTACTACTACTACTACCATCACCACCACCACTACCACTACTAACTTGCTTGGAGTTATATCATGGTTTGAATGGTTCATATTTTTAATTCTACTCATTTTGTTTTCTAATTAACATTCAACCATTCTAATTATTAATTCATTATTTTAAATTAGGCAGTCATATCTCATCTTTGAAAAGTTCCGATTTAGTGTGCTGAATCTTAACCGAAGTGGGTAAAAAGTTACTGAAGATTATTTATTTGCTCAGTCTTATGGAGAGATGGATAGAGTTTATTTTTATGTACAGAAAAATTAGTTTCAAATATCAAACCTTCATATTTTTAACTTTCAAAATCGAAATATTAAACATCTTCCCTAATTTACTTTCTTCATAAGTCTGGATCTGGCAGTGTAATTCTTTGTCAGCCCTTTTTTTTTTTTAATTCAGTTGTTATCTTGATGAAATAGGATGTTTAGCATCATCGAAAAGTTAATGCTTGAGTGTCTGCAATTTTCTTAGGCTTCGGTCAGCATATTATGCCTCCTCCAGTTGGCCCCAATCAGATGTACAACACAGCCAATAAACCAATGGCAGGGATGAATGCTGTGGCTGCCTCAGTTTCTCAGATGGGAGGTCACTTTAGCCAGTACAATTCCCAATTTCCTGGTGAGTAAATAAAAGTTCAGTTCTGTAGTTTCTTAAGTCTCTGCCAATTAATGTTTGTTTTCAACTGACTGTAAAATGATATTGTAACATTGCCAACCTGTGAACATTTTGAGAGAGAGTAAGGGCTTTTTAGTGGGGGACTTTTAAAAAAAATCCATTTTCCTTGTTAGTGATTTAGCAGCCTTAAATGACCCAAGAGGGCAGCAGTAGTTGTATTGAAGTATTTTGGCCCTTACTGATAGTTCTTTGTTGGGTGTGTTTGAACAATATTGCCAGCCTTGGTGAAGGCATGCCTAATATGATTACTACTACTACTACTACTACTACTACTACTACTACTACTTACTTATTCCTCACTCCTTTCTCTTTGGCCAATCTAATTTGCATGGAGTAAATATTAACACATTTCATTTTTTGTTTCAATTCTTTAGTTGAGATATTTTCATTTATTATATTTTATTTTCATTTTTTTTTCTAGCATGAAACTATTAAATTGATTTTTTTTTTTCTTATTTTATTTTTCTGATTTCCTTTCATTTGTTTTTTCTTTCTTAAACTAAAATTTAATTTTTGTTTGAAATTCTTATTTGGTAATAAATATACATTGTTATTTATTTTTCCTGTGCTATTTTCTTTAAGGTATTTTGAATCTATGTATTAATTATTTATATCTTAAATAATAACAACAGCTATTAATAATAATAAACCCACTAAACAAACGAAAAATCTGTTTTTTTCCCCCTATTTTTTAATGACATTTTTCTACCTAATACACTTTTTTTCCGTATAGTTTTAAGTATTTGATATCATTTTTCATAATTGTTTTTGTTTAATAATCCTTAAACATTTTTTGTTCCTCACATCTATTCGTTTTTGCATAGTGTGTCTTGAAAATTAACCGATCAGAATTGTTCATACATTACATGAAAATTTATAAAATAATAAAACTAGAACATACATGCATACACATACACAGTTTATTAAGGTTAATCCAGCCATGATAAACTATTAATCTCTACTATGATATTCAACACTCGTTCACACATTTGCCAATACTAAATATTTATATATACCATCATCATTATCATTATTGCTGTTTAACATCCATTTTCCATGCCAGCAAGAGTTGGACATGTCATCACAGATAGTCAGTAGTTAGTACTCAAGCAGAGCCTCTGAACTCCAGGTGGGACAGGGGCCCCAACATATGATCTTATGCTTTACCGAGTGCATTTTATTGTGGCACCAATACTGGTGAAGCTGTCATGTCTCTTGCATAGCTGGAGAACCTTTCCGCCCTTTTGTTTGGCAGGTTTTCTATGATTGGATGCTGTTCCTATCACCAACCACTTTACAGAGTGTGCTGGGTGATAATTTATCGTGTGTGTGTGTGTGTGTATATATATATAAAAATAAAATTCTTTGTTTTACAGTGTAATTTCACAAGTCAATTTTTTTTAACCTTTCTTAAGACAATGTAAAGGGAATATAGTTTTGGGTCAGTGTTACCATTTCATGCCAAAGTTGTTTTCCTATAATCTAAAACTGTATTTGCAGCTCTAATTCTTTACCATTTTTGCATTAATGTCTTCTGCAGCACATGTTTAATATCTTAGATTGCACCTGCTCCCTATTGATGTTCTTTTCGACTTTCTCTTCTTAATCAACATCACTTTCAACCCCATTTCTCTCTCTCTCTCTCTCTTTCTTCCTTGCTCTCTCTCCCTCTAGTTCTTTCTCTCTAGCTTTATATTTAGTACTTTCAAAATAAATTAGGCCAATTAAGCAGTTTTTCTTTTTGTTTGGTGTCTTCTAAATGATGTAAATCTATATCTATTTTATAAATATTCTATATCATAATAGCTGTTTTTTTAATGAATATTTATATTTAGAAATTAGATGATATATTTTAAAGTTCAAGCTTTTATTTATTTTGTTTGTTTGTATCTGTTATTGAAATTAATCAAATTAGATGCAGTCTAAATGCAATTTCAGCTCTAGTTTATATTAAACCAAACTTTAGAATATTATTTAAATGATCATTTATAATTAATGGATATTTTCTTTTATTTTTCAATTAGGTAATTAATTTGAGGTTAATAATTTCCATTTTCAGGTTTAAATTTTCCTTTGAAAATTTGCAGGAAATATTTTGAGAAGTTTTCTTGCTGTATCGTTCATTTAATCACATTGGATTTAGTTGTTCTGTTGAGGAAATTTTTGATGCCTTTCTAGAATTTATACTGAAAGGTTGGATAGTAAACATTACCTGCTAACTATCTGCAGTCTGTCATTTGAAAACATTTTGAATACAACCATCTTCTTCATCATCATTGTTTTTATGCCTGCTTTTCAATGCTGGCATGATCTGGAGACTTTTTTTCAAGCAGAATTTTATGGTTGTATGCCTTTCCTGGTGCCAACCCTCACTTGTTTATTAAGTAAGGCACAGACGTATGTTTGCATGTCTAGCTGTTGAACTACGGAACTGCTGTTTATGTGGTTCATAAACAAACATTGCCTGTGCTATCAAAAGTGAAGAGATAAACACATACATACATACCTATCTACACTTGATGGGCTCTGTGTGGTTTACACCAACCAAACATGGCTTTGACTGGCCCAAGTAGAAGACACTTGCCGAATGTGTTGTTAATCAGTGGAATAGAATCCCAAACCATGTGGTTGCAAAGCATACTTTTTTTTATCACACAGCACATCTGTCAGATATTCTGCAATTTAATTTGCTAACATTTAGTATTGTATATGAAGTCATCTCTCATTGGATGATATGAGAATATTTCATGGATATAGTTTGTTCTAGAATATTGCTGTTACATTAAATTGTCATACTGTATCTATTGTCAATTGAGTACAGGTTACACTAGTTACTGTATATTTTATATACGGCTTTAAGTTTTGCATCCCTTTTAAAAATAAGCTCTACATATTAAAAAAAAAACCCAATTATTACTCTTTTATTGGTTTTGGTCATTAGACTATAGCCATGCTTAGGCACTGCTTGAAGGTATTTAGTTGATAACATTGACCCCCCCCCCCCTCCCCGTACTTATTTTTCAAGTCTGGTTCTTATTGTAGTAATCTCTTTTTGTCAAACTGCCAGTTGCAGGACACACACTCACAACAGGTTTCTGCAATTTCCATCTCCCAAATTTCACTCATAAAGTGCCAGGCAGCGGGAAGGAATCCAAAGCTACTTGGTTGCAAATTGAACTCCTTAATCACACAACCATGCCTCCATTACAGATGACTATTTCATCTTTTACTGTTTCAATGTTTGGCTAGATATTTAACACCTGAAAGGATTTTGAGATATCACCTGTGTTGCTTAGAGAAAACACCACACCTATTATCTGATTCGTGATTCTGAAGTAAAATTCAAAAGTATCAAGTTAGATAATTAGATTCTTTTAGAATTTCCTCATCTGTTTTGAAATAATATGGTTGTAGCAAAATATACATATTAAGAATGAAGGTGGGATGGGTAGGTGATTTCCTTCTCTTTTTCTTTTCTTCCTTTCTTCCTGTCTAACAGTAGATCTAAAAATAATTTTTCATTTTTGCTTCTTCCTCAGTCGGTGATCTGCTTTAGATTTGCTTTTACCTTTGACACACTCTTTCCTTTGCTTCTAGGAAGTTTCCACCGACAACAGAACCCTGCAGGGATGCAGAATTATTCCCAGCAAAATGTGTACAATGGACCCAACCAAATGAGTTCGTTATCTGGAGGATCTTTGTACAGTAGTATGCCCATCAATAGAAATATCTCCTCAGCTAACTACAATAGTGCAAACTATCCACAATCTGGCAATATGAACTCACAGTGTAGTAATTTTAACAGTCATAGTAGTACTGCAGTTTCCGGAGGACCAAATGTTCATGGAGGACCCTGCTCCAATATGCCAAACCATTCGATGAATTCCATGCAGCAGCAGCAGCAGCAACAAGCATCACCTCTTCCCTCGCATCCTCACCCACCCCACCCTTCAACCGGAGGTGCCAACACCATGACCATGTCACCAAGTGGCCAGTGTGTAACACCACCTATTGTACCTGGAGTTAAAGGTGCACATGCAGCAGCGCAGGCAGCTATGATAGCTGCTGCTAATACTGCTGCTGCCACTCGTTGTCATCAGTTACGGACAGGATCATCTAATCAGCCAGCCAGAATGTATCCTCCAGGAATGGCACCTGCTGGTCCTTCATCCAGTCACATTGGATCAATGAACTTCTCTTCTGCCATCAACAATATTCCTAGTTCATCTGGTCAGTTTCCTTCTTCAGTGTCTCAAACAACAGTGCCTAATTCTATGACTCAACAATCAAATTCTTGTAGTCCAACTAGTCCCTCAACCAGCAGCACACACAGTAGCAACACCACTAGTGCTAATTCCAATCGAACATTGGATCCGATGAAACAGACATCCTCTTCCTTGTCTAAAGAAGGATGTTTACCAAGTAACTGTGCCAGCAGTTTTAGTGCGATGATTCCACCGACAGCCAACTCGGGTATGGACGGCATTGGAATCCCATCCCAAGGTGATAGCACAGAGGAAGGCAAAGCTGTTGATGAGAACAGTGAATGTAACAGCGATGGCAGTCGCATCATCCCATCTGGCAGTCTAGATTCATCTGGTGTTGTTGGATCAACTGTTTCAAGTTCCATGTCAACCCGCCATAGTTCTGCTGCTGGCTCAGCTACTTCCTCCTCAGTGCCTGTCAGCCAACATGTATGCGTGAGCAGCCAGGCTCCTAGTTCAAATAATTTATCCTTAGAAGACAGTCACAACACAACCACTTCTACTGCAAATTCTAGTGCAGGTAACCAATGCTTTGGTCTTGTCTCTTCAGCACAGCTTTTTGCTTCTGTTAGTCTAGCCTCTCTTTGACTCTTCTTGCCCATTGTATTTTATTTTTCCATTGACAAATTCCTAGTTTATTTCATCCCTTTGACTTATTCTCTGGCAGAAAAACTTAATATTTTTACATCGACTACAGAGAAAATCACTACAATGAGAACATGTCTTGCTTTGCTTTTTTTGTGTCCTTGGATGTTTTTATTTTCATTTTTGTTTTTAAAATCTTCAGTTATGCGTGTGTGCATTAATTCATGAGTTAGAGTTGCTTAGTGAATGTTTTCTTCTTCTTAGATTAGTGTATTTTTTCTTATTCTCCTTCATCTACTGATTGGTGCATGGAATGTTGTTGTTTAGTTCTGTTTTGAATTTATTTTGTGCCTTTTGCGCAATAGTTAAGGCTAAATAGCTGGGAAATAATCTAGAACCTCCTTGTATCTTTCCTGATTTTCAGGACTTTTCTATGTTGTACAGTGGAATGAGCTGTCACATAAATGTGACCTGCAACATTTTTATAAATATTGTTATGTTTCTTTACATTTTGTCACTATGTTGTGTTTTTTTTTTCTTTGTACAAAGAGCATTATTGTATTTGTTTTTATTTTTGTTTTGTATAAATTTGATTAAAGGAATTATTAATCTGGCTTTTAGTTTATTCTCCCATAATGTGAAATTTCTTCTCAAATTGATTGGTGTATTTTATTGCATCTCATATACTGAAGCTGACAAGGAGTATTTGTTTTAGTGAATTCCACTAATAATGGACAAATTTTCCAGAGTGTCTTCTAATTAAGAAATGGTTCAAGGACTCAATATATCTGTGTAAACCAGCTAAAGGATTTGGGGAAATAAACTGCACAGAATGGATATTGTATGTCCAACCAATTGCTATTCTGTGGCACAAATTACATTTTGCTTTACTGTATATTTTATGAAAGAAAAAAAAAAAACTTGAGAATAAATTAAAAGCTGAATTAAAAATTCTGATTCCTTATACATTTTCAGTGTCTCCTGCAACCTTTTTGTACTCTAGTAAATTGGTCCACTGCTAATTGACTCTAAAAAGAAAAACTAAAGAAAATGCATATTTATTTATTTAAAATAGTAAAAGTAAAGAAATTATGAAAGTTTTATTTTTGTTATTTTTATTGTGAAACTTGTAAATTTACAAATAATTTTAACAACTAATGTTTTATTTTCAACTATTCTTTCTATATCTAGGCAAAAGACAAATTCCCCATAATAATTTAAAAACCGTTTTTACCCAATCTTGAATACTAATTATTTAATTAATTTATTTTCTAATTTTATTTTCATTAATATTTGAAGATATCAAATGAAACATTCTTGAGTCACTTTTATTCCTCTGGTATTCAACATATTGATGGTTTAATTTCACATATTTAGTAGAATATTTCTGTAGAAAAATTATTTGAAAATCTCTTTTTTTAACTTCTTACAATATTGTAATTATACAAAAAATATATTGTATTATTTAAAAAATATTTTTTTGAAAACTAAATTAGAATCATATTTATGAATATGATATTGTATTTATTAAGATTTCTGTATTGCCGACTTAAATGTTATAGTTGTTGTTTGGGAAGCATGTTATTAGTGTTGTTTATTCCTAAGTTACCCTAGCTCTGAGTTAATAATTAGACACTTGTTTCAAAAGAAATTCACTTAAACAACATTGTTCAATGCTGATGGTGCTATTATTATTAAGTATTAGGATGAATATAATCGACCCCCCCCCCCCCTCCAAATCATTGACCATGTGCCAATATTAGAAATAATTATTACAGTACTGCAATTGTAATTATATTTCAATCTAGTCATTTAACCCTTTAATGTTCATACCGGCCAGAATTCTCTACCTCTTTCTGTTGAAACTGGCTGTAACTGGTTGTTCAAACTGATGTTAAGGTATTGTTCTCAAAATAAATACTTTCAAAATCTCATAGATTCGATATTATGTGAGATAATTATGCGAGGTAAAGCCTTTACCATGAAAATATAATAGTATATATAGAGTAATGAGAATGCTAAAGGGTTAATTTAAGTGAAATTGTTTATAGCCAATTTATATTTCATACAGAATCTACTTTTTTATGAAGCTAAAGTTCCATTTAAACACTAGTAGATTAATCAATTGTTAAAAACTAAAAGGCTTTTATTTTTAGTTATATTTTGGAGAAAAATGCAGTTGTTTTTAAACCATTATGGTTTCTAATAATATAAATATGGTTTTAAGTGACTGATATTTAACTAATTGAGTATTGGCTAAATGAGTATTGTAGCCCATACATTGGAATAAATCCTTGAAGAAGGGCAAAATAAATTGATGCAATGTTTGGTTTTGTCAAGGGTTAATCGCAATAAAAGTGAAATGAAAAGACTATATGAAAATCAGAACTAGTTTTATAGTCTTTGTATTTTGTGTCGCTTGACACATTTTCTGTGTAAATGACATATTGTCGATGTGTTTACTGAATAAAACATTTACAAGTTTTAGGAAAGTTGGTATGAAATAGTTTTAGGAATTATGTCAGACAATACTTTGCAGCATTTAGTTACAAGTTTCTACATTGAGTTCAAATCCCACCAAAGTCAACTGTGCCTTAACTTTTTCTGTGGTCGATAAAATAAAGTATCAGTCAAGTACTGGGGTCAATATAATAAAGTACCAGTCAAGTACTGGGGTCAATATAATCAACTTCTCTCCACAAATTGCAGGTCTTGTACCTAAATTAGAAATTGTTTATTTTGATTATTATTTGTTTTGGTTTTAATATAGTTAACTTCAATTCTCTTATGTAGCCACTATGCATCTTTAATATGCACATCAAACTAGGTACTTCACATGTGCATGATTTAAATTTTTTATCTTACAGATTAATTTGCATTTATTTTGAACAATTTATGAACGCTTGATGTATTTTATTTATCTGGAATTTAAATGAAACTGAGCTACACATAACATCTGGTCATATTGCACTATGTGAATATATATTTATATATATTTATTTATTTATGTGGGGTTGGTTACTAGGAAATCCTCAATGTTTGGTTTCTTTTGCTTCTTCAGGAAATACCGCCACAATGG
This sequence comes from Eledone cirrhosa, assembly GCA_964016885.1. Classification (NCBI taxonomy): domain Eukaryota; kingdom Metazoa; phylum Mollusca; class Cephalopoda; order Octopoda; family Eledonidae; genus Eledone; species Eledone cirrhosa. Next base: position 224,274,618 of record OZ024741.1, read on the forward strand.
TCACTCAGGCCATTACAGCTCCTGTTGCCAGTGTTGTAGAGTCTATGAGTAACGATAGCCAACCAGATCTACTTTCAACTTATAGCATCCCACCAATGGTGAATTCAAGTTCATCAGGAAATGTAATGTCGTCAGATGAACCACCAGAAAAAAAGAAAAAGGTTGGTACTGTTCTTTCACATTCATGGATTTTTCATGGTCCTTTGATTGTTAGCACAAACCTTAATTGTGATTTGTTTGAAGATTTTTTTCTTCAGGAGATTTTTGAACGCTTGGTTTTTAAAAATAATATAAAGGAAGATTGTCAGTGTAAATATTTGTGTGTGTGGGTGTGTGTGTGTACACACACACACATATATATACATGTGTATATACCCCCTCCCCCCTACACACACACACACTAATAACATCTTAACAAATCAGTCTGTTGCTTTTTTTTTAATTTGCTCATAACGTTTTGTGTGAATTTTTGCATCAAAATTATTCTATTAATACTTCATTCTCAAAATTAATTTAGTCATTACATCTTGAGGCACTGGCTTTTTACCTTCTTCAAGCACAAAATTCATATCTTACATTTTACTGTTGAAACTTAATACTGCTTTTGTACTCAATTATAACATGTTATATTGTTAACACAATATATTTTCGTTTTTGCCTTCAAAAAGTGTGTGTACAGTTTATACAATATAACATTTTGTATGAAATTGTTGGGTATTACCTGTGGAACATTTGTTTTACAGCACTTTCCAATAGCATTACTCCAGCTATGCTAAATAACTAACTATGAAGTTATTTGGGAATGCTCAGGAGTTTAAGATGTATGTCTGTTAATATATAAATGTAGTGCTCTATGATTACTAATATTTACTGGAATGATTATAAAATTATACACCTGCACATAGTCGATTTGGCTTGACAGAAAATGAAAACTAAAAGTTTTGTTGGATCATCATTATCATCATCTATTTTTCGTCTTGCATGAGTTAGAAGGGACATCACGTTAAGATGTTAGACAGGTCAGGTGAACGTGACTTGCTCACTTGCTTTTTTTTGGCTTTGTTTTCTATAGCCAGATGCCCTTCCTAACACCAACCACTTTGTTTACTGGGATTTTTGTGGCACTAAGCACTATGCCATACGGAGTGGACTGGGTGATTTTTATTGTGGCACCAGTATAACCACCTTACAAGTGGAACTGGGCACCTTTTGTTGTGGCACTAGCACAACCATCAGATCCAAGTGCTGTGAAGTTGATATAATAAGTCTTGACTGTGGAGCAATGATAGTAGGTCCTCTTAAAATGGTGGGAAAGTGAGGGTGTTTTCAAATTAGGCACCTGGTTCAACTGCTTGCATGGTCACCACAAAAAGCACTCAAATAAGCTGCTGTGGAATTTGAACTCAGAATGCCAAGGACCAGAGTAAATACTTCAAGTGTCTTGTTCAGTGCTTTAACAATCAGGCCATTTGACTGCCCTAGGTTGGTACTTATTTTTATCAACCCTGAAAGGATGAATGGCAAAGTTAACAGTAGCAAGAATTGAACTCAGCTATGACAAATAATGCAAAGCATTTTGTTCTACGCTCTACTGCCTCCTTATTCATCAGTTTGAAGATATAGAACAGATCAATGGGATTCTTTTGACAACTAAATGGTTGATAATATGAAGTGAATACAACAAGTGTTACACTCTATTGAACTTGGATAGTGAATACAAAACTGGCAATGAATGGAAAAGAATAAGTTGGATATGATCTAGTCAGTGTGCGATAAGAAGTGTATACTCAATACCAACCTGCTCAAAACCACTTTAGAACAAACTCACCTATTTTAAATTGTTTTGATTTAAATCAATTTTTTCTAACATAATTTCATATAAAGACTATTTGTTATGTTAGAAATACCATCTTAATTGAAATAATTTTAGTACATCTTCCAAGTTATTTAGTAATTAATTCAAATACAGTGTATTTTATTAGAGATATGGTAATGAAAGCGGTAAGAATGTACTAATAAAAACATTGGTCCATGTCTGTGGTTCAGGACACACTAGAGTTTGTGGAAAAGTATGAGTTAGTTGTTCCCTAAAGACACCTGACTGAATATTCTTGAATTTTGCTGCTTCAAATTGCGTTTCTGAAAACATACTTTATTTTATCAATATGTTGATAGAATACATAGTTAAGGTTGATTCTTCAAAAATTTCCAGATGTTTCTAAAATATGTTTTTATTTTTTCTAATGAAGACACATTCACATTCCTTATTAAAACTTTGAATAGATTTTATTATCTTTGGTTATATATACTCACACACACACATACAGGGTGACTAAAAAAATGGCATCCACACACGTTTTGTGTCACTCTATATTCATTTTCTAACCAATCAACCTTAAATTTCAGGACATGGCAGATTCAATGTCTGAGAAGACAATAACATTCCAATGGTAGCTCCAGCACTGGATTTTCTGTGTGAAACACTACTATAAATGTGGTTCATACAAGCAGGTCCAGGAGCAATTTCATGTATTTTTTTGAACAGACAAATCTCCCTTCAAAGCCAATTTACAAAACAGGGTGAAGAAGTTTGAGACCTATAGGACAGTGGAGAACCTCCATACAATGTCTGAGGACCAACTACTCACTCTGGATGACTCAGGAAATTATTGAACAGTGCCAAAAACAATCACTGCACAGAAGCCAGTTTTTGGGTTTCTTCACAGAAACTTCCAGAAGGATTTTTTGAAGAAGATCTTAAGAAGCACCCCTATAGAATACAGACTAAACAAAGTTTACTGTAGTTGATAAGACCAAGAGAAAGGCTATTGTTAAGAAGATGGAAAACAACCTAAATTTTCTGAATCTGCTTTTGTGGACCTTTGATGAAGCTGACTTTCACTTAGACAGAATAATAAACTCTAAGAACAAAGTATTCTATGGTCTGAGAAACTCATTGAAGTGGCTGTGAAATTTCTTCACTTGGCTAAATGTACCGCCTTGGCTGCCATTTTTGAGAGAGTGTTGGTTGGCCCTATTCTTCAAAGAAAATCGTGTTAACTGCTACAGTTACAAAGGAACGCTATGTGAAGTTCCTGGAAGATTTCAAAAAAGATCTACATACCATGCACCCATCTTTAATGAATAAGTTCTGGGAACAAGCCCTCACATCTCCAACGAGTCACGAAAATTACTGAAAAATAACTTTGGAAATCGTATGATCAGTTTGAAGACTGATTTTCAGTGGGCCTCACACAGCTCTGATTTAAGCCCCCCAAATTTCTTACTTTGGGGCTGTCTGAAGGATAGGGTATATATCAACTAACCATCACTGAACTACAGTAAAACATCAGGGAGGAGATCAGAGCCATCCCTTGGTCTGATGTTATGCTAAACTTCACCATGCACCTCAGAAAATGCATAGATTCAAATGGGGATTATTTGGAACATATGCTGTAACTCTGGACAGAAATATCAGAAGATAGTGAATTTTTGATATGTTGTTTTTGATAGTCTGAACTAAATATATTTAGAGTTTTATCAGATTTTGTCAAAAAAAAAAAGTAGACAAAAATAAAAATTAATCCAGTTTTTTTAAAGTCATCCTGCATAGTCAGGGAGGGAAGGGCAGTACAAATCAGCACAATACGATTTGAACTCAGAACGTTAAGAACTGAAGCAGATACCATAAAGTATTGTGTTCAATGCTTCAATAATTCCAACAATCCCCTGCACTGGACTTTATTTTATCAGCTCTGTAAAGATAAAAGTAAAGTTGACCTTAGTGGGATTTGAACTCAAAGTGCAGAAGATTGAAATAAATGGCTGCCATTTTGCTGCCTATGTATATAGTGAAGCACACCCATATAAACATAAAGAAGGGTATTGATATATAATGTTTTAAATTAGCACCAGGTCACAATTTATAGGGGAGGGGTATAAGAATTGATTTCTACTATTATTGATGGTATTTATCGATCTGTGAGATGAAAGACACAGTTGTCTATGATGGGTTCTGAATTGAGAATGCAAAACAACACAGTTAAATAAATAATCCAAAGTAATCTTCTGATTCTTCTATCCACATATATTCAGAAACATTCCAGTTAGTTACAATTTTATGTATAAGTAAGCTATCATATTCTTAAAATGTTGGCATTTGAAACCTTTGTTTTATTTCAAACTTCTAAAATCATACACACACACATACACACACAAAAATAATACAATTTCCAACTGATTTTCTTTGTTAAATCTTTACAGTTTTCCTATTCAATGTATTCCTACTTTTCATTCTACAGTTTTATATCCTCTATTCATTCTCCTTTCAATGAAAGTAATTTGATTTTAATGTTGATGCAGATGATAATAATTCAGCAGCCTTCACTGAAAATTTGAAATGGTTTTGAATTTCAGCATATTAAATGCTAACATTCGAAATTATTACAAATTCCTTACTATACAAAAATCAAGATTTCTCCTTTAAGAATTACATTTAATGTTTTTTATTCCATGAATGAATGCAATTAATTCTCTAACTTTACTTTTGTATATATTTCTTTCCATGTATGAAAGTAGTTTTGTCTTTTTTTAAAAACCTTTTAATGTGTTTGGAATAAATTTTCTGAAATCATAAATTAAGATCCCTGCTCTCATTTGTTAGGGACAATAACACTACATTATATACCCAGTTGGGTTTTGTTTATTTGATGAAGGCAACGTTTGGTATTTTTCTTTCATTCTTCCATCCAACATTACCAAACTGTTGCAATTTTTATAATGAGAAGGTTCAGTGCCAGTCTATGTTCATTCTAGGATTGTGTTTCACATCCCCCAACACCGACCAATCTATCCCAATCTCCAAGTGGAACAAGTGTGTCCTCCTATCCAGAGGAGATAGAGAACCTTAACAGTCCGACAAGCTGGTCGGTGGGCACTCCAGTAAGTGGGTTTGGGTTGTCGTCACTTGTTTCCAGGGGTTCATGCTTTTGGTTTTTACTCACTATATTGGTCCCATCTACTATTTTTCTTTTTCCTCTTTTTTCCCTCCTTTTCTCTTTGCTTTTTACTGGATCTTATCTGGAGCTTGGTGCACGCCACAACCTTTTATGCCCTCCTATTTCCTGCTTCTATTGGCATTTTGTTTGTCATTCACATATCCCTGCTGCCACTTTTGAGTTTTCATAACTTATTGGTTTTAGGTCTATTAAAACTATTTTGTTGCACACACACACATATATATAAAATGTTATATTTATTATATAATATCAACTAGTCAGTATATATTCTAGTTGTGCAGTAATTTTTTGTTATCTTTGCAAAGCACAGCAATTGTCATTTATCACATTTTATATTCATCTTATTTGTCTACCCTCTAAAATTAACTGTAAATATAACTGTTTCTTCATTAAATTATATAGCACAACCTGTTAGCTATACTTTTAGATATTTTTCATAAAGAATTCTAATGACATTGATAGCTACATTGTTATTGCTTAAACTACACATTTTTCTGAAAGATGCCCAAAATTAACAAGTTTCCTTAAATCTTTTCAATGTCATTACAAATAGTGTATTGTTAGAATAATGCACGATGGGAATATGATCTTTTTTCTGGTGTCCTCAAGCAGAAATACCAAATTTTGATATCTACCTCTAAACTACTGTTGGTATTGGATGCTAGTTACTAATAAGTTAATTCTGCACTTAATATTTCTGCTTCATCTCTGAAAATAAGGATTGGCCACTATATTTTATAAACTATGGTTATGTGTTTGCAAAATTGATGTCCATTGCATTTTTTCCACCAATTTAAACCATTTTGCTAATAACTATATTAACTATTAAATAATTAAATTAAAAACATTAACAGGTTATTTCTTAATTTTCTGCTTAATACACTTTTTTCAATTTATTTGTAGATACTTTGAAATAAATGATTGACATAGCTGAATAATAATAATAATAATAAGTTATAGTAGAAACTTTAAATAGCGTTTTTGTTGAAATAATTGCATGCCAAAAAAACTGTTTGCCATCACATAAGTCTGTCATCTAACTTAAATCACCTTCCAACATATCAAAAGGGAACATTTTCTCTCTCTTTGTTTGTGTTTCTGTTCCTCTCTCTTCTGAGTTTGTGTGTGTTTGTGTAATGCAACAATAAGCTTTTATATATTGGTTTGTCAATAACATTTGGACAGTGTGTGTGTGTGTGTGTGTGTGTGTGTGTGTGTGTGTGTGTGTGTGTGTGTGTGTGTGTGTGTGCGCGCGCGCGTGCGCACGTTTTATTATCTTGACAAATAACTATGCTAATGAAATAATTTATTTTTTGAAATCAAACCTTCAAAGTCATTTTGTTTGTTATCTGAGTATGAATGAATAGTTAGAAAGTACATCTCAAAGTATGGAGATTGTTTGACATGATCCTTACAGTATTGCCAACAGAATGTTGATAGTTTTCTGTGAAGTTTTGTTTTGTATTGGAGTGACAAATGAGATAACAGATGTAAAAATGTCTTGTGAATAGATAAAAATTCTCTAGAAGGTATTTTTCGTTTCTCTACGGTGTATTGAAATTGCATATGATATATTCTTCCTTCTCACCAGATTGTTAAATTTTCTAAATTTTATACAATAACTGTATTGAAGCAGTTTCTGCTTGCTATATGAAGATACAGTGTGTTTCCACATTTATATGTTCTCCAACATAGCATGGAGAAGTAACACACAGAAAACTGTACTTTAGTTACGGTTCTCTGACAAGTATAATTATTAGTGATTTAATTTCAAAATAATTAGACTTAATGATACATTTATATTACCAAAAAATTAATCCTCCAATCCATAATGATGGAATGTAAAGCAATTTCTATATTTATGTTATATATAAATATATATATATACACATAAATATATATGTGTGTGTATCGGCAATATTTTAGGATTTGAAACTGAAAGTTGAGGATAATAAGTACAGATAATTTTTTGTACAAAATAGTGTTGAAACAGAGCTACAGTCATAATATAGATATATGCCTTTTAGCCTACAGAATTGCAATATATTTGTAACATTTGTATAGTTTCAGTTTTTTTTTAATCTGGGTAGTTTGCTTCAGATTTCTTCTAGTTTTAAATTAAATTAATCTTTGATTTACTCCAATGTTATATTAATTCAGGATCTAGGTTTGGTTTGTCAATCCTTCCATCCATCTACACTGCCTGCATTTTATAACACCTTTTTAATTTTCAGTTTCTTCTGCCCCCCCCCCCCCCCCCCCCCATTACCATGCATGTTTGTCTTTGTATTTCTGTTGTTTGTATTCAGTCTGTAAGGTGGATGGATTTAGAAGCATTATACATACTTATTTCTGTTGAATTTTCTCTATCTATAGAAGTTTGTGCTGTTAAAATAAACTATTCACAACATTAACATAACTCTTCTTCACATGTTGTGTTGTGGTTAAGGTATGACAACTTAAAAGTGGCTCTGAGGGTAGCTTCTTGTATCTTTCTTGTGATCACTGTATTCTGCACTATACTCTTGATAACTGAAAATGGTCAGAAAACAAAATATTTGTAAAAAGTCTGTAATGAAGTCAACACATTTTACTTTTCTTGCATTATTCTGTTAAATTGTTGTGTTTCCAAAGTTGCTTAGATATGTCTTCATTCCTGTATCTGTTGGTCCTCCATGTGTGTTTGTATTTCGTATGTATGTGTGGATGCATGTTGTCTTCTGTTCTTTTCATCAGTTGGTTCACATGCTAAGATAAATTGTCTGTAAATATTTCAGGAGAGTTTTTCTGCTTTTTATTTTTAATTCTCTAAACTAATTGAACTGTTTTGTGTTAACAATTATTGCAATCAAATCAATACACCACAGCTTTCTTTAGAACTCATTTTAGGTAGCTTTTTTTTCTTAATTTTTCTACACGTTCAAAATATTACTGAAAGTTTTTTCCTTATAGCTGTCTTATGTTACTAATGTTAACACAATGCTGCTTTTTAATTTCTCCAGATTAGTTTTGGATCTAGCAGTTCATGTTTTTTTTTACCCTACTATTTAATTGGTTTCAAGATATATTTTCATTTTTAGAAATTTCATCATAAGATCTATCAAATTGAAAATGTTTATATTAGTATTATAAGAATGAATGTAATTTTAATGAACAAAAAAAGTGTGTTATGCACATTGCTCTATAACAATGGTTTTGTGTGATTGTGCATGTGTATAAGTGTATGTGTACAAATCTTTGACCATCGTGATTACATCAATTTGTAGACAATAAATGCTAGGTTATCATAGTTATGTTAATTTGTAATCCATACTGCAATCATAAATATTGTTTAAATAATTTAAGTATTTAAATACTACTTAAACATTTTCTATGATATTTGATTTTTAGTAAGAGTTCTTTTTAGTTATTTTGACCTTGTTGATTTGGTTTAATTAGCTACTAATAAATAATCATATGTTTCTCTAAAATCTCTTTTTAAACTGTTTTTTATGGTTATTTTCCTCTGTAGAAACCTGGACAAACTGCCGACTTACACAAGTTATACCAAATGGGGGATGAACCAGACAGAAAAACCTTTCTAGATCGGTTGTTATATTTCCTTGAAGAGAAAGGTACACCTATAACATCAATGCCTCAAATCAGTAAACAGCCTCTCGATCTCTATAAACTCTATCACAGTGTGAAGGAGAGAGGAGGCATGGTTGAGGTAAGTTACTCCAGCCTTATGATGATATTGTATGGCAGTGTTTCCTAAAATATTTGCTGATTGCAGAAAGTTGTTAACATACTTATTATAATTGACTAAAATGTAGGTTTAAAAAATATTTGAGCAGTGAGATGGAGTAGCATTTTTGGCATTCTTATTCATTTTAAGGACTCCATGCTAGCGTGGAAGATGGACGTTAAACGAAGATGATGATGAGTGTTTAAAGTATCTAAAAAAATTCTTAAAAGCAAAGTGGCTGAAATATGTTACTTAGTTACTTACATGTTTCAACTTGAATGATGAAGACATGGTTTCTAATGAAGGACTACAATCCAGCATATACTGTTTTATGTGTTTGTCTCCAGTAGATATGGACTTAAAAGTGTTAACTGTAATGAGTTTTATTTTTTAATTACATGTAAGTATTACATCACTGCTGAATGTGAAACTGTTTCTGTAATTTCTGCAGGTAAGCAAGGCTAAAAAATGGAAAGAGATCTGTGCAGTTGTGAACATAGGCTCTTCAGCAAGTGCTGCTTTCACTTTAAAAAAGAATTATGTTAGGTATTTATTTGCTATGGAATGCAAATATGACAAAGGAGGTATAGATCCAGCACCAATACTAGCACAAATGGAAGCAGCAATGCAACAGAAACGAGAAAGCAAACAGAGAAGAGCACCATCACCTGGTAAGTTTTAAAGGTCTTTAATAATGCAATACAAAAATCTTTAAAAAATGCAATATAACATAGATTTTTGTTTTCAACATGTTATTGCCATTTTACTTATTTTGTTTTATTTTTCATTCCAGCTGGCTCCCAAGGCTCTTCTCAAGATGCATTCCGACCCCCTAGCACACCTAACAGCAACAGCCAAGGAATGGACCCATTTTCTCCAAACATGCAACCCTATATGGGAGGCCCCAATTCTGAACCTAACATTGGTCCAATGAGCTCAACAATGATGCCTCATGGAAATATGATGAACAGTTTGAACCCTTCCAATAGCATGCTGGCTCAAAATTCCGTAGGTGGTCCAAACTCGACTATGCTCCCTCCTCACCATATGTCTTCTGGTCCAAACAGTATGCATGGCAATATGATGCCAGGGAACATGCCCCCTTCTAATAATATGATGGGGAATTCGTATGCCCCAAACAACATGATGCCAAACAATATGGGTCCAAATAATAATATGATGGCAAATAACATGGCATCTTCAAATAACAACATGCTTGGTAACAACATGGGACCTTCTAACAACAACTTATCTTCCAACATGAACCAGGCTCCCCAAAATGAAAGTGACAGTGTCAGTGTTCAGGACCCGTTTGCTGATGAGCCATGTGCCAGTGGCCCAAGTTATCCCAGGCAGAGTATGAATTCACAGATGCCACCCTATTCCGGCATGCAATCACAGACAACCATGTCTGGTAATTATGGCTTCAATCGTCAAAATGCCCAGCACGGAATGTCACCGTACTCAAATATGAGCCAACAGTCCATGAACAACTTTTCTGAGAACCGAATTGGTCAGAATGAACAGTATAATGATGCCTATCGAAGAACAATGGGTATGGAGAATTTCAATAACAATAATAGAAATTCAGAAAATTTTGGTCCTGCAGCTACTCAGTTTGGACCTCGGAATAGTCAAGTATCAGGTGCCCAGTTCCCTTTTGGGCCTCAGTTTGACCGTGAACGGTAAATATATGCTTCTTTGGTTTCCTTGCTTTTCAGATATTTGTGGTTTTTACAAGGCAACATCATAGTAGTTATTGAAATCTTAGTGTTTGAATGTGTGTTTTGTGAGGCATTATTGAAGGAGCTGAGTTTATTATTTAATTTACTTTCATTTCATAATACTTAACTGATGATATTAGGAGAGGTATGAGTATTTTCATCTCATTGATGGAAACTGATTAAGTGGTAGACTAAATCTGTTGCCTGGTTTAACACCACTTCCTGGAACTTGAGTACCTTTAAGCAATGTCCACTCTGTTACAAGCATTCAAGCCAGGCCTCCAGTTTGAGAATACTCTCTCGCCTCCTGTCTTTTACCAGTCTTAGTTACTGTGCTTCCTCCCTGACTAATTACAACAACAAGTATTTTAAGGCCAATTCCCTGTTAGAACAAGGCTTAGCCTTGTGAACCCCACAACATACTTAATACTGATGACCGTTGGGTCCTGCTTTACTGCCCTTCCTGGTATCAGCCCTTCTAGGGATATGTGTACCTATTCTAAACCAGAGACCCAAATAAAACCTAACACACGATACTAAACAATAGCAGTAAAAAAAGAATGTTTATTTCACTTTTCTATTTATAGCTTTTTGTTTTACACCCATTGTTTATTTGTGTGTGTGTGTGTGAAAGTATAGTGAAGTATGCAATTGTTAGCAAAATTATTTATAGTTAGTTGGCTGTTTTACAAGTAACTATTCAACTGTGACGTACTTGTCAGCCAGGCACATTAAAGCAGGCTTAAGAAATATATGCTGAGTGAATGGGTACACAACATAAGGGTGGGGAAGACTGAACTAATGCCTATATAAGGACAACACTAGTACATTCAAAACTTTCATTTCAACAACTGCCTTTATATGTATTAATATTTAATTGCAAAACTATTTCTGGAAAGATGAACTCTATACCATTTTACCCATAGTTTCTGTGATTGTTTTGGAGGCCTAGATATCTACATAGTTGTCGTCATTGTTTAACATCCATTTTCCACGCTTGCATGAGTTAGACAGGTTGTCACATTATGAAGCATGTCGGCTCCAGAGACCATGTCTTGCTCATTTGGATTTATATTTTGGCTTGGTTTCTACGGCTGAATACTCTTAAAGAATAATGTGGGGTTGATGTTGTTTGAAATGAGTATGTCCTGTATGTATGGAGTCATAGGGGTGCCTTAGTGACATAGCATTTCTTGGGCATTTTCAAACCTGGCAGAGCCCACCCCCTTTCCTTGTCTGTACTCAGTTGATTTCTTCCAGAGAAGGATAATGAGGATAAGGAAGTGAAAAGGAGATATAGAGGAAGAATCAACTCCAGTACTAGATTGGTACTCCTTTTTTATTGACCTCAGTGGGACTTGAACTCAGAGTGCAGAGAGTTAGAACATATACTGCAAAGCATTCTATCCGATGTTCTAACTATTATGCCAGCTTTGTATGTCCTGTACATTAACCTAATAGCTGTAGTTCTGTAGCTCTCTATAACATTATTATTCTGATACTTTCTTTGTATTTAAAGCTATAACTATGGAATGAAATCATTCATACACACAGCATTTATATCATTTGTAAGACAATTGGCTCTTAAATTATGGACTGAAATCTAAGACAATCTATTATGGATACAGCATTTGTATTTATGTTATTCATAAGACAATTAGTTCATAAATAACTATTCTAAATGAACCCTTTTAATACTAAGCCACCTGAAACTGCTGCTGCTTCTATAATACAAAACTGTCTATTTTATTTATAAACATTCCATCATAATTTTATGCAATTAAGTTATGTTCTTAATACCAAAGAAAGGATCCTACATTACTAAATCTCTAAATATTTTAGAAATTATTTGAACACAATAGACAGTGTTGTTTTAATAGTTTCAGTCATTGTACTGAGGCTATGTTGAGGCACTCACCTTCAAGGCTTTTGTTGATCATATGAACCCCAGAACTTATGTTAATTAATGTCTAGTACTTATTTTATCAATTTCCATTTGTCAATGTGTTAAGTTATGCAACATAAACAACAACACTGGTTTTTATGCAGTATAAACATATACACATAAGTGCATATATGTTGAGCTTCCACATGGTTCCTGCCAATCTGATTTAGCTTACAAGGGATTGGTCAATTGGGACTGGGTTCAAGTCCAACCATATGCAGTGTGTTAAAATTTAAAGCTTTATCAATGTAGTCTTACTGTAGTGGAATAATATTATAGAATGTCTTTGATTTCATTACATATTTAAGATTATTTATTTATTGACATTAAAGTAGAAATAATTAATATCTCTCAAGGTAGAAGTGACGTGTGTGTAACAAAGAATATAGTTTTTAAAGATGTTCTCCTCTTCAGTATTATCTTGGTGAACGTAACACCATCTCAAGGATCAAGCCCTTTAGAAAAAATACAATGTTAAAAGAAATTATGTATTTCGTGTTTCTCTATAAATTTCTGAACTACTGGATTTTTCACTAATGCTACTAGTTTAAGATATATTCATATTCTAGTTAGCTCTGAGTTTAGATTAACTCTTTTAATTTTATAAACAAGTACTGGGAATTTATGCAGGGACTTATCATTGAAGCTCATGATAATTAGAATTACTTTTCAAACCTTAAAATAAGCTTTTTTTTGTTTTGTTGAATCCATAGGATTGCTCCTTATTTTCAGTTTTAGTAGGAATGTAGTGATAGATAGAGATCACTACACTAGAGGGATTGAAAATGGGTATAATTTAGTAATTGAAAGTTTGATGCTCATAAGAAAATAAATGCAGTATTAGTGACATGCTATAAACAGCAATGTTTCATCAATTCTGAACCTTCAGTCTCTTCATCAGTATTGAAATAACATGAGATGTAACACCTAACTACTTTTGTTGTCAAATTGTAGGGGATTTAATCAGTTCTGTGTATTTTATGTTCTCTTGGAGATATACAACCATGAAAATGACAAGAATTTAAAAATCTTTCACTGGTTTGGGGGGGTTAGTTATATAGAATTCAGTTATTTCTTATTGTTGTCTTATTTGTCTATAATATTGATCTTAATTCTTGCATTATTGCAAATTATTAGGAAAAGATGATTTGAAAATATCAAAAGGGAAAATATTTTATAAATAATTGTTTCTACTTTTGGCACAAGGCCATCAATAAACCAGTACATTACTGGTACTTTATTTTATCGACCCCGTAAGGATGAAAGGCAAAGTTAACCTCGGCGGGATTTGAACTCAGACCGTAAAGGGACGTAACTATGCTGGAAAGCATGGCGTCCAACTCTCTACCGATACTGCCAATCCACCGCAAGTATTTTATAAATAATATCTTGGAATTGTTGCTAAGCTATACTTAGATATTAGATACAGCCTTATATATCTATATTAGTGGCAAAGATGACCAATAGTCATCTTTGCCACTAATATAGATATAAAATTGAGTGCTTTCCATAAAATTAATGTGGATTATGTCTGCAGACATTTCATTAGTTCTATGGAAAGAGCATATCATTTTATATATCTTTTTGTTAGGAATACATAAGCATCATATCTACAAGTGTTAGACTGGCACTCTAAGGGGAAATGCTTCTCTCATTTGTTTGACCCCTTTCAATTAAGGATTGATAAAACAAGGAGATATAATAGACACCTGGTGTACTCATTTCTCCCTTGAACTCTTAATTCCTGGTGGAGTTATTGTCATGAGATATTTAGGTATTTTAAATTTGGCAGGGCCTGTCCCTCTCTAGGTTTAACAGCAACTGCTTTCTCTCTCTCTCTCTCTCTCTCTCTCGCTCTCTCAGAACTGGTACTTTATCAAACTGAAAGGATAAAAGGCATAGTTGATTTTGGAGGGATTGGAATTAAAGCAGGCAGAGAGCCAGAGCAAATACTGCAAAGCAATCTATTCTCTATGCTTTAGTTAAAGATTCTCTCAAACCACAACCTATATTTTATGTATTGTAGACCATCCAAATATTTAAAACAGATGTAAATTTGATGTCAGTGGTAGGCTAAGATTATCATGATGACGAGGTAATACTATATTGTTGAGAGATATGACAGAGGTTATTAAAACTTTGTTGACAGGAATTGTTTAGTAGATCATAGGTTTTTCAACAGAATGTGGTCATTAAAGTTGGATAGTTTTATATATAAAAAAATAAATAAAGGCAACGAATGTGATGAAGAATGTGTTAGTTGATGCGATGCAAGAGAAATTAGAAGGATAAATTAAGTTCAAGATAATTTTAGAATTGTCTGGGGACTGAGGTGAAGTTTGTGTCTATTCTGGGGGGGAGGGGGTTGCGATGTTTTTTAACTGCCAGGCTAATATGGCCCCAGTAGTGTAGCCAAAAGCATTTCACTAGGGATATATATCAGCCTAAAAATGCGATACTCTTTTCTATTATTTTTGACAATTAACTTATACTATTTTTTGCTATTCTGAGTTCAGACCCGATCGAGGTCATCTTTGCTTTTTACCCTTCCAAAGTCGATAAAATAAAATGCTTAAATTAGAAATCATTTTTTTTTTTTTTTGCTTTAATCAAAAAGGGCATAGTGCTAAAAGGGGTACTAATTGCTATGAACTAGAATAGGCTCAGAAAGGTTATAAAGCATCAAAGAAATTGAGGATTACCAAGGGGTTGTGCCCCCCCCCCCCCCAACAAAAACCGGGGTGGGGGGGTGCTCAATGCATCACATATTACAGAGTAGATGTTGAAATGTGGTATAATCCAGAAACTCTCAGTTAGCTAAAATGTAGGATTATAATGTATGTGTGTGTGTACACACTAGTGTGTTGTGTATGCACACAAAATGAAAAGCAGTGAAGTTTCAAAACTAAATTTTTTAAAGGATATTGCAAAAAAGTTCATTATATTTACATTTCATTAAATTAAATGGTGAATTGGCAGTATCGGTAGAGGGTCGGATGCCATGCTTTCCAGCATAGTTATGTCCCTTTACGATCTGAGTTCAAATCCCGCCGAGGTTGACTTTGCCTTTCATCCTTACGGGGTCGATAAAATAAAGTACCAGTAATGCACTGGGTAATTGCTGGCCTTGTGCCAAAAGTAGAAACAATTAAATTAAATAAACAATTTAGTATAGTAAAATATAAGCAAAAAAAAACATGAAAAAACATCATTTTCTTTAACTCTCAATATATATATATATATACATACATACATACACACACATGCTAGCGTGGAAGATAGACGTTAAACGATGATGATGATATATATACTTAGAAGTTTGTTTATTTCAATTGCTGTAAATGTTCAATATCATACAGCTTGAAACAGCTGATGCTGAGGTTCACTTTTCACTGTTCACATCCTGTTTTTGGTTCCTTTCTAATGTTCTGTTTGGAACACTTGTTCAGGCTGATTTGAAACTTTTCCTGTATAAACTTGGAAGTTGTTCACATAACCATTGTGGGGACTAGCCTGCATCCACACATTTATCTCATGTTTTGTAGACTTTAATGGAATCATCTGGTGAAGGCAATTATAGCCTCATCAATAGATGTTTCACATTGTGGGTTATACTGCGACTTCAGATTTTGGCGTATCCGTTCAATAAAAGACCGTACATGGGCAAGTCTGTTGTGTCCAGGATGACCAATACAGGCTGGATATTAAATAATAAGAAAGAAAAATCAATTTCTCTTTTCTAGGAGTCTTAAGATATTTACCCGCCCAACATTTCCTTTAAATATATTGACATTAACTTCTGAGAACTGATCAAACCATTCTAAAGTCGGTTTTTCATCACTGCTTTTGTTTTGGTTCCTATGCAAATTCATCATCGATACATCATCAGAATCAGATTCAAACATTAAAGCAATATCTGATAAATTCTCTTCATTTTCCGAATATATTTTATAGTTTTTTCTGCTCCAACTACATCAATTTCTGTTAAGCCTTTGAAAATGTAATCACTTTCACTATCTGATGCTATGTTTGTTTGAAAAACCTTTCCTTCTGTAAACAAGGTTTTCTTTCTCACATGTAACTCATAACTGACTACGACATTGCTAAGATTATTCATAAATTATTCATAAAATAACTCCCTGATTGGTTCAAACTAAGCATAGCTTCCTTATTCAACCAATCACTAAGCATTTTACATCAGAAATTAACATACTCTAATGCATGAGTACAGAAGGGATCTGACTGCTGTAGTGAAAAAATAAACGACAGGTGGAATTTGACTCTGAATAAATTCTGATCTCACGACTGCTGGCGGGACCAGGGAAGAAAGTTAAATCAAATCACAACCATTTTGTGATGTGATTTTGACTTTGTAAACACTGAAATAGTCATGAACAGTTAAGAGTTGCTTAATTTGATTGTGAGTGTTGAAACTGAAGCAGTTACTCTGAGGAGGAGTCATTTTAGCCATTTAAACCTTTTGATACCAACTTCGCCAAAAAGGTTCCTATTTAAATTATATCAGGTGGCAAATTGGTAGAATCATTAGAATATTTTGCAATATTTATTCTGGATCTCTGTGCTCTGAGTCCAAATCATGACTTTTCATCCTTTTGAGGTCAATAAAAAAAAAGTACCAGTCAAGCACTAGGGTTGATTCTTCCTGTGCCTCTTTCTCATTTTCTCTTTATTGCTCCTTCTCTGGAAGAAATTGGCTCTGTTCAGAACTGGAGAAGGATGGGCTCACAGGTTTAAAATTCCTAAGCACTCGCGATCGAACTGTGCAGGGTCTTGTGTTCTTGAGCAAAATGTTTCATTTCACATTACTATCATGAAAATAATTGAGAAACATCCAATGAGATTTGACTACAAACAATTTCCCTACACCTGTTGTGGAAATGTGTCAGAGTGTGAGGCAAATTTTGACCACATAATAAATGAAAAGTGACTGCAACAGTTTTTTGTGTTTATGAATGACTAAAATATTTCTTCTATGTTGTCATTGTTATTTCATATTACCGTTCTCCATTTCTGAGTATGGAAAGTGTTGTTGTTTCTTGTTTTTATGTCTGTGTTTTTTGTTTGAGTGAAGAATTGATAAACGAATCTAGAATAACTTGCCAACAACACACGTTTGTAACACTTTGACGTTGACAATAAATGTGCAGTTGTTTTAATGATAGTTGATATTATTTTCAGAAATTACAGTGGAAAAATGATTTTTGTAAACATACGTCATGAGTTATACTAGATAATCTTTGATTAAATATAAAGACAAAAATCTCTCCTTATCGCTTTTCCTTTTTCTCTTTCTTCCTCTCTATCTAATCTTGTAAGCATTGAAATGATGATGTGTGTTCAAGCTAGCTGGTAGAACTGTTAGAACGTATGGTATGCTGTATTTCCTCTAATTCTTAGCATTCTGCATTTAAATCCTGCCTATTATCTTTTCAGAGTCAATAATATAATTAATCTAGAGTGTTGCTGAGATGTTCTGCAGTATTTGGTCTAGTTTCTTGTGTTCTGAGTTCATATCTCTCTATGGCCAACTCTGGTGGTTTACGAGAATTAATCTGTCTTTTGCGACCCAGTATAGAGTCCATACTGTTGCAAGTATTTGGATCAGGCATCTGGTTTATGGATAGATAATTTCCTTCCTTCCTTTCTTCCCACCAGTTTCAAAAAGTGTTATGGAAGCTGCCTTTAGTTTTTAAAAACAAAAAAAGGGTTAGGAAAGACATCCTGCTGCAGAAAACTTGCCAAACAAAGGGTCTGGAAGATTTTCAACTATGTCAAAGACATGACAATTTCCCTAGTATTGGTGACATGATAAAAATGCATTCAGTCGGTAATGGGATTGTCTGTCAGGCCCCTGTCCCACATGGAGATCAGGGACTTCACTTGTATACTGACTGGTCTGTGATGACACATCCAACCTTTGCTAGCAGGGAACACAGGCATTAAATGGAGATGATGTAATGGCATCAAAAGACAGTTGATAAAAATGTGTTATGGTGTAACTCTTCTAAAGTTATCTTTAATCTATATTGAATATGCTTGGATATAAGCATAGCTAGGTGGTTAAGAAGTTCGCTTTGCAAGACAGGTCCTGGGTTCAATCCCACTGTATGGCATCTTTACTATAGCCTTAGTGCAACCCAATCCTTGTGAATGAAATTGATAAGGAGGAAACTGTGTGTCTGATGAATTATACTTGTGATTCAAAGGTCCAACTGTGTCACATATGATGTCAAGCTTATTTGGCTAGGAAATTACCATATATACTCAAATATAAGTCTTCCCTCTATTTTATGTCTGAGAAATAGGCAAAAATCCAAACCCTGTTGATAAACCAAGGCAGCTAATCAACACCTTATGTTTAGATGGTGGGATTTTGAAATTCTCTTGTGTATAAAATATATTTATGATGTTTGAAATGTTTTAAGTGTCGTTTAGAGGATAGTTTTAGTTTCACAACTTCATTACTTAATGAGTTTCCATTATGCTTAGTTTCAAGAAATACATGCTTGGAGTCTTTGAAAGTAAAACATTAAATAAGAGAACTTTGTATAGGGATTCATAGAGTAGAAGAAGGAGTGAGAGACAGCAACTGAGAGTGAGGGAAAGCGGAGTGAGAAGGGAGAGAGAGCGTGAGCAATAAAATCAAATCAGAAGATTGAAAGAAAAAGTATTATCAGAGAAAAACATGTATGTATGTGTGCGTGGGATAGTATGTTTGTGTAAACGTATGTATGTGTGCGTGGGATATTTGTGTATTATAAAGTTCAAATTATAAAAATGTATTGGAAATACTAACAGCAGTACCCAGCGTTGCGTGGGTAGGTAAAATAATATCTGCTTTGATGAAAAGGTGTTGATCTTAGCGAGTGCTTCTCGATGACTCATCTATGGCCACACACAGTGAGGGGGAGGGTGGTGATGAGCTCTATCACTGAGAAACGCGGGTGACTGACGAAAGGGCATGCTGGGAGAGGGAGTTTCGAATTTGAACAAAATCGGTTGAAAAATGTGGGAGCTAGAGCCGAAAAGGTGGTATTTTTGAATATTTAAGCGGCTGCCATGCCATTCCTGAACAAAAAAATCCAAAATGTAAAGTCACTTTAAGACGTGAAATAATCAGATCTAGCGTAGTGTAAAATTTGAACAAAGTAGGTTGATTAATGTGGGAGCTAGAGCTGAAAAGGTGGTATTTTTGAATATTTAAGCGGCTGCCATGCCATTCCTGAACAAAAAAATCCAAAATGTAAAGTCACTTTAAGACGTGAAATAATCAGATCTAGCGTAGTGTAAAATTTGAACAAAGTAGGTTGATTAATGTGGGAGCTAGAGCCGAAAAAGTGGAAATTTGAGTCTAAAAGTGGTATTTTTGAATATTTAAGCGGCTGCCACGCCGTCCCTGAACAACAAATGCAAAATATAAAGCCATTACAAGATGTGCAATGATAAATTCTATTTTGCTTTAAAATTTGAACGAAATCGGTGGCAAAATGTGAAAGCTAGAGCCAAAAATCTTATTTTTCGATACCTAAAAAAAGGTGACCCCCTTATCGATTTTTATCTGCAGAATGACCCCGGAATAAAAAAAACGATACGCTGATATATAGAAAACACTCCCCGATGACTAATCTATGAGCCTGTAAAGTTTCATGAAAATCGGTCGTAAGATGTAGGTAATACACAGACACATACACACACACACATACTTAATTTTATATATATACAGATTTTCTAGGGAATGCATAAATAACACCAACGATGGTGTAGTAAATGTAGAAAAATGTTTTATTGTAAAAAAAATTACCCTAGATATTTTAACACCTTAATTGAAAGTTGGTGAAAATTGGTGAAATATATCTTGGATGTAAGCCAACCCTCCATTTTAACATCAATCTTTTTGTTACATATTTCTCGTCTTATATTTGAGTATATAGAATACATTAAGGGTATACATGCCTATGGAATATTCAACCACTTACATGTTAATTCATGAGTTGGATGTTCAGTTGATCAAATAACTGAATGCTCATTGTCGAAACTGATGAAAGATCCATCACTGAATGTGCCTATGGGTTAAGTGTCTAAGCAGAAATAATTAATGATTCCATTACCCAGATTATTTCATTAGGTACAATAGCCTTTTTGTAAAAAATAGCTCAGAGTTTAATAATAATTTCTAGTACTAATTTTATTGGTATGGAAGATTACTTAGACTGGTAAGATTGAATTGAATTGATAAATGTAAAGCAGATCACTACTATATTATATTGCCTGTGCTTATGTTGATTGCATTGATTGCCTTTAATGCCTTCAATTTTACCAAATAGATTGAATATAAATATTCAGACATCTGCTGCTATATATATATATATATTGTAATATCAAGCAGGGAGGTGGAAGTATTCACACATTGCTTTTAACATTTGTAGTCAGTAGTGGTTTAGTTTAGTAGAAGTATCGCACAGAGAAAGAAGACAAACAATGAATTGTAGAGAGCATGATGAGAATGGAACCAGTAATGAATGTTGTCAAGAGGAATGGGATGGTTGGGTCGTGTGTTGAGGGGGGATGACTGGATAAGAGGACTGATAGGGATGTGGGAAGACCAAGAAAGACAGCTAATTTCTCAAGTGTATTCTTTTTTTTTTATCTTTTTACTCTACCTTATCCAACCCTTGCTAATAGAGAAAATGTGTTAACCGTTTAGTATTTAAACTGGCCATATCCAGCCAGAATTCTCTCACCTCTTTCTGTTCAAACTGGCCATAACTGGCCACTCATACTGCTGTTAAGGTATAGTTCTCAAAATAAATAACATCAAAATCTCATAGATTCAATATTATGTGAGATTAAGCCTTTACCATGAAAATACAACAGTATACATAGAATAATGTAAATGCTAAAGGGTTAAATCGTGATGATGATCATGGGTTCCCAGTGTGGTTGATATTGATCCCTAAAGTTCACTGGGATTATTGAGTGGGGTCAATTGAACTGTTGGGGCCAAAACTTGATATTTGTTTAAGAAATGAAAATGCCTTAAAATAATTGAATAAAATACTACTTGCTTAAACAGATTTATGATTTTTACATAGTTAGCCTTTATTGTCTATTTTATATTGTTTATTGCGTTATTTATTTACCAATTTGTTTTTGTACATGCCCGGAATCGATGAGGGTTCAAAAATTCCAATAAGTGATGGATGGTCTAAAATGTTTGGGAATCCCTGTTCTACATAATATTAATCATACAAAATCTTCAGTCATGTTTGTTATAATAGAAAACCTTAATATTACTACCTATCCCTTCTCTGGTCAACAGTGCCATTGAGCTTAGTTTCTTGAACTTCATAATTAATGGATTTATTAATATGGGGTGTGGGTATAATGCATATGTATGTGTGTAGTATAGGTTTATGTATAAAATTAATACACACACACACACATAAACTTGTGTGTGTGTTAACGTGCATGAGCACATGTATGTAAAGTAGTAGTAAACATCCAGTACACACCATGAAGCAGCTGATATTAGGAACGGCATCCAGCCATAGAAACCAAGCCAAAGATGGGGCATACGAGTGAGACCAATCATCTGACTTGTCTAGCCCCAGAACATGACAACCCATCTAACCCATACAAGCATGGAAAATAGCTGTTAAACAGTGATGATGATGCTAATTTGTCTCTTCAGTTCGTTCTCATTGGTTTTTATTGGCATCTTTCTCTCTCTCTCTCTCTCTCTCTCTCTCTCTCATTCCTTCCTATAGCTGTGTCATCTCTTACTATTCCTCTCATTCAGTTTAAACCCTCATCAGCTGATGTTTTAAACATCTGTTAAATGAGGTTTACACAATGTTTACATAAATGTTCATTCTTTGACACAGACCGTTTTCAACATAAATATTGCTAGAACGAAATGCATCCAGTGCCATCATCATCATCATCATCATCGTTTAACGTCCATGTTCCACGCTTGCATGGGTTTGGACGGGAGTTTTCCCACTTGAGGCAAGAGTGGTTGTCTTGCTCGCATAGGACTGTCTGGCGGGTTTTCTACAGTTGGATGCCCTTCCTAACACCAATCACATTTACATAATAATAATAATAATAATAAGGAAATTATTGTGTAAAGTGCTCAGGTGCACTACAACTCATCAAAGATGCATGTATAGTACATAGAATAATATACAAATGTCAGGGAAGTGAATAGTGTATGAGTCATGATATACATGTGTCTATGTGTATGGAGGGGGAACATTAGGTGTAGTGTTGACGAATCTCGGGAAGCATGGAGGCCTTAAAGGATGCAGTATCTCGACTAACAACTGATGCAGGTAGTTTGCTCCATGCTTCAGCAACTCTGAGCGTGACAAAATGTTTCCGAAAGTCATTGGAACTGTGCTGTTTTCTGACTTTGTGGGCATGCCCACGTTTGTTAGACACATGGAAATCAAAAAAGTACTCAGGGTTGTTGTTGGCAAGATGGTTAACAATTTTGTGGGTGTTTACCAAGTCAGTTGCCAGGCGCCGGAGCTTCAATGTATCCATGCCCAGGGAAGCAAGATGTTCAGAGTATGGTAGATGCCTGATGGAGAGTATTTGCTTGGCTGCACATCTCTAAACAGTTTCCAGGCGGTCAATGTTCTGAGCAAGATAGGGGTTCCGGACTGGTGATGCAAATTCTAAGTGTGGCCGCACCATAGCCATGTACAGCCTTAAATAGATAGCTGGAGAGCGGCTGACAAAGGTCTTGCTGAGTGATGCTAAGACACCCTCAGCCCTCTTGACAATTTTAGAGACGTGCTTCGTCCAACGCAAATCGCTGCTGTATGTGTGTTGCCTATTATTCATTATAAACACAATTTAAAGGTGCGGTTGTCAACTCCTGCAGATGGTTCATTGCTTATTTATTTATTTATTTATTTTGTCCTATGGAAATTATTTGTAGTTTTGATACAAAACTTTGAGAGGAAGTTATATTTTGCCAAGCCAGTTTTCTATTTACTAATTTAGTCAGTCAAGGGTAGGACAGTGCCTTTGACTCATCTCACAATTTCTGAAATATGTGTGAGCATGTGGATGAGAGCTATCCTTGAACTTGAAACTTGGTTCAAATGCTTGCAGTAGAGTGGACTTTGCTAAAGACACCTAAAGGCCACATGTTGGTCTTAAGCTGGGATTCAAACTCAGACCGCAATGACTTAGAGCATTTAATGCAAGTAACCATGCACAACATTCTAACAACTTTGCCTATTTGCTGCTTGTTGTTATTATTATTTTGTAAGCCATTGGTTTTTTATTTTTTATTATTACCACTGGCGGGGGTAGGGCTTATTTCAATTGTTTAACCCTTCAGCATTTGCATTAATTTTCAAATGTCATGCTTATCTGTTCGCATTATTTTGAGTTAATCAGGGCGGTGGATTGGCAGTATTGGTAGAGAGTCGGACACCATGCTTTCCAGTATAGTTACGTCCCTTTACGGTCTGAGTTCAAATCCTGCCGAGGTTAACTTTGCCTTTCATCCTTACGGGGTTCGATAAAATAAAGTACCAGTAATGTACTGGGTAATTGCTGGCCTTGTGCCAAAAGTAGAAACAATTATTTTGAGTTAACCATACATACTCAAGAGGGTATCAATTTTATTTGTTTGTAATTTTCTTAATTTTCTATGTGCAGGCTTGAAATTTTGTCAGTAGATGTTTAAATATCAATAATTTACAATTATATCATTTTGCCTGATTTTTTTTTGGTTAAATTTGACTTTTATGGGCAGGTGAAATTAATTAATAGGGGCATTTGATGTATCAACCAGGTGCAAATACTGGTTTAATTTTAAATACGTTGTTTTCGGCATAATACTTGATATATAAGGATCACTAAATCTTATATCAGTGCTCCACTAATTCCACAGTCTTGGAAATTGTTTTATACCGAACATATTTACGGTAAAAAATGCTTGCATTTCCGCAGCATCTGTCGATTGCCAAACAGATCGGGTTTTCCTCGATTTGAAATCTGTTGTTGGGCATATCGATTAATCTCTTCTGCCACAACTTCGAAGAAAGTTTGTGGTAAAAACAAAAAGAAATAATCCAATGCTTTAGCATCGGGAGCTAATGTGTGTTGTGGACCAGTATTTTGAATAAAATCGGGAACATATATTGGTATTTTTCAATGGCGTCCTGGAGATCTCCTTCATTTTCAATTTCAAAACAACAATCATCGTCGGATGAAATTTCAGAAATGTAAACATCTGATTCATTTGAAGATAAATCACCAATATTATCTTTTGTTTCTTGTTCATTCTGAATGTCGTCATGTGTAAA
Organism: Eledone cirrhosa; assembly: GCA_964016885.1. Lineage (NCBI taxonomy): Eukaryota > Metazoa > Mollusca > Cephalopoda > Octopoda > Eledonidae > Eledone > Eledone cirrhosa. Next base: position 224,299,382 of record OZ024741.1, read on the forward strand.
ACCTTCAAAGTCGGTATCGCTACTTTCACAAGCCATGTTGATACACAAAAAATCTGTTCTACTTTCAATGTTAAAAAAAACACATGTTGTTCTAAGTTGTTTCACTATATTAAGTGTTAATTTTCGTGGTAAGGGCCTCATCTCGCAGTAATCTCGAATTGACAAGATTTTGATGATAGTTTGTTTATTTTTAGGACGATATTTTAGTGTGGGTATTATCGGCTGGTTTCGGGCAGTTTGAACAAATGAAGGGGAAATAATTTTGGCCGGTTTGAACACTAAAGGGTTAAACAGGTGGATCTCCTGATCCCACTAACCACTCACCTCATAAGTCCCGTTACATACATACATATATGCATGAGGTGACTCTTTAGACCATACTCAGGCAAACCCTATTACAGGTCTCACATGTCAGGTCAGGCCGCTTATCAGTGCCTTCGGGAAGGCCAACATGGATTCCTTTCCGGACATCTCTTTTTAGTGTCGTGTGCCTTCTTGTTTCCTCATAAAGACTCTTACCACTAGCCACTGCTTTCCTCCAATGCGATCGGTCGCTAGCGCATGCTTCCCAGTGCTCACAAGGGATGTTACTTTTCTTGAGCGCCCCATACATACATACATACGTACGTACGTACGTACGTGTGTGTGTGTGTAAAATATGATTATGTTCTAGTTTTATCTTTTTTATTAGAGGTCTTTCAAATTTTTGTATGAATCCTAAATCTATCATTAGAGCTGCTAAACTTTCAATCCTGTATGATACATAGTGTTGGTATAGTAATATTCCATCGTGTACAGAATTGTTGAGGTAATTGTCTTCTGACTAGGAAACAAAAGAATCTCTAAAATGCATAAAGATAATCTCTTATTTTGTGTGCACCAAGGAATAGTTGAAAGTGTTTTCCCTTCACACTTCATTATTTTCACAATGAAGGCTTCTAATTAAGAAATGGTAGTTATATCTACATTAAATTTGCCTCAAGATTTTCAAATATACTGTATGTTTTAACATATGCATTTATTACCTTGGAGACGTTAAATGGGGAAAGTGATTAGACTCGGTGACAGTAGCTAAACTGAGATGTGCATGGGAAAAAAGTTCCAGGAGTGTTGCTGAAACTGAAGGGGAAGGTGTGTGTTACATGTGTGCCAAGTGCCATGATTTATTGGAGTGAGACAGGGGTAGTGAATGTGGAGTAGTATAGATAATTGGCATGAAATAGAATCTGTCTGTGTTAGGTGGGAAGCTATTGACAGAATTCTAATGGCTGTGAAGAACTTTAAAAGACTGTTACCTCTACTTTTAATGAGAGAACCTCTTATATGGTTGCTTGACTTGCTAGAATTAGCAGCCAAATCTCTCTCACCACTCACCATTGTTGTTGCATTTGTGCATATATTATCTTGTAGTTTTTAGAAAGCTTTTTGTTTTGGCAGTGTAAAACTTGATATCATATATGACATTCCAATCAATTCAAAAAATGAAATACATTCAAATTTATTGCCATCATTGATGCTACTGGTCTGCTAGTTAATTAAGGATATCCCATGTAAGAGGTTTATGTAACCATTCTGCAAAGTGAAACCTTAACCGAACTGACATGTATGCATTTACTATGTATCTTAAATTACAATTCTGTTCATTCCATTATTGTCAATAAGCTGAGTATCTGGCTTATCTGCAGTTAGTGCTCAGCTTATTGCATGGTTGTGAATTTAATTTATGGTAGCACATTGTGTCTTTGAGAAAGATACTTTATTTCATGATGTTTCTGTCCACCCAACTGGCTTCAATGCATTGTACCTGTAATTCAAACTCATGTTCAGTTAATATTCATTTACCACCAAAAATGCATTTGCTTCTGAGGGGGGAAGTTGTATTCTTTGACTTGGGATGACAAACAGCTACAATGATTTTATTTAAAAATACAACATAAATAAAATATTACAATAGAAAGAAAAAAATGATAGAGAAAAAGAAAAAAAACTTGAATAGTGAAAGTAAGGGAAAGGAGGTAGGGAACAGCAGACTCTACATCCTAGTCCAGACCTGGTGTTATATCTCAGTATTTTTGTGCTATTAGAACTGATTACTTTTATAACTGGCGGATAGGTATCCCATCACTGACATTTTTACTTTCAACTGATCTTTTCATGAACCTTGCACCTAGCCAGTTTGACGAAGATGAGTGATATATATACCATACTGAAAAAAGTTGGTATCAGTCTGTAAGAAAACTGGTGTATAAAGCTTTCATTCAACCCATGCAGAGCATAAAAAAAAACAAGCATAAAAATGATAATGATAATGAGGATGATGATGATGATTGTAATTTTCTTGTATGTTTTCCTTTTGTTGTAGGTTTGAGCAACCCAATGCTGCAAATTCTAATCAGCAATTCCGACCACCATCTCAACCTGGAATGGTTACCCCACAGCAGCACCCTGAACAAATGTACCCGAATCGCTATGGCAGCAATCAGCAAATGACTCCAGTTCGGTCACATACTCCTCAACATGACCAGTACGTGGCCCAAGGGGGATATCCTAATCAGAGTAATACTTTTAATAGTCCGAGAGGAGTGGTACCACAGGAACAATATCAGAACTACCCGAATCAGCAAGCTGGTTTTGCTGGGCATCGACCACCTAGTTCTCGAGAAGTCCCTGCTGGCAATATGTATGGAACGCCAAATAAAAGATATCCACCAGATGTTGAAAGGCGAGAGAATTTCAATATGTCAGGTAAGGATATTATTAATTCTTTTGTCTACTTGCTATTGGAAAAAAGCTTTCATTAAAAATCTTGTACATGATTGGTATGAACAAGGTTAAGGTTATTTTAACTGAAGTAAATAGAAATTGTTTCCAAATTGAGAGAGTACCCACCTTCATTTACCATTTAAGTTGTGTGAACCTTTCATTTGGTGCACAACATACATGTGTACATATATAAATGTGTATATATAAATATATATACATGTATGTACGTGCACGCGCGCGCACACACGTATGTATGTATATATATATATATATATATATATATATATATATATATATATGTATGCATAAATATATGTATGCATATATGTGTGTGTATATATGTATATATTAGATAATGAGGAGGATGATAATATATATCATCATCATTTAACGTCTGCTGTCCCTCCTAGCTAGGGTTGGAGGGGTCTACATGAAGTCAGTACTGAAGCAGGGTCACTGATGTTATATATGGGCCGAGGAGGTCTGTATCCCGCTTAGGTACGGTCATTATCAAGTACAGAGGAGAAGTTGTTGTGCCTTTTCACACCAACTGCTTTACAGCGTATACTGGGTGCTTTTATTGTGTAGATCACCAGCACTAGGGAGAGTGTCATGTCCGAGACATAACTGTAATATATATATATATAATGTGTGTGTGTGTATATGTCTAAAGTCTGTCTTAAACCAGAAGACTCATTTGGCCGGTGAAGCGTCTGTGAGTACAAGACTTCCCCCTGGACAGGACGCCAGTCCATCGCAGGGTTAAACCCCCAGCTATTTCTGGAACTCATCTTCAGCTGAGTTATACTGGAGCAACACAAGATGAAGTGTTTTGCTCAAGCACACAACACAGGAATTGAACCCACAACATGATCGTAAGTCCAACACCCTTACTACTAGGCCACATGCCTCCACATATATATATATATTTGTGTTATATACAAAATAAAAGGTTCACACAAATGGCAAATGGAGGAAAAGTATGTTTGTGTGTATGTCTGTTGGGTTTCATATTTATAAACATGTTTTGTCTCTTTTTCTCTTTGTGTAAATGTCTATAAATGTCTATTCATTTAAGTATATATTTTACCATGTTAAATTTCCCCCATTTTTGTACATTTTGCTATATAAACATGAAATACCCAGGAAATATAATCTTCATTACATTTGCTTAAATTTCTAGATAGAATTTTAAATCAAAATTCTGAATCTGAATTTATTTTTTTTTCCCCCAGAAAAAATTTGGTAATTTTTGTTTAAGTAATTATTGATGTAATAAATTCATTTGAAGATGGTTTTAAAAAAGAAAACATTATCTGTAACTTAGGTTTTACTTAATTATAATTGAAATGCACATAGTTCCATTTAGAAAAACCTCAAATCTCCAGAACATTTTGCTCTTTTAGTATTAATTCAATTCTTTGCGAAGAAAACTTTCGATGTGATTTAATATAAAGCATTAAATTAGCGGGAGTTTAAGAACCAGTTTCAAATCTAACCTTAAAGAGCAGTTGGAAGTTATTAGATTAATACCTGATACATATAACAAAGCTTTTGTCATAATAAATCTTAAAAAGATGTGTAAACTTTTTTTTTTTGTCATGGTCTCGAGCTTTATCATTTTTTAATTAGTGTAATTAATAAGAGCTGAAAGATGATTTCAGATCCATTTACTTCCTCGTAGAATTAAATAAACTTCCACTTGAATCTCATCACAAGAAAAGAACATTTAAATTTTCACCCAAGTTGTTCTGTTAATACTGCACTCAAACTATTTAAATTATGATGGTGGGTTGAAAAGTTTTCCACACTAGCATGGGCTGTACAGTGCTCAGATGCACTACAACTCGTCAAAGTGCGTGTATAGTACATAGAATAATGTGCAAATGTCAGGAAAGTGAACAGTGTATGAGTCATGATATACACATGGATACATTCCATGTGTATGGAGGGGGAATATCAGGTTCAGCGTTGGCGAACTTCAGGAAGCATGGAAGTTTTGAAGGATGCAGTGTGCTGACAGCTAACAACCGATGCAGGTAGTTTGTTCCATGCTTCAGCAACTCTGAACATGAAAAAATGTTTCCGAAAGTCATGGGAGCTGTGCTGTTTTCTGATTTGCAAGCATGTCCATGGGTGTTAGACATGGAATTCAAAAAGGACTGGTTTTGGCTTGGTTTCTATGGCTGGATGCCCTTCCTAACACCAACCACATTTACAGTGTGGGCTGGAACATTAACTTTTAATGTCCTGTTCCACATGAAACCACACTAACAAAACAATCTTGAAAAATACAAAACAACACTGACTGCATCACATTAACAATTAAAGTCTTTAATTTAATACTACAAATTTTCACAGCAATCTGTCCAATTAGTAAACATTTGAATTAATACATCTGTTACTAAATTATTACAGGATGTTAAGATACACATTTTTCTGTGGTCTGGAACCCTGAATTGTTTTCCTTCATCTTAAGTTGCTAGTATGGTTTCACAATTTCTCACTCCACTAATTTATACCAATTGCACTGGGATCGATTTAATCGACTTTTCCCTCCCTCCAAAATTGCTAGCCTTGTGTCTATATAAGAAACCATTATTATGAAAACTTCCCTATGCAGGTGTCCTTCGTCTTGGCTTTGTAGTGTCAAATTTGATTTTTAGATTCAAGTGTAATAATATTTTTTCCTTATCTCAAAAATGAATCTTTATTGTATAACTTCTCTAGCTAAAGGTCCTTCGTTGGGTTATATGTATATACACACACACATACATACGTATGTATATGTGTGTGTGTATATAAATAAAGTCAGCAATATTCATTATAATATAATGAAACTATAACCTAAAAAACTAAAAGAACATAGGTGCATGTACTTCCACACACAAGAATCTCTGATTATAGAAACACATCAAAGGTGGTTTTTCAGGCCTAATTACAGCTGTTCATTGCTTTCATGTGATTTAAACATTGTTTTTATATTGTTTTTACCAAATTATGAATTCTGTCAGCTGGCTATGTGTTTGATCCATCAAGTTTTCAATGAACCATTGTTGCTTCATGTTACTAAAATTTCTAAGATGTAAAACTATCAATATCCAGATTAATTTACATAGATTTTGCTGTCCTTTTTAATCATTTGCTATTTTTTTCATATGTGCATGTACCCTCCTTATATTCTATTCCCCTATGTTGACAGTAGTTTCTTTCTTTGGAGGTCATCCTTTCATTTTCAGTGGAATAATGGTCTGCTGTTTTAATGCATGAGATCAAATTATTTATTTGCAGCAGTTGAACATCACTGAAACTGATAGCACTTAGTGCTCATAGCTGAACTCTTAATTTTCAGCTTTCCACTCTGTATCTAACTCAGATGCCCAATGTCATCTATTGAAAGTGTTTAGCCATCTGTAACCCTTTCATTACGAACCCACTTAAAACTCTGCATTTAACCATATTTAAATCAGAATATAAATGTTACTAATAATTGTGGTAATGTGATTTCACTGTCTAAACACTGACCATCTGGCATTTTTAGGCCTGGATTTTCTAATTTCTGAATTTTGGGGGAATAATTCTAACCTATCCACTATTTCTGCCCCTTTTTAAAGTATGTAAAATTATATACGTTTCAAATTTCATAATAGTGACTGATTGTATAAGATTTAAATATAGGTTTTAAAAAAAATACTACAAGCAAAACACACGGGGGGACTTTGAACTGGATTTCTCAGTTTCTGGGTGTGTTAACAATGTCAGACAGCAGTAATGAAACCAATGATTTCTATAAAAAGAATGGCGTGAAAACTTTACAAACCTTATTGAAGAAACAGCACCCAACCAGTTATCTTTATGACTCAAGATCCAATAATTATTTCATTTTATTTATTCCAATTCAAGTGTTCTATATAACAATGTCAGAGATTAATCACTTCACAAAATATAAACAAAAGGCAAAGGAAGACAAACTGGAAAAAATTAAAGCATTTATGCCATAAATATAATGTGCATTATATAACATTAGCTAGTAACCTATATCACATTAGCTGACAGGCTGAGGTCATTCTGAGGTGGGGGATATTTAGAACAAAATGTTAATAAATTTATTTCTAGTTTAAATTTGACCTGTACTTACCTGTAATTAGAGTGCTTTTGAGACAAATTCCATAAGTTGTAATACAGTCTGAATTTGGTTATTTAACTGAAATACATGTAGGGGTATATTTTAGTCAGAAATATCTTTAATAAAAGATTAGGAATTGAAATACGAAACAATCATTGAGATTATCCTTTGTCAATTTAAAAAAAAAAAAAATATTCCTCTATTACAATATTTATGTGTAACAAACATTACTCTTGCCAAAAACTCTTTTCTTATATTTTTTACTGGTGTATCTCGAAAACAACCTGCTTATTTAATGCTGATTTAATTTTCACATTTTCACTTATATTTTAACTATGTATTATTCCTTGTATTTCATGTTTAAACCAATGTCTATCCTCCTGTTGTTTTCAGTTTTGCTTTCACTGCTTATATAAATTGTTCCTTTCCCATTTAATACTTTAGTTGGCTGTTGCTGAACTTTCTCTTCTATTTGTTTCTTTTACTTAGGATTTTGTTAAAAAAAACATTTTTTTTTCTTATCCCTTCTAACTGTAACCCTAATTTCTGATTTGGCTTCATTAGATCCAATATTCATTTTTATTCATTCACTCATTCATAGCTAAACTACTCATTATATTTGATCTAATTTACACTCTCCCTGTTTCATAGTTTTTTTTAAATAATTCTTTAAGATTAAAAAAATAAAATAGAAAGAAACCATTTTAATGGGAGAAGGAACTGTAACATCTGACATGATTCTGAATTCATTAAAGTGATATAGAAATTTATTTATATGAGAGCTTTTTAAAACTTGATCAGAAGAAATTCTGATTTAAATGATCTGTTTTGGTTGAGTAGATTAAATGTATAAGCTACATGTGTATGTGGTGATGAGGGTGGTGGGGACAGGTTTTAGTGTACTTCAATATTGAAGTTAACATTTGATAATTGAGTTTCAATTTATAGCCTGCCCATTAATTCTTTATGAGTGCAATATAATTTGTCTGTAATCAACATAAACTACATTATTGACCAGCAGACGATATTACCCTCAATATTAAACCCAAATAGGAGCTTTTGTCTAAGATTTTCTTGTTTAGTTTAGACAAAAATGCTGAACATTGGAGAACCTCTGAAAATCTAAAGTGGATTGTTATTAGCTAAAGATCCAAATATTTGCATAAAAAGCCGTTGTAATCAATTTAGCAAAGCAGTGTCTACCAACGTTACATTTCTACTGCTATCTGAAGTGTTGATGGATGGGAACAGTTTCAACTCATACTTTACTTTGTTGCTCATGGAAACTCCCAATATTCAGATTCAAACAAAGGATTTTGATTTCGGTTTCTCTTTTTTTCTTATTTTTTTCCTCCCCTGCTGAACTAGGCTACCCTAATCAGCCTAACTCCTACCCCGAAAAGCCTGGCTCTGCTCCTGTGATGTATCCACAATACAGGGAGGCTATGATTCCACCGCAGGACAGCCCCATGCACGGTAAGCTTTAAAGCCAGTAGTAACCAGCAGTCTTTTTTCAACTGTCTTAGAGCAAAATCTTAAGGAGAGCCATCTTGTATTTCAGTGTTATAAGGTTAGACCGTACAACTGAAATTCTCCAGAATATTCTAGGTTTGCCTTTCATTCTTTTTGTATCAGAATGAACACAACTTTTAACCCTTTTCACTCTAACTATACAGAGTAAATACTGCAAATAAATGTTTCTATCTACTTCTAAATATGTTATCAATGAATATTTTTTCTAAGTCACAATAGTTAATAATTAACAAGAATCCCTGCTTTATATTCCAATAAACATTACAGTTGGCTCAATAACAATATATTTTTTAATAGAGTACTATTAATGTTTCTATCACAAATCAAATGTTCCTTATATATGTGCACTTAATTTTTGATAATTTCTCTAACACAACACTTTATTTTATTCCTCTAAACTCTCAATCATTAGATGTATAAGGAGCAGCTGGACTGTTGCATTCACTGTTGATAATCACTGTCAACTACTGATCTATTACACTTTATTGGTGGCCAACCTAGTATTTGATTGTGATTGTGAAGGTGTAGAGGTACACTTATAAAATTAGGATCATTGTTTAAGTTATGTCTTTTGTGTTTTAACCCTATACTGTGCCCTCATCAGTGTAATTAAGGATCCTGTTCCTTTTAATAGATGGTTTGTCTTTCCTATTGCACTGGCTAAAGTATTGTGTTAGCAACAGCAATGTTATGGGGTGTAGCTACTCATTAATCCTTTTGATACCAAACTGCCTGAAACTGTTTGTTTCTACAATACTAAGCTGTTTATTTTAAAGTATTTATATGTACCTAAAAACCTTTTTTTTAAGAAGTTTTATGTTCCAAATACCAGCTGAATGAGAAAGTTAGTTATATTACTAAATCTCTCCTAATTCTTGATTATTTTCAAAATAATTTGAAGATTATCAGCAATGTATTTTTGTAGAAATATGGAAATGAAAGGTTTAATGTTCTCTACATGAATCATGCAGCAAATGTATTTTAATGTAGGACCAATTTTGAAATATCTTTTTCTGTCATATAAGTGACTGGTAGGATGGTACAGTACTCACACTGAACTGAAAGGTTTTACTTCTATTTGTGTTGGTTGTTGCATCACAGCTATCCAATGTTTCTATGATACCACAGCTAGCAGATGAAAAATTTCACCAGTTGATAAAATGGAATATAGTGTGTTATGTCTGTTTGCCATCTAGCTTGTTTATACAAGACAGAAATGTCTGCTAGTGACTACAATAAAGACAGTTGAAATGTGAGTTGAAGTGGTACTGGCAAATATTTCCAATTCTGAAGTTGATGTGAGTGGGGCAAATCATGTATTTTTGTTGTTTTACATTTGACATGATGGCATGTCTTGATTAGAGAAGTTTATATATTTCCTTGATGTATTTATATCATGCTTGTTTCATTTTCATTTGCTGCTGCTGCTGCTGTGTGTGTGTGTGTGTGTGTGTGTGTGTGTGTGTGTGTGTGTGTGTGTTGACCACTATATGTGACTATCATGTTTATTGGGAAGTAAGTAGCTTTATAATCAGTCAAGTGTTTCACTTCTGTTAGTTTTCTTTTGACAACTGATTCTCTTTGTGAACACATCAGCTGACAAAATTCTTTGTCATTTGTTATCAGAAGCATTTTTCTGTGAAGGATTTTTTTTTCTTCTATTTCTTTTTAATGATCATATTTAATGCCAGTGAGTAATTGTACTGCAGTTGCTATCTTTGTTATTGGGATACTTAAGCTGAAATGTTTGTGAAGAATGCGTTACACTTAAAAACACACAACTGTGGTGGGAACAACTGTAGATTGTCCACTGTATTGGGTTACATAAAACTTCTGTTCAGTGTGTTAGGTGTCAAAAGGAACAAATTAATAATTTATATCTAAACAATATTATTTAGATGTTAGATTTCAATCAACTAAACTGTATTTTCGTCTTGTCAGGAATTCTCAACAAAATCAATAACTATTCATGTTTAGTAATTGTAACAATGTCAACACTAACAATGTGAAATTGGTTTTGGTGCTAATCTTCCAGTACATTTTGCATTGAAAACTTCTCAAGTTTGCTTGATTTTGGACTATTGAAAAACTTTTATTTTATTCTCTTCACCTTTCACTCAAATATTTTGGATACCACCACCATTCCCATTAGAATATATACCATTATTTCAAGTTAAGTCATTCTTATGGGGAGAAAATAGCAAAATTTGTTTTGTTATATATTCTCTCTCTCTCTTTTTCTCTCTCTCTATCTATTTCCCTCTCTTTTCTCTCCCACTTTCTAATATATTTTGCCTTTATATTTGCTTTCTTTTTTTTTGTGTTCTCTTGCATATTTTCATTTTTTTATCCATATTTTTTGTTTTGTTTTCACCAATTAAAAAAAAAACCCAAACAACAACCCAAACAATTTCATATGCTTACATTTTGGCTACAATTTTAGATTTATATTCTAAACCAAATTCTAGTGGCCAATTTCAGTTAGATGTTCATGGTGGTTAGTCCTAAGGGACAGCAGTGCTCCAGCATGTCCATCACTGTATGGGCTATACCAAAGAACTGCAGTGCATCAGTGTGAATATCTACTGTAAGGTCTATACATGTTGGGAATCTTTGAACCAAAGTGATTTGGATTTCGGAATATTTGTGTACTTTATATACAGCATCTATAAAATGGGTCAGCTTGGAGATGGAGCTCAAGCCCTAAACATTAAATATTTCATAATACAGATTATACATATACCCTGAAGGTAATTTCATTCCATAGTCCTTTATGGAATTTTCTATTCATGGTGAGTCATGTCAACAACTAGAAAAACTTCCTGCTTTTGGAATTTTTTTATAAGGGATTCCTAAGCTGTACTGAAGAATTGTAGTACAGTGCATTACTCAACTTACTCTCGGGTCTCAAATAGCCCCCTCCCAATAATAGTAATTATATTTTGCTTATCTATCTCCAGCGAAATTTTATTTTAAGTGGTAGCATTCTTTCGACAATTTTCTTTATACTTTAAAAAACATTATACATGACAAAAAAAAAAGTACATTACTAAAAATCCCATACGTTATAAAATAAATAGTATAAGTTGGGGCCTCAATATGCAAACTAACGGCTAATTTGGGACCTGAGAGTAGGTATATCAGAGAACATGAAAGCTTAACTTGAAATGGCTTTTATTGAAATATGAAGAAATATTCTATTCAATATTAAATAGAAAATAATGCTTCACATCATTTCTCAAATATATTAATTTTAAATTTGGTGGCTACCAGTAGTGTTTTTATGTATATAGTTTTTTTCCTCCTTGCCTTTCTCTCTTTTTATCATGTCATTTGTTCTGAAAAGAGGAATTTATTATTATATGCTGATTTATTGGAGCTATTGACTTCATCTTGGTGTTTCAGTTGTTATACCATCCATTCAGCTTTTTTCGGGTGACTGATGTATTCGGTAATGTTCTGAAGTTTGAAACTAAACATTTTATTGAAGCTACTGTAACAGATTATTTCATTTACTTACTACCACTGTGGTTTGAATAGATGGTTCAGATTCTGTGAACATTACTGAATACAACAGACACCTGAAAAAGGCTGGATGGTACAGCAGCTGAAACATTGTGACTATATAACAACCAAGATGATGACACTAGTCCAGATAAACAGGTTTATAATGAGAATTCTATTATGTATGTATATATGCATGTATTGACCAATAGTAACAGCACAAAACAGTTCAGAGTGGTAGAGTGGACAAAGCAGCAGGGGTTGTGACAACCTTTCTTCGACTGATTCAAGCTGTTACCATTGACCACTAGATTCACTCATACATAAGACACTACTACTCAGCTAAATTTTTCATGTAGAAAGTGTATATACATTGTGTTATGCAATCTACCACTTAACTCTACAGATATAAGTTGTTAGGTTTGTTATACATCATCATCATGTAAAATAAAATCTCTATATTATGCATGTTGATATAATTAAACTTTTTCTTTTCTTTTTTTGTGTCAAGCAATTCCACTCAATTGTATTGCATAATTTTGTTTTCCCTTCCTAATTATTTCATAGATTCACGAAGGGATCCTAGCCAATGGTCAGCTATGCAGCAGCGCTATGGGTCTCAACACAGTGGATCCAACTATCCTGGCTCCAGTATGAATGCCATGCCTCCTGGTTCTGGAATGCTTCCTCCAATGGTTCCCCCCAGCCCGAGCAGCACAGGTAGGACTATGAACCCCAGGCTGTCTCCACAAAGGGATAAACCATATATGTCACCTCCTAGGGTACAGGTGAGTGCAGTGTGGCTATTAGAGCGATGATCCACAGGAAAGAATAACTTGTTTTGTTTTGGAAGTTTTAGCATGTGTGGCTGGTGGTGATGGCGGTGAAGGTCAACTAGCATGAATCACTTATTAACCAATACCCAATTTTCACTAGTCATTTGTGCATTTGAAACCTGTTTTGCAATGGAATCTGGCATCTGTCCCTCTACTGTTAGCTTATGCTCAAATGGTGGCACATTCCTTGCTCATAACATCTATCAATTTACCCTTATAGTTCCAATATTTCTGCTGCTTCATAAACTGACTTAGTCATCATTGACAACATTCAGAATGAGTTTATCACCTTAACCAACTTGGCTTAAAAACCAGTATTTATTCACAATATTCCTCAACGTGGCATTCCTTTTTTTCTTCTCCTCTCTTTAAATTGTTATGAACATGAATAGTAGGTAGATTTAATGCTTCATACTAGATTCCTTTTTCAATTTTTTTTTTCACCTATTAAAAAAAGCCTGTTTTTCATTGAGTTTGTCTTCCTATTTGCACCATTTTAAAGCCTCATTTTCAGAATTTGTGGGATGTTGCATGCAGGCATGTGTTGTGCATGGATGATGATTAATGATTTCTAGATTAGGTTTAGTTACTATTATGTGCGTGTGTATGTGTTTATTTGCGTATGTGTACATCTGTGTATGCAATAGATAGATATTGTATGTGTGTATGCAATAGATAGATATTGTATGATTTGAAACCTTTTTTTTATACGTACAATTTAGAATAAAGAGCCAATAACAGCACCAGATACTTCAATCTTTCTTGCTGGAGTATACCTGATCCGAGAACACAACATTTGTCTTTGACAACATGGACCAACCTGGTTGTGCCTTCATGGAATCAGTGGAGTAAACTGAAATGGTGTGTGTTAAGTTAGAACTTAAATTATGGATATCCCTGACTCAGATACTGAGGGATATCCTTCAGTATCTGAGTCAGGAATATCTGCATGAATGTTTAAGTAGTGTTAAATGTATAGATGTATTGTTAGTATTGGGGCTACATAGTATTGTCACACTTTCAATGGACGGGCTGTTAGTTTGCAATGAATATTATTTCAATGGACATTAAACGATGATGATGATGATTTCCTTGTCTTCAGTTTACATTACTGTTTGGATTCATTGCTATAGCTGCTGCTGCTGCTGCTACTACTAGTAGTAGTAGTAGTTAGTATATAATATAAATCTCATGGCATAAAATTTCATTTTCCTATGGAATTAAATTTCTTTAATGAAAATTAGTTTGACATAGTTTCTAGTTCTATCTCCGTTTGATTGAACATATTTTGAATGATCCCAATGGATTGTATGAAATGTGCCTTTTTCTTTTGCTTTCTCGGCTACTCATTACAGTGGCTTCTTGCATGCACTGTCTGTCTTCTGTAAAACTACCTCATACATCTCACCAAGTCTGCTTCTGAAGTATGTCCTCAATCACTTGCTCACTGACCCACCCAGCAAATTAATTTCACTAGCTTATACACTTCATTATCAAAATGTATAGCCGTGCTGTTTGTTTTCTTGGAATGTGGTGAATATTTGTTATAAATATGTATATATAAATATATATATATATACACCCATTCATTGCAATTTCTCTTCCTTAAAGCCTGCTAGATCCTGGTTGTGTGTATGATATTTGCGTTTTTCTTCATTTTAAAATCTTTTTTTACTTATGAAACAACATTTTTCAATTTAAAATAATTCAAAACTGAAAATTAACCAACAAAATGCAAACCTTATTTAAAATATATTAAAGCATTTGCTCAAGTTAAAAAGAAAAATATCATAAATCTATTTTTGGATTATTTTCCTCCTCCTTTCTGGTACAAAGCTGATTTTAAAGCAAATTTTCCTTATCTTGAATTGAGAAATCTGTTTAACGATGAAAAAGTCAAATGTACTTTTGGGATGATATCAATGAAGATGTAAAATGAAATTTAATTGTACTTCACTTCAGTGCTGTATTGATAATTCTACTATAGTTGCCAAGACTTTCATTGATCCATATA
>OZ024741.1:224321657-224354157 GCA_964016885.1 Eledone cirrhosa
TGAAGCAAGATTATTTTTTTCACATTTGGTTAAAAAAGAAGAAACACAAACAAAATGGAGAAAAAAATTACAAAAAAAAATTATGGAGAGAAAATGTTTGTATATTGACCAAGTGGAGGTGTGAATTGTACTGCCTGATTCTGTTTAAAGTGTTTTGGTTTAACTCTTAACATCCTGTAATGATTTAGCAGAAATTATCTAAAAACATTTGTAAATTCACATGCTTTTAGTATATTGTGGACAGATCATTGTGAAAATTTGCAGTCAAATAAAGACTTTAATGTGATACAGCAGGCTTTTTACTATTCAAGAATGTCTTACTAATGTGTTTTCCTGTGGTACAGGACGTTAAGAGTTGACTAAACTTATAACACTTCAGTATTGTATCACTAACAACTTCTGTTTTTATCTTTCCCTCATTCTAATATAACATTGCCCTTTCCCCCCACCTTTTTTCTTTTCTCTCTTAAGCAGTTTCTAATTATTAAAACAGAAAACATCTGAATATTTTGAAAATCTCTTTAAACACAATATATTACTTCATAAAAATTGTTGTTATATTGTTGCCATTATTATTACTATTATTATTTTTATTATTATTATTGTGGAATAGTTTCACATAACTGTTAGTTTTTTAATAATGAGATTTTCTGTATGTTTAAAACATGAGTATTTTTTCCTTATTTCCTTCACATTAACAATGCAATGTTGTACATATTGAAGATTGGATCCTTATTTTCTTTCTTTGGATAATGCATGTCTTTCTAAATGAATATTCCTCCCCATTCCCCATCGTCTGTTAACTTTTTTTTAATTTAAAAAAATTTTTTTTTTTATTACATACAATTTTAGATTGGGGCATTTTTGTTATAATAATTTACCTTAGTACAATAAAATGTGTTCGGAAAGGAGGGTGGTGGGAGCCAAAGCCATTGATTCATGCTACTTCACCTGCCTGGCTGAGAAAAATATTTTGCTTTTGTCTTTCCCCTATTTTAATTACCTGTATTTTCTTTTATTTTTTTTTTGTTTGTTTTACATTGATTTGTTTTTTGTTTGAGATAAAGGCTGAGAAAGAAATCTGGTTTGAATGAGTTTGCAATACTGTTAGTGTTAAATTTATTGCCTTGCATTCTCTCATAGCAAGTCTACATATTGTTTATTTTGGAACTCTGTTAGGTAGATATATTTAAAAGTATTTTGCATAATTCAAAGGAAATACTCAAATGAGATTTATTTGTCTCTGTTTATTAAAATATCAACCTGTGTGTGTCTTACGAATAACAAGTATCAAAGCACTGGGTGATTTTAAAATGTGGGAATCCCAAATCTGCATCCAAAGTCGATAGCTATAAATAATAGTTTAGAAAATTGGGTAAATTTACTTTAAGAGAGAGGGAAAAGTAGCCAGCAGGGTATCTGCTGGCTACTTTTTTCTGTCTCTAAGGGTAGTTTACCTAAATTTCTAATCTATTATTTATAACAATTGATTGTTAGTTATTTTCTGCATTTGGGGTTCCCACATTTTGAAACACACACATTATTAAATTCATGAATTTTTAGTATGGTTTTAAGTTTACTAGTTATTTCTGTGTGTGTGCATAAGTTGGATGATTATTTTACTTAATATAAGCAATATTTAATTAATTGTACCAATTAATAAACATTTTTTTCTTTATTTTGATATTCTAAATATTATTTTGTTTATTGCCACTAAGCAGATTTTATATTGATTTTACATGAAGTCAATTATTTTATCCAGCATCTTGTTTTAAAATGTGGCTTATTTAAAATATTTTAATTTTGTTAATATATTTATTATGGTGTCCAAAGAACTATTTACTGTTTCCTCACAGCATCTAATCAGACAACAATGTCTGTTCTAGCTCAACATAGAGCATGTAAGGTTTATCTCATCAACCTGATTTGTAAAGTAAAGATGTCCTTTGTATTTGATGAAATTTGTCAGACTGTTAGCAAAAATCTTCACTCATATTGAATACTTCTCCAGTGGATTATTTGGTCAGGAAATGAATTTTAGGAATTCAACAATTTAACAACATTTGTATTACTTGAGCAGCATGGCAGTAGTTTAATGAATAACTATTCTAGGTCCTTGGTATTGTTAGCACAATTTTTTTCCCTTTGTAATTTGAGTATCCTGGTGGTTCACCAGTATATGAAAAGTTCCTAACAATTTAAATGTCTAATCTACATGATGTTTTATTTATCAGCAACATGTCATCTTCATTGAACATTTACTGTATCTCCTCTTGTGATTTCAGGTCAAACTGAACCCTGGAAACTTATGATGGCATTAAAGTCTGGCATGCTTGCGGAAAGTACTTGGGCTTTGGATACATTGTCTATTCTTTTATTTGATGATTCAACAGTGGCTTACTTCACATTATCACACTTACCAGGGCTACTTGAGGTTTTACTGGAACACTTCCGGCGCTGTCTTATCGACATATTTGGCCTGTTTGATGAACTTGAAGTTGGTTACAATACTGCTATGCTAAAACATAAGGAAAAGAAAGGAGCAAAATCTAAAGAAACCCATATGGATGTAGATGATTTCAAAAATTTGGAGAGTGATACAGTATGGAAAGGTATGCGAACAGGAGAAAACTATACTTACATTACAAGGCAAGGGAAAATAGTGAAAATCAATGAGAATGATCGAGATACTGCTCTATTACATGGGAAACATTGGGATGTGTATACAGACTTCACAAGCAAAGCAGAACATTGGCAGCTAGGTGGTGGTGATATGACCAAACATGTTCAAACTCACTTTGAAAGTCTATCTAATCATAAAGTGTTAAAGAAATTCTTCCTTTACCGTGGCATGAAAAAAAATTGTGAAGATGATAGTATCAACAATAATTTGTCTGAATCAAATTGTGTTATTCGCGAACCTGCTGAACATGCATCAGAAGAGGTGCGTCTGTTATTAAAATCAACCTGCCAGAACAACAAAACCGTCAATGGGGTAGTTGAGGACAATTTACCAAATTGCATCACAAAGGTCCACATCAAAAAAGAACCTGTTGAGGAGGCTGAGAAAACCAAAGCTGCTACAAAGCCAACTTGCACCCCAGCTGACACTGAAGTCTCGACTGCTGCCGCTGCTGCTGCTGCACCTGATCGCGTCAAAGAAGAGCCTCGTTCTGAGGAGAATTGTAAAAATCTAGATTCTGAACAGAAACAGAGTGAATCCACAAAAAATGGCACTGAAAAAAATTGTGTAAATAGTGAAAACCATTGTGAAAAGGATGGTGTTGTAAAAAAAGATTTAGAGTCTCAAAAACTGGAGACAAAACTGGATAAAGATAAAGTAGTAAAATCTGAAGATAAGAAAACTAATTCCCTTAAAAATGAATCCATTTTGAGCCATATTGAAAATGGAATATCAATTGAATCCCTGTTAAGGAAAGCTGAGCTGTGTGAAGATCCTGAAGAAGAGGCCTTTGAGAGAGATAGCCCTGCAGTATGCCTTATGTCAGAAGCTCAAGATGAGATTGGGCGGCGGTGTGTATGCATTTCTAATATATTTCGCAGTTTGTCGTGTATCCAGGGAAATGACTCTGAAATGTCCAGACATCCCGGTCTGATGTATATTCTAGGAAAATTATTATTACTCCATCATCAACACCCACCTCGGGTGAAGGTACGGAGAAAACTTGATAAAGAAGAAACAGAGTTTGAAGATGTTTCCTTGTCTGAACACGAATGGTGGTGGGATCATTTGCATGCATTACGTGAGAACACATTGGTTATTTTTGCTAACATATGTGGGCAGCTTGATCTCTCAATATACCCTGAGGACATCTGTTTGCCTATATTGAATGGGCTGCTTCACTGGGCCGTTTGCCCATCCTCTTGCGCCCAGGATCCCTTGCCAAGCATGTCACCATCCTCCGTCCTTTCGCCTCAGCGATTAGTACTTGAAGCATTATGTAAATTGTGCATACATGAAGCTAATGTGGACTTGTTGCTTGCAACACCACCCTTTAATCGGATAGTACAGCTTGTTAATAACTTGACTAAAATGCTTGCAAATAAAAAGGAGCAAGTAACTCAGGAGTTTGCAGTTGTGTTACTATCAGAGCTTGTGCAGGGAGACAGCAGTGCTGCCCGTGCCATAGCTATGCAGCATCCGAGTGTATCGTTGCTGATAGACTTTTTAGAGACAGCCGAACACAATGCTGTGCAGGTAGTAAGCACTCATGGTATCAATGTGTTACGGGACAGTCCAGAAATGATGGGAACTAGTCTAGACATGTTACGACGGACTGCAAATATACTGGTACATTTAGCTCGGGTACCAGAGAACAGACCATGTTTTGTACACCAACAGAGCAGACTTTTGACTTTAGTAATGTCTCAAATACTTGACCAGCATGTGGCACAGACTCTAGCTGATGTACTTTACGAGTGTTCACACTCATAGTAGGGATTACTGACGTTATTTTGATGAATCCATTACTTTCATTTCCATCGTATCTGTACATTTTGTCATATCAACTTCATGGAATCAAGCTATGAAGAGAAAAGTCTTCCTCTGTTTTATGGAGGAAAATAAAAGCACTGGCTAGAATTAAAACAGAAAAGTGGAAGGAAAGGAAGACAAAAATTGTTTTAATATGGGAGGATGTAGTTACAACTCATCTTTCTCTCTCATCATCATCATTATCATCAAAGGTGTAGTTATGTATAGCTTTTTATGTGGAGAAAAAAAACTTCCCTCTCTCTCTATCTCTATCTATCTCTCTGTTTCTTTTTCTCTCTCTATCTTTCTTACCCCCTCTCTCTCTCCCTCTCTTCTCTCTGAATCTATCTCATCAGTTAAAAAGAAATTGAAAAAGAAAACTAACAAACAAAGCATGATACAGGTTGCAGCAGCCTTGTGCTCCATTGGAAGGGGAATGTGGGAATATGTCAAATTAGGTGATTTTTATTTTTGTACATCTTTAGGTGTGCAACTTTCTTTGTTGTGGAGGGCTTTACAAATGAATTGCATTAAAAGAAGATTAAAAAAAACAGAAACAGAGGTTATAAATCATTTGGCTTTACCTACAGTTCAGGTAGGTTGAACTTAATTACAGGTGCTCCTGCCAAAAGCATAAACAGAAAGGTTCTGGTCAGTTACCTTTTTCAATTTATCAAAAATTTACATTTGGGAAAAAGCAAAGCCAGCAAGAAATGAATAACTAGTGCAGTGTTTTGCCAAAAAACACTGACCACTAGAGATGTGATTCCGTTTCACCTCCTGATGTCCAGTGAAAAAAAGCACAGTATTTATATGTAAACAAGTTAAAAAGAAAAAGGTTATCAAAGGTTGGAACGTGTGTAGTTTCCTTTTTGTAGTAATTCTCATGAGTCAACTTTGATATTCCCATTGTGCAAAGGCTTTATACTCGTATGTCACAAGAAATAAATGTACAGAAAAGGAAATTTCTAGAGTCCATCTCAGTTTTGCTGTTACTTTTTCTTAATGTTATTCAACATTATTTAAAATCTTTGACAGAAGTCTAGAAATATACGGGTTTAAAAGTCGCAACATATTCACTATTTTATTAAAAGTCCTTTATACTGAATTTTCTCCTTATTTCTCTCTCCTTCTACTCCTCCTCCTTCCTCCCCATGCCCCCCATCCCCATTACCACATCTCAGCATGACCAATGCAGTGACAGCTGATAAAGGATCATTTGGAAAATTTTTGTAATGTTCGGTAGCAAGCCGAATGGTTTTTATTGAAATCTTACCAACCATTGCCAGCAACTTAGTTTTACTATGAATATGTTCTCCCCCTCGGTGTACCCTCATAAGTCTTACAAATGTTTTTTTGTTTTTTTTTCCCTCTCAACTTGGGGCCTGGGGAAGACAAAGAAAGATCTCTGATGGCATTCAAAGAAATATTGGCTCATTAGGTTTATATGTCTCTAAAAATAAAATGTTCTGACTGCTAAGTTGACCAAGAACTATTAGAAATTTATCACGTATGTCTGACAAATGTTTCCATATTATGTGATGTGTGAGTATTTATTTTTTTATTTTCTCGTCTTTTCTTCCACATTTTTTTTTCCTTTTCCTTGCCGCTCTTCATTCCGTTGTATATAATTTATCATCACCTTGCTGTTTGGATTCCATTTGTCTGAAGATCACTTACGGGCTAAAGAAGTGTGGCTCTGGCAATAGCAAACTGTGTTAACCATTGTCTCAAACTTCGTCTGTGACGCTCAAATGATCTCTCCTCTCACGTTTTAGGCGTTTAAAAAAAAAAAAAGAAAGAAGAAAATCAAACCTGAAACACCATCTGAGAATTATGTGATATTGAATTTTTAGTAATCAGACATAACGAATACAAGTTGTCAGTTGTATGCTACCGTCTAGAAATTATCTTTTCAACTCTCCAAAACTTTCTAGCACTACAAACATAAACCACATACACAACACACACGCACATACAAACATTGAAAACAGAAAGCTGACTGTTGATACAATGTTAACAGGCAAAATCCATTTTCCTCAATAAACAGTTCGTTATGAAGAAAAGAACTCTCATCTAAAAACTTAGTTGATTTTGTTTTTTATTTTATTTAATTTTTTTCTCGTTTATTGGAAACCTTTTAGTTGATGTTCCCTCCTCACTCACTCATTAGCCATTTAACAGTTCAGTTGCAATTGGTTTGGTTTATCTCCATCATCCTTATCATATTTCTATGCTGTCTAACAGGTTCATTGCACAGAAGATCTCTGAAACTTTGTCGGTCTTCATAATCGTGTATATTTAATATCAGTACAACACCAAAAACATCTGCTGCTCTGCTTGTTGAGCTCAGCAGATAAAAGTTGCTGCCGTATTTTCTTGTACTACACTTATTTTTCTTTCCAGTGCTTTTGTTTTCCTACAAGTGAAACCAGGGACAAAGCTATATAGTTGGTCTTGTTGGTGTCAACTGAACTATTAAGAAACAACTGTGTCTGACTGTAAGGCAGCAGTCACTATCGCCTTGTTATATAATAAACCAATCTAGGTACACCTGACTCTCTGGCCTTTTGTCCTTTTTCTTTCCTTCTCATTCCACTCTCCATGTTCATAATATATTGAAAAAGAAAAAAAAAGAAAACGAAAAGAAAAGAAGGAGCAGTACTACATTTGCTTATCCTTTCCACTTGATATCTGATTTCTATTTAGTTTCTATCAATATAATCAAGTAAAAATAAAAAAAATGAATATCAATTACTCAGTTTCTCTTAAATGAATGTATTCATTAATGACTAATTAGTCCCTAATATTTTCAGGAGAGTGTCTTTTGTAGTATTTCAGCTAACCACCACTACAAGTCAGTGGAATGCTTGTCAATAATATAATGTGCATAGTGTACATGCATTTACAGCTGGGTGGACTGGGTCAGCTAAAGTCGAGTATCTTGGTCATTAATGCAACAGTGCAGTGCCTGAAATGGGACACAAAAGGGATGGCTGACCCACTGACCAATAATTCAACACCATTCCTTGCCTTTCATCCTTACGGGGTCGATAAAATAAAGTACCAGTAATGCACTGGGTAATTGCTGGCCTTGTGCCAAAAAGTAGAAACAATTATTCACCTATGTTTGGCCTGGCTGATTTATGTATGCTATTTAACTACATTCATTGTCCATTGCTAATGTCAGTTTTGTCATCCAATTCATGTTGCTTCTTGTGTCTATCATACCCTTTATTTTCTTCACTTCTGTATAATGGAATTATCTAACACGAATATTATTTCAAACATTATCAGGGGTTTTCATCATCATTACCATATTTACATGTTTTTTTTTCTTACTAGCATGGGTTGGATGAAATTCTTTTTAGGTGATTTTCTACAAATGGATACCGTTCTTGGTAGCAACCTATACTTTATTTGTATTTATATGTATGGTACCTACCACTCATCTTTATTGAACTGGTTAGCTGTGGTACATAAACTTCATCACTTGCTTGAAACCATATTAATATAAAGACACATGAGTCACACACGTATATAAACCAGCTTCTTTACAGTTTTTGTCTACCAACGTCACTTAACAAGCCATTGGTTTGCTTAAAGATTATAGTAGAAGACAATTGCCCAAGTGGGATCAGACCTAAAACCACATGGTTTTTGCAGCTAGTTTGTTAACAACAGCCATACCTGTACCTACCACAACAATGTTAGTAAAGAATGGTTGTCAGTTATAGTTGTGTCAATGTCAACTGGATTATGGTTAGACCTCTCTAACTTTGAATTGAGGCTGAATAAAGTTGTTTGCGTTTTTTCTGTTTCCTTCTAGTATTGTTATAGATACATGTTTTTTGTTGTGGTGTGCGTGTGTGTTATTCATTTGTATCATCATCATCATCATCATCCTTCTGAGGTCTATAAAATAAACTACCCTCTCTTAATTCTCTCTTTCTCTAAGTAATCCTGTATACAGTCAGCCTTTATATGTTGTATCTGCCAATAGGTCAGATGACATTTCAGATCTTGATAAATTCTGACACTTTCAGGAGAGAGAGAAGAATGATTGATTACTTCTCTTTCTTCCTCTCCTGCTCAATAACCCTAACTAACTAACAGGAGTGTAAACGAAGATTATTGTGATTTAAATGTACTTATTATATTGTTTTCCTTTTTTTTTTCTCTCTCTCTCAGGGGTGGGGTGGGGGAATATTAATCATTTTAGAGATCTCTGAGTTAATGTATTGATTGATAAAATCACTACAGGCTACAGTTAGGATCCTACATCCTTGTGTTATACAAAATCTACAGAACAGCTTTATATTTTGCAATCTGGCTTTTTCCTCTAATTTTTCTGTTTTATGGCTTAGTGTGGGGTGGAGTGGCTATGACTTCTGTAAGTCCTTTGAGCCTGGGGGTGGGTGGGTGAGAGAAGATACCATGTGTTTCTGTCGTAAGCAGCTACAAATGAAGATATTAAATTACTGTTAAACCGGAGACATGATCTAACAGTGGGTGCTTTCAACAGGGTACATTCTGCTAAAACTTAGATACTTTGTTGTTTGTTGTTTCTTTAATAAAGCCATTTAATAGTGTTAGTTTTTAAATATTGGTGTGGAGGGTACAATTGATTAAATCAATCAATTCATTTTATCAACTCTGGCAGGGTGAAAAAATAGCTGGTCTTTTGATTCAAATTCAGTATATGAAGGAACATAATATTTACTGATAGGTATTTTCTCAGACAATGATTTTGCCAATGTAGCCCATTTCACGTTGATTAAAAAAAAAATTAATTGATTGATATTGGATTAATAAATCATTTTGTGGTTTGCTGATTAAAGTAGTAATATTTAACCCTCTCTTAACCATATTTCTAATGAAATATGAGGTGCACTCAAGAGGTTTTGTGGTTTTTATTAGAGAGACATTTATTTAACTCAGATTTTACATAAAATTCTAGTCTCCTTCAAAATAGGAACCTCCAACTTCAATGCACTTGCTGTAGAGCTCCAGCCACTTATGGAAGCCCTCCTTATAGTCCTTCAAAGTGAAGATGTCCAGGGCGCTTGTCACACTCCCTTTCATCTCCACATCCTCAAAGCAGATACTCCTGAGCTCCTTCAGCTTCAGGAACATCCAAAAGTTGCATGGGGCTATGTCTGGACTATAGGGAGGATGAGAGACAGTCGTGATCCCCATATCGGCCAAGCAGTTGGTCACCAGGGTGGCATTGTCATGGTGTAGGTGTGTTACTGATCAAATGTGAAGAATTCTGGTCTCTTGCAACGAATCTCTTTCTGAACTGCTTCAAAACCTCTATATAGTACTCTTTGTTGACTGTCTGGCTGTGGGAAACCTAGTGGATGTAGATGTCCTTGCTGGCAAAGAATGGGGTCATGAGCTTCCCAGTAGACCTGCTTTGTCTGGCCTTCTTCGGTCTTGAGGTGTCAGAATGTTTCCACTAGGCACTTTGGATCATAGCAGTAAACTCAGCTCTCGTCACAGGTTACTATAGACTCAAGGACACATGGATTCGAAGTGATCCACTTGATCATCTCCTTGCTGTCGTCAACGTACCTCTGCCTTTGATCTTCATTGAGCACCATGGGAACAAATTTTGCACATTTTCAGATCGTCATGAATGTCTGTATACAGTGCCCTCAGCCACTTCAAATTGTTTAGCAATCACCAGTAGAGATGCACAGCGCTCCTCGTCTAGAAATTTGTGAATTTTGTCAACTAACTTTGGCTTCCTGATGTCTTTCTCGCTGGTACACCTCTCGTCATTACTCATATGCTCCCTGCCCTCCTGGAACCTTTTGTGTCAGCAGAAAACAGTTGCCCAGCTCATGAAAGTTAGTCTGTAAGCAGTTTTGACCATTTCATAGGTTTCTACACCGTTTTTGCCCAGCTTGACAAAATGATTTATTGCATATCGAGCCTCTAAGTTGTCCTCACATCCTGACTGCATTGTGGAACCAGTCAGCTGTGACAATACGTGTATGACAGTATTTAAAGTGCTGTAGCAGCCTGAACCTTCAACCTGAGGGAAAAAAAAGATTGGCATGTTAGCTTATAACCACATTAAGGATGTTTTAGAATGACAGTTACAATTAAAAGAGTCTCAAAACTTCTTTAGTGTTTGAATTAATGAGGCATTTGTTAAAATATATGTAACAACAAAAAGATAAAAAATAAATGTTGAAAGGTTATAACAAATAAGTATAATTTAAAATGGGCAATTACATTATCGATAGTGAGTGTGTTGGAGTGGGGCACTGCCCTACTTAGCGGAG
Source organism: Eledone cirrhosa (assembly GCA_964016885.1). Classification (NCBI taxonomy): domain Eukaryota; kingdom Metazoa; phylum Mollusca; class Cephalopoda; order Octopoda; family Eledonidae; genus Eledone; species Eledone cirrhosa. The sequence goes on from OZ024741.1 coordinate 224,332,449, forward strand.
AGACTGGTTGTTTATATCAACCTTTTCAACAAATGCATTGGTTCTTAGCTGTTGCTGTCTTACTCTATGAGTGATAGGTGATTTTCTTACCTTGCTTGCAGTGATGTGCTTAACCCTTTAGCATTTACATTACTCTATATATATTATTGTATTTTCACAGTAAACACTTTATCTCACATAATATCGAATCTATGAGATGTTGATATTATTTATTTTGAGAACAATACCTTAACATAAGTATGAGCAGCCTGTTTGAACAGGAAGAGGTGAGAGAATTCTGGCTGGATACAGCCAGTTTAAATGCTAAAGGGTTAAATCATCATTTAGACTTGGTGGCAGGCTGTAGATACCAACACATTCAAAACTCACTGGCTCTGAAACAATACCAACCATTTTAAATGGTTCTAATTTAACCTTTTCATTTCTAATAAAATATACTGTATTTGAATTTTGAGGGGTTTACTAAAATTATTATTTAAGATGGCTCTTATATAGAAACCTTTTAAAATATGTGGTTTTGTTCTATAGAACCAGAGATAGTTAGTAGGTTCATATCAATAGTGTCCCATAGACAATTTCAGTCTTCAAATTTATAAGATTATATCAAAAAGGTTAAATTATAATATTTCAACATGATTTCAGAAAGAACTTTCTGTTAAATACTATCTTATTAATGAAATAATAATTTTCATAAATTCCTTCAAATTCTTCATTAATCAATTCAAATATAGTGTATTTTCATAGAAATATAGTTTTAAAAAAAGGGGTTAAACCAAACAATTCCCAACTTATGATCCTTGGACTCCTGGGGGTTCAAGGGAAAATTCATTTAACAAATCAGGTCTTTGGTAGTGAAAAGATTGGGGATTCTTCATTTAAACCATTAAATACTTCTTTATTTTTTAAAGTTTCCACGACTATTATCAGTATATTATTACTATTAATTAATTATGGTCCTTTACGGTCTGAGTTCAAATCCCGCCGAGGTTAACTTTGCCTTTCATCCTTACAAGGTGAATAAAATAAAGCACTGGGATAATTGCTGGCCTTGTGCCAAAAGTAGAAACAATTATTAATATTAATAACATTTGAATTAGCATGGAAATGCCTTGATCTATATCCTATCTTAATTGGAACTACTGTAGAGTAGTAATTAGCAGGAATATGAGGCTGGGCAGGCTGGAATTTGAAAAGGATGTGGTTTCTAGGCAGAGAATATTGTACAAAGTGCAGGGTGCGGCTCAGCAAGTAGAGTGCTTTATCACAATTGGGGAGTGTTTTATTTGTCTATCATCATCATCATCATTTTACGTCCGCTTTTCCCTGCTTGCAAGGGTGGGAGGGGAACTGATTCTGGCTTGATTGTCTAATAAAGTTCTAATAGATGTAAATGTTGTAACTATGACATTATTAAAAGTAGCTATTGGAAATTAATTTTCACTATCACATATCACTTATTGGAATTTCCGACTAAATTACTGCCTCTTTTAAAGCTAATGGTAGTATTAAATAAAGATGATTTTATTTCAAAGAAATAAGGACTTCAGGCATTGCCTGTTAGTAATCCTAAGATATGAATAGTTAACTCTTTTGACACCAAACTGACACTACTTCAATGACAAAACTTTATTTAACCCCATTTGATACTAAACTGCTCCTGGTTTTGCGATATTAAGCTGTACATTTTTAAAGTGTTTATATACACCTAAAAATCCTTCCAGAATTTTATGAATGAAACTTTGACAGTATGTACGTAAAATGTTTGTTTATATATTACCTCTAAACATGAAGCATGTATGATTGTGTGTGTATATATATTTATATTTATTTTTATATACATGAGGCTTGTAGGACTCTGTGTGTATATACAAATAGCTTGTTGAAGATTTCACTATCCTCACATTTATTATACACTAGCAGAATGGCCCGGCGTTTGCTTTAGGGTTCTTATATATTTGATATATATTTATCTTTATCGAGCCTCGTGAAATAAATACGTTTGTTTATATTTTGTTATTGTGTATGCAAAAATATCTACACAAATATATAATTATATATATATATATATTAAAATAACAGATTAAAGTTTAAGCAAAGAATCGCTGCTTTCACCCCTAACGGGATCTTCTGAAACTAAATAAATCAATCTGTGAACGTAGAAGTAAATATTTAGAAAAACGTTACACACTATATATATATATATATATATACACACACACAGTCCTATGCGAGCAAGACAATCACTCTTGCCTCAAGTGGGAAAACCCCCGTCCAAACCCATGCAAGCGTGGAACACGGACGTTAAACGTTGATGATGATGACACACAACACACAGTGTCATAATGTCGTAATGCAGACATACAGACAGATATAAGGGCGCAATGTTATATCTATGTATCTATCTAAAAAGAAAGTATTACATGTGTAAAGTTTGAAAACAATCAGTTGGGTGGTTCTCGAGTTTTAGGGAGCTGACAGACAGACATTCTCTGTTTTAGATATATAGATAAGCGTCAATTGTATACACGATGTTTAGAGAGAGAGGTATGTAAATTGTTTAAGTAGTGATCAATATATTTGGGCAGTGGTGTGTTGCGATAAGCCACAAGGCTGTTTCTTGTCTAGATGTGTAACCCCCTACAATAACCTAGCAACTTTCTTGTGACATTTTTGAAAGAACTTGGTTTATGAAGACATATAACAGTTTTAAAAAAAAAGAGAAAACACAGGTTTACTTTTGCTACTGGGTTCTATAAATATTTCTTTTTCTTCATATATTGCAGAACTTAGTTTCAGTAAATATGTGGATTTCACATAAATGATTTTAGAGGTAATTTTGTTTCAGTTGAGGTGCATAATCCCTAGAATTGTCAGAAATATCTGTAAATCATTATAAAAAGGAAGGATTGATCATAATATAGCTTTTGTTTTTTAAAAGATTATATTATTTAGTATCATTTTCCTGCTAGCAATGGTTATATGTGATATATCCTTGCGTTAAATTTTTCTCATTCTATAGATTCTAATATTTGTGCCTCAACTCAATCTTCGAGAAAACTTTGTTTACATTTTTATCACAGCTATAAGTAGTTTTCTATTCTAGACAGATATCCGGGCCTGAAATTCGCCCCCCCCCCCCCCATTTTTTTCTTTCGTCCTTTATCTCTCTTCCCCCTTCCTCTATCCGTCACTCTGACCTGTCACTTCTCTCGTCCTTTCTCTCCCATGATCTTTTTTTTTCTTCTCTTCCCCTTTTACCCACCATTTTTGTTTGTCTCTTCTGCTAGGTCTTGTCCTTTCTAGCTGCGACCTGGTGCCGAACAGATGCTTCCTATTTCTCTCCCTCTGATCTATCTGTCTATCTAATTTGTTTGTTTTATCAAGCATACATCATACGAGCAGAAATACTTATTCTTTGTTGCATGACCCAGCAATTATATGTAGTCTCCTCCAATTTAAATCATGTGAAACTACATTCCAGTACGAGGGCTGATAACATAATATGATGTTTCTGTGATTCTGTCTTGTTCATTTTCATTTTCTCCACATTTTTCCTTTGCTCCTCTCTCCCTATCACTTTTGCTAGCCATTTATTCCTGTCCCTTGAGGAAAGATTTTACCTGATCCTGTCATTGACAGCATTTTGCTGTTTTGGCAGCTATTCTTGTGTTGAGTTTTTCTCATTATTTTATATATATATATATATCATCATCATCATCATCATTTCATTTTACGTCCGCTTTTCCCTGCTTGCAAGGGTGGGACGGGAACTGATGCTGGCTTGATTTCTACAGCTGGATGCTCTTCCTAACACCAACCTCATTTACAGTGAGTGGTGGGTACTTTTTGCTGTGGCGCCTACACGTCCACTTTACAGTGGAATGATATGGACCCCAGTCCCTATCATCTCATTTCTACAGCTGAGTAAACTGGAGCAATGTGAAATAAAGTGTCTTGCTCAAGGAAACAATACATCACCCGGTCTGAGAATTGAACTCACAACCTTTCAATTGCAAGCCCAATGCTCTAACCACTAAGCCATGTGCCTCTCTCTCTCTCTCTCTCTCTCTCTCTCTCTCTCTCTCTCTCTCTCTCTCTCTCTCTCTCTCTCTCTCTCTCTCTATATATATATATATAAGAATTAAAATACTAGAGTGTGTTGGAGCTAAACACCCTCTTCATATTATAGAAATGACAGTATAAGATATAGCTCAATGTAATTAAACAGCCGAAGAATTATAAAAAAAAACAAAAAAACCAAACAAGCCTTCAATACATAGAAATATATATATATATAATATATATATATATTATATATATATAATATATATATTATATATATATATATATATATATATATGTCTCATATGAGACTTTAATCCAGACAACAGACTAGACCACTGTTTCTACCTGAGAAAGGGCTGTTATACAAATTGGCTGGTATCATCATTTAATACCTGCTTCCCTACTAATAGAATCTTTGCTTTTGCTCACAATTCTTTAAGATGATCCAGGCCGCTTATTTCATAATTTTTCATGCTTTTATACCAAGTTAACCTCTAGTCATTTCAATTTAGTTCAGCTTTTTCAAATGTTTCTGGAGGAATCTTTATCCCTTTCAAATTAACTTTGAGCTTATCCTTGTACCTTAACCATGGTCTTCCTATGTTTATCTTTCCATCATGGAGCTGGTTATACGTGAGGAATTTTAGAATTCTATTGTCACTTATTCTGTAGATAAGACCAATCCATCTTAATTGAGATTTCAAAAGAAAGGATTCAATACTATTAATTTTACATTTAGAGAATAGGTTAATATTTGAAATTCTGTCATTTATGCTGTATCCACAAATGGTCTGAGACATCAAGCTGGTTAATGTATGATTGGTAAGGGACCCAAGCTTCTGATCCATATAGGAGAGTGGAAAGGACTACAGCTTGTTGTAAATTAATTCTTGTTTCCAATGAGATTCACCAATCATCCTACATTTGTATCTTTGGCTATTTCATCAAGAATGACATTTGAGTTTACTCTGCTTCCCAGATATGTCGAGATTGCTACAGGTTTTTAGCTCTGAGGAGTATTGCTGAGAGAGAGGAAGACAATGAATTGCAGAGAATGATGGGGATAGAACCAGTGATGAATATTGTAAGAGAAATGGAATGAGATGGTTTGGTCATGTGTTGAAGGATGAAAGTGACTGGGTGAGGGGAGTGATGGGAATAAAGCCAGCGATGAATGTGAAGAGAAATTGAATGAAATGCTTTGGTCATGTGTTGAGGAAGAATGAGTGATGTAAATAAATGTGGAAGGGAAGATCAAGAAAGACATGACTAAAAATCATGGAGGAGAAAAAGAAAGCCAAGTGGTTGGTGAGGAGGGATGCAGACAATAAGGGAAAGTAGAGAAGCTTTTCATGGGGTTCACAAGGCTAACTTTTGCTTTAGTAAGGAAAATGACTTTAAAACACTTGTTATTGAAGGTTAGCAAATGTTTAGAATATATCATGGGTAGAGCAACTGAGAGAATGTGCTAGTCTGGTATATAGCTAGCTTAAAATATCTCAATTATTTATTATTTTTGAATATGTTAGGTTGTAAATATTTCAATTTTAATGTATATAGTGGACTCATGATGGCCACAACCTCAAATATATTTAATTTTTGGAATCTGGGATTGGTATGCCATATATACCAGGATTTCCAGAAACGAACAATCATACAAACTGTACAATTTGGGTTTTGATAAATTAATTTATGTTGATTACAAAGTGATTAAAGATAAAAATAATTACATAATTGTTCAGCATATGTACAAATGGGTCATAGAATATTAAATATAAGAGTAACTGGAGAAATAACTATTTACAGGGATAAATGTAGGACTGAAACCTTGTGATTGGAAAGTGAACTTATGTAGCAACATGACTGAGATAGAAAATGCATTCAGTGTAAATTTGTGTTACAATCATCATCACCGTTTAACGTCTATCTCCCACTCTAGCATGGGTTAGATGGGAAATGTCCCACTTGAAGCAAGATTGGTCGGGTGACCGTGTCTCGCACGTATAGGTCTATCTGGCAGATTTTCTACGGCCCTTCCTAACACCAACCACATTTGCAGCATGGAATGGGTGCTTTTTGACGTGACACCTACACTATAACTTTACAGAGGAAGGTTGGGGTGTATATTTGGTTAAGAGGTGCCTACTGACTGCAGGTTTAACTTCATATGTAAGGAAAGGCGGGTCTTCTGTATTGCTGCGTAGCGCCAAGGGTCTCGATCCAATAACATTGTCTTAGAGAGGTGTAAGTGTGCAAGGTCAGATTTTATCATGTCCCAAGTTTTTCTGGGTCTACCTACTTCGTAGCTTCCATCAGTTTTGATCGTTCTGCACTTTTTTATACAGCTGTTGTCTTTCATGCGTATCACCTGGCCATACCAACGTAATCTCCTCTTAAGTAAACTCCATCTGGTCACTCTTATTCCTAATTTCCTAATAATATATATAAATATACAAATGTAGCATATTATGATTGATAGAAGTGAAGAAAGCTAGGCAGTACCTAACTTTGTTATCCTATTTCAATGTTCAACATATATTTGACTAGTTTGAATACTCACTGACAATATGAGGGATCATCATGGCACTCAGTACTGACTGAGTATTCATAGCATTACATGGAGTTCTAAGATGGTAATAAATCCTATCCTGACTAGGCAGAACAGTCATAAATTACATCAAATATATAAAAAGATAAATGAAACCAGTATTACTGAGTAAACCTCTATGTAATCGATCAACCTGTTAGAAATAGCAGCCAAATCTCCTTCAAACCAGACTTTACTGTTTTTAAAAATGACACCCTGTGTACTGTAGCTCAGGTTGTACTGTCTTGGTAAGGAGGTGAGGTAATAATAATTGGAATGCCCTTGGTTGTAGGTCTGCTGGATAAGGGCTGACTTGGGGCTAAATAATATATATTTTATACATTGAAATTTACCAGAAAATGTTCTGCACACAGTTTCACTACCTATGGTACATTCTTAAAATATTTAGGCCATCTCTACTCTATGCTATTTATCATCATCATCACCATGGTTTGGACAGGTCAATATGATCCAAATCAACCCTTATTTGTAATTACTAGATGGGTTGGAACACCACTTGTCCCCCTCATATGTTCCTTGGCATGGTTGCTTTGGCTAAATGTCCTTCCTAATATCAACCATTTTATAAAGTGTACTGGGTGCATCTTAGTATGGTACCAGCACCAAACAGGCTGTCTTAACTACCCCTCCCAGATAACAAATAAATCCACTTCACCTTATGTTGTCTTCATTTGTTTGTCAACCATTTTACAGTCTACAACTGTAAAAATAATAGGAAAATTAACTCTTTCAATCTCAACCCAACTGAGCCTACATATAAAATCTCATTTTACATTGTTTATCATCATCATCATCATCATCATCACCGTTATTCAAATTAAAATCTTCTTTCATAATTTTATGTAAGAACTTTGTTGAGTTATGTTCCAAATACTAGTTTAGAAAAAATTTAAATCAAAATCAAAATTTTATCCCAAAGAGGAAATTGGAACGTTATCCACTGAAGGTTCCTTAAACCCTGATGAAGGGACTTTTAGGTTCCGAAATATTGGACAGATAAAAGAACAACAAAACAAAACAAAACAAAGTTTACCAGGTAACTTTTACTTTTCGTTACCTCATCTTACAGTCCATTTTGCATTGTTTAGCCTTCTATCTCTTTCAACGTTATATATTATATACAATGCTTCAAGCAAACTATACATTTTATTATCACTAGTTTAATAATTCTTTCTAACAGAGACAAGGTCAGCAGTTTTTGGGAAGGGGAAAGCTGATCAGACCCCAGTACTTTACTGGTACTTTATTTTATTGATATCAGATGGATGAAAGGCAAAGAGGATCTCAGCTGGATTTGAACTCAGAAAGTAGAAAGTTGCAACTAAATACCACAAAACATTTTGTCTGATGCTCTACTGATACTGTCAGTCCACCACCCTCAGTTGGTTAGATATTTTATGAAATCCATCTAAATTTTTGGTTATTTTTGCAATTATTTGTGTCATCTCCTCCAACACCACCATTATGATAGGATTTGTTGCCTATTTTTTTAACCAAACTATACTCATCTTAGTAACCCTTGCACTTCATGTGACTAATGGAGGCCTTACTGTTTTTTGGATTGTTGTTACTTCTGCTTACAGTGTCACCCATTACTCCATCTCTCCTCCCCTAGTAGTTTCCTACTGTTGGTCCAGAGTTGCTTATTTATCTGGCAGGAGCCCGCTTATATCACAGCTAACCATCATATCTGATGGCTGTATTGCAACATATCTGCTACCTATGACCCATTCTCTAACAGAACAGCTCTGCCAAAAGGTAGAGAAGTTCAAGTATCTCAAGGCTATTTCCGTGAGTGATGGAAGTTAGGAGGCTGAATTAAGTGTAAGAATTACAGAAGCTGGTGTAGTAATATGCCAGCTTCAGTATTCAGAAGAAGGGAGGTAGGTGTAAAAGCTAAACTTGCTATCTTCAATTTGGTATTTGTGCCAACTCTTACTTATAATCACGAATCTTGGATAATGACTGAAAGAATATGATTATGAATACAAGTGGCTGAAATGGGGCTCCTCTGAAGAGTCTTTGGAGTAATGTAACTCCGAGATCAGGGAGTTGCTCCAGGTAGAGCTGCTATTTTTCTAGATTGAATACACTGGGTATGTGGTTAGAATGTTTCGGGAAAGAATTGCTGAACAGATTTTATGGGCAAAACTAATCGGCTGGAGACAAGGGATAGACCTCAAAATGGATAACATCCAGGAGCTTGGCTGGAAGACGTGTTTGATGACTCAGACCCACGACACTCCCAGGAATAAGTGGGCAAAGAAGAAAATTTAATTCTACAATGCTCTAAACCTATCACACCCTCTAAAACTAAATACCTTACATTGGCTCACACATCTTCAGTTACATCATCTTTGTGCCATTATTAAAAAGACCCATGACAATGGATTGGAAGTATCGGTAAAGGGTCGGATGCCATGCTTTGCAGCATAGAGTTAGGGTCTGAGTTTAAAACCCGCTGGGGTTAACTTTGTTGGGGTACGGGGTCGATAAAATAAAGTACCAGATAATTGTTGGCCTTGTGCCCAAAGTAGAAACAATTATTAAAAAGACCCAGCACATATTAATTGTTTCACTCTGTCGCAGACAGTCAAAATTAAACCACTTAAATTGGCACACACATCTCCAGTTACACCTCATCTTTAAGCCTCTTTTAAATGGACTCAGTATAATAGATTACACTGTGTCATCACCTTCATTTCATTGTTAATTCATCATCCTTTTTATGTTTGTTTTTTCTGTGCTTGCATGGATTAGACAAAATATTTTGAGGTAGGTTTTTCTACAGCCAGATGCACTTCCTGATGTCACATTTACTCCAAATTTCTAAGTATGGTATATACCATTAATGCGTGGCATATTGGCAGTCTTTAGAACATCAAGCAGAATGTGCTGTGGTATTTATTCTGACTGAGTTCAAATCCTAATGAGATCAACTTTGTCTCTCAATGTTTTGAGATTGATAAAAATGTACCAGTCTAGTATTGGGGTCAATTCTATCTCTATATCTCTCTATCACTGTCTCTTCTTCTCTGGGAGCAATTGGTTGTGTCAAGACCTGGAGAGGGGATGGGCTTCACTAAGTTTAAAATGTGCAAGACATGCTGCATGTCATTACGACAGCCCTACAACACCATCAAGTTGGTCCTTTGAATTACAGGTATGATTCATATTTGCCAGTTGAGTTACTTGGAGCTACATGAAATAAAGTATCTTGCTGAAGGATGCAACACACTGCCAGAAATCAAACCCTTTAAACACTAAGCCATTCATTTTCATATTGTCTCCATTAGTGTCAATTTAACTGCTGTCAACCTTGACATCATACCATTAAGGTAGAAGCAATGTCTTTTAGCAGCCATGAATTGTGGCACTTGATAAAGTGGTGAGCCTGTTGGACACTGAGAATATAGCTAAACAGATTAACATTTTATCATTTGAAGACTATTTCTACATGAATTGAAATCTAGTGTGTGTGTGTTTATGTATTTCCTTCAGAAACAAATTGAGCAATTCAAACTAATCTCAAATCCATCACACTCTCTCTTCCTTTTTCTGTCTCTCACAAACACACACACATACATACACATATATGTGTATGTGTATGTGTTTGTGAGAGATATATACACACATATATATATATATACATACACATATATGTGTGTGTGTGTGTGTGTGTGTGTATATATATGATAAAGTTCAACATTGGTGAAGTCTCAGTTACACACTATTTATACAGATATAAATTTATCACACTCGGCTGCTGGCATACTCAATAAATGTATACATCATCATCATCATCATTTAATGTCCATCTTCCACGCTAGCATACGTTAGACAGGTTTGTCCCATTTAAAGGTAAGTTGGGTTGGGTGACCATGTCTCGCTCATATAGGACAGTTTCTGGCTGGTTTTCTACGGCTGGATGCCCTTCCTAGTGCCAACCGCATTTACAGTGTGTGCTGGGTGCTTTTTACTGTGTCTTTTTATGCTACCACTTTAGTGTGGGCTGGATATTTTGTGGTACCAACATAACACACACTCACACACACACACACACATAAATATATATATACATAAGAGAAAAGAGAACTCAATACCGAAGTAGAGATTCAATATTCATTTTATTTTTGTCTGATGACCCTGTGATAAACAGGCAAAACTCCAGAGTAACAACACTCACTGTTTAGTCTTAATAAAAATAAAAATATATAAATACATATACATACATGTATATATATGTGTATATACACATATATGTATACATGTATATATATGTATATATATATGTATACATGTATATATATATGTATACATACACATACATGTATATATATATATGTATACATACATGTATATATATGTGTATATACACATATATGTATACATACACATACATATATATATATATGTATACATACACATACATGTATATATATATATATATGTATACATGCATGTATATATATGAATGCAAAAAAGTAAACACAAGCAACAGGTGAAACAACACAGTCATTTGAAGAAGTATATTAGTTTAACACTTGATATAGTAGGAACAGTGTCTTTAAGTTTCAGACACTAATCCTTCATCAGAAGATAGACTGAGAAATAGGTGGACAACTGATATATATATACATATATATATGTATATTTTATTATATACATGTATGTGTATGTATACATATATATATACATGTATGTGTATGTATACATATATGTATATGTATACATATATATATACATGTATGTGTATGTATACATATATGTGTATGTATACATATATATATACATGTATGTGTATGTATACATATATGTGTATGTATACATATATATATACATGTATGTGTATGTATACATATATGTGTATATACACATATATATACATGTATGTATATGTATATATATATATTTTTATTTTTATTAAGACTAAACAGTGAGTGCTGTTACTCTGGAGTTTTGCCTGTTTATCACAGGGTCATCAGACAAAAATAAAATGAATATTGAATTTCTCGTGTATATATATGTATGCAAAAAGTAAACGCAAACAATAAGGTATATATATACATACACATGTAAATCATCATCATCATGATTTTTACGTCCGCTTTTCTATGCGTATACATGTGTGTGTGCATATAAATATATATCATCATCATCATCATCATTGTTTAATGTCCATCTACGCTAACATGGGTTGGACGGGTTTGTCCCACTTGAGGCAAGATTCGTCAGGTGACTGTGTCTCGCTCGTATAGAACTGTATTTGTATTCGGCTCAATTAATAAAAGACTCTCTAATATCTACAACTTTACATATATATATCATCATCATCATCATCATTATCATCATCATCGTTTAACGTCTATCTTCCACGCTAGCATGGGTTTAGACGGGAATTGTCCCACTTGAGGCAAGATTGGTTGTCTTGCTTGTATAGGACTGTCTGGCAGGTTTTCTACAGCTGGATACCCTTCCTAACACCAACCACGTTTACAGTGTGGTCTAGGAGGTTTTTACCGTGTTACCTACACGGCCACATTACAGCGTGGACTGTGTTTTTTTTGTCGTGACACCTACATGACCTCATTTATTTAGGACTGAACGTTGTGGTACCAACATAACTTTACAGAGAAAGGGTGGTGTAGATGGGGGTGGGGTGGGGTGTATTTTTGGTTAAGAGGTGCCTACTGACTGTAGGTTTCGCTTTGTACTTAGGCAAGGCGGGTCTTCTGTATTACTGCGTAGCGCCAAAGATCTCGGTCCAGTGACATTGTCTTGGAGAGGTGTAAGTGTATAAGGTCGGAATTTATCAAATCGTCCCAGGTTTTTCTGGGTCTGCCTACTCCGTGGCTACCGTCTATTTTGATCGCCCTGCAATTTTTTTATACAGCTGTTGTCTTTCATGCGCATCACGTGACCATACCAACATAGTCTTCTCTCGAGTAAACAGCATCTGATCCCTCTTATTCCTAATTTCTCACTTAGTTTATTTATGCTTTGCCGTTCACGTATATTACTATTACACATCCAACAGAGTATGCAAGCTTCGTTCCTCTCCAGTCTGCACACAATGCCCATGTCTCACTGCCATGTAACATTACTGTTCATAAGCAGGCATCATACAGTCTGCCTTTCATTTTTAGAGAGAAACCTTTAGTGGCCAATAGTGGTATAAGCTCTCTGAACTTTTTCCATCCCGTTCTGACTCTGGCTACTGTACTTTCAGAGCACCCTCCACCACTGCTGATTTTGTCACCCAGGTAATGGAAGGTGTCCACTATTTCTATAGAACCATCAGGGCAATGGAAGGAGCTAGTATCCTGTGGGCACTTGCTACTTATTGCACCTGAGCACCGGCCACATATAAAATCTATGTTCTTAGTTAGCTTACTTGTGATCCCACTACATCTTTTATCTTTGCATTTGGGACATAAAATGGAGTTTCTGCCTACTCCTTTCCTACACACTGAGCATGGCCATTTCCCAGAGGGGACCAGTGCCCTATTTTTCTTCCTACATACTAGAACTTTAGTTTTAGACAAATTAACTTTAAGGCCTTTTGATTCTAGGCCATGCTTCCATGTTTGGAATTTCTTCTCTAGTTCAGCCATCGATTTAGCTATGAGCGTTAGATCATCTGCATATAGAAGTTCCCATGGGCAGCCAGTCTTGAACTCCTCTGTTATAGCCTGAGGGGCAATAATAAATAGGAGGGGGCTAAGGACAGAGCCCTGATGAATGCCAACTTTTACACTAAATTTTTCACTATATTTGTTGTTAATTCTAACCTTGCTGGCTGTTTCTTTACACATGGCTTCTATAGCTCTCACAAGCCATTCATCAACACCTAGTTTTCTAAGAGCCCACCAGATAATGGAGCGGGGGACTCTGTCAAAGGTTTTCTCCAAGTCAACAAAAGCTAAGTATAGGGGTTTACTTTAGGCTAGGTACTTCTTCTGTAGTTATCATACAAGTAAAAGAGCGTCTGTGGTACTTTTACCTGACACAAACCCAAACTGCATTTCATCTAGATCAATTTGCTCTCTGATTTGTTGCGCTATAACTCTTTCTGTGACCTTCACGACCTGGTCAATTAATTTAATGCCTCTATAGTTTCCCCTATCTAGGGCATCTCCTTTACCCTTGTAGCAGTTAATGATGATGCTGCTACGCCAGCTATTTTGTATGACCCCATTCTGTATGACTTACTATTCGGGTGACCATAGTGTGTCCCACCGATCCAGATGCTTTCAGCATTTCAGCAACTATCTCCGAAGGCCCAGCTGCTTTGCCTGTCTTCATATCTTTGATTGCCTTACTTATTATACTACCTTCAACTTGCACTGCTGGTCCCTATTGGATCGATTTGGGGCAGACTATCTTTTTTCCACTTATTCTCCTCATTTAGTAGCTTCTCAAAGTGACACTTCCAAGCTACCTTCTTATCAGCGTCAGTGATGGCAAGTATGCCATCATCATTAAGGACACACTTCTCCCCGACAATATCATGGTTTTCCTTGACACATTGTCTAGCAATCCTGAACACCTCACGTTTTTGGTCCTTGCATTGTAGAACATGCTTGAACTTTCTTTCCTCTGCTTCCCTTCTTGCAAAGTACACTTGTCTCCTAGATTCCCCCCCTGGCCACTTGATAGTGTTCTCTGCTTCCCCCATCCCGCCATACTTTCCAAGCTTGCTTTTTGGTCTTGATTGACTCCTTCATGTTACTGTTCCACCACCAAGTTACTCTCCCCCTGTCTATAGGTCTGCTCCAGCCACAGATTTCATCTGTCGCCTTCAGCAGGTTAACTTTCAGGAATTCCCACTGTTCCTCTATACTGTATGTCTCTAATTGCTCTTCCTTACTGTCAAAAGTAGTACATGACAGAGCCATACCCAATGACTGGTGCAGCAGTACAATAATAAATTGCAACAAGGGCAAAGGTGATGCTCTAGAAAGGAGCAACTATAGAGGAATAAAACTAATAGACCAAGTTATGAAAGTGACAGAAAGAGTTATAATGCAGCTAATTAGGGAAAGAATCAAAATAGATCACATGCAGTTTGGTTTCCTGCTTGGGAAAAGTACTACAGATACCCTCTTTCTAGTGAGGCAACTACAAAAGAAGTTCCTAGCTAAAAATAAGTCATTATATTTAGCTTTTGTTCATCTAGAAAATATCTTCGACAGAGTCCCTCAATCTATTAACTGGTGGTCCTTAAGAAAATTAGGTGTAGAAGAATGGCTTGTGAGAGCAGTACAAGCTATGTACAGAGGAGCTGTCAGTAAAGTGAGAGTAGGTAATGAGTTTAGTGATAAATTCAAGGTAAAGGTAGGATTTCATCAAGGTTCAGTTCTTAGCCCACTGCTGTTCATCATAGTTCTTCTATGCAGATGATTTGGCCCTTATAGCTGAAGCCAAAAAAGAACTAGAAAATAAGTTCTGATTATGGAAACTGAATTTAGAATTAAAGGTCTAAGAGTAAACTTAGCCAAAACCAAAGTACTAGTGAGTAGGAAAGAAGATAGAACTATGATTCCTCCAGGAAAGTAGCCATGCTCAATGTGTAGAAAAGGAGTAGGCATAAACTCCATATGATGTACACAATGTAAATTTGGGGTACACAAAAGATGTAGTGGGATAACGAATAGACAACCAGGAAGGGAGAACTTTGCATGTAGAAGATGCACAGGAGAAATCGAGAGGAAGTGTGCATTAGTGCACCTGCTTTTGAAATTCTTGCACTTAATTCATCCTTCTGCTTTCCATCACTCATGAATATGTCCCCGAGATCAGTTCAGTGGAACTCTTTTCATATGTAGAGTACACTGCACAGGCTTCCTTGAGAAGACGAGTGTCTCAGTCACTGCAACACTGATTTTCATTCCAGCCATGCAGCACTCGGCATCAAACTTATCAAGTGCAAGTTGGAGTCCAGCTTCTGTCGATTTAAGTAACACCATGTCGTCTGCAAATTCCAGCCAACTGATTCTACACCCAACCATCGTGATATCACTTCCAACCTGCCTGCATATGTCAATCCTATTCATGTAAATTATGTATTTTAACCTTTATATATATATATATATATATATTCAGCGAGAATCGTATTTCGGCTGGTAGAAAAAGCGAAACGAAACGCAAAATCGTAGAAATGCTGGCAAGCGCTCCAATAGTTAAGAAAAACTAGAGCTAAAATAATGTCTATCTATATATCTATATCTATATATCTATCTATATAACAAAGAGGGTGTGGTAAGATACCAGGTGGACCATAATACACCAGAGTACTCAATACTTAGGGTAGTAGAGTGAGTAATAGGATCTAGCTGTCGAAACGGCTGGAGCTTAGCCGTCGGGGTCCTGACTCTTTTCATATATATATATATATATATATATATATATATATATATATATATAACTAAATTCTAGAGTGTCCGTCTCAATGGTACTAGCGGATTTTTACTTAAATTGAATTCATTAATCTATCTATATTCACCTTAATCACGGATACGCTCAACGAAACTAATCGATGTTCGTTCTAATGTATACACTGGCTAGCTTTAGTATCGACAGCTTCCAGTTGATTGAGTGACATTGTACTATTGCTTGCAGCAAAATAAAAAAAAAAACAACAAGGTTATCTCCCCTGTCATCTGTTGTGACATCATCGTGTTATTAATACAACAGAACGAAAATTATCTCACTTGATCCGCCCGAGGAAAACATTTGAAAAAATTATTGTTGTTTTGTATGTAGTTCTAAAGTATTGAAAATATTAAAATACAGTAGAAACGACTGAGTACCTGGTTAAATACTATGCAATGTTTTAAGGGCAATGGTTTGGTAGAACCCCCGTAAAAATTGCCTTGTAGTATTTCTTTTAGCTCTACATTTTGTGTTCAAATCCTACTAATGTCAACTTTGTTTTTCATCCTTCTAGGGTCGATGAAATAAACTGCCAGTCAAGCAAGGGAGTCGATATGGTCGAATTTTCCCATACCACAAATAGCTGGCATTGTGACAATGTTAGAAAGAATTATGATTTTCTATCTAAATTCTAATCCTGCCAAGTTCAACATTATATTTTCACCCTACAGAGTTGATAAAGAAGAAACAGTGAAAAGTTGATTTATCAAATATAAATGTTTGTTCTTTAAACTCTTAGAAACTTCAATAGATTTTATACTCAAACATTTGTGCATTGATGTTTTAACAATGCACACGTTAAAATGATGATGCTGGTGGTAATGTAAATTAAACACTATTTTTACACAAGAATCAGACAGACTGTTGAAGTGTTGTCTTAGACACAAATAAAGATTATACACAAATAAAGATTAACCCATGCTAACAAAGAAAATAGATGTTAAAATGATGATCATGCTGTGGCAGCTCACACATACATATACATATGAGAGTGTGTTTTTCTCTCTCTATATATATATATAATAATAATGAAATTATTGTGTACAGTGCTCAGGTGCACTACAACTCATCAAAGGTGCATGTATAGTACATAGAATAATATACAAATGTCAGGGAAATGAATAGTGTATGAGTCATGATATATATGTGTGCGTATGTATGGAGGGGGAATAGAGTCATGATATATATGTGTGCGTATGTATGGAGAGGGAATATATGGTGTAGTGTTGGCGAATCTCAGGAAGCATGGACGTTTTAAAGGATGCAGTGCCTCGACAGCTAATAACTGATGCAGGTAGTTTGTTCCATGCTTCAGCAACTCTGAGAGTGAAAAAATGTTTCCGAAAGTCATGGGAGCTGTGCTGTTTTCTGATTTGCAAGCATATCCATTGGTGTTAGACACATGGAAATGAAAAAGGTACTCAGGGTTGTTGTTTGCAAGATGGTTAATAATTTTGTGGGTGTTTACCAAGTCAGTTGCCAGACGTCGGAGCTTCAATGTATCCATTCCCAGGGAAGTAAGGCGTTCAGAGTATGGTAGATGCCTGATGGAGAGTATTCGCTTGGTTGCACGTCTCTGAACAGTTTCCTGGAGGTCAATGTTCTGAGCAAGATAGGGGTTCCAAACTGGTGATGCAAATTCTAAGTGTGGCCGCACCATAGCTATATACAGCTTTAAATAGATAGCTGGAGAGCGGCTGACAAAGGTCTTGCTAAGTGATACTAAGACACCCTCGGCCTTCTTGATAATTTTAGAGACATGCTTTGTCCAATGCAAATCGCTGTTGACGGTAATGCCCAGGTCATGTTCACAAGAAGACTTCTTGATATTAGTGTTGTGGAGGGAGTATGTGGACGCTGGGTTTTTACTACCAAAATGCATGGTGGTACACTTGTCGACAGCCAGCTTGAGTTGCCAGTTCGTGATATATATATATATATATATATATATATATATATATATAATAATAATAATAATAATAATTTCTATGATAGGAACAAGGCCAGCAATTTTTGGGGAGAGGAAAGTTGATTAAACCAACCCCATTACTTATTGGTGCTTAACTTTATCAACCCCATATGGTTGAAAGGCGAAGCTAACCTCGGCAGGATTTGAACTCAGAACATAAGGGGTAATAATAATAATTGTTTCTACTTTAGGCACAAGGCCACCAATTTTTGGGGAGGGGATAGGCGATTAAATCGACCCAGTGCATCACTGGTGCTTTATTTTATCGACCTTGTAAGGATGAAAAGCAAAGCTAACCTCTGCAGGATTTGAACTCAGAACGTATAGGGCAATAATAATAATGGTTTCTTTCATCATCATCATCATTTCATTTTACGTCCGCTTTTTCCCTGCTTGCAAGGGTGGGGCAGGAACTGATTCTGGCTTGGTTTCTACAGCTGGATGCCCTTCCTAACACCAACCTCATGAGTGCTGGGTGCTTTTTTGCCGTGGCACCTCCACGACCACTTTACAGTGGAATGATAGGGACCCCAGTCCCTATCATCTCATTCCTACAGCTGAGTAAACTGGAGCAATGTGAAATAAAGTGTCTTGCTCAAGGAAACAATACATCACCCGGTCTGAGAATTGAACTCACAACCTTTCGATTGCAAGGCCAATGCTCTAACCACTAAGCGATGTGCCTGCTTTATTAAACACAAAAGGTTTCATCAAGAAAAACATTATGACAGCTCAGGACAAAAACATCTCACTCATCTTTCAACAAATTGGAGCACTTCTTTTTCCACTCTCATTTTCCTCCTCAAGTTTAACCTGAAGAAGTTGTGGCTTTATCAAAAAGGAAAGTGCTTGTCTTTAAACCTTTCAAACATGTCCACATTACAATCTCTTTTGCCATGGCCACAAGACAGATAAAAATGGCCTGCCCTTCTTGACTAAAAGAAGGCAGCAGGACAATCTTCACAATAGACTCGGTTGATAACCAGATTTGTCCTACATGTGACAGCAGGTGTTTGACATAAACCCACAAGTCCAGTGCTCGGATACTGGACGATTGCATGCAGGACAGTTTAATCACCCTGAACGCATTATGGACAGGCCTGGCTGATGGCACTTCCATGCCTATAGAGTTTATCGCTTTCATCCGCTACTCACCCTCTATTGAATGCCAAGGTGGAGTTTTCACTGATCATATTGCTAACACCTTGGCCAAAATTTTGATCTCTGCATATAGCAGTGTTATGGGTCTAAAATTATCTCTGTTGTCTCCCTTTTCAGGTCTTTTTTCAGCAGTGCCACCACTCCAAGGCTCATAGAACTGGGAATTCTCCCGTTCTGCTGCCAGTTGCTGTAGATAACAGCCAAGAGGTCACCAAACAAGTCTGGTATGTAAACATAAAGCCCATAAAGTAGACCATTCAAGGCAGGTGATTTGCCCTTCATGCAGTCGGCTAATGCCCTGCATTTCAGCGGCTGTTATCGGCTTTTTGCAACACTCTGCCTCCATTGCTGACAACCATGGCAGTCCATCGAGATAGGCTGTGAAGTCTATCTTGCAATCCGGCCTGCCTCCGCTTCCAAGCTATCAGGCAAAGTGCCGCTGAAAAGCCACACACATCTGCTTGAGATTGAGTATCAAACACCCATGGTGTTTCAAAGATCAAATTGTGGCTTTGTTACCACCCCATGCCTTCACCTCTCGAGCCCAATGAATGGCTTTTGTCCCCTCATGTCTAAGAGCACATGCCTAGCTCTAACTATGCATTCTTTGTGCTTAGCATTGAAGAATTGGTCCAGTTTTCTAACTAGCTCTCCCTCAGCTCTAGTTTTCTCTATTGCATACCACTATTTGTTGTTGACGTTTGCTCCCCTCAACGCCTGCTTAACTAATTTGCTAAACCAGTCTCTGTAGGCTTTGTTCATTGGGAATTAGGCATTCAGCTTCCAGTAACTGAGTCTTTCCTATGATCTGGATGATGTGATGAGGTTTGTCCATTTCCACATTGGCACATTTGGAAAATCCCGTTTGTACCTGTCAGACAGTTGGAAGTGTCTGAGCAGGGTTGTGATGATTTTACACCCTCCTCCCCGATCAGCTAGCCCCACACAGTCCTAATGTGAATCTAAGATACCGTTTCAGTTGCCCATTAAGACTAAAGAGTGAGACGTTCCTAGAAAGGTTTCTAGGCATCGGAAGAAATCTTGTCTCTGTTGGAGCATAGATGGCCAATAGCCTGAAGGTGTGACCTTCTCTGCTGGTCACGTCCGGTACCACCAATTTACCCTCCAGGTCTGTATTGCGAGATCTATTCCTTTTCGGAACAATACGGCAACTCTGCCTCTAGATCTCAGATGGCTTGGAGATGCGTACACCTTGTAACCACCGAAAATGGGTGCGAAGGTTTGTGCATCGGAAACTCTGGTCTCGCTAATGGCCAGCACATCTATGTCCAGGGACCTGAGGTCATTGAGCAGGTGGCCCTGTTTCCAGGATAACCCAAGGCTACATGCATTCACACTGCCCATCTTGAGTGAGACCATGGTCGATTTTAAGGAGGAGAAAGTGGGAAAGGCCACTTACCTTAGATTTGAGGGGAGGAAGTGCAGTAGTTTCATCTTTCGGGGGTCTTTTGGTTATATATAACAAAGTGTTTGCTTGAAGCATTGTGGAATAAGAAATACAAATTTAAATAAAGTTTAAATATTTGGAAGCCCGACAATGTGTGTGAGATTAAAAGTGCTAAGGTAATAGGAGTTATAGAGAATAAAAGGACTGAGAAAAGAGTGAGAACAGTAGAATTTTACCATAGTAATTATATTGATCCCAAATTCTTTCGGATTTATCATCCATTATCAAGGGAATCCGTGGGGAGGGGCTTAGAGAGCAATCTGAGAAGAGTTGTTGATGGCTGGTAGATTTAATTTGAATGAATGAAAAAAAAAACGTTAAAGCTTAAAGTTTTGCACATATGCGTAGGGAAAAATGTGTGTGAATATGTGTATGATATATGTATGTGTTTGCGTGAATGTAAGTGTGTGTCTGTAGTGATGAACACAGATTTAATTTTAATGAATGAAAGGCAAAAACGTTAGAGTTTAATGTGAGTATGTGTATGATATATGTACGTGTGTGTGAGGGTGTAAGTGTATGTGTAGTGAGGAATGTAGATTTCAGGGTAAGGAAGTAAAAGGTCTGTGTGTAGGTGATCTGTGACATTTCTTTGTTTATTTGTCTCAGATTTTCATGCTGTTAGCATTAGTCATGTCAACTCAGGATCAAACATTCGTTAGAGCGGGCAGCTGGGATGTTGGAACGATGGTGTAGTTAGGTTAACCATTCTGGTGCACTTCTTTCCATTCTATTATTGATGGCAGGTTTTAGTCAATGGTCAAGGGGGCCTCCTTGATTCTCAGTGTGCCTATACTGCATTTGGTAGCTAAGACGGTGGTGGTTATTTTATTGTCCTGGTTTCTGCATTTGATGATGCGTTTGTGGAAGGAAGAGAAGTTGGTGTTAATGTGTTCTTTAATTCGGAGGTGTAAGGGTTGAATAGTACTGCCAATGTAGAATTGGCTGCACTTGTCACATTCTAGCCTGTACACCACGTATGTATATAGGCAACAATTAGTGC
>OZ024741.1:224364157-224366657 GCA_964016885.1 Eledone cirrhosa
CTTTGCAGCATAGAGTTACGCCCTTTACGGTCTGAGTTCAAATCCCACCAAGGTTAATTTTGCTTTTCAACCTTATGGGGTCAATAAAAAAAAGCACCAGTAATGTACTGGGGTCGATTTAATCGACTTTCCCCTTTCCCCAAATTACTGGCCTTGTGTCTATACTAGAAACAATTATTAATGTTCGGGTCATTTGCAAGTCTTTGAATTACTATGCTATATGTCAGCGATATGTGGGCTTAATTGCAGAGAATCTGTGGCTAAAAAGAAATGAAGTATGCCTGCTCCACTGGATATGTAATGTTAGTGGATATGAACAACTGCACAAGTGAACTGAGAAAAGCTGAGTTTAAGAGGAATTGAATGTAGTGTGTAAGAGAGACAATAGTGCTGGTTTGGTCATGTGATGTCTAAAGAGAGCGAGAGTTGTATTAAAAAAATGTTGAGCACTTGAAGAAGATGGTACTTTTGGTAGAGAGAGAGACCAAGGAAGACACGGGAAGAAGTTGTGAAGAATGACTTCAATAAACTAAACCCCACTAAAGAGTTGACACAGGATTGTCCTAATACAAAAGATTCACTCATCAGTACAAGCACTACAATGCTAAAAGTAAAAGTAAACACGAGGAGAAATCCCTTTAGTATGAAGTGGATGAGATACCCTCCGGTAAGACAGCATAAATATACAACGTTGCTTCTCCAGAAATATATAACAGTTTCTCTAGAAATATATAATACAATTTCTCTAGAAATATATAAGATAGCCTAAAGTATAAAGTCTGTCTCAAGTTAGAAGGCTCATTAGGTTAGTGCTTATCCCAGTTTCATGGTGTGAACCAGACGCCAGACCATCACAGGGTTAAATCCCCAGCTATTGCTAGCATTTATTTTCAGCTGACTATATGGGAGCAATATCAAATGAAGTGTTTTGCTTAAGAACACAACACACAACCCAGCCCAGGAATAAAACCCATAACATTATGATTGTATGTCTAACACCCTTATCACTAGGCCACACACCTCCACAATATGTAAGATAGGCTCTCTAGAAATATATAACATAGTTTCTCTAGAAGTACATAATCCAATTTCTTTAGAAATATATAATAGTTTCTTTAGAAACATATAACAGTTTCTCTAGTAATATATAGCAGTTTCTCTAGAGTAGTTTCTCTAGCAATATATAACAGTTTCTTTAGAAATATATAACAGTTTCTCTAGAAATATATAACAGTTTCTTTAGAAATATATAACAGTTTCTCTAGAAATATATAACAGTTTCTCTAGAGTAGTTTCTTTAGAAATATATAACAGTTTCTTTAGAAATATATAACAGTTTCTCTAGAAATATATAGCAGTTTCTCTAGAGTAGTTTCTTTAGAAATATATAACAGTTTCTCTGGAAATATATAACAGTTTCTCTAGAGTAGTTTCTCTAGAAATATACACCACAGTTTCTCTAGAAATATACAATGTAGTTTCTCTAGAAATATATAATGTAGTTTCTCTAGAAATATATAGCAGTTTCTCTAGAAATGTATATTGTAGTTTCTCTAGAAATATACACCACAGTTTCTCTAGAAATATACAATGTAGTTTCTCTAGAAATATATAATGTAGTTTCTCTAGAAATATATAGCAGTTTCTCTAGAAATGTATATTGTAGTTTCTCTAGAAATATACACCACAGTTTCTCTAGAAATATACAATGTAGTTTCTCTAGAAATATATAATGTAGTTTCTCTAGAAATATATAGCAGTTTCTCTAGAAATGTATATTGTAGTTTCTCTAGAAATATACACCACAGTTTCTCTAGAAATATACAATGTAGTTTCTCTAGAAATATATAATGTAGTTTCTCTAGAAATATATAGCAGTTTCTCTAGAAATGTATATTGTAGTTTCTCTAGAAATATACACCACAGTTTCTCTAGAAATATACAATGTAGTTTCTCTAGAAATATATAATGTAGTTTCTCTAGAAATATATAGCAGTTTCTCTAGAAATGTATAAGTTTCTTTAGACATATATAACAGTTTCTCTGGAAATATATAACAGTTTCTCGAGAAATATACAGCATAGCCACTCTAGGAATATATAAAATACTTCATTTAGAAATATATAACATAGTTACTTCAGAAATATATAGCATACAAAGTTTTCTTTCTTCAGATGCAAATGCAATTCCATTTTGCTCTCATCTTGTAAAGATTACTCTTGGTCTGTTAGAAAGAGCAGCCTATATCAAAATCTTATTCTACTATCTTTAACTCTTTAACATTTAAATCAGCTGTATCCAGCCAGAAGTTTTTCACCTCTTTCTGTTCAAATTGGCTGTGACCAGCAGCTCATACTTATGTTAAGGTATTGTTCTCATAATAAATAACATCAACATCTCGTAGATTGGATATTATGTAAGATAATTATGTGAGGGAAAGCCTTTAACAATTGTAAATATAGAGTAATATAAATGCTAAAGAGTTAAATAAAGGAAACAG
>OZ024741.1:224376657-224379157 GCA_964016885.1 Eledone cirrhosa
TCCCTTATATACTGGCCACGGGGAAGTAACTCCAATTAGTTTTTTTCTCCCCGGGCAAAGAGGTGCTAGTCGCTACACTATTGGCATTGAAATTTTCATTGTCATCAATGGCATTGCTGACACCATCATCATCATTGTCATCTTTGAAGTCATCATCATTGTCATCCTTGTCGTCATTATCATCTCCACCCACATGACCACAGCTACTTCATCATTTTGACCAGCATCCCCACCACAACCATCACTGCCACCGCCACTGGGGTTCTTTTTATTGTTGTACCAGTATGATCATCTTATAGGGTAGATTGGGTGCTTTTTGTCATAGTACTAGCATGACAACCATTTGAAGGTGGGTAGGGTGCTTTTTGTTGTAGCACTAGTATGATAACCTTACAGGGTGCTTTTTGTTGTAGCACTACTATGACAACCTTACAGGGTCCTTTTTGTTGTAGCACTAGTATGACAACCTTACAGGGTCATTTTTTGTTGTAGCACTACTATGACAACTTTACAGGGTGCTTCTTGTTGTAGCACTAGTATGACAACCTTACAGGGTGCTTTCTGTTGTAGCACTAGTATGACAACCTTACAGGGTGCTTCTTGTTGTAGCACTACTATGACAACCTTACAGGGTGCTTCTTGTTGTAGCACTACTATGACAACCTTACAGAGTAGACTGGGTGCTTTTTGAAGGCGGTGAATTGGCAGTATCGGTATGGGGTTGGATGCCATGCTTTGCAGCATAGAATTACGGCCCTTTATGATCTGAGTTCAAATCCCACTGAGGTTAACTTTGCCTTTCATCCTTACGGAGTCGATAAAATAAAGCACCAGTAACGTACTGGGGTCGATTTAATCGACTTTCCCCTCCTCCCAAATTACTGGTCTAGTGCCTATACTAGGAATCATTATTAAATAAGGTGGTGGATTGGCAGTATCGGTAGAGGGTCGGATGCTATGCTTTGCAGCATAGAGTTACGGCCCTTTACCTTCTGAGTTCAAATCCAAAGTTAACTTTGCCCTTCATCCTTACGGGATCGATAAAATAAAGTACCTGTAATGCACTGGGGTAATTGCTGGCCTTGTGCCAAAAGTAGAAAGAATTATTAAATATCTGTTTCCTCCTGCCCACCTGGGCCAAATAGGCTGTCACAATCTGAGACTTGGCCAGACAGGATAGCACTTTAAGTTCATACTGTTTTTGTTTTGGCATAGCCTACATGGCTGGATGCTCTTCCGAACCCCTGTGAAGCATTTTATCATGGTACAAGGTGGAAATATTGGACTTTCCATCTTGGCATGGGTAGGATGGGGAGGGGTGTCATCTGTCTTTGTATGTTGGTATGGGTTGGGTTGGGCTGGGTTAGGAGGGGATAAAGATGGGGCTGCTTTTCCATGATGGAACATTGTACAAGCTGGGGAGCTGTCTTTCTATGCTGGTAGGTGTTCTTGTTGGCTGCGCAAGTTGTGTATGAAGGAAGTGAGTGGTGGAGGATTAAGATAGGATCTTAGATAATGAGGGTGTAAGGATGGGTGAGTGTTAAAATGGGAGAGGTGTATGATTGAGATTGGTGCAGACTACTGTCCTATCCGTGCTTGTTTCATCCTGTATGCATGGGAAGGCAGATCTTATGCTGTATGACATGTCACCAGAGAACTTGATCCAGTGACACCTTTGAGAGGTTTAATTGTGTGAGATCAGCTTTTACCACATCACCCCAAGCTTTCCTAGGTGTTCCTCTTCCATAGTTTCTATCAACTACACATTTTTATGCCGCTGTCATCCTCCATATGTATTACATGTCCAAACCACTGCAGTCTTATCTCCTGCACACTGCATCTGGCCCCTTTTATGCTCAGTTTCTTTCTCAATGCATTGATGCTTCATCACTCATGTACACTGCTATTACACATCCATTGGAGTATGCACATCTTATTTCTTTCAATCTTCATAGGTCCTCTGCACACAGAGCCCAAGACTCACATACATGCAGCATTGCTGTTTGTATACAAGCATCATACAATCTGCCTTTCATTTTGAGGGAAAAACCTTTTGTCACTAGCAGTGATAGTAGATTCTGGAACTTTTTCCAGCTTGTTCCCACTCTGACTACTGTGTTTTCAGAACACCCCCTGCTAATTTGGTCGCCCAGATAACAGAAACTGTCAACTACTTCTAGGGAGCTCTCTGAGCATATATGTATATATCTTATATAATCGAATATCAGCTGACCTATTTTTTATCTGAGAAATGGGCAAAAAGCCAAACCCCATATATAAGCTGAAACAACTAATCAACACATATTTAAATGGCATGGTTTTGAAATACTCATGAGTATAAAATATATTTATGAAGTTTTAATATTTTGCTGTTTAAAATGTTTTAAGTGTCATTTAAAGAATAGTTTTTGTTTCACAACTCCATTACATAATCCTTTTTTATCATTTCATCTGTTTTATAAAGTTTCAGGTTTCTTGAATTTTTGTTTAATTCTAGCTA
>OZ024741.1:224384157-224389157 GCA_964016885.1 Eledone cirrhosa
ACAATGTTGACCAATAAGCACCACTACAACCAGCACTAACAACAACACTAACATCAATATTACCCACCACCACCACCACCACTGCCACCGTCACCACCACCACCACCACCGCCACTTCCACCACCACCACCACCACCACCACTGCCACCACCACCACCACCACCACTGCTATGACCACCATCATCACCAGTATGAACACAACTAAAACCATCACCACCACCACTACCACTACAACCACCTCCACCACCACCACAAACACCACCACCAGCACCACCAGCACCACCAGCACCACAAACACCACCACCTCTACCACCACTACTACCACCACCACCACCACAAGCACCACCACCACCACCACCACCACCGCCACCACCATCATCACCAGTGTGAACACCACTAAAACCACCATCACCACCACCACTACCACTACAACCACTTCCACCACCACACCACAAACATCACCACCAGCACCACCAGCACCACAAACACCACCACCTCTACCACCACTACTACCACCACCACCACCACAAGCACCACCACCACCACCACTGCTATGACCACCATCATCACCAGTATGAACACCACTAAAACCACCACCACCACCACCACTGCTATGACCACCATCATCACCAGTATGAACACCACTAAAACCACCACCACCACCACTACCACTACAACCACCTGCACCACCACTACACCACAAACACCACCACCAGCACCACCAGCACCAGCACCACCAGCGCCACACCACAAACACCACCACCTCTACCATCACTACTACCACCACCATTACTACAAATTGTACCAAACTGCCTGGAACTGCCCTGGCTATACAATGCAAAACTGTTTTAAAGAGTATATTTTTTATCTAAAACTCTTCCACAAAACAACAACAACAACAACAACAACAACAACAACAACAACAACAACAACAGCAGCAGCAACAACAACAACAACAGCAGCAACAACAACAACAACAGCAGCAGCAGCAGCAACAACAACAGCAACAACAACAACAACATAGAGTAAAATGAATAGCATTAGTCGAAGCTTAACATTTGAACATTTCTCATTTTTCCAGTAAGGATGAGAGACAACTCCAGACAAGTTTCTGCTTCATTGAATCTTATCAGTAAAGAAATATACAAATATGTAAATTCACTTACTAGTTTGTTCACTTCAACATTGACAAATTACAGTGAGGTTATACTGATCGATGATGCTGAATGAAACACAATCATGTCTAGAGGGTTGTCTCTCTTAATTGCAGGAAAAAACTATTAAAAAAATACCCCCTCCCCCCTCAAAAAAAGAAAAAGAAAAAAGAAAAAAGAAAAAAGAAAAAAGAAAAAAGAAAAAAGAAAAAAGAAAAAAGAAAAAAGAAAAAAGAAAAAAGAAAAAAGAAAAAAGAAAAAAGAAAAAAGAAAAAAGAAAAAAGAAAAAAGAAAAAAGAAAAAAGAAAAAAGAAAAAAGAAAAAAGAAAAAAGAAAAAAGAAAAATAGTAGTTCATGGTTGATATTGTTTTTTTGATTTTTTTTCCTCACTGAATATTTTATTTTGTTTCTTCCTTTGAATGGTCTCTGCTTTTAAATATATTGACATCGAATTACTTTCTTGTTCTCGGAATAAGTTATGATGGAGAATTTGGCTGCTGTTAGCTGCAATGGTAGCTGGAAATATAGGGCTTTGACGATAGAAACTACACACACACACACATATATATATGCTAATAGATATCACTTTCAAAATTTATATCCAAAACATAATTGTTTTGTCTGACGAACGAGGTGGATGTTTCTTGCAAGAATCATCTAGTTTCTTGAAACCTATGAAATAATTATATTGTGTTGTTTATTATGTAATTAAATCATCATCATCATCATCATCATTTTACGTCTGCTTTTCCCTGCTTGCAAGGGTGGGACGGGTCCTATTCAGCACAGCATCTCTCCACTTGTCACGGTCCTTTGTCATCTCCACCGTGAGCTTCAGCGATCTAAGGTCTGGTCTCACCACCTCCGCCCATGTTTTTCGTGGTCTACCTCTACTGCGTCTTCCTTCAACTGGCATTTCCTGGCACTTCTTTACCCATCAGTCATCCTCCATGCGCATCACATGTCCATACCATTGCAGTCTCCTCTCTCGCACACTACAATTTATCCCTCTCAGACACAGTTTCTCTCTCAACACTCAATGCTCGGCCATTCACGCACATTGACATTGCACAACGGAGCATGCTTGCCTCATTTCTCTCCAACCGTCGCATATCCTCTTTGTGTGTGTGTGTGTATATGTATGAGTGTGTATATGTAGTTGATGCTTTTATATACTTATGTAAGAATGTAATTGAATGTACGTATAGATGCGCGCATGTATTTTTATGTGTGTGTACATGTATGTATATTTAAATGTGTGTGTACATGTATATATATATATATATTTTTTTTTTCCCGTTATAAGATGTTATTTTAACTCAGTCTCACTTTCATTTTTAATAGATATTTATTTCAAATCTTGTATCCAAAACATAACTATTTCATCTGATGAACGAGCTGGACGTTTCTGTTAGGATCGTAATGGCAATGGAATAATTATATCATATTGTTTATTATGTAATTAAATATCTCTGTACTATTATAGAGTAGTCTTCTTTCCTTTACCTTTTCTACAGAAATACTTAACACACACACACACACACATATATATATATATATATAGTGGTAAAACACCGGGAGGATATATCCGTAGTAACTTATATAGCTAGTATAAAGCTAGTTCCATATTGTATTAGCAAACCAGAGTCTCCTGTTGAAGATCTGTTGGGTGAAACACATGTCCTTGAAGATGGTTTGCTAATACATTGTGGAACTAATTAACTATATATATAATTACCATCATCATCATCATCATCGTCATCATCGTTTTACGTCCATTCTTCCACGCTAGCATGGGTCAGACGGGTTGTCCTGTGGTGGGCAGTAGCCGGTCGGCTGACCATGTCTTGCTGATACGGGAACTGATTCTGGCTTGATTTCTACAGCTGGATGCCCTTCCTAACACCAACCTCATTTACAGTGAGTGCTGGGTGATTTTTTTCCGTGATGCCTACATGTCCACTTTACAGTGGGAGGAGGTGGGGGCATATTGTCTATATGCTTCAGCTTTGGCTTGTACTTGTGCGGGGGTTGGGTCTTCTGTATTACTGCGTGATGCAAGAGGTCACGGTCGTGTGTCATCGCCTTTGAGAGGTGTAATTGGGTAAGGTCGGCTTTTATCGCCTCATCCCAAGTCTTCTTGATTCCTCTTATACTCAGTCTCTCTCTCAATTCGTTTATGCTTTGCCGTTCACGTATATTACTATTACACATCCATCAGAGCATGCAGGCTTCGTTTCTTTCTAATCTAGGCAAGTCTTCTACAGACAGTGCCAAGGTCTCACTACCATGTAACATTGTTGTTACATCTCTTGTGTACCCATTGTTTGCATTTGGGGCAGAGGATGGAGTTCCTACCACCTACATCTTTCCTACATACTGAGCAAGGCTATTTCCCTGAGGGGATCTGGGTTCTGTTTTCTCGTCTACTTACAAGGACCTTAGTCTTTGTCAGGTTGACTTTCAGACCCCTTCTTTCTAGTTCATGCTTCCATGTTTGGAATTTCTTCTCTAGTTCTACCATAGATTCAGCTATAAGTGCAAGGTCATCTGCATACAGGAGTTCCCATGGGCATCCTGTCTTAAACTCCTCTGTTATTGCCTGCAAAACTATGAGGAACAGGAGAGGGCTAAGAACAGAGCCCTGGTGGACACCAACCTGTATGGTAAATTCCTCGCTATACTCATTGTTAATCCTAACTTTGCTGACTGCTCCCCTATACATGGCTTGTACAGTTTTCACAAGCCATTCATCTACTCCTAGTTTTCTAAGAGCCCACCAGATTATAGCACGTGGAACTCTGTCAAAGGCTTTCTCCAGATCGACGAATGCCAGGTAGAGTGGCTTACTTTTAGCTAGGTACTTTTCCTGTAACTGCCTCACAAGGAAGAGGGCATCAGTGGTGCCTCTTCCTGGCACAAACTCAAATTGCATCTCATCTAGTTTCACTCGGTCCCTAATCAACTGTGTATAACTCTTTCTGTTATTTTCATGACCTGGTCCATCAGCTTTATACCACTATAGTTTCCTCTATCTAGTGCATCACCTTTACCTTTGTAGCAGTTGACAGTGATGCTACTGCACCAATCTTTTGGTATGACACCAAGTATTACCTGGTTAACAATACGTGTGGTTATGGTGTGACCTACCGACCCAGATGCCTTCAACATCTCGGCAGCTATACCCGATGGACCGGTTGCCTTCCCCATCTTCATATCTTTGATTGCCTTACTTACTACGTTGCAGCTGACTTGTACTGCCGGCCCCTCTATAGGGTCTACTTGGGGTAGAGTCTCTTCTTCCCATGCATTCTCACTTGTGAGGGCAAGCTCACCTTTATCATTCCGGTTACACTTCTCTCCAATGACATCACAATTCTCTCTGACACACTGCCTCACAATCTTGAACACCTCCTGTTTCTGGTCCTCACGTTGCAAGACATGCTTGAATTTTCTAACCTCTGCTTCCCTTTTAGCTAAGTATACTTGTCGCCTAGCTTCCCTCCTGGTCTCTATGTAACGTACCCTGCTTCCCCCGTTCTTCCATTCTTTCCATGCCTGTCTCTTAGCCTTAACTGCCTCATCTACCTTATATATATAAATCAGTTCCTATATGAGCAAGGCATGGTCAGCCGACCAGACACTGCCCACAACAGGACAACCCGTCCTACCCATGCTAGCGTGGAAGAACGGACGTAAAACGGTGATGATGATGATGATGATGATATATATATATATATATATATATATAGCTATAGATATAGATATGTAAAATCCCAACCGCAGTGCCAAACGGTTTCGGCTGAACTGCTTGGCACCGCGGTCGGGGTTTATATATCTCTATTA
>OZ024741.1:224394157-224421657 GCA_964016885.1 Eledone cirrhosa
CTCTACTTACCACTACACCTCTACTTGCCACTACTCCTCTACTTACCTCTACTTATCTCTACTTACCTCTACGTACCACTACACCTCTACTTACCTCTACTTACCACTACACCTCTACTTACCTCTACTTACCACTACACCTCTACTTACCACTACACTTCTACTTACCACTACACCTCTACACCTCTACTTACCACTACACCACTACACCTCTACTTACCACTACACCTCTACCCACCACTACACCTCTACTTACCACTACACCTCTACTTACCACTACACCTCTACACCTCTACTTACCACTACACCACTACACCTCTACTTACCACTACACCTCTACCCACCACTACACCTCTACTTACCACTACACCACTACACCTCTACTTACCACTACACCTCTACTTACCACTACACCTCTACACCTCTACTTACCACTACACCTCTACCCACCACTACACCTCTACTTACCACTACACCACTACACCTCTACTTACCACTACACCTCTACTTACCACTACACTTCTACTTACCACTACACCACTACACCTCTACTTACCACTACACCTCTACTTACCACTACACCTCTACTTACCACTACACCACTACACCTCTACTTACCACTACACCTCTACTTACCACTACACCTCTACTTACCACTACACTTCTACTTACCACTACACCACTACACCTCTACTTACCACTACACCTCTACCCACCACTACACCTCTACTTACCACTACACCTCTACTTACCACTACACTTCTACTTACCACTACACCTCTACACCTCTACTTACCACTACACCACTACCCACCACTACACCTCTACTTACCACTACACCTCTACTTACCACTACACCTCTACACCTCTACTTACCACTACACCTCTACCTACCACTACACCTCTACCTACCACTACACCTCTACTTACCACTACACCTCTACTTACCACTACACCTCTACTTACCACTACACTTCTACTTACCACTACACCTCTACACCTCTACTTACCACTACACCACTACACCTCTACTTACCACTACACCTCTACCCACCACTACACCTCTACTTACCACTACACCTCTACTTACCACTACACCTCTACTTACCACTACACCTCTACCCACCACTACACCTCTACTTACCACTACACCTCTACTTACCACTACACCTCTACTCACCACTACAGCTCTACTTACCACTACACCTCTACTTACCTCTACTTACCACTACACCTCTACTTACCTCTACTTACCACTACACCTCTACTTACCTCTACTTACCACTACACCTCTACTTACCACTACACCTCTACTTACCACTACACCTCTACCCACCACTACACCTCTACTTACCTTTACACCTCTACCCACCACTACACCTCTACTAACCACTACACCTCTACCCACCCTACACTTCTACTTACCACTACACCTCTACTTACCACTACACCTCTACTTACCACTACACTTCTACTTACCACTACACCTCTACACCTCTACTTACCACTACACCACTACACCTCTACTTACCACTACACCTCTACCCACCACTACACCTCTACTTACCACTACACCTCTACTTACCACTACACCTCTACTTACCACTACACCTCTACCCACCACTACACCTCTACTTACCACTAGACCTCTACTTACCACTACACCTCTTCTTACCACTACACCTCTACTTACCACTACACCTCTACTTACCACTACACCTCTACCCACCACTACACCTCTACTTACCACTACACCTCTACTTACCACTACACCTCTTCTTACCTCTACTTACCTCTAATTACCTATACTTACCACTACACCTCTACTTACCACTACACCTCTACCCACCACTACACCGCTACCTACCACTACACCTCTACTTACCACTACACCTCTACTTACCTCTACACCTCTACCCACCACTACACCTCTACTTACCACTACACCTCTACTCACCACTACACTTCTACCCTCCAGTACACCTGTACCCACCACTACACCTCTACTTACCATTACACCTCTACCCACCACTACACCTCTACTTACCACTACACTTCTACCCACCACTACACCTATACTTACCACTACACCTATACTTACCACTACACCTCTACTTACCTCTACTTACCTCTACTTACCACTACACCTCTACTTACCTTTACACCTCTACCCACCACTACACCTCTACTTACCACTACACCTCTACCCACCACTACACCTCTACCGACCACTACACCTCTACTTACCACTACACCTCTACCCACCACTACACCTCTACATACCACTACACCTCTACTTACCACTACACCTCTACCGACCACTACACCTCTACTTACCTCTACTTACCACTACACCTCTACTTACCACTACACCTCTACCGACCACTACACCTCTACTTACCACTACACCTCTACTTACCACTACACCTCTACTTACCACTACACCTCTTCTTACCTCTACTTACCTCTACTTACCTATACTTACCACTACACCTCTACTTACCACTACACCTCTACTCACCACTACACCTCTACTTACCACTACACCTCTACTTACCACTACACCTCTTCTTACCTCTACCCACCACTACACCTCTACCCACCACTACACCTCTACTTACCTCTACACCTCTACCCACCACTACACCTCTACCCACCACTACACCTCTACTTACCACTACACCTCTACTTACCACTACACCTCTACTCACCACTACACCTCTACTTACCACTACACCTCTACTCACCACTACACCTCTACTTACCACTACACCTCTACTTACCACTACACCTCTACTTACCACTACACCTCTACCCACCAGTACAACTCTACCCACCACTACACCTCTACTTACCACTACACCTCTACCCACCAATACACCTATACTTACCACTACACCTCTACCCACCAATACACCTATACTTACCACTACACCTCTACTTACCTCTACTTACCTCTACTTACCACTACACCTTTACTTACCTCTACATTTCTATCCACCACTACACCTCTACTCACCACTACTCCTCTACTTACCACTACACCTCTACTTACCACTACACCTCTACCCACCACTACACCTCTACCTACCACTACACCTCTACACCTCTACTTACCTCTACACCTCTACCCACCACTACACCTATACACCTCTACTTACCACTACACCACTAAACCTCTACTTACCACTACACCTCTACTACCTCTACACCTCTACCCACCACTACACCTCTACTTACCACTACACCTCTACTTACCTCTACTTACCACTACACCTCTACTTACCACTACACCTCTACCCACCACTACACCTCTACTTACCACTACACCTCTACCCACCACTACACCTCTACTTACCACTACACCTCTACTTACCACTACACCTCTACCCACCAATACACCTCTACTTACCACTACACCTCTACTTACCTCTACTTACCTCTACTTACCACTACACCTCTACTTACCACTACACCTCTACTTACCACTACACCTCTACTTACCTCTATATACCTCTACTTACCTCTACACCTCTACTTACCACTACACCTCTACTTACCACTACACCTCTACCCACCACTACACCTCTACCCACCACTACACCTCTACCCACCACTACACCTCTACTTACCACTACACCTCTACCCACCACTACACCTCTACTTACCACTACACCTCTACCCACAACTACACCTCTATTTACCACTACACCTCTACTTACCACTACACCTCTACTTACCACTACACCTCTACTTACCTCTACTTACCTCTACTTACCTCTACTTACCACTACACCTCTACCCACCACTACACCTCTACTCACCACTACACCTATACTTACCCCTACACCTCTACTTACCACTACACCTCTACTTACCACTACACCTCTACCCACCACTACACCTCTACTTACCACTACACCTCTACCCACCACTACACCTCTACTTACCACTACACTTCTTCTTACCACTAAACCTCTACCCACCACTACACCTCTACTTACCACTACACCTCTACCCACCACTACACCTCTACTTACCATTACACCTCTACTTACCTCTACTTACCACTACACCTCTACATACCATTACACCTCTACTTACCTCTACCTACCTCTACTTACCACTACACCTCTACCCATCACCACACCTCTACTCACCACTACACTTCTACTTACCACTACACCTCTACCCACCACTACACCTCTACTCACCACTACACCTCTACTTACCACTACACCTCTACCCATCATTACACCTCTACTTACCACTACACCTCTACCCACCACTACACCTCTACTTACCACTACACCTGTACCCACCACTACACCTCTACCCACCACTACACCTCTACTTACCACTACACCTCTACCCACCACTACACCTCTACTTACCACTACACCTGTACCCACCACTATACCTCTACTTACCACTACACCTCTACTTACCACTACACCACTACACCTCTACTTACCACTACACCTCTACCCACCATACACCTCTACTTACCACTACACCTCTACTTACCACTACACCTCTACTTACCACTACACCTCTACTTACCACTACACCTCTACTTACCACTACACCTCTACCCACCATACACCTCTACCCACCCTACACCTCTACTTACCACTACACCTCTACTTACCACTACACCTCTACTTACCTCTACACCTCTACTTACCACTACACCTCTACTTACCACTACACCTCTACTTACCACTACACCTCTACTTACCACTACACCTCTACTTACCACTACACCTCTACTTACCACTACACCTCTACTTACCACTACACCTCTACTTACCACTACACCTCTACTTACCACTACACCTCAACAACAAACAATATTCCACTCTATTTCACACATTTCTCCATTTAGCCATTTATTTGTTTATTTATTTATTTGTTTGTTTGTTTGTTTATATATATATTTATTATCTTCAGCACAGAGAACTTTCTAGAAGACATATACTCCTTTTTCTCTCTTTCTCCCTCCCTATCTCTTTCACTGACACCTTACCCTCTCCCTATCTATCTTTCTTTCTTTACTCCTTTCTCTCTCTCTCCATATATATATATATACACATACGTACACACACACATATATACATATATGCACACTCATACACACACATATATACATATCTCTCTCTCTCTATATATATATATATCCCCGCTCTCACTCTTCCTCTCTTGACACTCATGCTCTCTCACTACTCCTCTTTCTATTTCAGTCTTCCTTCTCTCTCTCTCTTTCTTTCTTTCTCTCTTCCTTTCTTTCTTTCTTTCTTTCTTCCTCAGTCCCTCTCTCTTGCCCTCTTACTACCTTCACCTCCTCCTATCCTCCTCCATTATCTCCACCATTACTGACATCTTTGCTATTTCCTCTGTCCTGCCACCTGCCAATTTGGATGGCTTTCCAGGTTTAGAAATAGTTGTTTTGTAAAGGAAACTAATTATTTTACTTTGGAATTTGAAAAATTTTCTCCCAAGAGAATCGGTTTAAAGGAATTAAAGTTGGCCTGCAAATTTTCCTTGACATGAGAAATAATTCAGCTGTAATGCCTGGTGGTAGTTGGTGAGGGTAATGGCAGGGAGTTGTGT
This sequence comes from Eledone cirrhosa, assembly GCA_964016885.1. Taxonomy (NCBI): domain Eukaryota; kingdom Metazoa; phylum Mollusca; class Cephalopoda; order Octopoda; family Eledonidae; genus Eledone; species Eledone cirrhosa. The sequence continues at coordinate 224,399,771 of OZ024741.1, forward strand.
GTGTGTGTGTGTGTGAGTGAGAGAGAAAGGGGAGAGGCTGATAAAGATGACACCTTGTGTGTACACACCCACACACTCATATATATATAAATGCATATATACATGTGTGCGCTTGCACACACACACATATGTACATGTACAGACATGATCATATGTATGTGTGCATGAGCATATATCATCATCATCATCATCATTGTAACTTAACATTCGTTTCCCTGTTAGCACGGGTTGGACAGGTCCTCACAGACCGAGTCAGTACTCAAGCAATACCATTGATCTTTCAGATAGACTGGAGGCTTGCATCTTACTCACATACATCCCTGCACACCACTGAGTGCTCAGATGGGGTGGTGGCTCTCATTTCACCCACATACACTTCTGCGTTCTACCAAGTGTATATTATTATGGCACCAGTACTAAAGAGGTCGTCATGTCTTTGACATAGCTGAAGAATCCTCATCTCCAGGTTTGGCAAGTGAGAGCCATGTTACTTCATTCTTGCACATCATCATCATTTTACATCTGCTTTTCCCTGCTTGCAAGGGTGGGGTGGGAACCGATTCTGGCTTGATTTCTACAGCTGGATGCCCTTCCTAACACCAACTTCATTTACAGTGAGTGCTGGGTGCTTTTTTGCCATGGCACCTCCACGACCACTTTGCAGTGGAATGATAGGGACCCCAGTCCCTATAATCTCATTTCTACAGCTGAGTAAACTGGAGCAATGTGAAATAAAATGTGTTGCTCAAGGAAACAACACATCACCTGGTCTGAGAATTGAACTCACAACCTTTCGATTGCAAGGCCAATGCTCTAACCACTAAGCCATACATATGTATGTATTCCTTGGGCAAGAAGACACTAATCCTCATAACGTACCGCATCCATTTCTTTATTATAAACCCTTTCATTTCTGTATTTCTAATGAAATATACTGCAAATGTGTTTCAACTAATTTTGAAAAGAACTAAAAATTTGGAGGATTTTAATAAAATCAACTTGTCTGGTACTTTATCTTATTGACCCCAGAAAGATGAAAGGCAAAGTTGAACTTGGCAGAATTTAAACTCAGAGTCAAATGTTAAGGCCCAGAAAAAATTCTGCAGTGGAATTTTTATCCAAACTCTAGAATCGCAGCCCCAGCCAGTAGGGCTGGACTGAGGGGATGGCAAAAGGCTGGGGAGCATGACAAACTTCTCATTCTGTGGGGTTAAGCCCCTCATCTGGGATGCCACATGACGTGATACCTACTCAAGAGGCAACCTAGTGCCTTCAGCTACCATCCCAGGCTCTGCTGCCCACCAAGCTGAAGAGGGCAAACTGTTTATGTATTGGCCACTCTTAGATAGGTTTGTGGTAGAACATGTAGCAGTAGAGACTTCCGGCATTCTTGCCTCCACACCACATCGCTACTCATTGCTTTCGGAGCAGATTTGGCTGCCTGCAGGTCTGAGCCAAATGAGGTGGAATGGCTCATCCAGTGCATCTCCCTTCAGGGCAATGCATTCTTTATCCTGTCGGCTGGGACCCAGAGGCAGAGGGTAAGTTAGTTAGTAGTGGAGGATACTTGTTCGGATGTCACTTTCACGTATGTATTGAGTGCCTTTTTGAATCCATTCATTTCATATATTCTACCAATCCACCAATGATAATAATAAAAATAATAATAATGATGGCATTGTTGATGATGATGGTGATGATGATGATGATTATGATGATGATGGTGATGATGATGATGATGATGATGATGATGATGATGATGATGATGATGATGATGATGGCCATGATGATGTGATGATGATGATGATGGTGATGATGATGGTGATGATGATGATGGCAATGGTGATGATGATGATGATCTGACGATGCTGGTGATGATGATGGTGATGATGATGGTGATGATGAGGATGAGGATGATGATGGTGATGGTGGTGGTAATGATGATGATGATGATGTGACAATGCTGGTAATGATGATGATGATGATGGTTCCTCAGATTAAGGGATCACAAACACATTCCAATGCCAATAAAGAATTAAAGAAACAATTCTTGTTTGATCGGGTTTTATTGGTTATTGATACACATATCAGTGAGTATAGTGATGGGGGTGGTGGTGAGTAAGGAGAATTCCACAGAATGAGGTTATGGAAAGCAAGAGAGAGAGGAGGGGAGTGAGAAAGAGTGAGAAAGAGATAATGAAAGAGAGAGAAAGAGAGAAAGAGAGATAGAGAGATAGAGAGATAGATAGAGAGAGAGAGAGAGAGAGATAGAGAGAGAGAGAGAGTGTGAGAGAGAGAGAGAGAGAGAGAGAGAGAGAGAGAGAGAGAGAGATGGAGAGATAGATAGATAGAGAGAGAGATAGAGAGGGATGGATAGATAGATAGATAGATATGTTTCTTTATTAGCCACAGGGGCACAAAAGAAGGGGACAAATACAAAGGGGGAAGTTTACATACAATAAAAACGTGTAAAATATTATCACAAATGCAATTAAAAAAATTAGTCGATTTTCCCCAATAGGGGGACACATTACATATGGGTAACACATACGCACAAAAAAATGTGCAACCCTCATCTCCAGGAGTATGAAGAGTTTGTACTCCTCTCCTCCTCCTTTTCCTCAACCTACAGGCTGATATAGAGAGAAGGCCCATTCACTCGGGCCATTCTCGCCACTTTCACCCACCTTTCATAAAACTTGCTGGGGTAGAGCACCTCTCTCTCCATCCTGATTCTTCTTCAAAAGTGGTATTTGAAAAAAAGAATCAGTTGTTGGCCGGAGAGAAAGGTGTCTGACCTCAGCCCTTTCAACCTTGTCCACCATACAACCTCTTTCACCATAGCTATCACACAAAGGAAAACCACCTCTCCTTCGTTTTTGAAGGAGGGTGGCGGTTTGATCATGACAATGGATGGACTCGGTGGTCAACCGGATTGGTACCACCCGCGATAATAGTCGTTCTACATAGCCCCCACAGGTCGGTGACGCCCGGGAAGTGTATGAATGCGTGCGTGACGGTTTCTTTGTCTCGCACGCACCTCGGACAGATCTTTTTTGCAGGGTCCCTGCCCGGGCGCCCATGTCTGTAGAGCTTGTCTCAAACTGGTAGAGCTCCTCGGTAGCACTGCCAGGCCAGAGACTTTTGGAAGTTGTCCATTGGTCCCGGGCGGAAGGTCCTACCGAACAGACTGGCCAGTTCATCTTCCTCTACGCCCAGAGTTTCACTGAGCACGTCGTTGCACTTGCTGCGGATCAACCCTCTATAGAATGACGAAGTGGAGTCTCCACTGGGTCCACCTGCCAGAGGGCTGTGAGTGCCTGAGCACATTCGATGTGCCAGTCGCCCATTTTCCTCGGTCTTTGCTTGACCCAGGACTGCAGCTTGGTCAGCAAAGACAAGTCGTGGGAAGGCTCGCCTCACGAATGGGGCCCACACTGGTTGTCCGGTGAGGAATACATATAGATGCCGCAGCCTGAGCGTATGTTTGCGCATCGTCAGCCACGGCATCCTCAACCTCCGTTGGAAGGGCGTTAGCAGCAAATGGATCTTCTCACCAAAGGAGCCCGCCTCTTCCAAAGGAATTGGAAGAGCGCGTGCTCCATTTTGGCGAGCGTTTTGGCTGGACAAGGCATGACGGTCAAGCGGTAGTAGATGGCGGACGCTATAAAAGTGTTCGCCACCTCCGCTTGACCTTTCAAGGATAGTTTGCACTCGGCCCACTTCTGGGTGAGTGTAAACACCTTGGCCGACACCTCGTTCCAGTTCTTCTCCACCTGGAGGTCTGGACCAAACCAGACCCCGAGCAGCTTTACTGGTCCTTCCGTCCAGCGTCTGACGACGCCATCGGAAGGCATCGGTTTGCCTCTCCACGATCCGAGTTGCAAACCGATGGACTTGTCCCGGTTCAGCTTTGCTCCTGTGAACCTTTCGTATTCCTTCAGTAAGGTGCTGACTTCCTCGATTTGCGAGGCGTTCAACACCATTACTGTCACGTCATCGGCGTAGGCCGACGCCGCTTTCCGCAGTCCCAGTTCCAGAGGGATGCCCTGCAATAGCTCCAACTTCCACAGTAGTGGCTCGAGAGTCAATACGTACAGAAGGGAGGAGAGAGGGCATCCCTGTCGAATGGATCGCGTGATATAGAACGGCTCCGAGAGGTAGCCGTTCACCTTAACCCTTGAGCAGATGTTGCTGTTATGCATTGCAGCAATCCAGCCCCTGAACACAGGTCCGAAGCCTGCCGCCTCAAGCACCGCATCCAGGTAACGATTGTCAACCCTATCGAAAGCTTTAGACTGATCCAAGTTGATCAGGGCCCCATCGAAGCCGGGTTTACACCCTACCCTCTCTATGATGTATCGCATGAGGTCGAGGTTGTCGTGTATGGACCTGGTCGGGATTGCGCATGTCTGCGCTTCTCCCACCAGGTTCTCGATGCCAGCCTCTTTGCCAACACCTTGGCCAAAATCTGTAACTCTGTGTTTAGCAGAGTTATGGACCGGAAGTTGCCTATATCATCCCCTTATTCTCATCCTTCCTGACTAGTGTGACTACGCCCCTGGTCACAGAACTGGGAATTCTCCCGTTCTGCTGCCAGTTGCAGTAGACCGCTTCCAGGAGACCGGAGAATAAGTCCAGCATTGCTACGTAAAATTCGTAGGGTAGACCGTCGAGACCTGGAGATTTGCGTTTGCCGCATTGGCTCAGCGCGTCCCCTATCTCTGCGGCTGAGATCGGCTTTTCGTAGAACTTTGCCTCGCTGTCCGAGAGTCGCGGTAGGCAGTCGAGGTATGGACCGAAATCCATAGCCCCTCCCGGCGCGCCGCCCTGCCCGAACATCTGAGCAAAGTGCCGCTGAAAGGCCGCACACATCTGCTTCGGCTCACGTATCACGCGTCCGTTTTGGTCCTTCAAAGACTGAATCGTGGACTTGTTGCCACTTTTTGCCTCTGTCACTCGGGCCCAAGATAGATAGATAGAGAGAGAGAGGGAGGGATGGATAGATAGATAGATAGAGGGAGGGAGGGATGGATGGATATATATATATATATATATATATATATATATATATATATATATATATATATATATCTCCCTGCGTACGAAAGGCCGGTTGTATGATGCCTGTGTGAGGAGCGCGATGCTGCATGGTAGTGAGACATGGGCAGCAACCGCAGAAGATATGCGACGGCTGGAGAGAAATGAGGCAAGCATGCTCCGTTGGATGTGCAGTGTAAATGTGCGTGAACGACCCAGCATAAATGTGTTGAGAGAGAAACTGTGTCTGAGAGGGATAGAATGTAGTGTACGGGAGAGGAGACTGAGGTGGTATGGACATGTGATGCGCATGGAGGATGACCGATGGGTGAAGAAGTGCCAGGAAATGCCAGTTGAAGGAAGACGTGGTAGAGGTAGACCACGAAAAACATGGGCGGAGGTGGTGAGAACAGACCTCAGATCATTGAAGCTCACGGTGGAGATGACGAGGGACCGTGACGAGTGGAGAGATGCTGTGCTGAATAAGACCCGTCCCACCCTTGCAAGCAGGGAAAAGCGGACGTAAAATGATGATGATGATGATGATGATGATGATATATATATATATATATAGAGAGAGAGAGAGAGAGGGATAGATAGATAGAGAGAGAGAGAGAGAGAGAGGGATGGATAGATAGATAGATAGATAGAGAGGGGGGGGGGGTAGATAGATAGATAGATAGATAGAGAGAGAGAGAGAGAGAGAGAGAGAGAGAGAGAGAGAGAGAGAGAGAGAGAGAGAGAGAGAGTTCCTCAGTCAGCACAAAGTGGTGAAGAATCTTTCTTCAAATCACTGTTTCACTGAATAAATATATCTGAATAAATAACTAAACATGATCGAAATCCTGCTTAATTGCAAAGAAAGATTTTGTTGTTTTGTTTCCATTTCCATAATTTGTCATTTTTAACCCCCTCCCCTTCTCCCGACCCCACAAACCGTGTTATTACAACAGTATTATAAAATATCGCCGAGGTTAACTTTGCCTTTCATCCTTACGGAGTCGATAAAATAAAGTACCAGTAATGCACTGGGTAATTGCTTTGTGCCAAAAGTAGAATCAATTATTATAAAATATCTTTGTTAAGAATGTGATAAGACGTAGTTGTTGATTTTACTGCACACTTGAGGAGATGGCAGACCATTAAGATGTATTTCAAATATTATCATAAAATAACTGTTTCTACTTTAGGCACAAGGCCAGCAATTACCCAGTGCATTACTGGTACTTTATTTTATCGACCCCGTAAGGATGAAAGGCAAAGTCAACCTCGGCGGGATTTGAACTCAGATCGTAAAGGGACGTAACTATGCTGGAAATCATGGCGTCCGACCCTCTACCGATACTGCCAATCCAAAATAACTTTGTTAAGAACGGTTTAAGACAGGCATTTCAAACATGCTGCCTACAGACTACTTTTCTATGGCCCATGGCAGAATAAATTTCATGAATGGAAAATTTGTCCCCCTACATTTTGTACTAACTCACATATCCCACCTACTATGCATATTTATTTTGATGAAAAAAAAAAGATAGTAGTCTGTCAGTTAACTTGGAGATTGGCATTAGAACTAGTGGAAATCAAGCCCCCTCCACTTCATCTCACACTTGGCCCGCTGTGCCTCTTCCTCAAGACATAATATAATGACTCTTTTGAATCCTTGACTTTAACCCTTTAGCATTTAAACCAGCTGTTTAACCCTTTAGCATTTAAACCAGCTGTATCCAGCCAGAATTCTCTCACCTCTTTCTGTTCAAACCAGCCATAACCGGTTGCTCATACTTATGTTAAGGTATTGTTCTCAAAATAAATAATATCGAAAGCGAAATCACATAGATTCGATATTATGTGAGATATTTTGTGAGGTAAAGCCTTTACCATGAAAATATAATAGTATATATAGAGTAATGTAAAGGCTAAAGGGTTAAGACAGTTGTTTATTCTACTACATATGTGTGGGGTTGACTGATTGCTGAGATATATCTCAGTGTAGAATGTTCATACCATCAATTTCATTCTATTACAGAGTAGTAGAAAATGGTGAATACAAAGACTACTTTGAATGCTGGGAAGTATGGTATGCCTGTGTGTGTTTTGGAGAGAGAGAGGGGGGAGGAAGAAATAAGAGATGAAACACTATGCAAGAATACAGAAAAATATAACAACAATAATAATGTTGATGATGATTAAAATAGTAATAACAATAACAGTAACTACAACAATGACAACAGTAACAATAATTGTTTCTACTTTTGGCATAATGTCAGCTATTACCCCAGTGCATTACTGGTGCTTTATTTCATTGACCCCGTAAGGCAAAGTTAACCTCGGCGGGATTTGAACTCAGACCATAAAGAGATGTAATTCTATGCTGCAAAACATAGCGTCTGACCTTCTACCGACACTGCCAATCCACCACTTTTTGTCATGGCACCATCATGGCTATTTGACAATGTATTGTATCATGACACTATAACCACACAACCAATGCTTGTGATTGTATATATGGATGAAGTTGGTAGTACAATGCAAAATAATGTCAGCAGAGTATTCTTATCTAAGCCAATATAATTTTAAATGCTGATCATTAATTCATTTTATTCCTCTGTTATTTAATGCTAAGGCGAACTTACAATGAGATAAATGATGTTGGATCTCCAGCAAACTTTGTAAATAGAAGATTTGGAGGACATTGCTAAATTTCATGGGATAATGAATTACAGAGCCAGGTGTTAAAGGAATTCTGTGACTTGGAGGCAAACATAAATGTAATGATTCAGCATTTTAATTGGAACCATACACAGAACAGCTATAGATACGATGTAGTTACATACATCTTTCTGTATTTCTGTTAATCTATCTAAGTATCTACCTCCTAACCTGTATACTTACATATCTATTTATATATCTACCTGCCCATTACCTATACATACATACATATATATATATATATATATGAAACACAAATTTAAATAATTTTGAAAACCATACAATGCACTAGAAATAAAATTGAAATTGATAAGATAACAAAAGAATCTTACCTTTCTAGTGCATTGTATGGTTTTCAAAATTATTTAAATTTGTGTTTCCTATTCAACAATGCTTCCATCAAACTACAATACTCTTTTATATATATATATGTATATATATATATATATATATATATATATATATATAATCTCTGCAAATATAAAATGAACCTGTCGGTGGTCACAAATTTCAGAATTCTTTGAATCCTTATCCTTGCCAAAGGGTCATTTTGAGAAATGTAATGTATTTCACTCCATTTTCTTGACTCCATGTTTTCCTGGTCCATTTACCTATTCAGTATTATATTGTCCGTTTAACTTAGAATCCAATCTTTTCAATTTTATTCGATAATTCTGTCAGACCCTCAAAAACAATCTTCTCGTATTTAAACTCTGATTACTGTTATACGTTCGTTTAAATTATGCTCTAATTTGTAGGTTTAGATTATAAAAATAACCTTCTAGTTAACTTCCCCATATCCTCCCGCCACCCCCACTCACCACCATTATTAGATGGTCCAATCATAATTCAGCGGCTTATAATATGTTTCTCTTACCAATCTCTTACACAAAACCACCGCCTCGGCTATCACTCCTTAAGTTTAAACCTGGTTGCCTTTGATATGCTAGATGAACTGTGGGATTCTGGAGAGTCTGAAGAATCTGGACACTCAAATGACAATGTCAGAGATAAAGATAAATTCACCTCATGTTGCCGGATGAAAATGCAAGGATTCCTCTTTATTTCAGACACGGATGGCTAACATAACCCCGTCTCCCTCACCCCTCCCTGCGCCTCCAACCCATCCCTTCCACCCATCAAACGAAATCCAAAACTTCAGATTTTGTACCATGAATGTAGGTACCTTAAAAGGTTGCTCTAACGAGGTTGTAGAGATGCTTGAACGTAAGGAAGTTGATGTTTGTTGCGTCCAAGAGACTAGGTGGAGGGGTGGGTCTACTAGATTCATTGTGGGTAAAAAACGATGCTATAAACTTTTCTGGGAAATGAAAATGAGCTGGGTGGAGTAGGAATCATGTTAGCAGAAAAATGGGTAGATAAGGTAATTGACATAAATAGAGTGAATGACAGAATAATTAAAATAAGACTTGTCCTAAATAGAAGTACTGTGACAATAATATCCGCTTATGCACCCCAATCTGGACTGCCTGGCGTTATAAAAGACAGATTCTATGAGTCGCTAATGCTCACTACCTCCCAAATAACTGACAGTGACTACATAATTATTGCTGGCGACCTAAATGGTCATGTTGGACAACATTGTGATGGCTATGAATCCATGGAGGCTATGGGTTTTGTACTAGAAATGAGGAAGGCTTCAGAATCCTAGAATTCTGTGATGCAAATAACCTAACTATCTGTAACACAAACTTAAAAAAACGAGACAATCACTTGATCACCTATAGATCAGGGGAACACAGATGTGACAAAGTGTCTGTTGTAAACACTAGATCCCTCCCCCGTGAAGAATGCACCTCCCAACATAGCCTCATAGTTAGTGACCTCATAGTCAGGACAAGACGTACTCAACAACAGAGGAGGACTACCCTGAGAAGGAGAATATGGAAGTTAAAGGACCCCACAGCCAGTAACAAATTTAAAAGCATATTACTTGATGCTTTTGACAGTAAGGAAGAGCAATTAGTGTCATACAATATCGAGGAACAGTGGGAATTCCTGAAAGTCAACCAGCTGAAGGCGACAGATGAAATCTGTAGCTGGAGCAGACCTATAGGCAGGAGGAGAGTAACATGGTGGTGGAACAGTAAGGTAGAGGAGTCAATCAAGGCCAAAAAGCAAGCTTGGAAAGTATGGCAGGATAGGGGAAGTAGAGAACACTATCAAGTGGCCAGGAGGGAAGCTAGGAGACAAGTGTATTTTGCAAGAAGAGGAGCAGAGGAAAGAAAGTTCAAGCATGTTCTACAACGCAAGGACCAAAAACGTGAGGTGTTCAGGATTGCTAGACAATGTGTCAAGGAAAACCGTGATATTGTCGGGGAGAAGTGTGTCCTTAATGATGATGGCATACTTGCCATCACTGATGCTGATAAGAAGGTACCTTGGAAGTGTCACTACAAGAGGCTACTAAATGAGGAGAATAAATGGGAAAAAGATAGTTTGCTCCAAATCGATCCAATAGAGGGACCAGCAGTGCAAGTTGAAGGTAGTATAATAAGTAAGGCAATCAAAGATATGAAGACAGGCAAAGCAGCTGGGCCTTCAGAGATAGTTGACCAGGTCATGAAGGTCACAGAAAGAGTTATAGCACAACTAATCAGAGAGCGAATTGATCTAGATGAAATGCAGTTTGGGTTTGTCAGGTAAAAGTACCACAGACGCTCTTTTCCTTGTACGACAACTACAGGAGAAGTACCTAGCTAAAAGTAAACCCCTATACTTAGCTTTTGTTGACTTGGAGAAAGCCATTATCTGGTGGGCTCTTAGAAAACTAGGTGTTGATGAATGGCTTGTGAGAGCTATACAAGCCATGTATAAAGAAACAGCCAGCAAGGTTAGAATTAACAACAAATATAGTGAAGAATTTAGTGTAAAAGTTGGCGTTCATCAGGGCTCTGTCCTTAGCTCCCTCCTATTTATTATTGCCCTTCAGGCTATAACAGAGGAGTTCAAGACTGGCTGCTCATGGGAACTTCTATATGCAGATGATCAAATGCTCATAGCTGAATCGATGGCTGAACTAGAGAAGAAATTCCAAACAAGGAAGCATGGCCTAGAATCAAAAGGCCTTAAAGTTAACTTGTCTAAGACTAAAGTTCTAGTATGTAGGAAGGGAAATAGGGCACTGGTCCCCTCTGGGAAATGGCCATGCTCAGTATGTATGAAAGGAGAAGGCAGAAACTTCATTTTATATCCCAAATGCAAAGTATGGGTGCATAAAAGATGTAGTGGGATCACAGGTAAGCTAACTAAGAACATAGATTTTATATGTGGCCAGTGCTCAGGTGCAATAAGTAGCAAGTGCCCACAGGATACTAGCTCCTTCCATTGCCCAGATGGTTCTATAGAAATAGTGGACACCTTCCGTTACCTGGGTGACAAAATCAGCAGTGGTGGAGGGTGCTCTGAAAGTACAGTAGCCAGAGTCAGAATGGGATGGAAAAAGTTCAGAGAGCTTATACCACTATTGGCCACTAAAGGTTTCTCTCTAAAAATGAAAGGCAGACTGTATGATGCCTGCATAAGAACAGCAATGTTACATGGCAGTGAGACATGGGCATTGTGTGCAGAGGATCTGCGCAGACTGGAGAGGAACGAAGCTTGCATGCTCTGTTGGATGTGTAATAGTAACATACTTGAACAGCAAAGCATAAATGAACTAAGTGAGAAATTAGAAATAAGAGGGATCGGATGCTGTTTACTTGAGAGAAGACTACGTTGGTATGGTCACAGGATGCGCATGAAAGATGACAGCCGTATAAAAAAGTGCAGGGCGATTAAAATTGATGGAAGCTACGGAGTAGGCAGACCCAGAAAAACCTGGGACGACTTGATAAATTCTGACCTTATACACTTACACCTCTCTAAGACAATGTCACTGGACCGAGATCTTTGGCACTACACAGTAATACAGAAGACCCGCCTTGCCTATGTACAAAGCGAAACCTACAGTCAGTAGGCACCTCTTAACCAAAAATACACCCCGATCCCACTACCCCTACTCCCACCCCCATAAACACCACATCTTTCTCTGTAAAGTTATGTTGGTACCACAACATCCAGTTCTAAATAAATGAGGTCGTGTAGGTGTCACGACAAAAAAAACACAGTCCACACTGTAATGTGGACGTGTAGGTAACACGGTAAAAACCTCCCAGTCCACACTGTAAACGTGGTTGGTGTTAGGAAGGGCATCCAGCCATAGAAAACCCGCCAAACAGTCCCATACGAGCAAGACAACCAATCTTGCCTCAAGTGGGACAATTCCCGTCTAAACCCAGGCTAGCATGGAAGATAGACGTTAAACGATGATGATGATGATGATGATGATATAATATATATATATTAAGGTGTTCCAGAATCCCACATTTTACACAAAAGTGTTTTTTTTCTTAGCTCCCTATGCATTTTCTCATGCCATTTTGTGTATTATCAATTTATAATGTAATTTTGATTATTTCAGACTAATTTAAGCCTTGCCTAATAGTTGCAAATTGGCAGAATAATGGCGGAAACCAGTGGGCCTAGTTGTAGCTACTCGCTCCATTGTGATGATCGAGAAATATGGCTCCTGGGGCAATATGTTACATCATTTTCACCAAACAAAATACCCACAAAGGGGGATGTTCTAAGATATTTCTTCTACCTGAAAGATGGTCCTATGAAACGTGAAAAGCATGTGAGCTTCAATGGTGCTATTACGGATAGGCTTGTGATGGAAGTAGTTAATCAGTGGGAAAAAGCTGGTGTGGCAACTCAACGAAAAGACAAAGTGAAACTGAAAATTATGAACATGTACAGTGAATACAGAAATTTATAAAAAAAACAAAGGTTCTAAGTCAAACAAAGAAAAGGAAGCACTATTTATTTCTGAATTGGATTTGTATTTCTACATTTCACATACTGATGCTGAAAAGAAAATTTTGAAAGACCGTCTTCGTAATAATGAACAGAAAATGGAAGATGCTACGTTTCTCGAAGCCCTGCGTTGCCAGAAAAAAGTATCTCTGGGTGCTGAAGACAAGGGTTACCAGAAAAAGGTATCTTCAAAGTTTAAGCGTGATCAGGTTTCTGTGGCTCGTCGAGAGTCAGAGAACCATAGAGAGAGTTTGTCAGGATCTGTAGCAGCACAACTTCCACGTAATGAACTGAGTGATTCAAGTTCAACCAATGATGAAACTGAAGATGAACAGGATCCTGAATTTCAGGCCTCAAACCCACCCAGAGACAGCTCAAAGTCAGTCAAGAAACGAAAAATCCAGCTGGAACTCCCAAAGAATCCATCAAAGTCCAAATATTTCTCTAATGGCTGATTGTTTAAACCTGACACTGGGCCAGAGAACAGCATTTATGGCATCGATTATTTCTGAGGGTGAGACTGACATAGACGCCACAACTCTCTCCAAGAATAGTAGTAGACGTGCAGCTAAGAAGATCAGAACTATGGGGACTGAACACATAAAGGAACAATTTGCTGTACCAGACTTTGTTACCTTGCATTGGGATGGCAAAATAATTCCTGGTGACCACGAGAGGCTAGGTGTGCTAGTTGCTGGAACTCCGGACTTCAGAGAAGGTAAACTCCTCGGTGTTCCCATAATTCCTGATGGCACTGGAACCACCCAAGCCAAAGCATCATTTGATCTTGTTAAAGATTGGAATGTTGATGGGTCTGTGGTGGGCTTGGTCTTCGACACAACTGCTTCGAATTCTGGATGGAAAAATGGTGCCTGCGTGAAACTAGAAGAGATGCTCAATAAAAAGGTGTTTTATTTTGCTTGTCGGCACCATGTCATGGAGCGTATCTTGTGTGCAGTGTGGCAACAACTATTCGGAGCAATGTCCAGTCCAGACACCCCAGAGTTCAAGGAGTTCAAAAAAGATTGGGTGTCACTCACGGACAAGACCAACTTTAAAACATTGAACATTGTCGACTGGAGACTCAAGCGTCTGTGTTCTGAGAACATCAAGTTCCCCCAATATTTGCTGACATCCAACGATGGGAAAATGAGTTCTCTTCCACGGGACGACTACTGAGAATGTGCCGAGTTGATGTTGATCTTGTCACTCCTCCTCGTGGAATTCATTGGATGCTACCTGGTGCACATCATAACGCTTGGTGGATGTCCACAATCATCTATAGTGCAAAGATGTATGCATTTGGTGAGCGACTCAATTACAATCAAGCTAAAATGGAAAAGTTGTGCCGGATCTGTATGTTCAATGCTCTGTTCTACGTGCGATACTGGTTGACAGCAGTCAAGTGTGCTGATGCACCATCCAATGACCTTCAATTCTACGTGGAGTTGACACAATACAGTAAGGTTGACAGAGATCTCTCGCAGGCAGCCACTATTGCTCTGAGCAGGCATCTTTGGTACCTGACGGAAGAAGCCATTCCGCTAGCGCTGTTTTCAAGTCGGGTCCAAGAGTCCGAGAAGAAACAAATAGCCCAACGTCTTGTCAAAACGAAAACGTCTGGGCCTCTCGACCGTGGTGTTCCAGTATTTCCCGAGTTGAAGTCATCCACGAAGCTGCCTCATGTCGTTGGAAAGAAATCAAGGCTTCTGTTCGATCTCCTTGGTCTCGACGATACTTGGCTTGAGCTGTCACCTGCAACTTGGTCATCACAAGCGTCATATCAAAATGCCTGTGCTGTTGTTCACAATATCAAGGTAGTCAACGATCTGGCGGAGAGAGCAGTCAAGTTGATAACTGATTTTGTTGCCATCACCAAGAATGAGGAGGAGAAGCAGTGTGTTCTTCAAATAGTCGAAGCTCATCGTCGCAAGGTCCCGGATTTCAAAAAAGAAACTCTGAAAAAAATATGACTGGTGTTAACTTAACTGAACTTGTTTCTTCCTTGTACACCTTTATATTCAAAGCTGGTTTACTAAATATAATGGATTAATAAAATAAACAATTATTGTATGGTCATATTTGGTTTCACATTTTCATGATTTGATGCAACATAATCACACTTTCCACTATAATCTCCATAATATAGGCAAGGCTCAAAATAATTTATTTTATACAAAATGTGTTTTATTTTACCAATTGGGGCATTTATAATGGGAAAATATACAGGGAGCGTTAGTATTGTGACCTTGCTTTTTATGGCACACTCTAATATATATATATATATATATATATATATATATATATATATATATATATATATATATATATATATATATAGGGAGAAAAAAACGATTATTAGGAATATATATTAGGAATATATTTTTTTCCTTATTTTTTTTCTCTTTTTTCTGGGTTAGAAAATGTTTAAAACAAAATATTTTACTTTGTGTGAAGTGTTAAGGTATTAGTTAATTTATTTATTAATTTATTTATTTAATAATTATCAATTACCGGTTTCAGCATTTTGTGCATTATCAAATTATGTGAGTGGGAGAGAAAAAAAGGGAATTTGTATTGGTACAAGATGTAAAAGAGAAAAAAAGGGTGATGTGGAACATGATAAGGTAATGGGAAAGAAAGAATAATATTATTTACAAACAAGGTTTTTGAAGTAAAAAAAAGGGTGATGTGGAACATGATAAGGTAATGGGAAAGAAAGAATAATATTATTTACAAGCATGGTTGTTGAGGATAAGCAGTACAAAAAATGTTATTATGGCAAGATCGCTTAAAGAAGTTGATCCTTGATGGATGCAAATGGCTGTCTGGGATTGGATGTGTTTCCCCTTTTTAGAGAATTAATATGCAGGGGGGGGGGGGGGGGGTAATTCAGGGTGGTCAGGTAGGAGAAAGAGAAGAGAAGAAATATAAGAAAAAGGATTAGGTAGGGTGTACAGGAGGTAACTCTTTAGAGAACGTAGGGATTTTGGACTATGGTTCATTGTTTGTTCCTGTTTTAGTTTTGTCCGAAGTTTAGTCCATTAAGTAGAGGTTGGAATTTGTTAATGAAGTATGTTTCCTTATTAGTACGATGGATGAAAGTAGCGTTGTCTATGAATTTGTAAATGGGGAAAATTCTAAAGTTTGGTAGTTGGTTAGGTGCACAATTGGCGATATGTTCACTAAAAGGAATCTTTCTGTATTCCTGTATTTTGATTTGTGATCTATGGACGGTCATACATTGTCGGAGGCTGTCCTTTGTCTGTCCTATGTAGTGCTCTCGACAACCTGAGCAGGTCAAAACATAGATTAGGCTTTCAGATGCACATGTACAGTTGTGTTTAACTGTGAAATGTTGTCCTTGTTTAAAGTGGAATGTTGAACCTTCTATTAGATTTATGCATATACCACAGTTGGGCCTTCCGCATTTTTTTTACTGTTGGGTTCATTGTGAGGGTTGGTTGGATTTTGGCTTATATATATGTGTGTATGTATGTATGTATGTGTATGTGTGTGTCCTATTGCTTTAATTTTTTCAAATTTAGATATGAATTTATTTTAGTATCTCAACCTTACCAACCTGTCTCTCTACAATAGTTATCTGTCTACTGGTCTATCTATCCATCCCTCCAGCCATCAAACTATACTATTTATCTACACCACTTTTTCTCTGAATATATATATATCATCATCATCATCATTTCATTTTACGTCCGCTTTTCCCTGCTTGCAAGGGTGGGACGGGAACTGATTCTGGCTTGATTTCTACAGCTGGATGCCCTTCCTAACACCAACCTCATTTACAGTGAGTGCTGGGTACTTTTTTGCCGTGGCACCTACACGACCACTTTGCAGTGGAATGATAAGGACCTCAGTCCCTATCATCTCATTTCTACAGCTGAGTAAACTGGAGCAATGTGAAATAAAGTGTCTTGCTCAAGGAAACAACACATCACCCGGTCTGAGAATTGAACTCACAACCTTTCGATTGCAAGGCCAATGCTCTAACCACTAAGCCATGTGCCTCCATATATATATATGATTATCATTTGGTCATTTCTCCCTTCTCTTGTTCCTACGATCAAATCTCCTTTTTTCCTTTTTCTCCCTTTCCTCATGATTTGCTATCTCGATCTATCACTTCCACTATCAACAATAATGAGGTATGAATATATTATTATTATTTAAATTTTTAACAGTTATATAAGTTTATGTATTATATATTATTAGTTATTTATTAGTATATATCTTTATACACATTCTCATACGCACCCTCTGTATTATATGTAATTTTTCATGTTTCAACTTAAGGTATATAAATATCGAGTTTTGTCATAACTAATCACTGCCATGGCTAAATTATAACCATCAACATAGTCAAGGTATGTCAGGCATCAACTTATTTTATCTGATGAGGACGTACTGTTGAAATAGCACAGTATCTCTGAAATATGTATAATAAAATATATTTGATCACATGAATGTCTATATTTATTAATATTTTGAAGTAATATATATATATATATATATATATATATATATATGATGTGTTGTTTCCTTGAGCAAGACACTTTATTTCACATTGCTCCAGTTTACTCAGCTGTAGAATGAGATGATAGGGACTGGTGTCCATATCATTCCACTGCAAAGTGGTCGTGGAGGTGCCACGGCAAAAAAGCACCCAGCACTCACTGTAAATGAGGTTGGTGTTAGGAAGGGCATCCAGCTGTAGAAATCAAGCCAGAATCAGTTCCCGTCCCACCCTTGCAAGTAGGGAAAAAAGCGGACGTAAAATGAAAATGAAAATGAAAATGATACAAGCATTAACATGCACAAACACACACACACACATATATATATGTCAGTATGTGTATGTGTGTGACCCTGTATTTGTATCTATTTACTTGTGTCTGTGTTTACCTATGTAAACTGGTGTTTATATGCATTTATATAAAAAAAACTGTAATTTAGTGGTATCAAAAATATATATTGATGAAATAAGAGTTGGGGTAAAACGATTGACTAAATCCTTTGATGTCCTAGCAATGTTACAGTCAAATAATTGGAGCTATCTAGATGTGTCGGTGACTATTCATCTTGGCAGAGACTGTTGAAGTAAAGATAGATGCTCTTATAACCATAAAATGTAAATGGCATTTGTTGACATCATGGATGGTTAGTATATTAATCAAGGGAGAGGGGATGGGGGAGATAGCAAAGATAAAGAGGGATGGAGGGAGATGGAGAGGAAGAGTGGTATTGTTTGGAAGGAGTTTAGTTACACCAAAGTAGCTTGTCCAAGAAAACACTACTTGAAAATGAAGTCTTCTTTTGTGTTTCTAGAAACTCAGGGTGGTTAGAGAAGAGACATAGATATTTATGGTTGAATAAGATCTGACAATAACAACTTGACCATCACATAATAAATGTCCAAAGTTTGATTGTCCTCTTCGCCCAATAAATAAATAAATAAATAAATAAATAAATAAATAAATAAATAAATAAATAAATAAAAAAAAAATGTGTTACACTTATCCTCATGCTATTTATTATCTCTTGTTTTTGGCATTGATTTGTCATCAAAGAGAGAATTTAATGTCAGTAATTCACTTTGTCTGGTAAAAGCATTTCCATTGAATAAACACAGCAGAAATGATTATCTGCTTGACCTTGTTCAACTCCATTTTGTTGCAGGAAAAATTGGTAAAACATAAAAGTCAGTTCAGAGACTGATTGTTGGCATTTGCTCAAAAATATGGTTTCTTTCCTTATCTCCAGCAATCAGTTATACAATAAAATTGAAAAAGGAGTTTCTTACCACCAAACAATACAATACATCAATCACCAACAATAAGCCATATAGTAGCAACAACAGCAAGGGTATCTACATTGTATTTTGAATGGGATTTTATAGCAAACAGACACAATGAAACAAGGTCAGGTGGTTAGTCTATTATTGACCACATGATCATAAATTCAAATATACTGCAACCATTTTGTTGTACCCCTGAGAAAAGCCCATAACTATTCATCTGGAGCAAAGGTGAAATTCTGCTTGCTTGTTGTTGTTCGTGGTGGTGGTATTGTTGATAGTAATGGTGATGGTAGTGATGTTGTTGTTGTTGATAGTGGTGGTGATGGTAGTGGTGTTGGTGGTGATGGTAGTGGTGGTGTTGTTGTTTAGTCCCAAGGAAGCCCTAATATTAGCAGACCTAATATTAAAAGCATTTCAACTATGACCTTCTAATGTTCTTAGACAGTGTATCTGGAATTTATCATTATTGTCAGCATCATCCCCATCATCATCCCCATCATCATCATCATCATCATAATCACCACCATCATCACCACCACCATCATCATTATCATCACCATCATCATCATCATCATCACCACCATCATCATCATCCTCATAATCACTCATCACCACCATCGTTGTTGTCATGATGATGATGATGATCATCATCATCATCAATATCATCGTTGTCTTCATCATCATCATCATCATCGCCATCACCTGGATGTCCTTCCAATCACCAACCATTTTACAGACTGCACTGAGTATGTTCTATTGTGTCACCAACACTAGAGTCCTCTTGAACCTTTCTTTGGAAAGTGTTTCTATAGCTGGGTGCTCTTCCTATCACTAATCCCTTTATAGGGTAATCACAATTGTTTCTACTTTTGGCACAAGGCCAGCAATTACCCCAGTGCATTACTGGTACTTTATTTTATCGACTCTATAAGGATGAAAAAGCAAAGCTAACCTCGGCAGGATTTGAACTCAGACATAAAGGGCCATGACTTTATGCTGCAAAGCATGGTGTCTGATGCTCTACCGATTCTGCCAATCCATTGCCCTTATAGGGCAGTGGATTGGCAGAATTGGTAGAGTTGTTGTCATTATGTTGTCATAACGATAATTGTTTCTACTTTAGGCACAAGGCCAGCAATAACCCAGTACATTACTGGTACTTTATTTTATCGACCCCGTAAGGATGAAAGGCAAAGTTAACCTCGGCGGGATTTGAACTCAGACTGTAAAGGGACGTAACTATGCTAGAAAGCATGGCGTCCAACCTTCTACCGATAATGACAACACTTATGACAACACTTTTACAGCTCCATTAAGGGTTGGTAATTTATACTTTAACACTTTTGACACCAAACTGCATGAGACTGTCCTTGGTCATATGGCAAAAAACTGTTTATTTTAAAAGGTTTATATTTATCTAAATACCTTCCACCATAATTTTATGTAAGAACCTTTGTTAAGTTATGTTCCAAACACCAGTTAAATAATAAGGAAGTTAGTTATACTCCTCCAATTTTATAATCACTTTTAAAACAATTTAACAATTATAAGTCTTTGATGAGAAATATAGTATTGAAAGAGTTAAAACTAAAGTGAAAACTTCACTCACACACATATACAAGCACATATACACATATATACATACACTAATATATACACGCATACATATACACGCACATATACATGCACATATACACACATATATACACACATTCACTAATATATACACACATACATATATACACACACATATGCATACACATATACACATATTTACACACATACACTCACATATGCACATACATGTACACATACACATATACAAGCACATATATATATATACTTGCACTCACATATACACACATACACACACACATGCTCACTCATACATATACACAATCATACACACATACATATATACACATACACTCACTCTCTCTTTCATACACATACATACTGTAGACACACTTACACATAGACACACACACTCTCTTTCTTTTACACACACTCATAGACAAACATGCATATACAGACATATACTTGTGTGGTTATTGTTGTTGGTAGAGTGGCAGTATCAGTAGAGAGTTACGTCCCTTTACGATCTGAGTTCAAATCCCGCCGAGGTTGACTTTGCCTTTCATCCTTACGGGGTCGATAAAATAAAGTACCAGTAATGCACTGGGTAATTGCTGGCCTTGTGCCTAAAGTAGAAACAAGTATCAGTAGAGAGTCAGACACCATGCTTTGCAGCATAGAGTTATGGCTCTTTACGTTCTGAGTTCAAATCCCGTCGAGGTTAGCTTTGCCTTTCATCCTTACGGGGTCGATAAAATAAGGCACCAGTAATGCACTGGGGTAATTGCTGGCCTTGTGCCAAAAGTATAAACAGTTATTATTGTTGTTGTTTAAACCCTGATCAGACCTGATTGAGTAAATCTCTGATAAAAAAATAAGCATTCAATCCCACCACGACCATCACATCTTTTTCCTGTGTGCAAAGAAGCCATGACCTCATTATTCAATGTACCTGGTGGTGGATTGGCGGTATCGGTAGAGCGTCGGACAACATGCTTTGGAGCATAGAGTTACGACCCTTTGAGTTCTGTGTTCAAATCTCGCTGGCGTTAGCTTTGCCTTTCATTATTACTGGGTCGATAAAATAAAGTACCAGTCATGCACTGGGGTCGATTTAATCAACTTTCCTCCTCCCCCAAATTGCTGGCCTTGTGCCTATAGCAGAAATGATTATTCAATGTAACTTTTTTTAAAAAATGGGCACAATATGAGTTCAGGGAGATTTAGCTGCTATTTCTAGCAGGTTAAACTACCAAGTAGAGGCTCCCCTCGTTAGCTCGCCCCTTTTTCTACATTTTCTGTAAGATTCCATCATGAATCACCAAAAATAGTTCCTGCAATCATGGGAAGCTGTAGCAGACAACTCTAAAATCAATAGAGTGTTTTGCCAAAAAAATGTCCTTTTATCTGATTCTTCTCAGTGTGTTCGTGTGCGTGAGTATGGGGGTGGTGGTGGTGGTGTGTGTGTGTGTTTGGTGGTGGTGGCTATGGTGTGTGTGTATGGAATGGTGGTGGTGCATGTGTGTGTGCGAGGGGTATATTGCGAAGGGTGTTTGTGTAGGTGGTAGTGGTGCTAGTGTGTGTGTGTATACGGGGGTGGTGGTGGTGTGTGTGTGTTTGGTGGTGGTGGTGTGTGTGTGTTTGGTGGTGGTGGTGTGTGTGTGTTTGGTGGTGGTGGTGTGTGTGTGTTTGGTGGTGGTGGCTATGGTGTGTGTGTGTATGGGATGGTGGTGGTGCATGTGTGTGTGTGCGAGGGGTATATTGCGAAGGGTGTTTGTGTAGGTGGTAGTGGTGCTAGTGTGTGTGTGTATACGGGGGTGGGGGTGGTGTGTGTGTGTTTGGTGGTGGTGGCTATGGTGTGTGTGTG
>OZ024741.1:224426657-224479157 GCA_964016885.1 Eledone cirrhosa
TATATATATATATATATATATATATATATATATATATATATATATATATATATATATATATATATATATATATATATATATATATATATATATATATATGCATGCTACTGTAGTCTGTATACATATATGTATGTACGTATACATACATACTTACATTTAAGTAAGTGCCGTACTAAGAGTGAGAAATGAAATTTCGTTTTCATTTTTTTACAACTCCCCCCCCCCCCCCTATATATATATATACATATATATAATATACATATATATATAATATACATATACATATATATAATATACACATATATATATATATATATATAATATATATATATATATATTTATATATATATATATATTGATACATGGAATAGAATGAAACAAAATTTCATTTCTCACTCTTAGTACGGCACTTCATCTGGCAGAAGGGTATACGGTGCTGACGATAGCTAACAAGCTTGAAACTAGTACATCGTTCCTGTGTCAGTGTTGAACAAAAAGGTGACGTGGTTGCCTTAACACCGTACGGCATAAATCAGGCTGTCCGTTTGTTTACAAACGAACAAAGCGAACATTATAATAAATGTTCGCTAAACTGATACGTACATATATATATGTGTGCCCGTATGTATGTGTATATATATATATATATATATATATATATATATATATATATATATATATATATATATATATATATATATATACATGCTACTGTACGTCTGTATACATATATGTTTGTACGTATACATACATACTTATATTGATACATATATATGTATAACTACATACTCATTTTCTCTTGCATTCACACCGAAGACACAGAAACGTACACATAGATACAAAGACGCTCATACACACACACACACACACACAAACATACACACACACAAACATTCACACACACACACAAACATACATACACACACACATATATATATATATATATACTAGCAGAGGTACCCGGCGTTGCTCGGGTATTAAATAGCAGTTGTGTATACCATTTATGTTAATACTTCAGTGCTACTTCGAAAACTATACTTTCACGAAATCATCGACTTTTTCCAAAAGAGGGTTCCTGCCCCCCAGTGGTCCCCTACTCAATACGTGCCAATTCTGAGAGTTCACATTCATCTGTAGAACAAACGTAGCCCATGTGTCAAGTTTTGTGAAAATCGGTTGCGAACTCCAGAAGTTATGACATTTTGTTGCATTACACTGCAATTCTTCAGTCGACTCCAAGGAAGTGGTTAAAGGGGGTTATCTGCCGGGAGGCTCTATAATCAATATCTGTAAAAATGAAAGTGCCCATGACCATCCGGAGTACATAAGTAACTTATGTCTTAAGTTTGGTGAAAATACTGTAGAAATGCTTAAGGTTTATACACGCGCGCGCTCGTGTGTGTGTGTGTGTGGGGGGGGGGTATGTATTTGTGTGTGCGTATGTATGTGTACGTCTGTCGGGGCATACGTATGTACTGGCCTAAATCTTCACTATTTACTTTTACTATTTTAATAACCTCTGTCATTTTCGTTTTCAATTTTATCCACATCATTCTTAAACTCCGGGGCTGAAATTATTGTTGTTTTAAATAGAATGTTAGTCTAACGACTCCATTTATACCATAAACTAGGTCTTGTCTTTGCATGAAATTGTTCTTCTCGCACCACATAACGACGTATTATCCTCGCCTTTTTTCCGTTCATTGCCAGAGAACGTCTTCACGAACCAAAACATCGTCTTCCTGTTTTCGTTCGGTTGCAACGTTTCTCGAAATATTTACTTCTGGGTTACTCTCAGTTCAATTTGAATGGGAAATTCCTGTTTCATCGATTTTCTCCGTAACCATGGAAGCTTGTAGCTTGAAAGTCGACCCAACGCCTCCTCGGGTCATTCTGCATAACTGTGTAAATTTTCGCTGCATTCCACCAAGCCGTTTCGACGTTTATCCGACTACACCTACTTACTTAAATATATAACATCCGACCACTTCCAATTTATATAGTAGATATATATGTCTACAAAATAGATTTCCAGAAGACTGCAACTCAAAAAAAGGACTCAATACATAATAATGTAGAGTGTTATATATTTGATATAAATGTGTATATATGTATGTGGTGTGTATGTGTATGCATATATATATATATATATATATATATATATATATATATATATATATATATATATATATATATATATATATATATATAAATATTTGTTTATGTATGTGTGTGTGTGTGTGTGTGTGTGTGTGTGTGTGTGTGTGTGTGTGTATGTGTGTGTGTGTGTGTATTAGTAAACCAGAGAGGGTAGCAAGGCAGAAGGAAAGTGATAGTGTCTGTATTGAATGTATGTACATGTGAAATACACATCTCTGACTGTCAATGTTGCTAGTCATTTGATCAAATAGATTGACAGCAAATGAGAGAGAGAGAGAGAGGGGAGGAGAGAGAGAGAGGTGGGAGAGCGAGAGAGGAGAGGGGAGAGAGAGAGAGAGGTGGGAGAGCGAGAGAGGAGGGCAGTGAGAAAGAGAGAGAAAGCGAAAGAGGGTGAGAGAGAGGGAGAGAGAGAAAGAGAGAGAAAGAGAGAGAAAGAGAGTGAGAGAGATTGAAAGGAGAGAGAGAGAGATAATAATAGATGCTGTGGGTATGTTGTAGTGGTTGTTGTTGTAGTGATTGTTGTTGTGGTTGTTGTTGTTGTTGTTGTGATTGTTGTTGTTGTTGTGATTGTTGTTGTTGTTGTGATTGTTGTTGTTGTTATGGTGGTTGTTGTTGATGTTGTTGTGGTTGTTGTAGTGGTTGTTATTGTTGCTGTTGTTGTGATTGTAGTAGTAGTAGCAGCAGCAGCAGTAGTAGTAGTAGTAGTAGTAGTAGTTTACTGTTGATGATGATGATGTGGTTGTTATAGTTATTGTTATTGTAGTCATTGTTGTGATTGCTGTGGTTATTGTTAATGTTATTGTTGCTGTTGTTGTTGTTGTTGTTGATGCTGTGGTTATTATTGTAGCTGTTCTTGTTATTGTTGTTGTTGTTGTTGTAGTTGATGCTGTGGTTATTATTGTAGCTGTTCTTGTTATTGTTGTTGTTGTTGTTGTAGTTGATGCTGTGGTTATTATTGTAGCTGTTGTTGTTATTGTTGTTATAGCTGCTGTTGTTGTTGTTGTAGTTGATGATGAGGTTATTATCGTTGTTGTAGTTGTTGTTATTGTTGTTGTTGTAGCTGTTGTTCTAGTGAGTTGTTGTTGTCACAGTTCCGATAGCTGCCATTGCAGTGATGTATGACATGTATTGCTGATGATGTAAGAGGTTTATTGCTTGTGAGGAATGCACATATTTTACATGCTTTGCAAGTGCTCTGGTACATTGAAGTACATCACTTAACTTCAGTTTCTCTTTTTATTCTTTAGTTCCTTTAGCTCCCTAAGGAACATTGGGCAATGAGATATCTCCATTCCACATGTCACAGACTTGCTCCCATTCCAGGCCCATGTCTGCCACATCTTCTACTGACCTTGACCAGGTCTTGACAGGTCTGTCTTGTTTCCTACATCCCCCTCCTCCTGGCTTCAACTTGATGGAGGCCCTTACTTGTCTCTGGTCTCTTCATAGACATGCATATCACATGACTGATCATCAAAGATCTGTTCATCATTTCTGTAGCAATTTTGATTAATGGAGGTAAGGTTCTTAGCTCTCATACTCCCCCTTCCCTTCTCAATACAGGCTGCAAACTAACTTATGTATGTTAGGAATTTCTTGTGTTTTAGCAATATAACTGGTACATGTAGCAAATAAATTTCTGTCAGTCTCAGCAATATGTGGCTAAGTATTCCAGAAGCATTTGTATCTTTAACCTTTTAGTATTTACATTACTCTATATTTACTATTATATTTTCACGGTAAAGGCTTTACTTCTCATAATTCTCTCTCATAATATCGAATCTATGAGATTTTAATATCATTTATTTTGAGAACAATACCTTAACATCAGTATGAGCAGCTGGTTACAGCCAGTTTGAACAGAAAGAGGTGAGGGAATTCTGACTGGATACAGCCAGTTTAAATTCTAAAGGGTTAGAGCAGTCCTTCAGCTGAATCCATATATCACAGGACATAACAAAGCTTACATCTCTTTTACTGACCATTATCACTGTCAATCATTGTTAATAACCTTCCCATGTGGAAACACAAGAACCGATACACACTTCTATTTATTGTCACTACCTTGTCAACTTTAACACGACCAGCTGGCACCTTTAGGTTGTCCATCCTGTCAGATACCCCCCCCCCCCCCATTTATTGTCACTAATCTGTCAACTTCAGTATTTGGTTGACCAGCTGGTACCTCTAGGTTGTCCATTCTGTCAAATACACACCTCCATCTATTGTCATTAATGTCAACTTCAGTATTTGGTAGACCAACTGGTACCACTAGGTTGTCCATTCTGTCATGTGGAACAACAAACAAGAAAATCTGTTGTTTCTGTTCTCTTAACTTTAACAAGTGATCTAAACCAACCAATGGAACACCCCCTACACACACGATTGGCAGCCACAGGTGTTCTCTTCATCACTTTGATCCCTATGCATCTTATGATTTAGATATATATTTATGTTTAAGAAACTTTAAGTAATGCAGGACTAAGCACACATCATTTTTATAGAATTTTGCATGAAAATGCACATTTAAATGAAGTGCATGTGGTAAACTTAATCTGGAATATTTGTGGTCGTATATGACTTTCAAGGCTGGCCTTATTTGTCACCAATGAATTCACAATGTCGGAGAAAACATTGATTACAGTAAATTTATGACAATATATGCTGTCATATGGGAAGGGTTGCAGATCTATTGGTGAATTAAAGACAAAGAGCTTTTAGGAGAGATGGTCACCATTTTAGAAGGCTGCGTTGTTTTATGATTTAGAGGGGTGTTCGTTTCCCTAGCTTGGCTGCTAGAACATCTCTTCTATTTGCTGTTAGGTGGGTAAACAATTAAGCAAAAAGAACATACCTCGAGATTATATGTACATGAACATTTTAATCAGAGCAATAAACAAAACAGGTTATCATATCAGTTGCTCCTTGATTGGTAATTCGTAATTATCATTTCGTGGTGGTGTTCAAATATCCCGTGACCGCATGGTGTGATATCGCTGTTTCGCCACAGTGAAATGCGTCTGCTCGCCTCAAGAGAGAAAGTCGAAGAGAGTGTATTCAGCTACTGACGTCAGAACGTGACGTCAGAACTAAGGGCAGTTAATCGACTGCCTCCAAAGTCAAAGCTAGGTGGCATGATCTACAAGCTATACATCACAATATGATGTGTACATACTGATGTATACATACCTAAGTGTACATATGCATGTTTATATGGAAGAAATAGAGATGGACAGAGAGAGAAGAGAGAGAGAGAGAGAGAAGAATTGATATCAGTATTTAATGACAACAGAAGGATAAAATGCAAAGTTGACCCTGGTGGGATTTGAACTCATACTCAGAGAGCCAGAACAAATACTGCAAGGCACTCTGATGCTCTAACAATTTTGCCAACTTTCCATCTTAGAATATATAATTCATGGAATTATTTATGGTCTAGCTCAGTGGTTCTCAAACTTATTGTCACAGAGCCCTTCTCGTATGATTTTCTCCAAACTTCAGAGCCCATACCTATATTTTATGAACAATTACCACCATCCAAATGTTTATAAGACATTAACCCTTTCGTTATCATATTTCAAATGAAATATACTATTCATGTGTTAAAGTGAATTTTGAAAATATGCAAGAATTAGGAAAGATATAATTAAATAACATTGTTAAGATGGCATTAATAACAATCTTAACAAAAGGTTCTTCTTTCTCAAAATTATGATGGAAAATTTGAATTTAAACATATCTTCACATTTAGAGATGGCTTCAGGTGGGTTGCTATAAAAAGGTTAAATGAAATAAACATTGTAGATTTTATTAGCCCCTTTGTTGCCATATTTCTAATGAAATTACACTGCCTATGTATTTCAATTTATTTTGAAAATAATAAAATGAAGGATTTAATAAAATAAATAACTTTTTCATTATTAAGCAGATGTTTGGAACATTATTTAACAAAACTTTCTTACATAAAATTATGATGGAAATTTTAACCCTTTAGCATTTTCATTACTTTGTATTTATATTATATTTTCATATTTTCACATAATTATCTCACATAATATCGAATCTATGAGATTTTTTGATATTATTTATTTTGAGAACAATACCTTAATATCAGTATGAGTGGCCAGTTATGGTTGGTTTGAATAGGAAGAGGTGAGAACATTCTGGTTGGATATGGCTGGTTTAAATGCTAAAGGGTTAAATATAAATACAAACATTTTAGAATGGCCAGTTTTGTATCATAAAACTAATGCAGTTTCAGACAGGTTTATATCAAAAGGGTTAGAATGTACCGTATTTCCTGGCGCTGAAGATGCTTCGTCCTCGAGGACGCACCCTAATTTTGACAAACAAATTAGAAAAATATTAAACAACCTTCTGCCTCCAGGATGCATGGTAGATTTTTGAGACTTATTTTAGGAAAAAACTGCTGGGAAATATGGTACTTTATCTCACAGAATTCCAGAATGTTTTTCTTTTACATGGGACTTACTTTGGGAAACACTAGTTTAGAAAATGGGATATAAATAAAAATAATATAAATGGTGTAGTATTGACAGCAAACCTTCAATATATGGATTTAACTTAGAACATCCTGTACCACATGAAACCACCTTAACAACACATTCTTATAAAGTATAAAAACAGAATTATGACTACATCAGCTTAAATATAGAAATCTTTACTTAAGTTTAATAATGCAAATTTTTATATATAAAGATACTATAGCCATTTGAATTGACAAACATATTTGTAGAGATATTCTGTTAAATCATTACAGGATTTTAAGGGTTAAATTGATAATCCTAAAAGACAGGATTTAAAGCAGCACCAGGGAGTTTCCATGTATATGGTGTATTTTATCATGTCATGATGACACCTAACATCTAATTCATCATGCTTTATCACCATGGCACCTCTCCAAGTAATAACACCTTCACTTAAATTCTAATCCTCGTTCTACTCATAAAGAAAGTGAGTTACTTTCAATATCGAGTGTTTAGTATCATTAGAACAATGAAATTTCCTCCCATTAAGCTATTTCTGTTCTTTGTTTTAATGGAAATGTTAAGTGTTTCTTACAACACACTTCAATTATCTAGATTGCTTTTCAGCTTTCAGAAATTGCATTCTGGGATTTGTTAAAATGACATTTCTATCTCATTCAAACAAGAGAGGTTATATCATTAGGCTTTTACTTCATCACAGTGTTGGTGTTGATTTTGATGTAGTTATTAGTTTTAAGTTTAATGTTGGTATTGATAATGGTGATGGTGATGGTAGAGTTGGTAGTATTGGTGATGTTGGTAGTGTTGGTGGTGTTGGTGGTGTTGGTGTGTTGGTAGTGTTGGTGATGGTGGTAGTGTTGGTGGTGCTGGTAGTGTTGGTGATGTTGGTAGTGTTGGTGGTGTTGGTAGTGTTGGTGATGTTGGTAGTGTTGGTGGTGTTGGTAGTGTTGGTGATGTTGGTAGTGTTGGTGGTGCTGGTAGTGTTGGTGATGTTGGTAGTGTTGGTGGTAGTAGTGTTGGTGATGTTGGTAGTGTTGGTGGTGGTAGTGTTGGTGATGTTGGTAGTGTTGGTGGTGGTAGTGTTGGTGGTGTTGGTAGTGTTGGTGATGTTGGTAGTGTTGGTGGTGTTAGTAGTGTTGGTGATGTTGGTAGTGTTGGTGGTGCTGGTAGTGTTGGTGATGTTGGTAGTGCTGGTGGTGGTAGTGTTGGTGGTGTTGGTAGTGTTGGTGGTGGTAGTGTTGGTGGTGGTGGTAGTGTTTGTGGTGGTAGTGTTGGTGATGTTGGTAGTGTTGGTGGCGGTAGTGTTGGTGGTGGTAGTGTTGGTGATATGGGTAGTGTTGGTTGTGGTAGTGTTGGTGGTGGTAGTGTTTGTGGTGGTAGTGTTGGTGGTGTTGGTAGTGTTGGTGGTGGTAGTGTTGGTGGTGGTAGTGTTGGTGATGTTGGTAGTGTTGGTGGTGGTAGTGTTGGTGATGGTGGTAGTGTTGGTGGTGGTAGTGTTGGTGGTGGTAGTGTTTGTGGTGGTAGTGTTTGTGGTGGTAGTGTTGGTGATGTTGGTAGTGTTGGTGGTGCTGGTAGTGTTGGTGATGTTGGTAGTGCTGGTGGTGGTAGTGTTGGTGGTGTTGGTAGTGTTGGTGGTGGTAGTGTTGGTGGTGGTGGTAGTGTTTGTGGTGGTAGTGTTGGTGATGTTGGTAGTGTTGGTGGTGGTAGTGTTGGTGGTGGTAGTGTTGGTGATGTTGGTGGTGTTGGTAGTGTTGGTGGTGGTAGTGTTGCTGGTGTTGGTGGTGGTAGTGTTGGTGGTGTTGGTAGTGTTGGTGGTGGTAGTGTTGGTGATGTTGGTAGTGTTGATGGTGGTAGTGTTGGTCGTGTTGGTAGTGTTGGTGGTGTTGGTAGTGTTGGTGGTGGTAGTGTTGGTGATGTTGGTAGTGTGGGTGGTGGTAGTGTTGGTGATGTTGGTAATGTTGGTGGTGTTGATAGTGTTGGTGGTGGTAGTGTTGGTGGTGTTGGTAGTATTGGTGGTGGTAGTGTTGGTGGTGTTGGTGGTGTTGGTAGTGTTGGTGGTGTTGGTGGTGTTGGTGATAGTAGTGTTGCTGATGTTGGTAGTGTTGGTGGTGGTAGTGTTGGTGATGTTGGTAGTGTTGGTGGTGGTTGTGTTGGTGGTGTTGTTGCTGTTAGTAGTGTTGGTGGTGTTGGTAGTGTTGGTGATGTTGGTAGTATTGGTGGTGGTAGTGTTGGTGATGTTGGTAATGTTAGTGATGTTGGTAGTGTTGGTGGTGGTAGTGTTGGTAGTGGTGGTAGTGTTGGTGGTGTTGGTAGTGTTGGTGATGTTGGTAGTGTTGGTGATGGTGGAGTTGGTGATGTTGGTAGTGTTGATGGTGGTAGTGTTGGTGGTGGTAGTGTTTGTGGTGGTAGTGTTGGTGATGTTGGTAGTGTTGGTGGTGGTAGTGTTTGTGGTGGTAGTGTTGGTGATGTTGGTAGTGTTGGTGGTGGTAGTGTTGGTGGTGGTAGTGTTTGTGGTGGTAGTGTTGGTGATGTTGGTAGTGTTGGTGGTGGTAGTGTTTGTGGTGGTAGTGTTTGTGGTGGTAGTGTTGGTGGTGGTAGTGTTGGTGATGTTGGTAGTGTTGGTGGTGTTGGTAGTGTTGATGGTGGTAGTGTTGCTGGTGTTGGTGGTGTTAGTAGTGTTGGTGGTGTTGGTAGTGTTGGTGGTGGTAGTGTTGGTGATGTTGGTAGTGTTGATGGTGGTAGTGTTGGTGGTGTTGGTGATGTTGGTAGTGTTGGTGTGTTGGTAGTGTTGGTGGTGTTGGTGGTGTTGGTAGTGTTGGTGGTGTCGATAGTGTTGGTGGTGGTAGTTTTGGTGATGTTGGTAGTGTTGGTGGTGTTGATAGTGTTGGTGGTGGTAGTGTTGGTGGTGTTGGTAGTATTGGTGGTGGTAGTGCTGGTGATGTTCGTAGTGTTGGTAGTGTTGGTGGTGGTAGTGTTGGTGGTGTTGGTGGTGTTGGTAGTGTTGGTGGTGTTGGTGATGTTGGTAGTGTTGGTGGTGTTGGTGGTGTCGGTGATGGTAGTGTTGCTGATGTTGGTAGTGTTGGTGGTGGTAGTGTTGGTAGTGTTGGTAGTGTTGTTGGTGGTAGTGTTGGTGATGTTGGTAGTGTTGGTGGTGGTTGTGTTGGTGTTGTTGGTGATGTTGGTGGTGGTGGTAGTGTTGGTAGTGTTGGTGATGTTGGTAGGGTTGACGGTGGTAGTGTCGGTGGTGGTATTGTTGGTGATGTTGGTAGTGTTGGTGATGGTAGTGTTGGTGGTGTTGGTAGTGTTGGTGGTGGTAGTGTTGGTGGTGTTGTTGCTGTTAGTAGTGTTGGCGGTGTTGGTAGTGTTGGTGATGTTGGTAGTATTGGTGGTGGTAGTGTTGGTGATGTTGGTAATGTTAGTGATGTTGGTAGTGTTGGTGGTGGTAGTGTTGGTAGTGGTGGTAGTGTTGGTGATGTTGGTAGTGTTGGTGATGGTGGAGTTGGTGATGTTGGTAGTGTTGATGGTGGTAGTGTTGGTGGTGGTAGTGTTTGTGGTGGTAGTGTTGGTGATGTTGGTAATGTTAGTGATGTTGGTAGTGTTGGTGGTGGTAGTGTTGGTAGTGGTGGTAGTGTTGGTGGTGTTGGTAGTGTTGGTGATGTTGGTAGTGTTGGTGATGGTGGAGTTGGTGATGTTGGTAGTGTTGATGGTGGTAGTGTTGGTGGTGGTAGTGTTTGTGGTGGTAGTGTTGGTGATGTTGGTAGTGTTGGTGGTGGTAGTGTTTGTGGTGGTAGTGTTGGTGATGTTGGTAGTGTTGGTGGTGGTAGTGTTGGTGGTGGTAGTGTTGGTGATGTTGGTAGTGTTGGTGGTGGTAGTGTTGGTGGTGGTAGTGTTTGTGGTGGTAGTGTTGGTGATGTTGGTAGTGTTGGTGGTGGTAGTGTTTGTGGTGGTAGTGTTGGTGATGTTGGTAGTGTTGGTGGTGGTAGTGTTTGTGGTGGTAGTGTTGGTGATGTTGGTAGTGTTGGTGGTGGTAGTGTTTGTGGTGGTAGTGTTGGTGATGTTGGTAGTGTTGGTGGTGGTAGTGTTGGTGGTGGTAGTGTTTGTGGTGGTAGTGTTGGTGATGTTGGTAGTGTTGGTGGTGGTAGTGTTTGTGGTGGTAGTGTTTGTGGTGGTAGTGTTGGTGGTGGTAGTGTTGGTGATGTTGGTAGTGTTGGTGGTGTTGGTAGTGTTGGTGGTGGTAGTGTTGCTGGTGTTGGTGGTGTTAGTAGTGTTGGTGGTGTTGGTAGTGTTGGTGGTGGTAGTGTTGGTGATGTTGGTAGTGTTGATGGTGGTAGTGTTGGTGGTGTTGGTGATGTTGGTAGTGTTGGTGTGTTGGTAATGTTGGTGGTGTTGGTGGTGTTGGTAGTGTTGGTGGTGGTAGTGTTGGTGATGTTGGTAGTGTGGGTGGTGGTAGTGTTGGTGATGTTGGTAGTGTTGGTGGTGTTGATAGTGTTGGTGGTGGTAGTGTTGGTGGTGTTGGTAGTATTGGTGGTGGTAGTGCTGGTGATGTTCGTAGTGTTGGTAGTGTTGGTGGTGGTAGTGTTGGTGGTGTTGGTGGTGTTGGTGTTGTTGGTAGTGTTGGTGGTGTTGGTGGTGTTGGTGATGTTGGTAGTGTTGGTGGTGTTGGTGGTGTTGGTGATGGTAGTGTTGCTGATGTTGGTAGTGTTGGTGGTGGTAGTGTTGGTAGTGTTGGTAGTGTTGGTGGTGGTAGTGTTGGTGATGTTGGTAGTGTTGATGGTGGTAGTGTTGGTGGTGTTGGTGATGTTGGTAGTGTTGGTGGTGTTGATAGTGTTGGTGGTGGTAGTGTTGGTGGTGTTGGTAGTATTGGTGGTGGTAGTGTTGGTGGTGTTGGTGGTGTTGGTAGTGTTGGTGGTGTTGGTGGTGTTGGTGATAGTAGTGTTGCTGATGTTGGTAGTGTTGGTGGTGGTAGTGTTGGTGATGTTGGTAGTGTTGGTGGTGGTTGTGTTGGTGGTGTTGTTGCTGTTAGTAGTGTTGGTGGTGTTGGTAGTGTTGGTGATGTTGGTAGTATTGGTGGTGGTAGTGTTGGTGATGTTGGTAATGTTAGTGATGTTGGTAGTGTTGGTGGTGGTAGTGTTGGTAGTGGTGGTAGTGTTGGTGGTGTTGGTAGTGTTGGTGATGTTGGTAGTGTTGGTGATGGTGGAGTTGGTGATGTTGGTAGTGTTGATGGTGGTAGTGTTGGTGATGTTGGTAGTGTTGGTGGTGGTTGTGTTGGTGGTGTTGTTGCTGTTAGTAGTGTTGGTGGTGTTGGTAGTGTTGGTGATGTTGGTAGTATTGGTGGTGGTAGTGTTGGTGATGTTGGTAATGTTAGTGATGTTGGTAGTGTTGGTGGTGGTAGTGTTGGTAGTGGTGGTAGTGTTGGTGGTGTTGGTAGTGTTGGTGATGTTGGTAGTGTTGGTGATGGTGGAGTTGGTGATGTTGGTAGTGTTGATGGTGGTAGTGTTGGTGGTGGTAGTGTTTGTGGTGGTAGTGTTGGTGATGTTGGTAGTGTTGGTGGTGGTAGTGTTTGTGGTGGTAGTGTTGGTGATGTTGGTAGTGTTGGTGGTGGTAGTGTTGGTGGTGGTAGTGTTTGTGGTGGTAGTGTTGGTGATGTTGGTTGTGTTGGTGGTGGTAGTGTTTGTGGTGGTAGTGTTTGTGGTGGTAGTGTTGGTGGTGGTAGTGTTGGTGATGTTGGTAGTGTTGGTGGTGTTGGTAGTGTTGATGGTGGTAGTGTTGCTGGTGTTGGTGGTGTTAGTAGTGTTGGTGGTGTTGGTAGTGTTGGTGGTGGTAGTGTTGGTGATGTTGGTAGTGTTGATGGTGGTAGTGTTGGTGGTGTTGGTGATGTTGGTAGTGTTGGTGTGTTGGTAGTGTTGGTGGTGTTGGTGGTGTTGGTAGTGTTGGTGGTGTCGATAGTGTTGGTGGTGGTAGTTTTGGTGATGTTGGTAGTGTTGGTGGTGTTGATAGTGTTGGTGGTGGTAGTGTTGGTGGTGTTGGTAGTATTGGTGGTGGTAGTGCTGGTGATGTTCGTAGTGTTGGTAGTGTTGGTGGTGGTAGTGTTGGTGGTGTTGGTGGTGTTGGTAGTGTTGGTGGTGTTGGTGATGTTGGTAGTGTTGGTGGTGTTGGTGGTGTCGGTGATGGTAGTGTTGCTGATGTTGGTAGTGTTGGTGGTGGTAGTGTTGGTAGTGTTGGTAGTGTTGTTGGTGGTAGTGTTGGTGATGTTGGTAGTGTTGGTGGTGGTTGTGTTGGTGTTGTTGGTGATGTTGGTGGTGGTGGTAGTGTTGGTGGTGGTAGTGTTGGTGGTGTTGGTGGTGTTGGTAGTGTTGGTAGTGTTGGTGATGTTGGTAGGGTTGACGGTGGTAGTGTCGGTGGTGGTATTGTTGGTGATGTTGGTAGTGTTGATGGTGGTAGTGTTGGTGGTGTTGGTAGTGTTGGTGGTGGTAGTGTTGGTGGTGTTGGTAGTGTTGGTGGTGGTAGTGTTGGTGGTGTTGTTGCTGTTAGTAGTGTTGGCGGTGTTGGTAGTGTTGGTGATGTTGGTAGTATTGGTGTTGGTAGTGTTGGTGATGTTGGTAATGTTAGTGATGTTGGTAGTGTTGGTGGTGGTAGTGTTGGTAGTGGTGGTAGTGTTGGTGGTGTTGGTAGTGTTGGTGATGTTGGTAGTGTTGGTGATGGTGGAGTTGGTGATGTTGGTAGTGTTGATGTTGGTAGTGTTGGTGATGGTAGTGTTGGTGGTGTTGGTAGTGTTGGTGGTGGTAGTGTTGGTGGTGTTGTTGCTGTTAGTAGTGTTGGCGGTGTTGGTAGTGTTGGTGATGTTGGTAGTATTGGTGGTGGTAGTGTTGGTGATGTTGGTAATGTTAGTGATGTTGGTAGTGTTGGTGGTGGTAGTGTTGGTAGTGGTGGTAGTGTTGGTGGTGTTGGTAGTGTTGGTGATGTTGGTAGTGTTGGTGGTGGTAGTGTTTGTGGTGGTAGTGTTTGTGGTGGTAGTGTTGGTGGTGGTAGTGTTGGTGATGTTGGTAGTGTTGGTGGTGTTGGTAGTGTTGATGGTGGTAGTGTTGCTGGTGTTGGTGGTGTTAGTAGTGTTGGTGGTGTTGGTAGTGTTGGTGGTGGTAGTGTTGGTGATGTTGGTAGTGTTGATGGTGGTAGTGTTGGTGGTGTTGGTGATGTTGGTAGTGTTGGTGTGTTGGTAGTGTTGGTGGTGTTGTTGCTGTTAGTAGTGTTGGCGGTGTTGGTAGTGTTGGTGATGTTGGTAGTATTGGTGGTGGTAGTGTTGGTGATGTTGGTAATGTTAGTGATGTTGGTAGTGTTGGTGGTGGTAGTGTTGGTAGTGGTGGTAGTGTTGGTGGTGTTGGTAGTGTTGGTGATGTTGGTAGTGTTGGTGGTGGTAGTGTTTGTGGTGGTAGTGTTGGTGATGTTGGTAGTGTTGGTGGTGGTAGTGTTGGTGGTGGTAGTGTTTGTGGTGGTAGTGTTGGTGATGTTGGTAGTGTTGGTGGTGGTAGTGTTTGTGGTGGTAGTGTTGGTGATGTTGGTAGTGTTGGTGGTGGTAGTGTTGGTGGTGGTAGTGTTTGTGGTGGTAGTGTTGGTGATGTTGGTAGTGTTGGTGGTGGTAGTGTTTGTGGTGGTAGTGTTTGTGGTGGTAGTGTTGGTGGTGGTAGTGTTGGTGATGTTGGTAGTGTTGGTGGTGTTGGTAGTGTTGGTGGTGGTAGTGTTGCTGGTGTTGGTGGTGTTAGTAGTGTTGGTGGTGTTGGTAGTGTTGGTGGTGGTAGTGTTGGTGATGTTGGTAGTGTTGATGGTGGTAGTGTTGGTGGTGTTGGTGATGTTGGTAGTGTTGGTGTGTTGGTAATGTTGGTGGTGTTGGTGGTGTTGGTAGTGTTGGTGGTGGTAGTGTTGGTGATGTTGGTAGTGTGGGTGGTGGTAGTGTTGGTGATGTTGGTAGTGTTGGTGGTGTTGATAGTGTTGGTGGTGGTAGTGTTGGTGGTGTTGGTAGTATTGGTGGTGGTAGTGCTGGTGATGTTCGTAGTGTTGGTAGTGTTGGTGGTGGTAGTGTTGGTGGTGTTGGTGGTGTTGGTGTTGTTGGTAGTGTTGGTGGTGTTGGTGGTGTTGGTGATGTTGGTAGTGTTGGTGATGTTGGTGGTGTTGGTGATGGTAGTGTTGCTGATGTTGGTAGTGTTGGTGGTGGTAGTGTTGGTAGTGTTGGTAGTGTTGTTGGTGGTAGTGTTGGTGATGTTGGTAGTGTTGGTGGTGGTAGTGTTGGTAGTGTTGGTGATGTTGGTAGGGTTGATGGTGGTAGTGTCGGTGGTGGTATTGTTGGTGATGTTGGTAGTGTCGGTGGTGGTATTGTTGGTGATGTTGGTAGTGTTGGTGATGTTGGTAGTGTTGGTGGTGGTAGTGTTGGTCGTGTTGGTAGTGTTGGTGATGTTGGTAGTGTTGGTGATGGTGGAGTTGGTTATGTTGGTAGTGTTGATGGTGGTAGTGTTGGTGGTGGTAGTGTTTGTGGTGGTAGTGTTGGTGATGTTGGTAGTGCTGGTGATGTTGGTAGTGTTGGTGGTGGTAGTGTTGGTAGTGGTAGTGTTTGTGGTGGTAGTGTTGGTGATGTTGGTAGAGTTGGTGGTGGCAGTGTTTGTGGTGGTAGTGTTGGTGATGTTGGTAGTGTTGGTGGTGGTAGTGTTGGTGGTGGTAGTGTTTGTGGTGGTAGTGTTGGTGATGTTGGTAGTGTTGGTGGTGGTAGTGTTGGTGATATTGGTAGTGTTTGTGGTGGTATTGTTTGCGGTGGTAGTGTTGGTGATGGTGGTAGTGTTGGTGGTGGTAGTGTTGGTGGTGGTAGTGTTTGTGGTGATAGTGTTTGTGGTGGTAGTGTTGGTGATGTTGGTAGTGTTGGTGGTGGTAGTGTTGGTGGTGGTAGTGTTGGTGATGTTGGTAGTGTTGGTGGTGTTGGTAGTGTTGGTGGTGGTAGTGTTGCTGGTGTTGGTGGTGTTAGTAGTGTTGGTGGTGTTGGTAGTGTTGGTGTTGGTAGTGTTGGTGGTGTTGGTAGTGTTGGTGGTGGTAGTGTTGGTGATGTTGATAGTGTTGATGGTGGTAGTTTTGGTGTGTTGGTAGTGTTGGTAGTGTTGGTGGTGGTGGTAGTGTTGGTAGTGTTGGTGATGTTGGTGGTGGTGGTAGTGTTGGTAGTGTTGGTGATGTTGGTAGTGTTGGTGATGTTGGTAGGGTTGATGGTGGTAGTGTCGGTGGTGGTATTGTTGGTGATGTTGGTAGTGTTGGTGATGGTAGTGTTGGTGGTGTTGGTAGTGTTGGTGGTGGTAGTGTTGGTGGTGTTGTTGCTGTTAGTAGTGTTGGTGGTGTTGGTAGTGTTGGTGATGTTGGTAGTATTGGTGGTAGTAGTGTTGGTGATGTTGGTAATGTTAGTGATGTTGGTAGTGTTGGTGGTGGTAGTGTTGGTAGTGTTGGTGGTGGTAGTGTTGGTGATGTTGGTAATGTTAGTGATGTTGGTAGTGTTGGTGGTGGTAGTGTTGGTAGTGGTGGTAGTGTTGGTGGTGTTGGTAGTGTTGGTGATGGTGGAGTTGGTGATGTTGGTAATTTTGATGGTGGTAGTGTTGGTGATGGTGGTAGTGTTGTGATGTTGTTAGTGTTGGTGATGTTGGTAGTCTTGGTGGTGTTAGTGTTGGTGGTGTTGGTAGTGTTGTTGGTGTTAGTGTTGGTGGAGTTGGTAGTGTTGGTTATGTTGGTGGTGTTGGTAGTGGTAGTGTTGGTGGTAGTGTTGGTTTTGTTGGTAATGTTGGTGATGTTAGTAGTGTTGGTGATGTTGGTGTTGGTAGTGTTGGTGATGTTGGTAGTGTTGGTGATGTTAGTAGTGTTGGTGATGTTGGTAGTGTTGGTGGTGGTGGTGGTGTTGGTGTGTTGGTAGTGTTGGTAGTGGTAGTGTTGGTGGTATTGGTGATATTGGTGGTGCTCGTGTTGGTGGTCTTGGTAGTGTTGGTTATGTTGGTAGTGTTGATGGTGGTGGTGTTGGAGGTGGTAGTCTTGGTGGTGTTGGTAGTGTTGGTGATGGTGGTGTTGATTATGTTGGTAGTGTTGATGGTGGTGGTGTTGGTGGTGGTAGTGTTGGTGGTGTTGGTAGTGTTGGTGATGGTGGTGTTGGTGATGTTGGTAGTGTTGGTGGTGGTAGTGTTGGTGATGTTGGTAGTGTTGGTGGTGGTAGTGTTGGTGATGTTGGTAGTGTTGGTGATGGTGGTGTTGGTGATGTTGGTAGTGTTGGTGGTGGTAGTGTTGGTGATGTTGGTAGTGTTGGTGGTGGTAGTGTTGGTGATGTTGGTAGTGTTGGTGGTGGTAGTGTTGGTGATGTTGGTAATGTTGGTGGTGGTAGTGTTGGTCGTGTTGGTAGTGTTGGTTATGTTGGTAGTGTTGGTGGTAGTAGTGTTGGATATGTTGGTAGTGTTGATGGTGGTAGTGTTGGTGGTGTTGGTAGTGTTGGTGGTGTTGGTAGTGTCGGTGGTAGTAGTGTTGGTGGTGTTGGTAGTGTTGATGGTGGTAGTGTTGGTGATGTTGGTAGTGTGGTGGTGTTGGTAGTGTTGATGGTGGTAGTGTTGGTGGTGTTGGTGATGTTGGTGGTGGTAGTGTTGGTGATGTTGGTAGTGTTGGTGGTGGTAGTGTTGGTAGTGGTGGTAGTGTTGGTGGTGTTGGTAGTGTTGGTGATGTTGGTAGTGTTGGTGATGGTGGAGTTGGTGATGTTGGTAGTGTTGATGGTGGTAGTGTTGGTGATGTTGGTAGTGTTGGTGGTAGTAGTGTTGGATATGTTGGTAGTGTTGATGGTGGTAGTGTTGGTCGTGTTGGTAGTGTTGATGGTGGTAGTGTTGGTGGTAGTAGTGTTGGTTATGTTGGTAGTGTTGGTGGTGGTAGTGTTGGATATGTTGGTAGTGTTGATGGTGGTAGTGTTGGTGGTGTTGGTAGTGTTGGTGGTGTTGGTAGTGTCGGTGGTGGTAGTGTTGGTGGTGTTGGTAGTGTTGATGGTGGTAGTGTTGGTGATGTTGGTAGTGTGGTGGTGTTGGTAGTGTTGATGGTGGTAGTGTTGGTGGTGGTAGTGTTTGTGGTGGTAGTGTTGGTGATGTTGGTAGTGTTGGTGGTGGTAGTGTTTGTGGTGGTAGTGTTGGTGATGTTGGTAGTGTTGGTGGTGGTAGTGTTGGTGATGGTAGTGTTGGTGGTGGTAGTGATTGTGGTGGTAGTGTTGGTGATGTTGGTAGTGTTGGTGGTGGTAGTGTTTGTGGTGGTAGTGTTGGTGATGTTGGTAGTGTTGGTGGTGGTAGTGTTGGTGGTGGTAGTGTTGGTGATGTTGGTAGTGTTGGTGGTGGTAGTGTTGGTGGTGGTAGTGTTTGTGGAGGTAGTGTTGGTGATGTTGGTAGTGTTGGTGGTGGTAGTGTTTTGTGGTGGTAGTGTTGGTGATGTTGGTAGTGTTGGTGGTGGTAGTGTTTGTGGTGCTAGTGTTGGTGATGTTGGTAGTGTTGGTGGTGGTAGTGTTGGTGGTGGTAGTGTTGTGGTGGTAGTGTTGGTGGTGGTAGTGTTTGTGGTGGTAGTGTTGGTGATGTTGGTAGTGTTGGTGGTGGTAGTGTTGGTGGTGGTAGGTTGTGATGTTGGTAGTGTTGGTGGTGGTATCGTTGCTGGTGGTAGTGTTAGTGGTGGTAGTGTTGGTGATGTTGGTAGTGTTGGTGGTGGTAGTGTTGGTGGTGGTAGTGTTTGTGGTGGTAGTGTTGGGGTGGTAGTGTTGGTGGTGGTAGTGTTTGTGGTGGTAGTGTTGGTGGTGGTAGTGTTTTGTGGTGTAGTGTTGGTGATGTTGGTAGTGTTGGTGGTGGTAGTGTGGTGGTGGTAGTGTTTGTGGTGGTAGTGTTGGTGTGGTAGTGTTGTGGTGGTAGTGTTGGTGATGTTGGTAGTGTTGGTGGTGGTAGTGTTTGTGGTGGTAGTGTTGGTGATGTTGGTAGTGTTGGTTGTGGTAGTGTTGGTGGTGGTAGTGTTGTGGTGGTAGTGTTGGTGATGTTGGTAGTTGGTGGTGTAGTGTTGGTGGTGGTAGTGTTTGTGGTGGTAGTGGTTGGTGATGTTGGTAGTGTTGGTGGTGGTAGTGTTGGTGGTGGTAGTGTTTGTGGTGGTAGTGTTGGTGATGTTGGTAGTGTTGGTGGTGGTAGTGTTTGTGGTGGTAGTGTTGGTGATGTTGGTAGTGTTGGTGATGGTAGTGTTGGTGGTGGTAGTGTTTGTGGTGGTAGTGTTGGTGATGTTGGTAGTGTTGGTGGTGGTAGTGTTTGTGGTGGTAGTGTTTGTGGTGGTAGTGTTGGTGGTGGTAGTGTTGGTGATGTTGGTAGTGTTGGTGGTGTTGGTAGTGTTGGTGGTGGTAGTGTTGGTGATGTTGGTAGTGTTGATGGTGGTAGTGTTGGTGGTGTTGGTGATGTTGGTAGTGTTGGTGTGTTGGTAGTGTTGGTGGTGTTGGTGGTGTTGGTAGTGTTGGTGGTGGTAGTGTTGGTGGTGTTGGTAGTATTGGTGGTGGTAGTGCTGGTGATGTTCGTAGTGTTGGTAGTGTTGGTGGTGGTAGTGTTGGTGGTGTTGGTGGTGGTGGTGATGTTGGTAGTGTTGGTGGTGTTGGTGGTGTTGGTGATGTTGGTAGTGTTGGTGGTGTTGGTGGTGTTGGTGATGGTAGTGTTGGTAGTGTTGGTAGTGTTGTTGGTGGTAGTGTTGGTGATGTTGGTAGTGTTGGTGGTGGTTGTGTTGGTAGTGTTGGTGATGTTGGTAGGGTTGATGGTGGTAGTGTTGGTGGTGGTAGTGTTGGTGATGTTGGTAATGTTAGTGATGTTGGTAGTGTTGGTGGTGGTAGTGTTGGTAGTGGTGGTAGTGTTGGTTGTGTTGGTAGTGTTGGTGATGTTGGTAGGGTTGATGGTGGTAGTGTTGGTGGTGGTATTGTTGGTGATGTTGGTAGTGTTGGTGGTGGTAGTGTTGGTGGTGGTAGTGTTTGTGGTGGTAGTGTTGGTGATGTTGGTAGTGTTGGTGGTGGTAGTGTTGGTGATGTTGGTAGTGTTTGTGGTGGTAGTGTTGGTAGTGGTGGTAGTGTTGGTGGTGTTGGTAGTGTTGGTGATGTTCGTAGTGTTGATGGTGGTAGTGTTGGTAGTGTTGGTGGTGGTAGTGTTTGTGGTGGTAGTGTTGGTGATGTTGGTAGTGTTGGTGGTGGTAGTGTTGGTGGTGGTAGTGTTGGTGGTGGTAGTGTTGGTGATGTTGGTAGTGTTGGTGGTGGTAGTGTTTGTGGTGGTAGTGTTGGTGATGTTGGTAGTGTTGGTGGTGGTAGTGTTGGTGGTGGTAGTGTTGGTGGTGTTGGTAGTGTTGGTGGTGGTAGTGTTGGTGGTGGTAGTGTTGGTGATGTTGGTAGTGTTGGTGGTGGTAGTGTTGGTGGTGGTAGTGTTGGTGGTGTTGGTAGTGTTGGTGGTGGTAGTGTTGGTGGTGGTAGTGTTGGTGATGTTGGTAGTGTTGGTGGTGGTAGTGTTTGTGGTGGTAGTGTTGGTGATGTTGGTAGTGTTGGTGATGGTAGTGTTGGTGGTGGTAGTGATTGTGGTGGTAGTGTTGGTGATGTTGGTAGTGTTGGTGGTGGTAGTGTTTGTGGTGGTAGTGTTGGTGATGTTGGTAGTGTTGGTGGTGGTAGTGTTGGTGGTGGTAGTGTTGGTGATGTTGGTAGTGTTGGTGGTGGTAGTGTTGGTGGTGGTAGTGTTTGTGGTGGTAGTGTTGGTGATGTTGGTAGTGTTGGTGGTGGTAGTGTTGGTGGTGGTAGTGTTGGTGATGTTGGTAGTGTTGGTGGTGGTAGTGTTGGTGGTGGTAGTGTTTGTGGTGGTAGTGTTGGTGATGTTGGTAGTGTTGGTGGTGGTAGTGTTGGTGGTGGTAGTGTTTGTGGTGGTAGTGTTGGTGATGTTGGTAGTGTTGGTGGTGGTAGTGTTGGTGGTGGTAGTGTTTGTGGTGGTAGTGTTGGTGATGTTGGTAGTGTTGGTGGTGGTAGTGTTTGTGGTGGTAGTGTTTGTGGTGGTAGTGTTGGTGGTGGTAGTGTTGGTGATGTTGGTAGTGTTGGTGGTGTTGGTAGTGTTGGTGATGGTAGTGTTGCTGGTGTTGGTGGTGTTGGTAGTGTTGGTGGTGGTAGTGTTGGTGATGTGGTAGGTTGTGGTGGTAGTGTTGGTAGTGTTGGTGATGTTGGTAGTGTTGGTGGTGTTGGTAGTGTTGGTGGTGTTGGTGGTGTTGGTAGTGTTGGTGGTGGTAGTGTTGATGTGGTAGTGGTTGTGTTGTGTTGGTGATGTTGGTAGTGTTGGTGTGTTGTAGTGTTGGTGGGTGTGTGGTGGTGTTGGTAGTGTTGGTGGTGGTAGTGTTGGTGATGTTGTAGTGTGGTGGTGTGATAGTGTTGGTGGTGGTAGTGTTGGTGGTGTTGGTAGTGTTGGTAGTGGTAGTGTTGGTGGTGTTGGTAGTGTGGTTGTGGTTGTGTGGTGATGTTGGTAGTGTTGGTGGTTGTTGTTGTTGTGTGGTGTTGGTTGGTTTTGGTTGTTTGGTAGTGTTGTTGGTAGGTGGGGTGGTGGTTGTTGTGTGTTGGTGGTGTTGGTGTGTTGTAGTGTTGGTGTGTTGGTTGGTGTTGGTGTTGGTGGTGTGGTGATGTGGTAGTGTTGGTGGTGTTGGTTGTGTTGGAGTAGTGTTGTGAGTTGGTAGTGTGGTGGTGGTAGTGTTGGTAGTTGTTGGTTGTGTGTTGGTGGTAGTGT
Source organism: Eledone cirrhosa (assembly GCA_964016885.1). NCBI lineage: Eukaryota > Metazoa > Mollusca > Cephalopoda > Octopoda > Eledonidae > Eledone > Eledone cirrhosa. Next base: position 224,448,106 of record OZ024741.1, read on the forward strand.
TGGTGATGTTGGTAGTGTTGGTGGTGGTTGTGTTGGTGTTGTTGGTGATGTTGGTGTTGGTGGTTGTGTTGGTAGTGTTGGTGATGTTGGTAGGGTTGATGGTGGTAGTGTTGGTGGTGTTGGTAGTGTTGGTGGTGGTAGTGTTGGTGATGTTGGCAATGTTAGTGATGTTGGTAGTGTTGGTGGTGGTAGTGTTGGTAGTGGTGGTAGTGTTGGTCGTGTTGGTAGTGTTGGTGATGTTGGTAGTGTTGGTGGTGGTAGTGTTGGTGGTGGTAGTGTTTGTGGTGGTAGTGTTGGTGATGTTGGTAGTGTTGGTGGTGGTAGTGTTGGTGATGTTGGTAGTGTTTGTGGTGGTATTGTTTGTGGTGGTAGTGTTGGTGATGTTGGTAGTGTTGGTGGTGGTATTGTTGGTGGTGGTAGTGTTTGTGGTGGTAGTGTTTGTGGTGGTAGTGTTGGTGATGTTGGTAGTGTTGGTGGTGGTAGTGTTGCTGGTGTTGGTGGTGTTAGTAGTGTTGGTGGTGTTGGTAGTGTTGGTGTTGGTAGTGTTGGTGGTGTTGGTAGTGTTGGTGGTGGTAGTGTTGGTGATGTTGGTAGTGTTGGTGGTGGTAGTGTTGGTGTGTTGGTAGTGTTGGTGGTGTTGGTGGTGTTGGTAGTGTTGGTGGTGGTAGTGTTGGTAGTGTTGGTAGTGTTGATGGTGGTAGTTTTGGTGTGTTGGTAGTGTTGGTGGTGTTGGTGGTGTTGGTAGTGTTGGTGGTGGTAGTGTTGGTAGTGTTGGTGGTGTTGGTAGTGTTGGTGGTGGTAGTGTTGGTATTGTTGGTGATGTTGGTAGTGTTGGTGATGGTAGTGTTGGTGGTGTTGGTAGTGTTGGTAGTGTTGGTGGTGGTAGTGTTGGTGATGTTGGTAATGTTAGTGATGTTGGTAGTGTTGGTGGTGGTAGTGTTGGTAGTGGTGGTAGTGTTGGTGGTGTTGGTAGTGTAGGTGATGGTGGAGTTGGTGATGTTGGTAATTTTGATGGTGGTAGTGTTGGTGATGGTGGTAGTGTTGTGATGTTGTTAGTGTTGGTGATGCTGGCAGTCTTGGTGGTGGTAGTGTTGGTGGTGTTGGTAGTGTTGTTGGTGTTAGTGTTGGTGGAGTTGGTAGTGTTGGTTATGTTGGTGGTGTTGGTAGTGGTAGTGTTGGTGGTGGTAGTTTTGGTGGTGTTGATGATGTTGTTGGTGGTAGTGTTGGTTTTGTTGGTAGTGTTGGTGATGTTAGTAGTGTTGGTGATGTTGGTAGTGTTGGTGATGTTAGTAGTGTTGGTAGTGGTAGTGTTGGTGGTATTGGTGATATTTGTGGTGCTCGTGTTGGTGGTCTTGGTAGTGTTGGTTATGTTGGTAGTGTTGATGGTGGTGGTGTTGGTGGTGGTAGTCTTGGTGGTGTTGGTAGTGTTGGTGATGGTGGTGTTGGTTATGTTGGTAGTGTTGATGGTGGTGGTGTTGGTGGTGGTAGTGTTGGTGGTGTTGGTAGTGTTGGTGATGGTGGTGTTGGTGATGTTGGTAGTGTTGGTGGTGGTAGTGTTGGTGATGTTGGTAGTGTTAGTGGTGGTAGTGTTGGTGATGTTGGTAGTGTTGGTGATGGTGGTGTTGGTGATGTTGGTAGTGTTGGTGGTGGTAGTGTTGGTGATGTTGGTAGTGTTGGTGGTGGTAGTGTTGGTGATGTTGGTAGTGTTGGTGGTGGTAGTGTTCGTGATGTTGGTAGTGATGGTGATGTTGGTAGTGTTGGTGGTGGTAGTGTTGGTCGTGTTGGTAGTGTTGGTTATGTTGGTAGTGTTGGTGGTGGTAGTGTTGGATATGTTGGTAGTGTTGATGGTGGTAGTGTTGGTGGTGTTGGTAGTGTTGGTGGTGTTGGTAGTGTTGGTGGTGGTAGTGTTGGTGGTGTTGGTAGTGTTGATGGTGGTAGTGTTGGTGATGTTGGTAGTGTTGGTGGTGTTGGTAGTGTGGTGGTGTTGGTAATGTTGATGGTGGTAGTGTTGGTGGTGTTGGTGATGTTGGTGGTGGTAGTGTTGATGTTGGTAGTGTTGGTGGTGGTAGTGTTTGTGATGTTGGTAGTGTTGATGGTGGTAGTGTTGGTGGTGTTGGTGATGTTGGTGGTGGTAGTGTTGGTGATGTTGGTAGTGTTGGTGGTGGTAGTGTTGGTGATGTTGGTAGTGTTGATGGTGGTAGTGTTGGTGGTGTTGGTAGTGTTGATGGTGGTAGTGTTGGTGGTGGTAGTGTTGGTGATGTTGGTAGTGTTGATGGTGGTAGTGTTGGTGGTGTTGGTGATGTTGGTGGTGGTAGTGTTGGTGGTGTTGGTGGTGTTGGTAGTGTGTTGGTGTTGGTGGTGTTGGTAGTGTTGATGGTGGTAGTGTTGGTGGTGTTGGTGATGTTGGTGGTGGTAGTGTTGGTGATGTTGGTAGTGTTGGTGGTGGTAGTGTTGGTGATGTTGGTAGTGTTGGTGGTGGTAGTGTTGGTGATGTTGGTAGTGTTGATGGTGGTAGTGTTGGTGGTGTTGGTGATGTTGGTGGTGGTAGTGTTGGTGATGTTGGTAGTGTTGGTGGTGGTAGTGTTGGTGATGTTGGTAGTGTTGATGGTGGTAGTGTTGGTGGTGTTGGTAGTGTTGATGGTGGTAGTGTTGGTGGTGGTAGTGTTGGTGATGTTGGTAGTGTTGATGGTGGTAGTGTTGGTGGTGTTGGTGATGTTGGTGGTGGTAGTGTTGGTGGTGTTGGTGGTGTTGGTAGTGTGTTGGTGTTGGTGGTGTTGGTAGTGTTGGTGGTGGTAGTGTTGGTGATGTTGGTAGTGTTGATGGTGGTAGTGTTGGTGTGTTGGTAGTGTTGGTGGTGGTAGTGTTGGTATGTTGGTAGTGTTGATGGTGGTAGTGTTGGTGTGTTGGTAGTGTTGGTGGTGGTAGTGTTGGTATGTTGGTAGTGTTGGTGGTGGTAGTGTTGGTGATGTTGGTAGTGTTGGTGGTGCTGGTTGTGTTGGTGGTTGTAGTGTTGGTGGTGTTGGTAGTGTTGGTGGTGTTGGTGATGTTGGTAATGTTGGTCGTGGTAGTGTTGGTGGTGGTAGTGTTGGTGGTGTTGGTGATGTTGGTAGTGTTGGTAGTGGTAGTGTTGGTGGTGGTAGTGTTGGTGGTGTTGGTGATGTTGGTGGTGGTAGTGTTGGTGATGTTGGTGGTGGTAGTGTTGGTTTTGTAGGTAGTGTTGGTGATGTTGGTAGTGTTGGTGTTGCTAGTGTTGATGGTGGTGGTGTTGGTGGTGTTGGTGGTGTTGGTGGTGCTGGTGGTGTTGGTGGTGGTAGTCTTTGTGTTGGTAGTGTTGGCGGTGTTGGTGATGTTGATGATGGTAGTGTTGGTGATGTTGGTGGTGTTGGTGGTGTTGGTAGTGTTAGTGGAGTTAGTGATGTTGGTGATGGTGGTGATGTTGGTGATGGTGGTGGTGATAGTGTTGGTGATGTTGGTGGAGTTGGTGGTGTTGATACTGGTGGTGGTGGTGGTAGTGATGTTGGTGGTGTTGGTGATGATGTTGGTAGTGTTGGTGATGTTGGTAGTGTTGGTGGTGGTAGTGTTGGTGATGTTGGTGATGTTGGTAGTGGTGGTGGTGGTAGTGTTGGTAGTGTTGGTGATGTTGGTAGTGTTGGTGGTGGTTGTGTTGGTGTTGTTGGTGATGTTGGTGATGTTGGTAGTGTTGGTGGTGGTTGTGTTGATGGTGGTAGTGTTGGTGGTGGTAGTGTTGGTGATGTTGTTACTGTTGGTGGTGGTTGTGTTGGTGGTGTTGGTGATGTTGGTAGTGGTGGTGGTGGTAGTGTTGGTAGTGTTGGTGGTGGTAGTGTTGGTGATGGTAGTGTTGGTGATGTTGGTAGTGTTGGTGATGGTAGTGTTGGTGGTGTTGGTGGTGTTGGTAGTGTTGGTAGTGTTGGTGGTGGTAGTGTTGGTGATGTTGTTACTGTTGGTGGTGGTTGTGTTGGTGGTGTTGGTGATGTTGGTAGTGGTGGTGGTGGTAGTGTTGGTAGTGTTGGTGGTGGTAGTGTTGGTGATGGTAGTGTTGGTGATGTTGGTAGTGTTGGTGATGGTAGTGTTGGTGGTGTTGGTGGTGTTGGTAGTGTTGGTAGTGTTGGTGGTGGTAGTGTTGGTGGTGTTGGTGGTGTTGGTAGTGTTGGTAGTGTTGGTGATGTTGGTAGTGTTGGTGGTGGTAGTGTTGGTGGTGGTAGTGTTGGTGATGTTGTTAGTGTTGGTGGTGGTTGTGTTGGTGGTGTTGGTGATGTTGGTAGTGGTGGTGGTGGTAGTGTTGGTGATGGTAGTGTTGGTGATGTTGGTAGTGTTGGTGGTGGTTGTGTTGGTGGTGTTGGTGATGTTGGTAGTGGTGGTGGTGGTAGTGTTGGTGATGGTAGTGTTGGTGATGTTGTTAGTGTTGGTGGTGGTTGTGTTGGTGGTGTTGGTGATGTTGGTAGTGGTGGTGGTGGTAGTGTTGGTGATGGTAGTGTTGGTGGTGTTGGTGGTGTTGGTAGTGTTGGTAGTGTTGGTGGTGGTAGTGTTGGTGGTGTTGGTGGTGTTGGTAGTGTTGGTAGTGTTGGTGATGTTGGTAGTGTTGGTGGTGGTAGTGTTGGTGGTGGTAGTGTTGGTGATGTTGTTAGTGTTGGTGGTGGTTGTGTTGGTGGTGTTGGTGATGTTGGTAGTGGTGGTGGTGGTAGTGTTGGTGATGGTAGTGTTGGTGATGTTGGTAGTGTTGGTGATGGTAGTGTTGGTGGTGTTGGTGGTGTTGGTAGTGTTGGTAGTGTTGGTGGTGGTAGTGTTGGTGGTGTTGGTGGTGTTGGTAGTGTTGGTAGTGTTGGTGATGTTGGTAGTGTTGGTAGTGGTAGTGTTGGTGGTGGTAGTGTTGGTGATGTTGTTAGTGTTGGTGGTGGTTGTGTTGGTGGTGTTGGTGATGTTGGTAGTGGTGGTGGTGGTAGTGTTGGTAGTGTTGGTGATGTTGGTAGGGTTGATGGTGGTAGTGTCGGTGGTGGTAGTGTTAGTGATGTTGGTGGTGTTGGTGATGTTGGTAGTGTTGGTGATGATGTTGGTAGTGTTGATGATGATGGTAGTGTTGGTGGTGTTGGTAGTGTTGATGGAGGTGGTGTTGGTGGTGTTGGTGATGTTGGTGGTGGTAGTGTTGGTGGTGGTAGTGTTGGTGGTGGTAGTGTTGGTGGTGTTGGTGATGTTGATGATAGTAGTGCTGGTGGTGTCGGTAGTGTTGATGGGGGTAGTGTTGATGGTGGTAGTGTTGGTGGTGGTAGTGTTGGTGATGTTGGTGTTGGTGATGTTGTTACTGTTAATCGGCCGGGTATACGTCGGTATACGTTGCTGACGATAGCTAATAAGCTTGAAACTAGTACAGCGTTCCTTTGTCAGTGTTGAACAAACGAGCAACGATGGTTGCTGGACACTACGGCTTAATACGGGATGTTTGTTTACAAGCACACCGAGCATTATAATAAATGTTCGGTGAATCCATACGTACATATATATATGTGCGCATGTATGTATATATATATACATACTACTGTACGTCTGTATACATATATGTATGTACGTGTACATACTTATATATATATATATATATATATATATATATATATATATATGTATATATATATATATATATATACACACACATATATATATACATATATAAATATATGTATATATATATCGGTGTTCTGGTGCAATAAGTAGCAGCAAGTGCGCACAAAATTCTAGCTCTTTCAATTGCGCAGAGGGTTCTATAGAAATAGTGGACAGCTTCCGTTACCTGGGCGATAAAATCAGCAGTGGGGGAGGGTGCTCTGAAAGTACTGTAGCTAGAGTCAGAACTGGTTGGAAAAAGTTCAGAGAGCTTATACCACTATTAGCTGCTAAAGGGTTCTCCCTAAAAATGAAAGGGAGGTTGTACGATGCCTGCATACGAACAGCAATGTTGCATGGTAGTGAGACTTGGGCATTGTGTGCAGAGGATATACGCAGACTAGAGAGGAACGAAGCTTGCATGCTCCGCTGGATGTGTAACAGTAATATACGTGAACGGCAAAGCATAAACGAACTAAGGAAAAAATTAGAGATAAGAGGGATCAGATGTTGTTTACTCGAGAGAAGGCTGCGTTGGTATGGACACGTGATGCGCATGAAAGTCGATAGCTGTATAACAAAGTGCAGGGCAATAAAGATAGACGGTAGCCACGGAATAGGCAGACCTAGAAAAACATGGGATGAGCTGATAAACTCCGACCTCACACACTTACACCTCTCCAAGACAATGTCACTGGACCGAGACCTTTGGCGGTACTCAGTAACAGAGAAGACCCGCCTTGCCATTAGGCATCTCTAACAAAATACCCCCCCCCCCATCCACACCACCCCGTTCTATGTAAAGTTATGTTGGTGCCGCGCCATCCAGGCCGAAACAAATGAGATCGTGTAGGTGTCACGACAAAAAAACACACAGTCCACGCTGTAATGTGGCCGTGTAGGCAACACGGTAAAAACCTCCCAGACCCACACTGTAAATGTGGTTGGTGTTAGGAAGGGCATCCAACTGTAGAAAACCTGCCAGACAGTCCTATGCGAGCAAGACAATCACTCTTGCCTCAAGTGGGACTACCCCCGTCTAAACCCATGCAAGCGTGGAACACGGACGTTAAACGTTGATGATGATGATGATGATGATATAACGAAGGAAATGTGGTAAGGAACCAGGTGGACCATAACGCACCAAAGTACTCAATACTTAGGGTAGTAGAGTGGGTAATAGGAACGAGTAGGACCCCGACGGCTGAGCTCAAGCTGTTTCGATGGCTATTTCTGGACTCCAGAATTAGCCGTCGAAACGGCTTGAGCTCAGCCGTCGGGGTCCTACTCGTTCCTATATATATATATATATATATACACAATGTACACAATGCAGATCCTGGGTACACAAGAGATGTAGCGGGGTAGCAGGCAAACTAACAGGTAGGGAGAAATATGTATGCAGTAGATGAAAAGGGAAATTAGACAGTAGAAGTCGCATTTATAGACACATTTTTCAAATGCAGGTGGGTGCTATAGAAGTGGTGGATAGCTTCTGGTACCTAGGAGATCAGATTAGCAGGGTGGGGGGGGGGGGGGGTGTTCGAAAGGCCGGTTATATGATGTCTGTGTGAGGAGCGTGATGTTGCATGGTAGTGAGACATGGGCAGCAACTGCAGAGGATATGCGACGGCTGGAGAGAAATGAGGCAAGCATGCTCCATTGGATGTGGAGTGTCAATGTGCGTGAACGACCCAGCATGAATGTGTTGAGAGAGAAACTGTGTCTGAGAGGGATAGAATGTAGTGTACGGGAGAGGAGACCGAGGTGGTATGGACATGTGATGCGCATGGAGGATGACCGATGGGTAAAGAAGTGCCAGGAAATGCCAGTTGAAGGAAGATGTGGTAGAGGTAGACCACGAAAAACATGGGTGGAGGTGGTGAGGACAGACCTCAAATCGCTGAAGCTCATGGTGGAGATGACGAAGGACCGCGACAAGTGGAGAGATGCTGTGCTGAATAAGACCCATCCCACCCTCGCAAGCAGGGAAGAGCGGACGTAAAATGATGATGATGATGATGATATATACAGTGGAACTTTGATTCATGGATTCCTCTTATCATGAATAAATCGGTTCATGAACGGTGTCTCGAGTAATGATCATGCAAGCCAGCAACAATAGTTGGCGACAAAAAGCTGGGAGTATCAGTGAGAAAGCATTATTTGCTGTGTAGTTAGTTACTATGGTGATATCTATCTGTCTCTCTCACTGTATTTCTCTCTCAATATTTCTGCTAGTACTGATTAATGTTCAGAGTCATCCTCAGCATTCTCATGTAGAACCCATCCTCCATCTGAATGAGTTTCTTTATAAGGCTTTCAGTGGATCTCGCAACATGGGCCATTTTCTTGGACCCAGAAGGTAAGTTGGTGGTGCTAGACGTGACCAGCAGTGAAGGACACACCTTCAGGTTAGTGGCCATCAATGCTATGTCTGTCATCTACTACCACCTAACTGTTGTGCCCTGTTCGGGTCTGCACCTCCCCAAATTGGAGTATCTGCTCTTCAACTTCTTGTGGAAGGGATAGGTTCCACTGGTGAGGTGGTTTATCTGCTGTTAACACCTACTGCATAGAGGACTCGGGATGTTGTGGGTAATGATATGCAGGCATGCGCTTAGGCTATGACATCTCCAGACCTTCCTTGATGGTGTACAGGTGTGGTTGCCTTTTTCTAGGCATGTTTTTTCCCAGATCATTGACAGAGCTGCAGTCCTGGGTCAAGCAGTGACTGAGGGGAGTGCTTGGAGGCTAAAATGTCTTTAAATGCTCACAGCTCTGAGTCAATTGGGCACTATGTATGGTGGAGACTACACCTTGGTGTTCTATAGAGGGTTATTGATGGGTAAGCGTGATGACGTTCTTGGGGAAACTCTGGGCATCGACGAAAATCTTGCCATTCCATTCTGCAGGACTTTTAGTCCATGGCCCATGGACAAATCCCTGGCCTGGCAGTGCTACTGGAGAGCATTGCCAGTTCGAGATAAACTCTACAGGCATGGAAATGCCATCAGTTAGGCCTGTCCGAGATGCACATGGGGCGATGAAACCATTGTGCAGTCAGTGTGACTGTGGATTTTTGTGGGCTTTCTTCATGTGTGACCCTTGGAAGTCTCCTTTTTATTGGAGAATTTTGTTTTGTTTTATTTTTTTTTGTTACATCCTGTCTTTTTGTTTTATGTTTGTTTTTACACACAGAAACCCCCATTTGTACCGTCCTGTACTGTTCTGTACCAAGCTATACCGTCCTGTACCACTCTGTACTGTCCTGTACCGTCCTGTACCATTCTGTACTGTCCTGTACCGTCATGTACCGGCCTGTACTATTCTGTACTGTCCTGTACCATGCTGTACCGTCCTGTACCGTCCTGTACCATTCTGTACCATCTTGTACCGTCCTGTACGATGCTGTACCGTCCTGTATCGTTCTGTACCGTCCTGTACCATTCTGTACCATTCTGTACCATCTTTACCGTCCTGAACCGTCCTGTACCATTCTGTACCATCCTGTACCGTCCTGTACTGTCCTGTACGATGCTGTACCGTCCTGTACCGTCCTGTACCGTCCTGTACCATTATGTACCGTCCTGTACAATTCTGTACCATCTTGTACCGTCCTGTACCGTTCTGTACCATTCTATACCATCCTGTACCGTCCTGTACTGTTCTTTACGATGATGTACCGTCCTGTATCGTTCTGTACCGTCCTGTACCATTCTGTACCATCTTGTACCGTCCTGTACCGTTCTGTACCATTCTATACCATCCTGTACCGTCCTGTACTGTCCTGTACGATGCTGTACCGTCCTGTATCGTTCTGTACCGTCCTGTACCATTCTGTACCGCCCGGCACCGCCATGTACCGTCATGTACCATTCTGTACCATCTTGTACCGTCCTGTACCGTTCTGCACCACCCTGTACTGTCCTGTACGATGCTGTACCGTCCTGTATCGCTATGTACCGCCCTGTATCATTCTGTACCATACTGTACCATTCTGTACCGTCCTGTACGATGCTGTACCGTCCTGTATCGTTCTGTACCGTCCTGTACCATTCTGTACCGCCCTGTACCGTCCTGTACCATTATGTACCATCTTGTACCGTCCTGTACCGTTCTGTACCATTCTATACCATCCTGTACCGTCCTGTACGATGCTGTACCGTCCTGTACCATACTGTACCATCCTGTACCATTCTGTACCGTCCTGTACCGTCCTGTACCATTCTGTACCATCCTGTACCGTCCTGTACTGTCCTGTACGATGCTGTACCGTCCTGTATCGTTCTGTACCATACTGTACCATTCTGTACCGTCCTGTACCGTCCTGTACCATTCTGTACCGTCCTGTACCATTCTGTACCATCTTGTACCGTCCTGTACCGTTCTGTACCATTCTATACCATCCTGTACCGTCCTGTACTGTCCTGTACGATGCTGTACCGTCCTGTATCGTTCTGTACCGTCCTGTACCATTCTGTACCGCCCTGCACCGCCCTGTACCGTCCTGTACCATCCTGTACCGTCCTGTGCTGTCTTTAATGTTATCCTTTTGTAAACCCTTGTGATTAATGAATAAAACATTATTATTCTTATTATTGTTGTGTTATTTCATTTAGCTCAGTTCTGTTTGTCTATTGCTGGGTTCAGGCCTTGAACCTAGGGCAATAGATGTTTTCATTGTAGAGAGAGAACTCGTCTGAGAATGTTTACTGTTCCTAGTAACCCGATCTTCTGTAGCTCATATTTACTGATCTTGCAGGGAAGGACGCTAAGGTGCAGGTCTGATGATTTGGGTATTAATCCTAATGCTCCTATTACCGCAGGGATAGTGTTTGTGGTCATCCTCTACATGCAGTTGATGTCTATTTATAGGTCTTTGAATTTTGACAGTTTTCCCATTGTTTTTATAGATTTATTCTTGTCAGCTGGTATGGAAATCTAAACTATAATAAAGTAAGGAGTGCGGGACTGCGTCCAGAATATCTTTTTTAATCCCGTTTGTAAAATAAGTTGGATTACTTTGACTAAATAATGAATGAATATTACATAATTTATCTACTAAATTTCGTTATTCTTGATTAAATATAAATAATATTGTTGCTTATTTTTTAAGATTCACTTCTTTAAAATTTTCAAATGTCAACACTTCCGGTTAGCGATCGCTTAAATAAACATTCATATATTTCTGTCACTAATTTTCTCCTAATGCAGTTTATATATAATATCTTTTTTTAATGTATCATGGATTACGTTACTGATTACATAAGACAGTGTAACGCAGTTTCGTTCGATTTCTGTGTATATTGTCAATTACGATTTTATTTGATATATCATATCTACATGCATATATACTTGCGTATAATATCAATATGGATACTACACATGCTAGCAGAAAACCACCCGAAGTGTGGTTTTTATGCTAGTATCTATAAGGCTACATGTCTGATCTATTTTGTTTTTTATATCTGGCCTGTTGGTAGCAATTTCTCAGTCAGTTATCACAGGCATATCCCACAAGATGGACATGTTGCCCTTTTTCATGACTGTATTTGGTTGATGTTCATGCCATTTGTTAGAAGTTTGGATGTCATGAGACCGGCGTAGAGTTACGGCCCTTTAGTGTCTAAGTTCAAATCTCGCTGAGGTTAACTTTGCCTTTCATCCTTACGGGGTCGATAAAATAAAGCACCAGTAATGTTCTGGTGGGGTCGATTTAATTGACTTTCCCCTCCCCAAAATTTCTGGCCTTGTGCCTATAGTAGTGTGTATATTGATATTATACGCAAGTATATATACATGTAGATATGATACATCAAATAAAATCGTAATTGACAATATATAATACATAGAAATTGAACGAAGACTGCGTTACACTGTCTTATGTAATCAGTAACGTAATCCATGATACATTAAAAAAGACAATATTATATATAAACTGCATTAGGAGAAAATTAGTGACAGAAATATATGAATGTTTATTTAAGCGAGGGCCAACCGGAAGTGTTGACATTTCAGAAATTTTAAAGAAGTGAATCTTTAAATAAACAAAATATATTTAATCAACAACCACGAAATTTAGTAGATAAATTATGTAATATTCATTCATTATTTATTGAAAGGGGCGTTGACATTTGAAATAGGGTGGTGGATTGGCAGTATCGGTAGAGGGTCGGACGCCATGCTTTCCAGCATAGTTACGTCCCTTTACGATCTGAGTTCAAATCCCGCCAAGGTTGACTTTGCCTTTCATCCTCACGGGGTCGATAAAATAAAGTACCAGTAATGCACTGGGTAATTGCTGGCCTTGTGCCTAAAGTAGAAACAATTATTTATTGAAAGGGGCGGTGAATTGGCAGTATCGATAGAGAGTCGGACGCCATGCTTTGCAGCATAGTTACGTCCCTTTATGATCTGAGTTCAAATTCCGCCGAGGTTAACTTTACCTTTCATCCTTACGGGGTCGATAAAATAAAGTACCAGTAATGTACTGGGTGATTGCTGGCCTTGTGCCAAAAAGTAGAAACAATTATTTATTGAAAGGGTGGTGGATTGGCAGTATCGGTAGAGAGTCGGACGCCATGCTTTGCAGCAAAGAGTTACGGCCCTTTATGGTCTGAGTTCAAATCCCGCCGAGGTTAACTTTACCTTTCATCCTTACGAGGGTCGATAAAATAAAGTACCAATAATGCACTGGGATAATTGCTGGCCTTGTGCCAAAAGTAGAAACAATTATTTATTCAAAGTAATCCAACTTATTTTACTAATGGGATAAAAAATTATAAACCGTACGCAGTCCCGCGCTTCTTACTTTATTATAGTTTAGATTGTTTTTATTGTCATGCCATCATCATTGCCATAATTATCATTAATGAAATTATGAAATGTATGATGCTGTATGGCAGTGTAATAGAGAGGTAAATCTGCACAAATCATGAAATGTGTGTCTGTGTCTGTGTGTGTGTGTGTATGTGCATATGTGGAAGTGTGTGTGTGTGTGTGTGTGTATGTGCATATGTGGGAGTGTGTGTGTGTGTGTGTGTATGTGCATATGTGGAAGTGTGTGTGTGTGTGTGTGTGCATATGTGGAAGTGTGTGTGTGTGTGTGTGTATGTGCATATGTGGAAGTGTGTGTGTGTGTGTGTATGTGCATATGTGGAAGTGTGTGTGTGTGTGTGTGTATGTGCATATGTGGAAGTGTGTGTGTGTGTGTGCGTGTATGTGCATATGTGGAAGTGTGTGTGTGTGTGTGTGTATGTGCATATGTGGAAGTGTGTGTGTGTGTGTATGTGCATATGTGGAAGTGTGTGTGTGTGTGTATGTGCATATGTGGAAGTGTGTGTGTATGTGCATATGTGGAAGTGTGTGTGTGTGTGTGTGTGTGTATGTGGAAGTGTGTGTGTGTATGTGCATATGTGGAAGTGTGTGTGTGTGTGTGTGTGTATGTGCATATGTGGAAGTGTGTGTGTGTGTGTGTATGTGCATATGTGGAAGTGTGTGTGTGTGTATGTGCATATGTGGAAGTGTGTGTGTATGGGTGTGTATGTGCATATGTGGAACTGTGTGTGTGTGTGTGTGTGTATGTGCATATGTGGAAGTGTGCACAGTCAAATAATACATCAATCCATATAAAAGTGTATGATATATATCACACCATGTGTGAGTACTTCTGTGAATGAGTGTTTGTATGTGTAGATGTATGTGAGTGTGTGTAAGTGTATGTGGTTTTTCTGTGTATGTGTGTGTGTGTGTAAGTGTATGTGGCTTTTCTGTGTATGTGTGTGTGTGTAAGTGTATGTGGTTTTTCTGTGTATGTGTGTGCGTGTATGTGTATGTTGCTTGTCTATGCATGTGTAGGTGTATGTGTATGTGGCTTGTATGTGTATGTGTGTGCGTGTAAGTGTATGTGGTTTTTCTATGTATGTGTGCGTGTAAGTGTATGTGGTTTTTCTGTGTATGTGTGTGCGTGTATATGTATGTGGCTTGTCTCTGCATGTGTAGATGTATGTGTATGTGGCTTATCTGTGCATGTGTAGATGTATGTGTATGTGGCTTGTCTGTGCATGTGTAGGTGTATGTGTATGTGGCTTATCTGTGCATGTGTAGATGTATGTGTATGTGGCTTGTCTGTGTATGTGTAGGTGTATGTGTATGTGGTTTGTCTGTGCATGTGTAGATGTATGTGTATGTGGCTTGTCTGTGCATGTGTAGATGTATGTGTATGTGGCTTGTCTGTGCATGTGTAGATGTATGTGTATGTGGCTTGTCTGTGTATGTGTAGGTGTATGTGTATGTGGTTTGTCTGTGCATGTGTAGATGTATGTGTATGTGGCTTGTCTGTGCATGTGTAGATGTATGTGTATGTGGCTTGTCTGTGCATGTGTAGATGTATGTGTATGTGGCTTGTCTGTGTATGTGTAGATGTATGTGAATGTGACTTGTCTGTGCATGTGTAGGTGTATGTGAATGTGGCTTGTCTGTGCATGTGTAGATGTATGTGTATGTGGCTTGTCTGTGCATGTGTAGATGTATGTGTATGTGGCTTGTCTGTGCATGTGTAGGTGTATGTGTATGTGGCTTGTCTGTGTATGTGTAGGTGTATGTGTATGTGGCTTGTCTGTGCATGTGTAGATGTATGTGTATGTGGCTTGTCTGTGCATGTGTAGGTGTATGTGTATGTGGCTTGTCTGTGCATGTGTAGGTGTATGTGTATGTGGCTTGTCTGTGCATGTGTAGATGTATGTGTATGTGGCTTGTCTGTGCATGTGTAGGTGTATGTGTATGTGGCTTGTCTGTGTATGTGTAGGTGTATGTGTATGTGGCTTGTCTGTGCATGTGTAGGTGTATGTGAATGTGGCTTGTCTGTGCATGTGTAGATGTATGTGTATGTGGCTTGTCTGTGTATGTGTAGGTGTATGTGTATGTGGCTTGTCTGTGCATGTGTAGGTGTATGTGTATGTGGCTTGTCTGTGTATATGTGTGCGTGTATGTGTATGTGGCTTGTCTGTGTATGTGTAGGTGTATGTGTATGTGGTTTGTCTGTGCATGTGTAGGTGTATGTGTATGTGGCTTGTCTGTGCATGTGTAGATGTATGTGTATGTGGCTTGTCTGTGTATGTGTAGATGTATGTGTATGTGGTTTGTCTGTGCATGTGTAGGTGTATGTGTATGTGGCTTGTCTGTGCATGTGTAGATGTACGTGTATGTGGCTTGTCTGTGCATGTGTAGGTGTATGTGTATGTGGCTTGTCTGTACATGTGTAGGTGTATGTGTATGTGGCTTGTCTGTGCATGTGTAGGTGTATGTGTATGTGGCTGTGTCTGTGTATGTGTGTGTCTACAAAACATGAAATGTGTGTCTGTTAAGTTGAGCAATTGAACATTCAGCAGAAAGATTGTTTAAACTATGAAATGTATGTGTGTATTTGTGTATATGTGTGTATGTAGGTATGTGTTTGCATATGTGCGCATATGTGTATATAGTTGTGTTTAGGTGTATGTGTGCATGCTTGTGGGTGTGTAAATGTGTGTAGGTATGTATGTGTTTTGTGTAAAAATTGCGTGTGTATTTGTGTGTATGAATGTTTATATGTGTGTATGTGTTTATGTGTGGGTATGTGTTTATGTGTGTGTTTGTATGTGTATGTATGTGTCTTTATATGTACATTTGTATGTGTTTGTATATGTGTATATGTGTATGTATGTGTGTCTATACATGACACTATATGGGCACATATGTGTGTTTATATATGTTTGTATGTCTGTATGTGTGCATATATGTGTGTTTATGAGTGTGTGTATGCGTGTTTATGCACGAGTATGCGCATTTGTGTGTATAGAGTAGGTGAGATGGCAGTGGTGGTGATGGTAATGGTGGTGGTGGAAGAGGTATTAGATCAATCAAAGATGTCGTCTGCTTCAGTCAAATTATATATAAGTCTCTTCTACTTGAGAAATTCCGCCATATTTATCGTACTAGATTCCTGCTACCCCCTTCCACCTCTTCTTTTTCTGTCTCTCTTACACCCACACACCCTTTCTTTTTAGTTTTTAATATATATATATATATATGTGTGTATATATATGTATATATGTATATATATATATATATATATATATATATATATATATATATATATATATATATATATATATATATATATATATGCATATATTTCCCTATAAACCTTTATTTTCCTATAAATTATCTATCTTCTGCTTCTTTCATTTGTTTTTCATGATTTTTTTTTTGATTTTTTTTTCTCTCATTTGTCATCATCTCTACCTGCAACATTGTCACCACCACCACCAACACCACCACCAACACCACCACACCCACTGCTGCTGCCACCTACTGCTGCCACCACCACCACTACCACCATCACTGCTGCCACCACCACTACTGCCATCATCACCACCTCCACCACCACCAACACCACCAACACCACCACCACCACCACAGCCGCCGACACCACCGCCACCTCTACCAATAACAACACCACTATTACCACCACCACAACCACTACCACCACCCAACCACTACCACTGCCACTGCAACCACCACCACCACCACCACCACTACCACCACATACATTGTAATATATATGGTGAAATAAATCTGTGTATGGTTAATACATATTTTATTTTCATTTTTTACACAGGTCACACACACACACACACACACATACACACATACAAACACACATACATACACCCATACACACATACAAACACACATACATACACACATGCACACATACAAACACACATACATACACACATACACACATACACATACACACATACAAACACACATACATACGCACATACACACACATACACACACATACATACACACATACACACACATACACATACATACACATACATACACATACACATACACACACATACACACACATGCACACACACACACACACACACACATACACACACATGTGCACATACACACACACGCACATCCTCATCTTTCTTTGAAAATCTTTGCTAAACCTCAAGGCCCTATATGTTAACAGCATTTATCATTCTTCATGCTCTGAAGGCAACACAAACAACAAGAACTAAGACTGAGAGGCCAACCATAAAATCCTCTAGGTCTCATTCTTTGTCCAAATATTTAATCTGTTACTAAGTCTTTTATTGTGATGTCTACTTAGATGTACCAATACCCACACAATGGTACTCAAATTCAGCCACATATATATTGTATTTCTTTAGCTCTTAGCTGTACAAAAATAAAAAAAAACAGGCACATGGCTTATGGAAGCACATGGCTTAGTGGTTAGAGCATTGGCCTTGCAATCGAAAGGTTGTGAGTTCAATTCTCAGACCGGGTGATGTGTTGTTTCCTTGAGCAAGACACTTTATTTCACATTGCTCCAGTTTACTCAGCTGTAGAAATGAGATGATAGGGACTGGGGTCCCTATCATTCCACTGTAAAGTGGTCGTGGAGGTGCCACAGCAAAAAGCACCCAGCACTCACTGTAAATGAGGTTGGTGTTAGGAAGGGCATCCAGCTGTAGAAATCAAGCCAGCATCAGTTCCCGTCCCACCCTTGCAAGCAGGGAAAAAGCGGACGTAAAATGAAATGATGAAATGATGAAAAAGATTTTCTCAATCTTTAAAGAATACTTTGCTCTTCCCAGCTCTCTCTCTCTCTCTCTCTCTCTATCTCTCTCTCTCTCTCTCTCTCTCTCTCTCTCTCTCTCCCCTCCCCTCCTCCCTCTCTCTCCCCCTCCCTCTCTCTATCTATCTTTCTATTAATCTATCTATCTATCTGTCTGTTTATCTATCTCGGATTCTGTCTAACACGTGGAAAATGCGGTGGTGAGTAAATGTTTTAATTTCATTGGAAATTGCATGAACTGAATCTACATTCTTACACCATTTTGTAGATAAGCTGCCACCCTACACTTTGTAGGTGGTAGCAACCCCAAATAATAAGCCCATCAGGGCGAAAAACGGAGAAATCCCACAAAATTTCTACCGGAATTTTGAATATACCCAAAATGGCCAAATTCTTTGACGGGGTGGTGTGTAACAGCCTCAAACAGTTAATCGGCCGATTTGACCTGGCCGATAGATATCGACTAGATTTTCCGACTGTGCCACTGTGGACGTAGACTAATCGCAGTGGAACATCTAGTTCGTACCTAGATAGGGTTCTAGTTAGAAAGAAGGATAGGGACATGTTAAGCTGTCCACAAATGTTCATAGTTGCCTATTCAGATCACAAATTAGTGACCTGCTTAGTCAACCTTGACAAAACCCATAGACAGGGACCCCGCTACTGGAAGCTGAACTTGTCGTTACTGACATGCAAAGCTTACAGTAGACGGATTAGCACTTTAGTTAAGCAGCACTTGACGGGGGCCATTGTCAACAACAGATGGTGGTACTCTCTCAAGAGAGCAGTTAGATTAGACTCGATAGGTTTTAGTAAAGAATTAGAGTTAGATAGAACTAAAACCGAAAAGGAACTGGTAGATAAAGTAGAAGAGGCAATTAGGAGTGGCAACATAGCCAGCGTGCTAGCAACAAGAATAGCCTTGGACTAGTTCTTCGACTCAAAACATAAAGGCTGCATTGTCAGAAGCAAAATACGTGCTCTGGGTAACGAGGGAGCCAAAGCTGTTAGCTGGGCCCGCGTGACGGAGGCGAAAAGTGGCAACAAGTCCACGATTCGGTCTTTGAAGGACCAAGACGGACGCGTGATACGTGAGCCGAAGCAGATGTGCGCAGCCTTTCCACGGCACTTTGCTCAACTGTTCGGGCAGGTCGGCGCGCCGGGAGGGGCTATGGATTTCAGTCCATACCTCGACGGCCTACCGCGACTCTTGGACAGCGAGGCAAAGTTCTGCGAAAGGCCGATTTTGGCTGCTGAGATAGGGGACGTGCTGAGCCAATGTGGCAAATGCAAATCTCGGTCTACCCTACGAATTTTACGTAGCAATGCCGGACTTGTTCTCTGGTCTCCTGGAAGCGGTCTACTGCAACTGGCAGCAGAACAGGAGAATTCCCAGTTCTGTGACCAAGGGCATAGTCACGTTAGTCAGGAAGGATGAGAATAAGGGGGATGATATAGGCAACTTCCGGCCCATAACTCTGCTAAACACAGAGTTACAGATTTTGGCCAAGGTGTTGGCAAAGAAGCTGGCGCTTGTCGTCGAAAACCTGGTGGGAGAAGCGCAGACATGCGCAATCCCGACCAGGTCCATACACGACAACCTCCACCTCATGCGATACATCATAGAGAGGGTAGGGTGTAAACCCGGCCTCGGTGGGCCCTGATCAACTTGGATCAGTCTAAGGCTTTCGATAGGGTTGACTATCATTACCTGGATGTGGTGCTCGAGGCGGCAGGCTTCGGACACGTGTTCAGGGGCTGGATTGATGCAATGCACAGCAGCAACATCTGCTCAAGGGTCAAGGTGAACGGCTACCTCTCGGAGCCGTTCCATATCACGCGATCCATCCGACAGGGATGCCCTCTCTCCTCCTTCTGTACATACTGACTCTCGATCCACTACTGCGGAAGTTGGAGCTATTGCAGGGCATCCCTTTGGAATCGGGACTGCGAAAATCGGCGTCGGCCTACGCCAACGACGTAACAGTAATGGTGTCGAGCACCTCGCAAATCAGGGAGTTCGGCACCTTACTGGAGGAATATGAAAGGTTCACAGGAGCGAAGCTGAACTGGGACAAATCCGTCGGTTTGCAACTCGGATCGTGGAGAGGCAAACCAATGCCTTCCGGTGGTGTCGTCGGACGCTGGACGGAAGGACCAGTAAAGTTGCTCGGGGTCTGGTTTGTTCTGGACCTCCAGGTGGAGAAGAACTGGAACGAGGTGATAGCCAAGGTGTTTGCGCTCACCCAGAAGTGGGCCGAGTGCAAACTATCCTTGAAAGGTCAAGCGGAGGTGGCGAACACTTTTATAGCATCCGTCATCTACTACCGCTTGACTGTCGTGCCTTGTCCAGCCAAAACGCTCACCAAAATGGAGCGCGCTCTCTTCCAATTCCTTTGGAAGAAACGGGTTCCTTTGGTGAGAAGATCCATCTGCTGCCAACACCCTTCAAACAGAGGGCTGGGGATGCCGTGGCTAATGATGCACAAACACGCGCTCAGGCTGCGGCACCTCCACGTATTCCTCACTGGACAACCGGTGTGGGCCCTGTTTGTGAGGCGAGCCTTCCCACAACTCGTCTCGCTGACTGAGCTGCAGTCCTGGGTCAAGCAAAGACCAAGGAAAATGGGCGACTGGCACATCAAATGTGCTCAGGCACTCACAGTCCTCTGGCAAATGGACCCGGCAATCAGTGGAGACTCCACTTCGACATTCTATAGAGGTTGGTCCGCAGCAAGTGCGACGACGTGCTCGGAGAAACTCTAGGCGTAGAGGAGGACGAACTGGCCAGTCTGTTCGGTAGGACCTTCCGCCCGGGACCAATGGACAACTTCCAAAAGTCCCTGACCTGGCAGTGCTACCGAGGAGCTCTACCAGTTCGAGACAAGCTCTACAGACACGAGCGCCTGGGCAGGGACCCTTCGAAAAAGATCTGTCCGAGATGCGTGCGCGACGAGGAAACCGTCGCGCACGCATTTGTACTTTCCCCTTGCGTTACCGACCTGTGGGGCTATGTAGAACGACTATTGTCACGGGTGGGAACAATACAGTTAACTACCGAGTCCATTGTCATGATCAAACCGCCACCCTCCTTCAAAAACGAGGGAGAGGCGGTTTTCCCATGTGTTATGGCTATGGTGAAAGAGGTTATATGGTGGACGAGGTTAAAAGGGCTGAGGTCAGACACCTTTCTGTCCGGCGAGCAACTGATTCGTTTTTTCAAATATCATTTTGGAAGAAGAATCAGGATGGAGAGAGAGGTGCTGTACCCCAGAAAATTTTATAAAAGGTGGGTGAATGTGGCAAAGATGGCCTGAGTGGTTGGGCCTTCTCTCTATATAAGCCTGTAGGTTGAGGAGGAAGAGAGGAAGGGAGTACTCACTCTTGGTGCTCCTGGAGATGAGGGTTGTACATTCCCCTATTTGGGATTTCAATTATTTGTTATTTTATTAATAGTTTTATTTTCATATACCTGTATGTAAACACCCCATTTGTATTTGTCCCTTTCTTTTGTACCCATGTGACTAATAAAGAAATTTATCTATCTATCTGTCTGTTTGCCGGTCAGTCAGCCTTCCTGTCAGTTTGTCTGGCTATCTAGCTGTCATTTTTTATGCCCATCATTGTGTGTGTATATCCTTAAAGGGTGGAGGAACTCAACAGAGTCACTGGCCATCTAAATACTACTTTTTTTTTTTTTTCCACCTGGGAGTGAAAGGCCCCCAGTTGTTGTCACAAAACCTTTCGAAGAGAGGGAAACTCTGAAAAAAGAAAAACCGGTGGCTTCGAAAGCATCCAATGATGTTGACCAGTGTTTTCGATGCTCAGAGAGTGGGATTGGCCAAGTGCATGACCTTTCCGCACTTAAAAACCTTCACAGCACAGGCATTGTTTATTCAGGATCTGTTATAAGTTGATGTGGCTGGCCGTAGCCTAAAAGTGTACCATTTTCTGTAATCTGGCAAGCGATTGCAATTCTCTTAGCAGAGTTTGCAACCATCATATATATATCATCATCATCAACAACACCATATCGAGTTTCCTCGGACAATGTTGATAATTATACTTCTTCAGCATGGCTTCTATGAGTTCATTCTTTCTAAGATTTGTGTCTTTACAAACCTGCTCCAGAAATGTAGCATGAGGTCAACCTCTTGTTCTACCATGTGTAGGTTCCCATATCAGTAACTGGTGTAATGCCTCTACCCAATCCCTTCGCCATACATGACCTATGAGACCGAGTCTTCTAGCATTTATGACATATGTAATCCATCTCACATTGCCGTATAGAGACTTGTTTGTTCTGTGTTCCTTCCAAGATAAATTTTGCACTTTCCTTGGTAGTCTTGTATAGTCTTGTATATGTGCCATCTAACCATCTTTTGTGAGTGTCCAGCACTCTGCTCAAACAAAAGGACACTTTCAACTGTTGATCGAAAGAACTTAATCTTTAGTTTGGTTCATGTTTGATTTCTAAAAGACATTCATTTTGTTTGCAACTGTCCAGGCTAAGTTAATTCTAGTGCGCATGTCTTTTTCTGAATAAAATATCCGAAATCCTCAACTCTTTTTAGGTAATTTCCTCTTTGTGACACAACATCACCTTCTTTATGGTTATATGCAATATATTCCATCTTTTTCTCATCTATGTGAAGTCCAATTGTTTCAGCAGCCCATTCCACCCTGTAACAACAGCTGTGCTATTACACAGGTGTCTGATAAGAGTGCGATATCATTTGTAAAATCGGCATCAGTTATTGTTATTTCAGGGTGCTATGTTGAGGATGTAGTGTGAATCCTGTTTGATGAGCATGCTATGTCTCATTGCATCATCAAGAGTTAATATGAAGAACATCCAATTTTAGTTTGAAGAAGTGCATTTCACCATCAGGGGACAGTACTTTTGTTTCTGTGCCATTGTCGAGAGTACCTACAGTTTTCATGATTTGTAACAGAATTTCATTATTTGTTTGAGTTTTCCCCAATGAATGGAATCAAAAACTTTGCTAAATTCAATGAATGTGATAACAGCCAGAAGGTTCTTTGCTTTTACTCCTTCGATGAGTCTTCTAAGGGTCAGGATTTGCCCCAGCGTTGATTTATTTGAATGAAATCCATTTTGGTTTATGCGAAGTATTGGTTCTAAATAGGGTTTAGTTCTATGGAGTGGTATTTTGTTGTAGATTCTAGATGATATCACTATGAGAATAATTCCATGGTAATTTTTGACATCACTAAGATCACTTATTTTTTGGAAGTGGAGTTATGAAACTTTTGCTCCAAATGTTTGGCTTATCTCCATGAAAGTTGACACACTTTGAGTAGTGTGTGAACTAAGGCTTCAGTTTTCCTGACCTCAATTGGAATGTCATCGAGTTCTGCCGCCTTTCTGTTTTTGAAGGATTTAATTATCTTCAGTAGTTCATCTTTTGTGAAATCAATAGTAACGATTGGTAATGTACTGTCAACTACTCATGTGATATTTTATTCTCTTATAACAGATGGTTGACCAAGAAGATTTTGGAAGTGGTCATTTAATTTTTGTACACATTCTTTTGGCATCTTAGCTTTTATCTTGCATGCTAGTGTATTCTTTCGACTAGTAATTTCATTGACAGTTGTCCAAGCAATATTTGATGATTGATTTTGTACTACGTTTGATATGATGTTGATTTTGTTGTCTATATATGAAGTAAGCTCTTCATTATAGGTAGCCTTAAGATCATGTTTGGCTGCTTGGAAACAATCATTATTTACTGGACTTTCATTTCTTAATAATGCCTTTTGTGCTTCTTGAATTGTTATTTGTTTGATTTTAATCTTATAGTTTTCCCATGGTACACATTTCTTTTTCTTCTCCAATCTTGGTATGGATTGTTCAGCAGCTTCTTTATGGACAACCATGACGTTTTTATATATTTCATCAGTATTTCTTTCTTTTGTGTTTACCTGCAGTGAATAATATCATCAGTTAGTAGTTTATTCCAATCATGTTTCACCTTCATTTTGGTTTGATTTTTATACATTCTTAGACTAAGTTTTATTTTCACAGATAATAGAGATGTACGCAATATATTTATGTATAACAAACATATATAAATCTTACTCTGAATGTTTTAAGCTGTGACCATGTCACAGCTATCTCAGTAGCCATGTGAGAACACTAGGCATTAGTGTTTCAGAATTTTTTACTCCATCATCGTCTAGTGTTTTCATATGGCTTCTGAGATAGCATTGACATGATCACAACTTAAAACATTCATACATATTCATTATATGTTTATATATATATAAGTTGATCGACAAGATCTCAGACCTCGTCAAATCGGACCGAGGAAATAATGTTTCCATTGGTCTTTCCAGTTGTTAATACTATCTACTGGTCACAAGTCCAGGAAGAAAGAGCAACGTGAAATAAAGTGTCTTGTTCTAGGACATAACACATCACCCAGTCCAGGAATCGAACTCACAACCTCATGATTGCGAATCCAACGCAAATCCACGCGCCTTCACTAATGTTTACTATACATAAACATATCCTATATGCCTTCATATATGCCTCTATTATGAAACATGTTAGTGTTACTGTTAGTTATTCAATGTGTTATTAAAAAAAGAGACTGTAGGGTATTTCTAACAGTATTTCTAGAAATTTCTTTGTTAGTTTGTGTAAGTAGTTTCAAATAATGTTAGGTTCATGTCACATTCGAAATAGCTGGTCATGTTTGTTTGTTTTCGCATTTAAATATAAGATATCTTATAGAAAACTGTCCAACTTTATTAGTTTCTGCTGGCTTCATAATAAATGACTGAGAAAAACTCTAGAAAACATTATACAGCTTATAAATTGATAAAATTTTAATATCTAAACATATTTAGTCTGGAAGTGAAGGGATTGTGTATGTGTATGTATGTGTATATATGTGTATGTGTATGTATGTGTATATATGTGTATGCCTCTCTCTCTATCTGTCTGTTTCTCTCTCTCTCTCTCTCTCTCTCTGTTTATAAGGAGGTAGAAAAAAATCTTTTATATATTCCTAACATAGTGAAGCATCCCCGAAATAATGATGGAAGAGGTAAGGGAACACCATAACAGATTAGTGAACCAAAGATCAGAGAATGTCTGTCTATGAGAGAGAGAGGGGCGGAGGTCAAAGAGGATGAGAGATCTGATGAGAGTGGTGAGAGTAACAGAGATATAGAGAAAAAGGGAGAGAAACAGAGATAGATAGATAGATAGATAGATAGATAGATAGATAGATAGATAGATAGATAGATAAAAAGAGAGAGAGAAAGAAAGAAGGATAAAGGAGAAACCAAAAGGATGGGAGATACAGAGAGAGGGGTGAAATGATGTGAGGGGGTGAGAGAAAGATATATATATATATAGAGAGAGAGATAGAGTAGAAGTGAAAGAGTGAAAGTCACGGAGAGAGGATGAGAGATATGGTGATGGAGGCAAGAGAGAGAGAGAGAGAGAAGGCTAGATAGAGATAGATAGAGAGAGAGAGAGGAGATGGAGAGAGAGTTGCGTAAAGCAATTCTCTTTTTCTTTTTTTTTTGTCTTCCTAAGAAACAAACCTGTAAATAATGAAGTTATTGGTGGTGGTGGTGGTGGTGGTGGTGGTGGTGGTGGTGGTGGTATGGTGGTGGTAGTGGTGGTATGGTGGTGGTATGGTGGTGGTAGTGGTGGTGGTATGGTGGTGGTAGTGGTGGTGGTGGTGGTGGTGGTGGTATGGTGGTGGTGGTGGTGGTGGTGGTGGTGGTGGTGGTGGTGGTGGTCGTGGTCGTGGTGGTAGTGGTGGTGGTGGTGGTGGTGGTGGTGGTGGTGGTGGTGGTGGTGGTGGTGGTGGTAGTGGTGGTAGTGGTGGTGATGAGGATGGTGGTGGTAGTATGGTGGTGGTAGTGGTGGTGGTGATGGTGGTAGTGGTGGTGGTGGTGGTATTGATGGTGGAGGTGGTGGTGGTAGTTGTGTAGGTGGTGGTAGTGGTGGTGTAGGTGGTGGTAGTAGTAGTGGTGGTGTAGGTGGTCGTCGTAGTGATAGTATTGGTGGTGATGGTGGTGGTGGTGTAGGTGGTAGTAGTGCTGATAGTGTAGGTGGTGGGAGAGGTGATGGTGGTGGTAGTAGTGTTGGTGGTGGTAGTGGTGGTGATGGTGTAGGTGGTGGTAGAGGTGATGGTGGTGTAGGTGGCGGTGGTGGTGGTGGTGGCGGTGGTGGTGGCGGTGATGGGGGTTGTGATGGTGGTGGTGGTAGTAGTGTAGGTGGTGATGGTAGTGGTGGTAGTGGTGGTGGTGGTGGTAATGGTGATGGTGGTGATGGTGGTGGTGTTGGTTGTAGTATGGTGGTGGTAGTGGTGGTGGTGATGGGGTGGTGAGGTGGTAGTGGTGGTAGTGGTGTTGGTGGTGGTATGGTGGTGGTAGTGGTAGTGGTGGTGGTAGTGGTGTTGGTGGTGGTAGTGGTGTTGGTGGTATGGTGGTGGTAGTAGTGGTGGTGGTAATGGGGGGGTGTTGGTGGTGTTGGGGGGTGTTGTTGGTGTTGGTGGTGGTAGAGGCGATGGTGGTGGTAGTGGTGGTGATGAGGGTGGTGGTGGTGGTGGTGATGATGGTGGTGGTGGTGGTAGTGGTTGTGGTGATGGTGTAGGTGGTGGTAGTGGTGGGGTAGTGGTGGTGTAGGTGGTGGTAGTAGTGGTGGTGTTGGTGGTGGTGGTGGTGGTGGTGGTAGTGGTGATGATGGTGGTGGTAGTGGTAGGTAGTGGTGATGGTAGTGGTGGTGGAGGTGGTGGTTGTGGTGGTAGTAGTGTTGGTGGTGGTAGTGATAGTGGTGGTGATGAGGGTGGTGGTGGTGGTATTGATGGTGGTGGTGGTGGTGAGAGTAGTCTAGGTGGTTGTGGTAGTAGTGGAGGTGGTGGTGCTAGTAGTGGTGATGGTGGTGATGGCGGTGGTGGTAGTGGTGATGGTGGTGATGGCGGTTGTGGTGTAGGTGGTGGTAGTGGTGGGAGTAGTGGTGATAGTGTAGGTGGTGGTAGAGGTGATGGTGGTGGTAGTAGTGGTGGAGTAGGTGGTGGTGGTTTTGGTTGTTGTTGTGGTGGTGGTGGTGGTGGTAGTAGTGGTGGTAGTCGTGGTGGTGGTAATGGTGATGGTGGTGATGGTGGTGGTGGTGTAGGTGGTGGTAGTGGTGGTAGTAGTGGTGATAGTGTAGGTGGTGGTAGAGGTGATGGTGGTGGTAGTAGTGGTGGTAGCAGCGGTGGTGGTAGTGGTGGTGGTTGTGCTGGTGGTGGTAGTGGTGGCAGTAGTGGTGGTGGTGATAATGGTGATGGTGGTGATGGTAGTGGTGGTGTTGGTGGTGGTATGGTGTTGGTAGTGGGTGGTGGTGGTAGTGGGGTTGGTGGTGGTATGGTGGTGGTAGTGGTTTTGGTGGTGGTATGGTGGCGGTAGTAGTGGTGGTGGTGGTGATGGGGGGGGGTGTTGGTGATGTAGGTGGTGGTAGAGGTGATGGCGGTGGTAGTAGTGGTGGTGGTGTAGGTTGTGGTGGTGGTGATAGTGATGGTAGTGCTGTTGTTGGTTGTGGTGGTTGTGGTGGTAGTAGTGGTGGTGGTGGTGGTGATGAGGGTGATGGTGGTAGTGATGGTGATGGTGGTGGTATTGATGGTGGTGGTGTAGGTGGTGGTGGTAGTAGTGGTAGTGGTGGTAGTGGTGATGGTGGTGGTAGTGGCGGTGATGGTAGTGGTGTAGGTGGTAGTGGTGGTGGTGGTGGTGTTGTAGGTGGTGGTAGTAGTTGTGGTGATGGTGGTGTAGGTGGTGGTATTGGTAGTGGTGATGGTGGTGGTATTGGTAGTGGTGATGGTGGTGTAGGTGGTGGTATTGGTAGTGGTGATGGTGGTGTAGGTGGTGGTATTGGTAGTGGTGATGGTGGTGTAGGTGGTGGTATTGGTAGTGGTGATGGTGGTGTAGGTGGTGGTATTGGTAGTGGTGTTGGTGGTGTAGGTGGTGGTATTGGTAGTGGTGTTGGTGGTGTAGGTGGTGGTATTGGTAGTGGTGATGGTGGTGTGGGTGGTGGTATTGGAAGTGGTGATGGTGGTGTAGGTGGTGGTATTGGTAGTGGTGATGGTGGTGTAGGTGGTGGTATTGGTAGTGGTGATGGTGGTGTAGGTGGTGGTATTGGTAGTGGTGAAGGTGGTGTAGGTGGTGGTATTGGTAGTGGTGATGATGGTGTAGGTGGTGGTATTGGTAGTGGTGATGGTGGTGTAGGTGGTGGTATTGGTAGTGGTGATGGTGGTGTAGGTGGTGGTATTGGTAGTGGTGATGGTGGTGTAGGTGGTGGTATTGGTAGTGGTGATGGTGGTGTAGGTGGTGGTATTGGTAGTGGTGATGGTGGTGTAGGTGGTGGTATTGGAAGTGGTGATGGTGGTGTGGGTGGTGGTATTGGTAGTGGTGATGGTGGTGTAGGTGGTGGTATTGGTAGTGGTGATGGTGGTGTAGGTGGTGGTATTGGTAGTGGTGATGGTGGTGTAGGTGGTGGTATTGGTAGTGGTGATGGTGGTGTAGGTGGTGGTATTGGTAGTGGTGATGGTGGTGTAGGTGGTGGTATTGGTAGTGGTGATGGTGGTGTAGGTGGTGGTATTGGAAGTGGTGATGGTGGTGTGGGTGGTGGTATTGGTAGTGGTGATGGTGGTGTAGGTGGTGGTATTGGTAGTGGTGATGGTGGTGTAAGTGGTGGTATTGGTAGTGGTGATGGTGGTGTAGGTGGTGGCATTGGTAGTGGTGAAGGTGGTGTAGGTGGTGGTATTGGAAGTGGTGTTGGTGGTGTAGGTGGTGGCATTGGTAGTGGTGAAGGTGGTGTAGGTGGTGGTATTGGAAGTGGTGATGGTGGTGTAAGTGGTGGTATTGGTAGTGGTGATGGTGGTGTAGGTGGTGGTATTGGTAGTGGTGATGGTGGTGTAGGTGGTGGTATTGGTAGTGGTGATGGTGGTGTAGGTGGTGGTATTGGTAGTGGTGATGGTGGTGTAGGTGGTGGTATTGCTAGTGGTGATGGTGGTGTAGGTGGTGGTATTGGTAGTGGTGATGGTGGTGTAGGTGGTGGCATTGGTAGTGGTGATGGTGGTGTAGGTGGTGGTATTGGTAGTGGTGATGGTGGTGTAGGTGGTGGTATTGGTAGTGGTGATGGTGGTGTAGGTGGTGGTATTGGTAGTGGTGATGGTGGTGTAGGTGGTGGTATTGGTAGTGGTGATGGTGGTGTAGGTGGTGGTGTTGGTAGTGGTGATGGTGGTGTAGGTGGTGGTATTGGTAGTGGTGATGGTGGTGTAGGTGGTGGTATTGGTAGTGGTGATGGTGGTGTAGGTGGTGGTATTGGAAGTGGTGATGGTGGTGTAGGTGGTGGTATTGGTAGTGGTGATGGTGGTGTAGGTGGTGGTATTGGTAGTGGTGATGGTGGTGTAGGTGGTGGTATTGGTAGTGGTGATGGTGGTGTAGGTGGTGGTGTTGGTAGTGGTGATGGTGGTGTAGGTGGTGGTATTGGTAGTGGTGATGGTGGTGTAGGTGGTGGTATTGGTAGTGGTGATGGTGGTGTAGGTGGTGGTATTGGAAGTGGTGATGGTGGTGTAGGTGGTGGTATTGGTAGTGGTGATGGTGGTGTAGGTGGTGGTATTGGTAGTGGTGATGGTGGTGTAGGTGGTGGTATTGGTAGTGGTGATGGTGGTGTAGGTAGTGGTATTGGTAGTGGTGATGGTGGTGTAGGTGGTGGTATTGGTAGTGGTGATGGTGGTGTAGGTGGTGGTATTGGTGGTGGTGATGGTGGTGTAGGTGGTGGTATTGGTAGTGGTGATGGTGGTGTAGGTGGTGGTATTGGAAGTGGTGATGGTGGTGTAGGTGGTGGTATTGGTAGTGGTGATGGTGGTGTAGGTGGTGGTGTTGGTAGTGGTGATGGTGGTGTAGGTGGTGGTATTGGTAGTGGTGATGGTGGTGTGGGTGGTGGTATTGGTAGTGGTGATGGTGGTGTGGGTGGTGGTATTGGTAGTGGTGATGGTGGTGTGGGTGGTGGTATTGGTAGTGGTGATGGTGGTGTGGGTGGTGGTATTGGTAGTGGTGATGGTGGTGTGGGTGGTGGTATTGGTAGTGGTGATGGTGGTGTGGGTGGTGGTATTGGTAGTGGTGATGGTGGTGTGGGTGGTGGTATTGGTAGTGGTGATGGTGGTGTAGGTGGTGATATTGGAAGTGGTGATGGTGGTGTAGGTGGTGGTATTGGTAGTGGTGATGGTGGTGTAGGTGGTGGTATTGGAAGTGGTGATGGTGGTGTAGGTGGTGGTATTGGAAGTGGTGATGGTGGTGTAGGTGGTGGTATTGGTAGTGGTGATGGTGGTGTAGGTGGTGGTATTGGTAGTGGTGATGGTGGTGTAGGTGGTGGTATTGGTAGTGGTGAAGGTGGTGTAGGTGGTGGTATTGGTGGTGGTGTAGGTGGTGGTATTGGTAGTGGTGATGGTGGTGTAGGTGGTGGTATTGGAAGTGGTGATGGTGGTGTAGGTGGTGGTATTGGAAGTGGTGATGGTGGTGCTGGTGGTGGTATTGGTAGTGGTGATGGTGGTGTAGGTGGTGGTATTGGTAGTGGTGATGGTGGTGTAGGTGGTGGTATTGGAAGTGGTGATGGTGGTGTAGGTGGTGGTATTGGTAGTGGTGATGGTGGTGTAGGTGGTGGTATTGGTAGTGGTGATGGTGGTGTGGGTGGTGGCATTGGAAGTGGTGTTGGTGGTGTAGGTGGTGCTATTGGTAGTAGTGATGGTGGTGTAGGTGGTGGTATTGGTAGTGGCGTTGGTGGTGTAGGTGGTGGTATTGGTGGTGGTGTAGGTGGTGGTATTGGTAGTGGTGATGGTGGTGTAGGTGGTGGTATTGGTAGTGGTGATGGTGGTGTAGGCGGTGGTGTTGGTAGTGGTGTTTGTGAGGGTGTTGATGAATGGTGGCGGTCTTCTTGTTGTTAGTGGCTGTGGTGTTTGTGGTGGGGTAGGTGATGCTGTTGGTGTTGTTGTTGGTGGTAGTGATGAAGCTGCTAGGTGCAATGATGGTGAATGTCAATGTTTGTTTTGGTGGTGAAAGTAGAAATAGGGTAATTAAGTTCACCATACTACACTACACCACACCAGAACTCATTTCTCCACACTACATCAAACCACACCATACCACACTAGACTATACTATAATATATATTACTACACCACACCATACCACACTACACCATATCATTTCATACTACCCTTAACCACAGTACACTATACCAGACCACACTACATCACACTATGTCATACCACTCTATACCATACTATACTGCACCACACTACACTACACCATATCATTACACTATACCACACTGTACCACACCATACCACACCACACTACTTTACACCAAGTTACACCACAGCAAGCTACACCACACCACATAACACCACACTATACCACTCCACTCCACACCGCAACACATCACACAACACTACACTACACCAAGCTACACCCTAACAGGCTATACCACACCACTCCACTCCACTCCACTCCACATAACACCACACGATACCAATCCGCACCCCACCACAACACATCATACAACACTACATTACACTAAGCTACACCCTCACAGACTATACCACTCCACTCCACACTACACATGGGAGCCCAAATACAGTTGAACTATATGCTCAAAGAAGTAGCTAAATCTTTCACAAATCCCATCTGACTATCTAGAACAAGCACATGTGATAATGTAGACCTAGAAGTACAAATATGCTTAGAATGCCTTTAATCTATC
>OZ024741.1:224484157-224504157 GCA_964016885.1 Eledone cirrhosa
TATTCGGATCATCAAACTTGTCCCATGGACTGAGTGCTCTACTATGGATACAACCCACCAGTGTTCTACTATTATATATATATATATATATATATATATATGTGTGTGTGTGTGTGTGTGTGTCGATATATATATGTATGTATATATACAGGGTGCGGATGATATTTGTTTGCAAGATTACTGTATAGGAAAAAATAACACAGTAGTTTTATTTTTTAAGATATATTTATCAAACTTGGGTCAGTTTGTCTTCATGACTTGTTCTTTCGATCTCACTCGATAAACCCACCATGGCTTTGATTATGGCCTCAAGGCGGCCTCGGAACCGGCTACAGGCCTTCATCACTGTCCCCCGACTTAGGCCCCTAAAGGCACTTGTGATCCTGGCCTTCAGATCGTCTTTCGTATTGCAGCTAGATCTGTTGGTGTCTCGTTCCACTGCGCCCCACACAAAGAAGTCGAGGGGGTTGCAGTCAGGCGAGCTGGGAGGCCAGATGTCAGGTGAAGTGTGGTTGACGAAGTTCTCTGACAGCCAGGCTTGGGTCTTTTGGCTGGTATGGCAGGGCGCTGAGTCTTGCTGCCACACGTACGGCCTACCTGCAGCTACCTGGTTGATCAGAACGCGGATGTAGCCATCGGTGTTCAGCTTGAGGCCCTCAGGGGAGAAGTGAGGTGGCATGACGTCACCTTGACTGCTGATGACACTTAAGACCAATGTTGTCGCTGGAAACTTTGTCTGCATGACTCTGGGCACATCTTTGGATGAGACAGCGAGCCACCTGTTGTTCTGGGAGTTGATCTTCTGGTCTTGGCAGAAGTTTTTCTCGTCGGAGAAAAAACACAGCATGTCTGACTCCAGTGGGTGTTTCAACTTGTTGATCAGCTTCTTTGCGTGCTTCAGTTGCTTTTCTTGCATCGCCTTTGACAGAAATTGTCCTTTCCTCATCCTGTATGAAACGTAGTGAATGTCTTCATGTACCACCAGCCTAATGAGCTTTTCATCCATGCCTATCTCCCTTGCAATGGCACGCATCGACTTGCTAGGTTCATTGTTGATGATATCTTGAACTTCAGCAACGAACTTGGGCGTTCTGAAAGCGTCAGATCGTCGATCATGTGTTTTCCTCTTTGATGTTGCTTCGTAGTCGAATCCTGAATCTTCCAATTCCTTTCTGACCTTTTCCACCATTCTCCTGTTGACGCTGAGAAAGTCTGAAATTTCCTTATTTGCCCTCCCGGCGCGGATTCCAAGAAGAACTCCTTGTCTCTTCCACAAATTTGGAGGTTCAAAATTATTCATAATCAATTATTCTGAAAATAAATAATGGAAATATAGTCACTGTTTTTATGAAGACAAGAGTGACAATGGAAGTAAAAGAAATTTGCAGAAAATTAGCAGTTGAAAATTGCGAACAAATATCGTCCACACCCTGTATATATATATATACACACACACAAACATATATATATATATATATATATCATCATCATCATCGTCATCATCATCATTTAACCTGTTTTCCTTGCTAGTAAGGGTTTGATGAGTTGTCACAGACCAAGTCAGTATTTAAGGCTACTGTCCTCCCTGACAGGCTGGTGACTGTATCTTACTTACATATGTTCTGCACTTTACAAGATGCACCAGGTGCCTTACATCATGACACCAACACCAGGAAGGTTGTCATATTTTAGACACAACTGAAGAGTCTTATCAAACCTATGTTTGCTAAGTTTTCTACAGCTGGAAGCTTTTCCTATCACTGACAACTTTACAGAATGTACTGGGTGTGTTTTATTGTGGCTCCAACATTAGAGAGGGTGTCAGTTAGTGACTTGACTGATGAACTCTCTCTATCCAATGGGATGGAAGAGCAGGGAGATGATGACTTATTCCAGTTCAGACATATTTAGGGGGGAATAAGATAAAGTATGCAAAAGCTAAGAAGTATGGTAAGTATGATGTCATAGAAGTAGGGTGACTTCACCGGTTCTGTGGAAAGCACAACTCTCTTCTGTCACTTGTGTTGTAAACCATGCAGATCTACAGCTGCCCTACAAAGTCATCTATGAAGTCATGGATGCAGATGGGATGATAGAGAAGAATCAATAAGAGACGGCAATCGTCTGTGAAGACGTTGCAATCCTCATCTATGTATGTATGTATGTATATATGTATGTATATATGTATGCATGTATGTATGTACGTATGTATGTATGTATGTATGTATGTATGTATGTATGTATGTCAGGTCACCAGTTGGTGTTACTGGTAACATGTATTCCAGTACAACCTGTCTCATGGTCGGGTCGTTGGCGACTAAACTGGCAACCCCACCAAGGTTTCTTGGTGAGGAGGGTGACTTTGGACATCCTGCAGGACTAAAAACAAAACTGTCAAAGGGCAAAGGGGCTCTTAAGAGTCAATGGCCATCCAAAATCACCAGGAGAGATGACCCCTTAGCCTTTGTCAAGGCAGAATTCTAGGAGAAGGAAAACTCTGATATAACACCTGCAACTCTGATGGTATCCAATGATGTTGACTTGTTCTTCTTTTTGGTAAATATCATCTTGGTTAAGAGAGTGGGACTGGCTTTGTGCAGTGCCTTTGCTCACTATAAAAGCTTCACGGCACAGGCATTGCTTTATATCTGGAGATCTCTCTGCACTTGTCGTCACATGGTACCATGGGCCCAGCACTATGTGTCAATAATTGTCACAAGTGTAGTGTTTGTACCAGAGTTTTCAAGTCGCTGGGTGGACTAAAAAGTCACACTCGTTCAGCGCATTGGTAGGAGTTCTCCTGCATGGATATAAAGTAGTGGCCGTACTCGAAAACGAGTTGGCAGCCACCATATATGTATGTATATATGTATGCATGTATGTATATATGTATGTATGCATGCATGGATGTATGTATGGATGGATGAATGGAAGGATTGATGGATAGACAGAATTAGACAGATAGACAGTGAGACAGGCAGTTATATAGATATATAGATAGATAGATAGTTACTAATGAGACGACTTGGGTGGTGGAATTTAAGAAAGTTATGTGGGTTAAAGTGGGGGAGTGATCCTGAAGAGTGAGGAGCGCAGTGATGGCAAAGACACACACACACACATACACAGAGACACACACATACATACATGCACATATGCACACAAACATACACACACACGTGCACACATACATGCACACACACATACATATATACACACACACATACACATACATACACACACAGACATACACAAACACACACACATACACACATACACACATACATGCATGCATACAGACACACACATAGACACATGCAAACACACACACAAACACACACACACACACACACAAAGGAACATGCATACTCAAACCTCTGTTTATCTAACATTTCTAGCTGCACTAATAAGATATTTGCAAACCTAACAAGACCTCTTCCTCCTAATCCTCACCACTATCATCATGATGGCACCACCCCACTGCAAACAAACTATACCCCCACCACATAGACACATAGCCACACATGACAATCACCTAAAAATATTATCACCACCACCACCACTATGACCCTCCCCCAACTGTCTATCTCTCTACTGTAGACGGATTAGCACTTTAGTTAAACAGCACTTGACAGGGGCCATTGTCAACAACAGATGGTGGTAGTCTCTCAAGAGGGCAGTTAGATTAGACTCGTTAGTTTTTAGTAAAGAATTAGCGTTAGATAGAAATAGAACCGAGAAAGAACTGGTAGATAAAGTAGAAGAGGCAATTAGGGGTGGCAACGTAGCCAGCGGGCTAGCAACGAGAACGGCCTTGGACCAACTCTTCAACGCAAAGCACGAGGGCTGTGTTGTCAGAAGCAAAATACGTGCTCTGGGAAACGAGGGAGCCAAAGCTGTTAGCTGGGCCCGAGTGACGGAGGCGAAAAGTGGCAACAAGTCCACGATTCGGTCTTTGAAGGACCAAAACGGACGCGTGATATGTGAGCTGAAGCAGATGTGTGCGGCCTTTCAGCGGCACTTTGCTCAGCTGTTCAGGCAGGGCAGCGCCCCGGGAGGGGCTATGGATTTCGGTCCATACCACGACGGCCTACCACGACTCTCGGACAGTGAGGCAAAGTTCTGCGAAAACCTGATTTCAGCCGCTGAGATAGGGGACGCGTTGAGACAATGCAACAAACGCAAATCTCCAGGTCTCGACGGTCTACCCTACGAATTTTACGTAGCAATGCCGGACTTATTCTCCGGTCTCCTGGAAGCGGTCTACTGCAACTGGCAGCAGAACGGGAGAATTCCCAGTTCTGTGACCGGGGCGTAGTCACACTAGTCAGGAAGGACGAGAATAAGGGGGATGACATAGGCAACTTCCGGCCCATAACTCTGCTAAACACAGAGTTACAGATTTTGGACAAGGTGTTGGCAAAGAGGCTGGCGTCGAGAACCTGGTGGGAGAAGCGCAGACATGCGCAATCCCGACCAGGTCCATACACAACAACCTCCACCTAAAGCGATACATCATAGAGAGGGTTGGGTGTAAACCCGGCTTCGGTGGGGCCCTGATCAACTTGGATCAGTCTAAGGCTTTCGATAGGGTTGACCATTGTTATCTTGATGCGGTGCTCGAGGCGGCAGGCTTCGGACCCGTGTTCAGGGGCTGGATTGCTGCAATGCACAACAGCAACATCTGCTCAAGGGTTAAGGTGAACGGCTACCTCTCGGAGCCGTTCTATATCACGCTATTCATTCGACAGGGATACCCTCTCTCCTCCCTTCTGTACGTACTGACTCTCGAGCCACTACTGCAGAAGTTGGAGCTATTGCAGGGCATCCCTCTGGAACCGGGACTGCGGAAAGCAGCGTCGGCCTACGCCGACGACGTGACAGTAATGGCGTCGAGCACTCGCAAACCGAGGAAGTCGGCACCTTACTGGAGGAATATGAAAGGTTCACAGGAGCGAAGCTGAACCGGGACAAGTCCATCGGTTTGCAACTCGGATCGTGGAAAGGCAAACTGATGCGCTCCGATGGCGTCGTCGGATGCTGGACGGAAGGACCAGTAAAGCTGCTCGGGGTCTGGTTTGGTCCGGATCTCCAGGTGGAGAAGAACTGGAACGAGGTGTCGGCCAAGGTATTTGCACTCACCCAGAAGTGGGTCGAGTGCAAACTATCCTTGAAAGGTCGAGCGGAGGTCGCAAACACTTTTATAGCGTCTGCCATCTACTACCGCTTGACCATCGTGCCTTGTCCAGCCAAAACGCTTGACAAAATGGAGCACGCGCTCTTCCAATTCCTTTGGAAGAGGTGGGCTCCTTTGGTGAGAAGATCCATCTGCTACCAACGCCCTTCAAACGGAGGGGTGGGGATGCCGTGGCTGACGATGCGCAAACACGCGCTCAGGTTGCAGCATCTCTACGTATTCCTCACCGGACAACCGGTGTGGGCCCCATTCGTGAGGCGAGCCTTTCCAGGACTCGTCTCGCTGATTGAGCTGCAGTCCTGGGTCAAGCAAAGACTGAGGAAAATGGGCGACTGGCACATCGAATGTGCTCAGGTGCTCACAGCCCTCTGGCAAGTGGACCCGGCGATCAGTGGAGACTCCACTTCGTCATTCTTTAGAGGGTTGATCCGCAGCAAGTGCGATGACGTGCTCGGTGAAACTCTAGGCGTAGAGGAAGACGAACTGGCCAGTCTGTTCGGTAGGACCTTCTGCCCGGGACCGATGGACAACTTCCAAAAGTCCCTGGCCTGGCAGTGCTACCAAAGCCATTTCACTGATTTTCTATCCTACTTACTAAAACTTTGTTTTTGTTTGCCAAGTTTACTCTGAACCCCTTTGATTCTAAGTTCTATTTCCACAACCAAAATTTCTTCTCTAGTTTTCCCACAGATTCAGTTATAAGAACCAGATCATTACCATACAGAAGTTCCCATAGACAGCCAGTCTTAAACTCCTCTGTTATGACCTGAAGGACTACAATACACAGAAGTGGCCCGAGGACTGAACTCTGATGTATTCCTACCTTGAATTCCTCATAAAACTCTATTCCAACTTTCACTTTACTGATAGCTCCTCTGTATATGACATGTACTTCTCTCACAAGCCATTCTTATATACCTAACTTCTTTAAGGACCA
Organism: Eledone cirrhosa; assembly: GCA_964016885.1. NCBI lineage: Eukaryota > Metazoa > Mollusca > Cephalopoda > Octopoda > Eledonidae > Eledone > Eledone cirrhosa. Next base: position 224,490,292 of record OZ024741.1, read on the forward strand.
TTGGATATCATATAGTGACACTCTGTCAAAGGCCTTTACTAGATCAACATTGAACCACTGACTTTTCTTCTTCCAATAAATCTGGTTTTATGTTAATGTTTATCTCTAACTATCTCTGTAATGGTGGAGGTGGCAGTGTGAACTATAGTGGTGGTGCTTGCATGGGGAGCTATAGCGGGGGTGGCAGTAGTGGTGCTGGTGGTAGCACTGGTGGTAGTAATGATGGTGGTAGTGATATTGATAGTGAGAGTTTCAGAGGTGGTGTAGGTGTTGGTAGAGGTGGTAATACCTTTATTCAATGTTTATTTTGATTTTGCAGGATGGTAAGTCATATTTTGAGGGATATTTGACTGCTATTTCTAACAATTTCAAGCAACCATGTATAGCTCCTCTATTGAATTTTACTATCATTGGTCTGAATTACAGCAGTTGCTGTTGTTGTTTAACCCAGTTCAGCTGCTCTCCGACAGGTTCACGGTCGTGCCCTTGGCAGTGGAGACTTCTGGTGTCCTTGGCCCTAGGGCTACCTCCCTACTCACCACCATAGGTGCTGAGCTGGCAAGCCACAGGTGTGAGCCTCACGAGTTGGAATGGCTCTTCCAGTGCATCTCCCTTACCCTCCTCCGAGGAAAAGCCTTCTCCATTCTGTTTGCCGGGGCTGTGGGGAGGCCAGCATGTGGGACCCCATTTGCTCACCATACAGAGAGTTGGGGAGAGCTAGAGAGATGGAGGCGATGACAGTGGGAGTTCGGCCCTTCCACGTTTGGACCATATCCTTATGGTTGTGTTCATTATCTATAGAGTTCATTCTATTAGTCGATAAATTGCTAATGGACCCTTCAGTGATAAGACATCAACAGGAACTTGGCATTGAGCAGACCTGTGACTAGTTATGACCCTTTCATATTTGTCAAATGTCTAAGAAACCTATAACTACATTATTCAATGTATCCATTTCTAAGAAATAAAGTGTGAGTCAACCCTTTTGATACCAAACCACCTGAAATCACACCCTGTTTTATAATACAAAACTTGCTCCTTTTAAAGTTTTCATACTTATATTGATTTTTAATTTAGGCACAAGGCCAGCAATTTTTTTAGTGGGGAAGGCCTAAGTTGATTAAATCAATCCCAGTACTTGACTGGTATTTTATCAATCTTGGAAGGATGAAAGGCAAAGTTGATTTTGGCAGGATTTGAACTCAGAACATAAAGAGCCAGAATAAATATTGCTAAGTATTTGTCCAACATTCTAAAGACTGTTAATCTGCCATCCTCTGTGAAGAAATAATAATGATTTTGTGTCATGTCATAATGGTATTGAAATTTGAATGTATATAACATAACATGAGGTATAAAATAAGATGCCTCTGTGTTTTTTTTTCTGGTTGTTTTATTTTATCATAGATTAATATTTAAATTAAGAATGGAGGAGGAATGGAATGTGAAACTAGCAATCTTATCTCCATTAATCAAAATTGATACAGAAACGATGAAGGCTGCCCAATACACCATAGAGAGCAAACAGAACTAAAGAAGGCAAAGAAGCAGTAGAAGAAGGCAAAGAAGAAGAAGAAGAAGGCAAAGAAGAAGAAGAAGGCAAAGAAGAAGAAGAAGAAGAAGAAGAAGAAGAAGAAGAATGCATTATATCCAATGCAGGATTATACTGAGCTCTTTCTACTATTCTACTATATAATATTCTGTTTGTCAATACATACTCTGTCCTGCTGAGCAGTGTCGTCTTAATATATTTAGTCATACACTGTTAGTTATAATGTGTAATTACTATGTCCAGTATCATCTGAACTGACATCATATAAATCCTACTGATTATATCCTTAATATTGCTATTTACTGAACAAAGAGATGAATTCTCCATAGCCACAGATGTAACACTACACAACTAGTCATCTGCTTCTCTCAAACGATAGACTGCTGGTCGAAATTGTTGCCATGTTGCAACATCTTGCAGAGATTCTATTGAATAAAATGTTTCACAGCTATACACACATCACATTAACAGAATGCAATACAAAATGGAAATAAAGTAAATCCTGTTCTAGGAAAGAAAGAATTGGGAAAATGTATATGTTAGAACAGTGATGTTGGTGGTGTTGGTGTTGATGGCGTAATTCTTTGAAAATCGGTATTGGAATCCAGGCTGAGTAATTGGAGAATGGCCGCTAAATGTAAAGGAACTGGATGAAGCTGATAGCATTTGGATGAATGCCTCAAGAAAAATAAGGAGAGAGAAAAAAAAAGGAGGGAGGAGAGAAAAATATTAATAAAATTGGAGTTGTCATTGGTGAAATATTCATCAGAAAGATGACAAGTTTTCTACTCTGGAGATCAAGACTGAGAGAGCTTTCAAATTCAATAACGCCATAGAATAACCAAAAAATGCTACAAGAAGTTCCAGAACGGCATTGTATCTGTCAAATACAATGTAACAACAGTATTGGATCCGTTAGCAATATTGGAAATACGTAGGAAGTCTGCTTGGTGACTTGGAGTTGGATAATGGTAAAAATGGCTTCTCCATTCTTTAGACGTAAACCATTTCTCAACTGAATGAAACAAAAAAGAAAAAAGTTAATAAAACTAGATTGGTACTGATTAAATTTATGTGATTGCTTGGTATTTTTGGTAGAGAATTTAGAAGCTGCAGACTTAATATTTTGTAATTTTCTAATTCATTGCCAGCTGGCTTTGTATTCAAATTCTCATGAAACTGATTTAACTTTTCATAAGGTTTAGTATTTATAAATGATTATGATGCTGATGATGATGCTGATGATGATGAGGATGGTGGTAAGGATGATGATTATGATGATGAGGAGGATTATTATTATGACAATGCTACTGCTGTTGTTGCTGCTGCTGCTGATGAGGATGATGAAAATATCTATCCTATTATATGGATACAGCTTGCAAAACTGATTAGGAAATCAACTTCTCTACTATGAGGACTCCAGTGTGATCTTCCTGTGTCGCATCTTGGGCAAGTGTCTTTAATCATAGTCACAGGTTGACTCAAGCATTGTGAGTGTAATTGAATAGATGGAAACTATACAGAAGCCCTTTGGTTGGATTGTAGTTCTCTATATATAAATTTCTGTGAATCTGACACAAAACGTAAAGAGAGAGGAGTAGTTTGACTACCTCATACTACTCCTCTCTCTTTACATCTGCTGCCTGCATAAATGTATGTGTGTGTAAAAGGAAGGAAGGGGTTGTAAGCGTGTCTGTATTTGTATGTTTATATTCATATACATATAAATGTATGCATATGCACACACGCACACACATATGCGTCAGGATATGGAAAAAAATTCTAGTAATTCAAAAGGTCAATATTTCATCAGACTGATTCTGCTTGAGGATTGAAAGTATATATATCTGTGGAATACTCAGCCACTTACATGCTATTTCAATGAGCAGATAGTTAAGTTGTCCAAACAGCTGAATACTGTAAGATGCTCTCTGATGATGTGTTGGCAGTTGAGTGATGACTGCATTGTGTAATAATGAATGCCACAAACATATGTATTATGACTGATTCTGAATAAAATGTGTCATTAATTTTTCCATCTGGCCTTCACAATCTTATCTGCTATAAGTACATCAATATACACTCTTGACAGGTGCAATGAAGTCCGAACACAGAAGAGCTGAACTCCCACCGTCATCTCCCCCCCTGTCTCTCTGTAGAGTGACCAAATAGGGTCCCACATGCTGGCTGCCTCACAGCCCTGGCAGACAGAATGGAGAAGGCGTTTCCCCGGAGGATGGTAAGGGAGATCGGCTGGAAGAGCCTGTCGAACATAGCAGAGATCCCATTTTTAATATTGCAATATATAGGTACAGGTGTAGCAGATTGGTGAAGAAGTTTGCAATGATTCTAGGTTTAACCTCAATGTGTGGCACTATGTAAAGTATCTCTTACTTGGCTTGACCAATACTTTGTGAGTAGAATTTGGTAGATGGAAACTTTGTGGAAGCTTGTCATATATACATATGTGTATGTATGTGAGTGTTTGTGTGTGTATATGAGTGTGTGAGTGCATGTGTGTGTATGTGTGTTGTATGTGTCTGTAATGGTATGTGTGTGTATGTAAGTGTGTGTATGTAAGTGTGTGAGTGAATGTGTGTGTATGTGTGTTGTATGTGTCTGTAATGGTATGTGTGTGTATGTGAGTGTGTGAGTGCATGTGTGTGTATGTGTGTTGTATGTGTCTGTAATGGTATGTGTGTGTATGTGAGTGCATGTGTGTGTGTGTGTTGTATGTGTCAGTAATGGTATATGTGTGTGTAGTGTATGTATGTCTGTGAATGTGTATGTGATGATATATATGTGTGCATGTATATATGTGTACGTATGTCTGTGTTTGTGTGTGTGGGATGATATGTATGTGTGCATGTGTATGAGTGTGTGTGTGCGTGTGTGTGTGTGCGCGCGCGCGTGTGTGTGTGTGCATGTGCGTAGTGTGTGTGTTTGTATATAATATTTGGTCCCTGTTCATTCTGCATGCTTGGTTGAGTCCATTTTAGTGCATCAAAGGGAGAGGAAGGGTTAGCAAGGAGGGGGGGGTGTTCTGGCCTGGGTGATACTTTTATGGTGGTGATACCTTTGGGTCTGTTGTATATATTTGAGTATGTGTAAGGGCCAGAAGAGGCAGTGCAAGTCAAAGCACGACAACCAACTGAAGGTCTATCCCTGGCAGCACACACTTTTGCAATGCTACTGCCAGCACCTTATTTCAAAGACCACTTTGCAGTACAGCTCCTCATCTCTTTCTGTCGGTCCTCCTATCTTTCACACACTCTCTCTCTCTATCTCTTTATCTGTCTCTTTCTCTCCTCCACCTCTCTATCTCTTCTTCCCCTCCCTCTATCTGCCCACCTCTATCTATCGCTCTATCTAATCTATTTGTCTATATCTACCTATCTATGTCTACCACCTCCACCACCACCACCACCACCACCACCACAACACCACTACCACCTCCACCACCACCACCACCACCACCACCACCACCACCACACACCACCACCACCACACCACCACCATACCACCACTACTACCACCACCATACCACCACTACTACCACCACCACCACAACACCACTACCACCTCCACCATCACACCACCACCACCACACCACCACCACCACCACCACCACCACAACACCACTACCACCTCCACCATCACACCACCACCATACCACAACCACTACCACCACTACCACCACCACCACCACCACCACCACCATTATTGATATTACTCATGTCCCTTTTATCAGTTATCAGCTTTTTCAGCTATACATTAGGTGAGATTTGATGTTGTTGTTATGATGATGATGGTGGTGTTGATGGTGATGATGATGGTGATGGTGGTGTTGATGATGATGGTGATGGTGATGATGGTGGTGGTGTTGATGATGATGGTGATGATGTTGGTGATGATGATGGTGATGGTGGTGTTGATGATGATGGTGATGGTGATGATGTTGGTGATGGTGATGGTGATGGTGATGGTGGTGTTGATGATGATGGTGAGGGTGATGATGTTGATACTATTCAACCAATTCTACCAGTTCTATTAATTCTACCAATCTACTGTTCTACCAGTTCTATCAATTCTACCAATCTACCAGTTCTATCAATTCTACCAATCTACCAGTTCTATCAATTCTACCAATCTACCAGTTCTACCAGCTCTATCAATTCTACCAATCTACCAGTTCTACCAGTTCTATCTATCAATTCTACCAATCTACCAGTTCTACCATTCTACCAGTTCTACCAGTTTGATCAGTGCTAACAATTCTAACAATCTACCAGTTCTACCAGTTCTATCAATTCTACCAATCTACTAATTTTACCAATTCTACCAGTTCTACCAGTTCTACTAGTTCTACCAGTCTACTGGGCTTCTTTGGAGACAATAATCATTTGAAATGGAGAACCTCTTTTTGGAAAAGAGAAAAGAAACGAAAATGCCAAACTTTATTTTCACTTTTCTAAAACATTGAAAATATTTTGGCAAAAAAAAAAAAAATTTTAATGTTAACCATGACAGTGTGTCTGGTCTGTCTTACAAAGGAAAATAATAACAATAGACAAAAATAAAGAAAAATAGATAAATAAAATGTACAAAAAAAACCACTAAAAAATGACAAAAAAATACAAAACAAAACAAGGATGAATTTGTGGTATCAATGATGACTTAATTATAGTTTTAAATGTAGTTCATTAGTCTACTCCAGACTAGAGGTTTTTGTGGTTGCTATGGCTACAGGATTATTACAGGGTCTGGCAAGCATGATATAAAATATATAAAATAAAAAAAAATAAGAAGAATAAAAAAACACACCCAAAACAACCACAGAAAAAAAAAAAAAGAAATCCATAACAAATCTCTGCTGCTATTAGTGTCCGAGTAGGCAAATAAAGTGTGATGGCGTCTTTCATGTCATCATAAATAATGTTAGTAATAGCAGGCTGGTTTTATGATAGTGCTCAGTTAAGCAACATTGCAGCCCTGGCTGATTGATTCTGCTGCCACCAAAACCACAGTCAAAGAATTTAGGTGCAGTAGCAGTAGCAGTAGCAGAGGTGAAGTCTTTCATTAATTTTCTGTTTTTTTTTTATTTTAACATTTTATTTTGAGGATTGTTTTAAATACATTAAAAAAATTTTTTTATTTGTAAAAGACATGGAAAAATAACTTTGTATGTATATTTAGGTCTTATGGGTATGTATATGTTCAAGATTATACATATATATATGGATGTGTGTGTGTGTGTGTGTGTGTGTGTGTATATATTTATATATATATATACTATATTATATAAACACATGATAAATTGGCATATGCCTTTCACACACACATACATACACACACACAATATATATATATATATATATATATATATATATATATATAAAATATATATATATATATATATATATATATATATATATATATATATATAAAAAACAACTATATATATATATACATATATGTGTGTATATGTATATATATATATATATATATATATGTATATATATATATATATATATATATGTTTTCTTCCTTTCTTTACTCTCCTTCCACACACACACACACATACAAATATACAAGTATATATATATATATATATATATATTGATGTATACATATATTCGTGTGTGTATGTACTGCCCCCCCCCCCCCCCCGAACATATATACAGACATAAAACATCAACATACATACTAAGTTATTTTTTCAAGTTTTTTGTGAAAAAAAACAACTATATATATATACATATATGTGTGTATATGTATATATATATATATATATATATATATATATATATATATATATACATATACACACATATATGTATATATATATAGTTGTTTTTTTTCACAAAAAACTTGAAAAAATAACTTAGTATGTATGTTGATGTTTTATGTCTGTATATATGTTCGGGGGGGGGGGGGGCAGTACATACACACACGAATATATGTATACATCAATATATATATATATATATATATATATACTTGTATATTTGTATGTGTGTGTGTGTGTGGAAGGAGAGTAAAGAAAGGAAGAAAACATTCTGCTGTTGAACTAGGAAGGGGATTATCCACCATTCTACTCTCCCCCTCCACCTAACCAAGGCAGAAGACAGAAACAAAGTATCCACTGTATTCGTTTCCGTTTTGCTTTCTTTCTTTTTATTACAGCTCCTATTTTTTCCTCATGTATAGCTAGCTGTCTTGTTTATTTTCTGTTATCTTTCCTTTTAACTGGTTTCAATAATTAAACTGCGACCATGCTGGGGCATCGCTTTGATTTAGTTGATCATATCGCTTTGATTTAGTTGATCAATTTTAGGGAAGGGGAAAGTTGATTAAATCGACCCCAGTGCATTACTTGTGCTTTATTTTATCGACCCCGTAAGGATGAAAGGCAAAGTTAACTTTGGCAGGATTTGAACTCAGATTATAAAGGGCCATAACTCTGTGCCATTAAGCAAGTTGTCCAATGCTCCCCTGATACTGCCAATTGAACCCAAGTCTGGTACTTATTTTATCAATCTTTTTTTGTTGTTGAACTATATAAACACTGACACATACACAAATGTAAACATAGTCATGGCCATACATAATTACCGTATTTCCCGGCACCGAAGACGCTTCATCCTCGAGGATGCACCCTAACTTTAACAACCAAAAATTTGAAAAGAAATAATTGTTTCTACTTTAGGCACAAGGCCAGCAAATTAACCAGTGCATTACTGGTACTTTATTTTATCGACCCCGTAAGGATGAAAGGTAAAGTCAACCTCGGCGAGATTTGAACTCAGACAGCAACGTATACCTTCCTGCCAGATGATTGAATGTCTGAAAGTATATACTTTCCTTATGCATATTAACGGCTGAGCAGCCTAATTTGCATATCGAGTGAGTTAAGCGGCCGTTATGAGTTAACTCACTCGATATGCAAATTAGGCTGCTCAGCCGTTAATATGCATAAGGAAAGTATATACTTTCAGACGTTCAATTATCTGGCAGGAAGGTATACGTTGCTGATGATAGCTAATAAGCTTGAAACTATTACAGCGTTCCTTTGTCAGTGTTGAACAAATGAGCAACGATGGTTGCTAGACACTGTACGGCTTAACTCGGGATGTTTGTTTACAAACACACCGAGCATTATAATAAATGTTCGGTGAATCCATACGTACATATATATATGTGTGTGCATGTATGTATATATATATACATACTACTGTACGTCTGTATACATATATGTATGTACATATACATACTTATATTTAAGTAACAGCCGTACTAAGAGTGAGAAATGAAATTTTGTTTCATTTTTTCCATTTATATATCTATCTATCTAAGGCGGGTAAAATTCCCAAGATCCATGGACGAGTTCTCTCCAGCGGTCTCTGTCCCTCATCATCGCTGCCATATCCTGCATCTCCAACAGACCAGTGTCTGTCCTTAGGGCATCAACATATGTTAACCTTGGTCTTCCTCTTCTAGTGTGTCCATGTAGGGGCTCCCAAAGGAGCACTGAGTGCAATGTCAACTCTGGATGTCGGTGAGCATGTCCAGCCAACCTCAGTCTTCTCTGTCTATATATACATATATATAGAGAAATATATATATATATTTATATATATATACACACACATATATATACACACACATATATATATATACACAATGGACTTCTTCAGTTTCTAGCTATCAAATTCCACTCACAAGGCATTGGCCAACCAAGGCATTGCTGTTGTTATTGCCACCACCAACACCATCACCATCATAGACATGGTATTGGTGATGATGATGATGATGGTGGTACTCATGATAGTGACAATGATGATGATGATGATGGTGGTGGTGATGATGGTGAGGATGATGATGATGAGGATGGTGATGATGATGATGATGATGATTATGATGATGATGATGGTGGTGATGATGATATGATGGGGATGGTGGTGATGACGGTGGTGATGATAATGATGATGATGATGATGATGATGATGGTGGAGATGATGATGACGGTGATGATAATGATGATGGTGGAGATGATGATGACGGTGATGATAATGATGATGGTGGTGATGATGGGGATGGTGGTGATGATGGTGGTGATGATAATGATGATGGTGGTGATGATGGTGGTGATGGTGGTGATGATAATGATGATGGTGGTGATGATGGTGGTGATGGTGGTGATGACAATGATGATGGTGGTGATGATAATGATGGAAATGATGACAATGATGATGATGACATTGGTGATGATGACAACGTCGACAACAACAAGACAACTATGACAATAATTGTTTCTACTTTTGGCACAAGGCCAGCAATTAGCCCCAGCGCATTATTTTATCGAACCCGTAAGGATGAGAGGCAAAGTTAACCTCGGCGGGATTTGACCTCAGATCGTAAAGGGGCGTAACTCTATGCTGCTAATTATGGCGTCCGACCCTCTACCGATACTGCCACTCCACCAACAACTCTGACAATAATGATGATGACGATGATGATGACAATAATTCTGATGATGATGATGATGATGATGATGAAAAATGTCTACTCAGTAATTCTTTCGATCTATTTCTATTTCACACACTTTAAATATCTCATTTTGACATTTCTTACTCTCTGCTTACCTGTATACAAGATTAGTGAAGACGTGTGGCTGAGTGGTTAGAGATTCATAATCTTGAGGTTGTGAGTTCGATTCCTGGACCAGGCGATGCGTTATGTCCTTGAGCAAGACACTATTTCACGTTGCTCGTTCTACCTGGAGTTGCGACCGGTAGATGGTACTAGCAACTGGAAAGACCAACGGAGACATTGTTTCCTCGGTCTGATTTGACGAAAGTCGATACAAGATTGGAGCTTGTCTGCAATTGAATAAATACCATCACACACAAACACATGTGCAGCAATACACATGCATACACACATACACACATGCATACACACATACACACATGCATACCATCACACATATACACACACACACACCATCACACATAGACACACACACACACCATCACACATAGACACACACACCATCACACATGCATACACACATACACACATGAAGACCATCACACCATCACACATACACACATGCACACATGCACACCACGACACATACACACCATCACAAAGACACATATACACACACATGCACACCATAACACATACAAACATACACGCCATTACATCCCATCATACAGACACTTACACACACAGACACACCATCACACAGACACACCATCTCACAGACACCAACACAGACACACTATCACACAGACACCATCACACACAGGCACACCATCACACACAGACACACCATCACACACAGGCACACCATCACACACAGACACACCATCATACAGAGACACCAACACAGACACACCATCACACACAGACACACCATCATACAGAGACAGCAACACAGACACACCATCACACAGACACACCATCACACAGACACCATCACACACAGACACCATCACACAGACACACCATCACACACAGACACCATCACACACAGACACCATCACACAGACACACCATCACACAGACACACCATCACACACAGGACACCATCACACACAGACACACCATCACACACAGACACCATCACACAGACACCATCACACAGACACACCATCACACACAGACACACCATCACACACAGACACCATCACACAGACACCATCACACAGACACACCATCACACACAGACACACCATCACACACAGACACCATCACACACAGACACACCATCACACAGACACACCATCACACAGACACACCATCACACACAGACACACCATCACACAGACACACCATCACACAGACACACCATCACACACAGACACCATCACACACAGACACACCATCACACACAGGCACACCATCACACAGACACACCATCACACAGACACACCATCACACAGACATACCATCACACAGACACACCATCACACAGACACACCATCACACAGACACACCATCACACACAGACACCATCACACACAGACACACCATCACACAGACACACCATCACACAGACACACCATCACACAGACACCATCGCATACAGACACACTATCACACGGACACACCATCACACACAGACACACCATCACACACAGACACAAACAGAGACACACCATCACACACAGACACCAACACAGACACACCATCACACAGACACACCATCACACACAGACACCAACACAGACACACCATCACACACATACACCAACACAGACACACCATCACACACAGACACAAACACAGACACACCATCACACACAGACACCAACACAGACACACCATCACACAGACACACCATCACACAGACACCAACACAGACACACCATCACACAGACACCATCACACACAGGCACACCATCACACACAGACACACCATCACACACAGACACACCATCACACACAGACACACCATCACACACAGACACCAACACAGACACACCATCACACACAGACACCAACACAGACACACCATCACACAGACACACCATCACACACAGACACACCATCACACACAGACACCATCACACAGACACACCATCACACACAGACACCAACACAGACACACCATTACACACAGACACAAACACAGACACACCATCACACACAGACACCAACACACACAGACACCAACACAGACACACCATCACACAGACACACCATCACACACAGACACACCATCACACACAGACACAAACACAGACACACCATCACACACAGACACCAACACACACAGACACCAACACAGACACACCATCACACAGACACACCATCACACACAGACACACCATCACACAGACACACCATCACACACAGACACACCATCACACACAGACACAAACACAGACACACCATCACACACAGACACCAACACACACAGACACCAACACAGACACACCATCACACAGACACACCATCACACACAGACACACCATCACACACAGACACACCATCACACACAGACACACCATCACACACAGACACACCATCACACACAGACACCAACACAGACACACCATCACACACAGACACCAACACAGACACACCATCACACAGACACACCATCACACACAGACACACCATCACACACAGACACCATCACACAGACACAAACACAGACACACCATCACACACAGACACCAACACAGACACACCATTACACACAGACACAAACACAGACACACCATCACACACAGACACCAACACACACAGACACCAACACAGACACACCATCACACAGACACACCATCACACACAGACACACCATCACACACAGACACAAACACAGACACACCATCACACACAGACACCAACACACACAGACACCAACACAGACACACCATCACACAGACACACCATCACACACAGACACACCATCACACACAGACACCAACACAGACACACCATCACACAGAGACACCATCACACACAGACACACCATGACACACAGACACCAACACAGACACACCATTACACACAGACACAAACACATACACACCATCACAAAGACACATATACACACACATGCACACCATAACACATACAAACATACACGCCATTACATCCCATCATACAGACACTTACACACACAGACACACCATCACACAGACACACCATCTCACAGACACCAACACAGACACACTATCACACAGACACCATCACACACAGGCACACCATCACACACAGACACACTATCACACAGACACACCATCACACACAGACACACCATCACACAGACACACCATCACACACAGGCACACCATCACACACAGACACACCATCATACAGAGACACCAACACAGACACACCATCACACACAGACACACCATCATACAGAGACACCAACACAAACACACCATCACACACAGGCACACCATCACACACAGACACACCATCATACAGAGACACCAACACAGACACACCATCACACACAGACACACCATCATACAGAGACACCAACACAGACACACCATCACACAGACACACCATCACACAGACACACCATCATACAGACACACCATCACACACAGGCACACCATCACACACAGACACACCATCACACAGACACACCATCACACACAGACACACCATCACACAGACACACCATCACACACAGACACACCATCACACAGACACACCATCACACAGACACCATCACACAGACACACCATCATACAGACACACCATCACACACAGGCACACCAGCACACACAGACACACCATCACACAGACACACCATCACACACAAACACACCATCACA
>OZ024741.1:224509157-224529157 GCA_964016885.1 Eledone cirrhosa
ATGTGTGTCTGTAGCGTATGTAGTGTGTGTTTAGTGTGTGTATGTTGTGTGTAGAGTGTGTATGTTGTGTATAGTGTGTGTGTATGTTGTGTGAAGTGTGTGTATGTTGTGTGTAGTGTGTGTATGCTGTGTGAAGTGTGTGTATGTTGTGTGTAGTGTGTGTATGTTGTGTGTAGTGTGTGTATGTTGTGTGTAGTGTGTGTATGTTGTGTGTAGTGTGTGTATGTTGTGTATAGTGTGTGTAGAGTGTGTAGTGTGTGTATGTTGTGTGTAGTGTGTGTAGTGTGTGTATGCTGTGTGTAGTGTGTGTATGTTGTGTGTAGTGTGTGTAGTGTGTGTATGTTGTGTGTAGTGTGTGTATGTTGTGTGTAGTGTGTGTATGTTGTGTGTAGTGTGTGTATGTTGTGTGTAGTGTGTGTATGTTGTGTGTAGTATGTGTATGTTGTGTGTAGTGTGTGTAGAGTGTGTAGTGTGTGTATGTTGTGTGTAGTGTGTGTATGTTGTATGTAGTGTGTGTATGTTGTATGTAGTGTGTGTATGTTGTGTGTAGTGTGTGTATGTTGTGTATAGTGTGTGTATGTTATGTGTAGTCTGTGTATGTTGTGTGTAGTGTGTGTATGTTGTGTGTAGTGTGTGTATGTTGTGTGTAGTATGTGTATGTTGTGTGTAGTGTGTGTATGTTGTGTGTAGTGTGTGTATGTTGTGTGTAGAGTGTGTAGTGTGTGTATGTTGTATGTAGTGTGTGTATGTTGTGTGTAGTGTGTGTAGTGTGTGTATGTTGTATGTAGTGTGTGTATGTTGTGTGTAGTGTGTGTATGTTGTGTGTAGTATGTGTATGTTATGTGTAGTCTGTGTATGTTATCTATGTTTCTGTGTGCTTGTTTTGTTATGGTTTAATATTCTTTCTATATAGTTGTGATCTTTTATTATTATTTTTTATCTGCTTCTTATGATGTGCTCTAGAATTCTGAATGTTTTACAGTTTTTCTTTCATGTTCTTTCTTTTTTTTTCTTTTATGCTTTTGTTTTGTTTGTAGAGATTCTAAGAACTTTCTGTTTATGTTTGGAGTAGTTTAGTTACAGTCTATAACGATAGAGCTGTTGTTATCATTGTTGGATATTTCCAATCAGCCTTGACCTTCTTGTAAGAAGTAAAGGAAGTGGGTGGGTGGGTGGATGGGTGGGTTGTTCATTATATTACATATATGAGAACCCACTGAATACATATTTAGTATGCACATCACACTACACCATTCTCCTTCGATATGTTTTCCTCTCAGTCCTTTTATTGATACCCATAATCAGCATCACCACATTCCCTCTACTTCTATAAGTACTTCGTCCCATCTGAGTCTTGCTAACTGAAAAGGTCTAATGAGACCAAAACAGGCCCATAGCTATTACCAATTGGATTTGAAGACAAAATCAACGTCTAACTGCATTACCTTTATTAAAAAAAAAAATTGGATTAACTGATATTATTAAAGTTATCCTCCCGAGGTTGACTTTGCCTTTCTTCCTTTATGGGGTCGATAAAATAAAGTACCAGTAATGAACTGAGTAATTGCTGGCCTTGTGCCTAAAGTAGAAACAATTATTAAAGTTATCCTCCATGCTTGTTGTTTTTGTTTATGTTTTAAGCACCTCCAGGTGGTGTGGCATTTTGTCTCTTATTGCAAGGATAATCTTGGTTAATCAAATATTTTCAGTACACTATAATACATATGTGAGACTGTATATTTAGTTTGCTAATGACTGAAAGAATATCATTGAGAATACAAGTGGTCAAAATGGGGTTCCTCCTTGGAGTAATGTTACTTGATAGAGTATGTACCTCGGAGATCAGAGAGTCACTCCAGGTAGAGCTGCTACTTCTCCGAATTGAGAGATCACAGCTCCAATACTATGGGCATGTAGTTAGAATGTCTCAGGAAAGAATCGCTGGACAGATTTTATGGGCCAAACCAACTGACAGGAGACTCAAGGGTAGACCCCGAGCAAGATGGTTGGATAAGATCCATGAGTTTGACTGATCTTGCTTGGAGATCCTGCCAGATCAGTTGGAGACAGTTGCTTCTGACAGGACTCGCTGGAAGGAATGTTTGAGGACTCTGCCCCCACTCAGGAAGAAGAAGAAGAAGAAGAAGAAGAAGAAGAAGAAGAAGAAGAAGAAGAAGAAGAAGAAGAAGAAGAAGAAGAAGAAGAAGAAGAAGAAGAAGAAGAAGAAGAAGAAGAAGAAGAAGAAGAAGTTGTTGGCAACATTCCAACAGTTTTGTTATTATTTTTATCATTTAATGTCCTATTTTCTACACTTTCCCCAATGCTCTCAAACAAACTATTATTCTCTCTCTGCTCTCTATTAATTGTTTTTGATAATTTAGCTATAGAAGATGTAGCAGTGCCATGACCTGTTGCGAGAGTTGGTGGGAGAAAGTGGTGAAAGTTTTCCTCAAGCTGAAACTCTAGTTTGAACGTTTCACAACAGAGTGGACTACATTAAAGGCATCTGAGTTTCAGGCAAGGTTGTTAATGGCCAATGAAATAAAATCTTAAACACAATCACAGGCATAAACCATCTAACTGGCTTCTACACTGTTTTTGTTTACCAAATTTTACTTACAAAGCTTGCGCTATCTTGGAGCTAACATAGAAGATATTTGCTGAAAGGTGTTTTTTTAGTAAAATTGAACCTATAGCTGCAAAATTGTTTCAAAGCAAAATGTCTTAACCACACAGCTATGCCATCACTTTTAGAGAAAGTTCGTTCGACCTCATACAGGCTGCAATATATTCTGTTTGTTCTATCAAGTAAAGTACTTTTTAACTTTCTTATTAAATTGGTAAACTGAAAGATGGGTATGGGTGTGGTTGAGGCTATTAACTAGCATCCCTGCAATGATCAAAGTTATGTGTAACAAATATCATGTAAGCTACAGTTCAGTTAAGAGTATAACAAAAAAAATAACCAAAATATTAACCTAAGTCAAGATTGAAATGAGGGGGTGGAGGGCTGATGGCACATTTGAGTAATTCATTAGGCATGGAGAGGGAAGGAGAGGGAGAGAGGAGAAGTGGGGGTTGGTGGGCGAGAGATAGAGAGAGAGAAAGTGAGAGCAAGAGAGAGGGGGGGGGGAGAAAGGGAGAGATGAAGAGGGAGGGAGAGAGAGGGGAGAGAGGGAGAAGGAGAAAGAGAGAGGGAGAGGGAGAGGGAGTGAAATAGAGGGAGAGATGAGAGGTGGGGTTGGTGGGAGAGAGATAGAGAGAGAGAAAGTGAGAGCAAGAGAGAGGTTGGGAGAGAAAGGGAGAGAGGAAGAGGGAGGAGGTGGGGAGCGAGGGGGACGAAGAAAGAGAGAGAGGGAGAGAGGGTGAGAGAGAGGGATATATATATATAGATAGATATATATAGATAGAGAGGGAGAGAGAGGGGGGGGGGGGAGAATGCGGGGGGGGGGGGTTATTATAAGGGTAGCTAGTTGTTAATTATAGCAATGAATTTTCACAATTTTTTTTTCATTAACTTTTTGTCAGAGGTTTCAGCAAAGACCAAGACATGAAAGAAAGAAAGAAAACAAAAAAAGGTGGTGGTGGCGGTGGTGGTGGTGGGGTCGTAGGGATGAAGGAAGTTTCCAATTTCATGCAGCTTAACCAGAGAAAATTACTTTTCATAGCTTTACTAACTTGTCATTAATTTTCTCTCAGTGAAAATAGAATTTTAAATTTGCTTTTATCTAAGTTCATATGTAAATATTCTAATAATAGTATAAAATGTTTTCTTGTCACATTCAACATTGGTGTTTGCTCTGAAATTGCAATATAAGCGTACGTACGGCAGAGAAGAGAGGGTTTTTTCTTCTTCTTCTGACATTCATTAACAGTGTTGGATGCTGGCAAGAGAAAGTGGTAAGCAATTTTGGAGAGAAAGTGGCAAGTTATGTTTGATAAAAAAAAATAATAATAATAAAAAGAGAGAAAAAAAAAGCAAAGGTTCTCTGAATGAATTTATTCCACACTACCACGAGAACATATGGCTGATGCTTAATTTGATTTTCACTGAAGTGTTCCATTCTTTGTTAGATATTGGAATCGATAGATTTTTTTTAAATTTTATTTCTTTATCTCTTCATTATTTGTTTGTTTATTTTTGTTTATTTTCGTATGTTTATTTGTTTATTTATCTGTTTATTTATTTACTTATTTTTAGCTTCTATCTATATTTTAGATGTTTGCTTGTTGCACTCTGTAACCATTCTGGTGTTTCTTTCATGTTGGGTAGAGAAAATACCATTTAGTTCTAAATTTAGTGGAATGTTATACATGACCTCAGAGTGAGGATAGAGAGATATATATAGAGAGAGAGAGGGGGAGAGAGGGGGGGGAGAAAGTAAGTGAGTGACTGAGGGAGTGAATGAGGGAGAGAGAGAGAGTAAGTGAGGGAGTGAATGAGAGAGAAAGTGATAGAGAGAGAAAGTGAGAGAGAGAGGGAGTGAGTGAGGGAGGGAGAGAGGAAGAGAGAGGAGCAATATTGCAATATTGAATTTATAAGGACAAAAGTTACTAAAAAATGACTAATTTACTAAAAATAATTATTCATCAAATTTAATGCTAGAAATTTTTAGTTCATTGGTAAAATATTGAGGAGAATCACAGCTGAGGGTGAATGAGTTGGACATAAGATAGACAACAGTCTGTCTACTGACCAAGAGAAAGATGGTGGTGGTGTTGGTGTGGTGGTGGTGGTATTGGTGGTGGTGTTGGTGGTGGTGGTGGTGGTGGTGGTGGTGGTGGTAGTAGTGTTGGTGTTGGTGGTGGTGGTGGTGGTGGTGGTAGTGGTGATGGTGGTGGTTGGTAGGGGTTGGGGTGTTGGTGGTGATGATGGTGATGGTGGCGGTGATGGTGGTGGTGGTGAGGGTGGTGGTGAGGGTGATGGTGGTGGTGTTAGTGATGGTAGTGATGCTGGTGGTTGTGGTGGTGTGGTGGTGGTGGTGGATGTTGAAACCTATGGTTTGATCTATGATTACCAGTACAGTTAATTCTTGCTTGGTACAGTCTATTTAGCCGTAAACATGTACCATCTGAGCATGTTATAGAAGTAAAGACTGCAACAAGGTGAAGTGAGAATACTACAATCATTCAATCAATAGGGTGATGACTACAGCCACCTCCCTATGGTGGTGGCAGTGGGGACACTAGATGGTACTGGTCCCCCAGCTCTACTTTTTCAGTGGGTGTATCTTCAGATTTAGAAGAAAAAATATGGTGATATGTTTATTCTGAATGTCCCCTTAGAATTACCCAGAATATTCTGAAGTACTCCATGAGAACCTGGAGTGTTGAGTTCAACTAAACTCTGTAACACTACTATCGCCAACACTATGCTTCTATACTAAACCACCCCACCACACCACACCATACCACACCCCGCCATCACACCACCACGCCAGCACACCATGCTACTATGCTCCTCCACCACCACCACACCACACCACCAAATCACCACATCACCACATGTACACATCATCATGCCACCACTCTACACACCACAACTACACCACTACATCACCACATCACCCCACCCCACCACAACACACCATAACACACCACAACACAGCACACATCAACACAGCACACCACAACACAGCGCACCACACCACCACAATACACCACAACACACTACAATACAACACAACACACCACACCACACCACACCACAACACACCACAACACACCACACCACAACACACCACAACACACCACACCACAACACACCACAACACACCACACCACAACACACCACAACACACCACACCACAACACAGCACACCACACCACCACAACACACCACAACACACCACAATACAACACAACACACCACACCACAACACACCACAACACACCACACCACAACACACCACAACACAACACACCACACCACAATACACCACAACACACCACAATACACCACAACACACCACACCACAACACACCACAACACACCACACCACAACACAACACACCACAATACACCACAACACACCACAACACACCACAACACACCAAGCACCTTGGACGTATGACTACCCCAGGGATCCATTTGTGAGGTAAGAGGAGTGGCTGCATAAATAATCTTTCAAAATTAAAAAAAATTGAATATGTGAGTGTCCCAAATACAGAAAATAACTAATAGATAATAGATAGTATGGACAGAGGTGCTGACAAGGAAGGTAATTTACTCAATTAGGAAGAGAAGCTGCATAATTAATACTTCAAAAATTGATAATTTTGAAAATGTGAGCACCCTTAAAGTAGGAAAAAATGAACCATCTGCTCAAAAACAAACTGAAAACAAAATTACTTCATTAAAACCTTTAGCATTTAAACCAGCTGTATCCAGCTGTATCCAGCCAGTATTCTCTCACCCTTTTCTGTTTAAATTGGCCATAACTGGCAGTCAAAAAAGAAATATAAAAATCTCATAGATTCGGTATTATGTGTTTACCAAGAAAATACAATAGTAAATATAGAGTAATGTAAATACTAAAGGGTTAAACCTCAGAGTGAAACTATTAATCATTAACTGTTTATTTATTTACCTTCTGTTAAACCATCAGAGTCATTTGGCCAGTGCTTATCTCTAGTTTTATTTTTCACTGGCATTAAGCAACTGAGAGTACAAGACAACATCCCTTGGCAAAATGTCAGTCCATTGCAGGGTTAACCCTTAGTGATTGCTGGTTCTTATTTTCAGCTGACCGTGCTTGAGCAATATGAAATGAAATGTTTTGCTCAAGAACCCAATATGCTACCTGATTCAGGAATCAAACTCACAGCAGTATGTTTGTAAGTTCAACGCCTTAATCACTAGGCCACACACTTTCATAAATCATCTGTAGAAAAAGAAAACACATGTGAAAGTTAACAGAATAGCATTAACTTAAAACTAAGTTACTTCATTTAAACCCCAGGGCATAGCTGTTAATCATAAACCCTCTATAGTGCATCAAGAAAACACAACTAATAGAATAGCACTAACTTTAAACTAAATTACAAAAGAAACTCATGAGATGGATTTCATAATGAAAATTGAATACAAAAAGTGCATAAAACATTGAACAATGTATGTGGAAAGAACTATTTCTAATTGATAGTGAGTAGTAATCTTATTTAATTGACATATTTAATCACAGGAATTGCTACAGTGAAATGCCTGTGAGAGATTTGTTAGTGTGGATTGTTATACAACAAACTATATTTTGATTACCATGTACATTCTTTGGAAAAGGCAGAGTTAATACACCACCTTTGACAACAGAGAATGGCTGATCTACCATATAACAATGGAGAAAATTATGTGACAGAATTCCTGAGCATGAATGTAGAAACTAATATAAATTGAATAACTTATCATTGAAAGAGCTCATATAAAGAATTAATTGAAACAGATGTATGGAACATATTCTGCATCAATAAATTGTAGCAGAGGAGACTTACTGGATTAATATATTACATTGTTTAATTGGCATTGTATTTTGGGGTGAAAACAGGTAAGTATTTTGTGGTACCTCTCCTCTGATTGGCAATGTTTACAATGGTAACTTCCTTGGGCTTGAAACCCACATCAGGAGGGTCAAAGAAAGTCAGAGAAATAATAAGAAAGATGGCAAACATTATTTGTCAGCTGAATAATAAAATGAATTTATTTATTTCCCTGATCTTTTTATGTCATTGTCGATTCTGTCATTGGTAGTTTAACAAGAAGATTTGAAGCTGCAAAGAAAATACTTTATGATACTTTAAAATTCCCATGACAATATCTGTCTAAATTGTAAAACATTTTGACTACAAAGTGTGTCATTTGCAGATATTTACAATGAGGAAGTAAATGGCAAATAATGCTCAAATATATTAACCAACATGAATAGTATGACATAAGGTGACGAATTTGGGGAACTTCAGCTTAGAGTCTTGGATTTACTCAACAAGACATACATCCACGAGTAAGAAAACTGTTCCAAATACACCACTCTGGATTTTATTCACAATGCAACTTAACCCTTTAACATTTCAACCAGTCGTATCCGGCCAGAATTCTCTCACCTCTTTCTGCTCAAACCAACTGTAACCAGCCTCTCATACTGATTTTAAGGTATTGTTCTCAAAATACATAACATCAAAACCTCATAGATTCGATATTATGTGATATAATTATGTAAGATAAAACTTTTAACACAAAGATACAATAGTAAATATAGAGTAATATAAATGCTAAAGGGTTAACTTTATCATCCTTTTAGTGTCCTATGACACTGTCAGACGACATTGACATGCCTTTCCAGGCGCTGAACTGGAAGACCATTGACTTGTCCAGTTTTACCTTTGCTCCTGTCAATGTTTCATACTCCTGTAAGAAGGTGCCAACAACTTTGGTTGTGCAGGATGATTTTCAACAACTCCATCTTCTGTAGTAGTGGCTTGGACTCAGTACATACAGAAGGAAGGAGAGAGAGAGAGAGAGAGCACCCTTGATGGATTGGGCACGTGATCTGAAATGATTCCAATCGGTGGCCATATACTCAGACTACCAGACAGGACCAAAAATTGGAATGATAATAATTATTATAATAATTGTTTCTACTTTGGGCACAAAGCCAGCAATTATCCCAGTGTGTTACTGGTGCTTTGTTTTATCGACCCCATAAGGATGAAAGGCAAAGTTAATCTCGGTAGAATTTGAACTCAGAACATACAGGGCCATAACTCTATGCTACAAAGCATGTTGTCGGATGCTCTACTGATACTGCCAATCCACTGCCCTCATAATAATCATAAAAATGATTTCTAATTAAGTACAAGGCCAGCAATTTGTGGATAGAAGGAAAGTTGAATACATTGACCCCAGTATGTGACTAGTACTTTATTTTATCAACCCTCAGTGTGTTTTCTTTGGGCACTACAGATGGTTTTGAAAGTATGTGGCCTAATGGTTACGGTGTTGGACTTACAATCACAATGCTGTGAGTTCAATTCCTGGACCAGGTGGTGCGTTGTGTTCTTGAGCAAAACACTTCATTTCACATTGCTCCAGCACACTCAGCAGGGTTTTAACTCAGAACATAAAAGAACGTAACAAAATATTGCAAAGCATTTTGCCTGACATTCTAATGATTGTGCCATTCCACCACCCTTATTAGTAATAATTGTTTCTACGTTTGGCACAAGGCCAGCAATTATCCCAGTGTATTCCTGGTATTTTATTTTATCGACCCTGTAAGGATGAAAGGCAAAGTTAACTTCGGCAGGATTCTGCTTTAGGCACAAGACCAGAAATTTGAAGTGAGGGGGAAGTATATTAAATCGACCCCAGTATAATACTGGTACAAATCTGCCATTCATAATAATAATGATTTCTACTTTAGGCACAAGGCCATAAATTTGAAGGGAGGTGAAGACGATTAAATCGACTCCAGTATGATACTGGTACTTTATTTTATCAACCCTGTAAAGATAACCTCGGCAAGATTTGAACTCAGAACGTAAAGGGACAGAACTCTATGCAATAAAGCATGTTTTCCAACGCTCTACCGATTCTGCCAATCCATTGCCCTTATTAATAATAATATCAACAACAACAACACAACAACTACCATAGCAATAATTGTTTCTACTTTAGGCACAAGGACAGCAAATACCCAGTGCATTACTGGTACTTTATTTTATCGACCCCGTAATGATGAAAGGCAAAGTCAACCTCGGCGTGATTTGAACTCATATCGGAAAGGGACGTAACTATGCTGGAAAGCATGGCGTCCGACCCTCTACCGATACTGCCAATCCCAAACAACATTGTAACATTGCCTCCACTCCTTCATTCAAATCCCCAGTAAACAGGGCTACAGATTATCTGGTGAAATATTTTTGGAAAAGGATGACATTACTGTTGTTACTATTTTTATTGTATGGTTTTGGTTGTTATTCCTATTTTCTCTTCTTATGGTTGGAAAGAAAACCTATTCGAAGAGATAGATTAAATTGGATAAAATGGTGGTTGAGGTGTTGTTTGTCTCGGTGTTGAAAATGGTGAGAAAAATGAAGATATGTGTATGTGTGTGTATGTATGGGTGCATGAAAATGTATATAAATATATATACATTCTTCTCTCTCTCTTCTTTTTTCTCTCTCTCTCTCTATATATATCATCATCATCATCATCATTTATATACTGATATACCAGGACAGAGAGAGAGAGAGAGAGAGAGAGAGAGAAATGTTAAGCATATTTTAAGCATATTTTTTTGTCATTTAAAACAGAATTACTAGAAATAATTCTGTTCAAGATATAAATTTCAATAAGATGAGATGGAGCTGATGAAGGAAAGGATATGAAACTTAATATCAGTTATAGCAATAACAATGGCAATGATTGTAATAACAACAATAATAATGGCAGTGATGTTTATGTGTATATGAATATATATATAAATAAGGGAGACACAAAGCTGGCTTTGTTTAGAAATGGCTAGCGAATCCGAAAATTAGGTAGTAACATCTGCTTACGGATCGTTAGAGCACCGGACACCATGCTTTGCAGCATAGAATTTATGGCACATTACGTTTTGAGTTCAAATCCCGCTCAGGTTAACTTTGCTTTTCATCCTTACGGGGTCAATAAAATAAAGTACCAGCCACACACTGGAGTTGATTTAATCGACTTCCCCTCCCCCCAAATTGCAGACCTTGTGTCTAAATCAGAAACCATTATTGTGGAAACAGTGTTAGAGATGTCTTGTCTTTCATGCAACTGAAGAGTCCTTTCCATTTTAGAATACTGCCTCAAAATGTCCCAACCAACTCATGTCAGCAAGGAAAAAATGGATATCAAATCAATGATGATATTCATAGTGATATATTGGATGAACTCATAGGTGAACTAGCCATACAAGCATTTGGGCATTACCTGGTGAGTAGCTAACTGGGCTAAAAAAGAAATGACTAAAAAAATGTCATGTAGGAATGAAGTGATAGCTGCTGCACACAGATTGAAATGAAAATGGAATACGCCTTACCTGAGCAATGAAAACACCCCTGGCCCTCAGCAGTCAGTCAATGCCACTTCTGGCACTCAACATTCAACACTTTGTTAATTAGTGACACATTAGCTGAGCGATGAAAACACATCTCAAGCCTTTGGCAGTCAGCAGTCTGTTAGTAAGTGTCACCTTAACTGAGCAGTGAAGACACCTTTGGCCCTCAGCAGTTAACAGTTTGCTAGTATTACCTTAGTTGAACTTTGAAAACATTCCTCTGGTCCTCAACTGTCTGTTAGTTAATATCACCTTAGCTGAGCTGTGAAAACACACCTTTGGCTCTCAACAGTTAGCAGTTTATTAGTCAATGTCACCTTAACTGAGCAGTGAAAACACAATCCAGGCTTTCAGCATTCTGTTGGTGTTGCCTTACCTGAACAGTGAAAACACACTTCTGTCTCTCAGCAGTCTGTTAGTTTGTGTCACCTTAGCTGAGCTGTGAAAACATATTTCTGGTCCTCAGTCAGCAGTCTGTTATTGAAAACACATCTCTGGCCATCAGTAGTCAGCTGTCTGTTAGTCAGTATCACCTTAGCTGAACAGTGAAAATGCACATATGACCCTCAACAGTTTGTTAGTCAGTATCACCTTAGCTGAACAGTGAAAAAATGCTTCTGGCCCTAAGCCCTCAGCCTTCTGTAAGCTAGTGTCGCCTGCTTTTAAGACCCAGTCTGATTTGGGGTTGACCTTAACCGTATATATATTATTATATTTTCATGGTAAAGGCTTTATCTCACATAATTATAGTGAATCTATGAGATTTTTATATTATTTATTTTGAGAACAATACCTTAACATCAGTATGTGTTGCCGATTACAGCCAGTTTGAACAGAAAGAGGTGAGAGAATTCTGGTCGGTTACGGCCGGTTTAAATGCTAAAGGGTTAAATAATTTAATGATTACAGAAAACATAATAACAGCGTGTTTGCAAATGAGCAGCATTTTGAACTTTTATTGTAACTATTATATAAATTTACAGGAATTGCTTATGTATTTCTTTCAGAATATAGTTGAATATTACTATGGTTTCTTTTACTATTCACAATAGTAAGCTAGTAAGGTGATTCTGGCTCAGTTAGTTAAACACACATACACATGCACACTTACACTCCACATACATGCACACTCATGCACAGGTACACAGACACAGGCACACACACACACACGCATACATGGGTACACACACACACACACACACACACAGGTACACAGGAACACAGGTACATACACGCACTCAAAGTTTTACACACATTAAAAGGTTTACACACAGGCACATACATGCAAACACAGGTACACACACACAGTCAAAGGTATATTCACACTCACACACAGGTACACATACTCTTGCACACAGTCATACACAGATATACATATGCACACCTTCTCAAACTAGCATATGTATACATATTTTTATACATACACCACAACACACATACACACATACATACACCACAACACATATACACACATACATACACACCAACACACATACAAACATACATACACAACAACACACATACACACATACATATACACCAACACATATACACACACACATACATACATACATACACACATACATACACACCAACACATACATACACACCAACACACATACAAACATACATACATACCAACACATATACACACATACATACACAACACATACACAACAACACACATACAAACATACATACACAACAACACATATACACACATACATACACACCAACACACATATACACACATACACACCAACACATAGAAACATACATACACACCAACACATATACACACATACACAACAACACACATTCAAACATACATACACACCAACACATATATACACACATACATACACACCAACACACATACAAACATACATACACACCAACACATATACACACACAACAACACACATACATACACACCAACACATATACATACACACCAACACATATACACACATATACAACAACACATATACACACATACATACACACCAACACACATACATACACACCAACACATATATACACATACACACCAACACACATACAAACATACATATACACCAACACACATACAAACATACATACACCACAATACACAAATACACACATACAGCACAACACACATACAAACATACACACATACATAAATACATACATTCATACATACACACATACAAACGTACATACATATACACATACAAATAAACACACATACAAACATACATACAAACACACACACCAACACATACATACACACATACAAGCATACTTGCACCACAAAACATATCCATACACACATACAAACATACATACATACACACACACATACAAACACACACCACAACAACACATACAAACATGCATGCACCACAACATGTATATGTATTTTGAATGGAAATTCTATTGAAATCCTTTTGATAACTTAACTCTCCAGAAATTAATCATACATTTTAGTAAATTCCTGAAGAACAGATATAAAAACATACATAAATCATATATATACTGGTTTATTTTGGAGTTTTTACTTTTTCAGGATATATATGCATGTAATTTATACCCAGTAAAATATTATTTTTCTCATACCATTGTATAAATAGAATGATTAAATACCCATTTATTGGTAAAGTCCATTTCTGTGCATGTATGTGTACATATGTATATATTATATGTATATATGCATATATATACATACATGCATTTATATATATATATGCATTCACAACCACAATAAGCAACAATATATTTATCAAATGTGCATATATATATATGCACAAGCAAACACACACATGCACACATTTACCCTTATATTTTGGAAATAATATCATAACCAAAATCAAATTCATATACATACATCCATCCATACATGTATATATATATATATATATATATATATATATATATATATATATATATATATATATATATGTATGTATATATATATATGTATATATATGTTTTGATTTTTTGCTCTTTTCCCCTTCTAACAGTTTTTGTTTCCTTCTTATCTCCCCTTTCTCTTCCCGCTCTCCTTCTTTTTCTAGTTTTCCCTCTCTCACATCTCTCTCTCTATTCACCATCCTGCCCTCTTGTTTTCTCTCTCCAATTCTTTAAGCCATCTCAATAAACTTCTATTTTATTCTATACCGTTGCTATAATATTTTCAATAACATTGCTGAGTATTGTAAATAGCTTTGTTGCTGCTGAAGTATTCTAAATTATACTAGTTAGATCTGAAGAATTTTGTGACAGTTTGTAGAGAGATATTGGAAGGAGAAAAAGAGGAAACCACAACCATAGACATATATCTTTATTATCATTATTATTATGGATTGGCAGTATCAGTAGAGGGTCGGACGCCATGCTTTCCAGCATAGTTACGCCCTTTACGATCTGAGTTCAAATCCCACCGAGGTTGACTTTGCCTTCCATCCTTATGGGGTCGATAAAATAAAGTACCAGTAATGCGCTGGGTAATTGCTGGCCTTGTGTCAAAAGTAGAAACAATTATTATGGATTGGCAGTATTGGTAGAGGGTCGGACGCCATGCTTTCCAGCATAGTTACGTCCCTTGACGGTCAGAGTTCAAATCCCGCCGAGGTTGACTTTGCCTTTCATCCTTACGGGGTCGATAAAATAAAGTACCAGTAATGCACTGGGTAATTGCTGGCCTTGTGGCTAAAGTAGAAACAATTATTATTATCGGTAGAGCATCGGACATCATGCTTTGCAGCATAGAGTTAGGGCCCTTTACGTTCTGAGTTCAAATCTGCCTAGGTTAACTTTGCCTTTCATCGTTACGGGGTCGATAAAATAAAGCACCAGTAATGCACTGGGGGTAATTGCTGGCCTTGTGCTAAAAGTAGAAACATTATTATTATTATTATTTATCATTTGAGTGTTGGACAATATGCTTCGCTACATAGAGTGACGGCCCTTTACGATCAGAGTTCAAATTCTGTCGAGGTTAACTTTGCCTTTCATCCTTACTGATGTGATAAAATAAAGTACCAGTAATGCACTGAGGTCGATTTAATCGACCATCCCCTCCCCTTAAAATTGCTGGCCTTGTGCCTATAATAGAAACAATTATAATTATAAAGGGCGGTGGATTGGCAGTATCAGTGGAGTGTCAAACAAAAGGCTTAGCGGCATCTAGTTACGGCCCTTTAGATTCTGAGTTCAAATCCTGCTGAGGTTAACCGTGCCTTTCATCCTTACAAGGTTGATAAAATAAAGTACCAGTAATGCACTAGAGTTGATTTAATTGACTTTACCCTTTCCTCCAACTCACTGGCCTTGTGCCAAAAGTAGAAACCTTTGTTATTATTTCTTCCTTTTCCTTTTCCCCTTTTTATCTTTCTCCCCTTTTCTTCTTCCATCTACTTCCTCTTCATTCCACGACTTGTCCTCTACCCTCTTCACCCCTGGATCCCTACCACCTATCTTCCCTTCATTACCTCTGTCCACATCCTCCCCAAATAAACTATATATATATAAAGACACTGACTAATTTTGTATGGCATCCCTGCTGACTTTATATGAATGAAACAGTTCTAGTCCTGTATATAAAATAAAGATGCAACATATTGAGTGCTGTTTTTAACTGTGGTCACCTCCCAATACCCATCAAAAATCCATCCATAATATATATATATATGAATGGACCTGTTATTTTTATCTAAAGACTTTTTTCCAATTCCACCCCCACCCCCCCGTCCCTTCAATCTAACTTATTTCTCAGTCTTTCTTATGATGAAGGACTAGCATCCGAAATGTTAAGACCCTCTTCCTGCTATTTCAAGCATTAACCTAATATATTCCTTCCATATACTGTACTGATTGTGTTGTTATTTCTGTTTACCTTTTACATATATATATATAAGAATAAACGTGCTGCGTGGTTGCAAATGGGTTACATATGAATAAAGTGGTCCTCATCAGTGATCTTCCAACCATCACAGGTATTTCTTCGCTTTAAAGACCATATACCTCCGGTTGGTGCGAGCAACAGCTAAAAAAAGTCGTTGGGACACGTAAATAGGAGGAACGAGCGAGACACTAAACGAACAAAGATGGTGAAGCATCGAAAAGTGAGGAAGAACGGGTCAAGTCCCAAATTTCCATGAATATAAGTTCGGTGAAATCGTGAACGAGAGAGAATAAAGACCATCAAACCTGGTTGGAATGTGAGCAAGGAAGGAATTCCGTACAGGTCTAACGGGAGGAAGAAGGAATCTAGTCTGTGAATTCGGTGAACATAAGTTCTGTGAAATCGTAGACGAGAGAGAGAAAAAAGGCGAACCAGCCTGACCAAGCGTGCGAAAGAAAAGAATTACGCACAGGTCAAACGGGAAGAAGGAGGAGGAGAGGTAGTAACAGAGAGTGAGTGAGTGAAGGGTGAGGAAGAGGCTAACAAAGAGAGTGACTGTTAGAGAGGGTAAAGATACAGAGAAAGAGGAAGTAACAAGAACGAAATAGACGGGTCACGGCGGGGGAAAAAAATATGTAACCCATTTGCAACCACGCAGCACGTTTATTCTCATATTTACACATATTTTTTTCCCCCGCTGTGACCCGTCTATTTCGTTCTTACTGCTTCCTCTTTCTCTGTATCTTTACCCTCTCTAACAGTCACTCTCTCTGTTAGCCTCTTCCTCACGCTTCACTCACTCACTCTCTGTTACTACCTCTCCTCCTCCTCCTTCTTCCCGTTTGACCTGTGCGTAATTCTTTTCTTTCACACGCTTGGTCAGGCTGGTTCGCCTTTTTTCTCTCTCTCGCCTACGATTTCACAGAACTTATGTTCACCGAATTCACAGACTAGACCCTTTCTTCCTCCCCTTAGACCTGTACGGAATTCTTTCCTTGCTCACATTCCAACCAGGTTTGATGGTCTTTATTCTCTCTCGTTCACGATTTCACCGAACTTATATTCATGGAAATTTAGGACTTGACTCGTTCTTCCTCACTTTTCGTTGCTTCACGATCTTTGTTTGTTTACACTCTCGCTGTCCCCTTTATTTACATGTCCCAACGACTTTTTTTAGCCATTACTCGCACCAACCGGAGGTATATGGTCTTTAAAGCGAAGAAATACCTGTGATGGTTGGAAGATCACTGATGAGGACCACTTTATTCATATATATATATATATATATATATATATATATATATATATATATATAACAAAGAGGGTGTGGTAAGATACCAGGTGGACCATAATGCACCAGAGTACTCAATACTTAGGGTAATAGAGTGGGTAATAGGAAAAGAGTCAGGACACCAACAGCTGAGCTCTGGCCATTTTGACAGCTAGTTCAGATCTAGCTTTCGAAACAGCTGGAGCTCAGCCGTCGGAGTCCTGACTCTTTTCCTATATATATATATATATATATATATATATATATATATATATATATATATATATATATATACATATATATATAAATACATACACATATATATATAATTGTTTCTACTTTAGGCACAAGGCCAGCAATTACCCAGTGCATTACTGGTACTTTATTTTATCGACCTCGTAAGGATGAAAGGCAAAGTCAACCTCGGCGCAATTTGAACTCAGATCGTAAAGGGACATAACTATGCTGGAAAGCATGGCGTCCGACCCTCTACCGATACTACCAATCCACCGCCAATACACATATATATATAATGCTGCTGAAATGTCTAAAGGCTGCAAGTTGGTCATGCTGGTGACATGACAGGTGCCTGGTCTGCCCTGTGGAGTGGTCAGATTGGCAGTGTGATAAAAAAACACCCAGTCTACACTGTAAGGTGACATGACAAAAAATGCCCAATCCACTCCGTAAAGTGATTGTATTGGTGACATGATAAAAAAGCACCCAGTCCACACTGTAAATGTGGTTGGTGTTAGGAAGGGCATCCAGCCACAGAAACCAAGCCAGAAATAGTTCTGTATGAGCACAGTACAATCATCTGATCTGACTTGCCTCACAACGGGAAATGGGACAAGTCATCTAATCCATGCTAGCGTGGAAAATTGAATGTTAAACAGTGATGATGATGGTGATATATATATATTATATATATATATATATATATCATCATCATCACTGCTCTGAAATAGTATACATACACACACACAGCACAACTCTGCCAATTCATTGCCTGTAGATAAATCTACTGTTATTATTTCTTCGGACGTCATGCTTTGCAGCAAAGAGTTACGGCCCTTTATGGTCTGAGTTCAAATCCTGCCGAGGTTAACTTTGCCTTTCATCCTTACGGGGTCGATAAAATAAAGTACCAGTAATACACTCGGATAATTTCTGGCCTTGTGCCAAAAGTAGAAAAAATTATTTCTTTATATAAGGGCGGTGGATTTGTGGTATCGGTAGAACGTCGGACAACATGCTTTGCTGCATATACGGCCCTTTATGTTCTGAGTTCAAATCCTGCCAAGGTTAGCTTTGCCTTTCATCTTTACAGGGTCGATAAAATAAAGTACCAGTCCCGCATTGGAGTCGATTTAATCGACTTTCCCCTCTTCCCCAAAATTGCTGGCCATGTGCCTAAATCAGAAACCATTATTCATTCATATATATATGCTTTTTGAAAAATTCATGTTTTATGGCCAAATTGTTCATGATTTCACAAAATATTTGACAAAAAAAACAGAAGGAAACTGAAAATTGCTCCCATATATTCGGCCATTTTGAGAATTCAATAAATGATAGAAGATTCTTGTTCTCTGGGTTCTAGTATAACTTTTGTATACACACATGTACAAACACATACATACATGTACAACTCACATGGACACATATATATGTATGTGCTGAAGAGAAGACTGCATTGGTATGGACAGGTAATGTAGATGGAGGATGACTGCTGGGTGAAGAAGTGCCAAGAAATCCCAGTAGAAGGAAGACACAGTAGAGGAAGACCACGAAAATCACGGGCAGAGTTGATGAGAGCTGACCTCAGATTGCTGAAGCTCATGGAGGAGATGACAAAGGACCATGACAAATAGAGATATGCTGTGCTGAAAAGGACCCATCCCACCCTTGCAAGCAAGGAAGAGCGGATGTAAAATGATGATGACGATGTATGTGTGTAAGAGAAGACTGTGTTAGTATGGACATGTGATGCACATGGCTGATGATCGCTGGGTGAAGAAGTGCCAAGAAATCCTATCGGTAGGAAGACCTGGGCGGAGGTAGAGAGAACTGATCTCATATTACTGAGATTCACAAAGGAGATGACAAAGGAACGCAGCAAGTGGAGAGATGCTGTGCTGAAAAGGAATCATTCAACCCCTGCAAGCGTAGAAAACGGATGTAAAAACGATGATGATGATGATGATGATATATATATATACATATAGATACATACCATAAGCATAATCATCATCATTTTTATGCCCATTTTTCTATGCTTGCATGGGTGTGTGTGTGTATATATATATATATATATATATACACTCACATACATTCACACTCATATACACTCACATATCTCCATAATAATGAACAGATACCCATCTCACTCCAATCACCCACACACCTACACACCCACACATATGAACAAAAATTAATACATGCACATGCACCCACGTATGCACACACACACAAACACACACACATTTACACTGAAAACAAAGACACACAGACACACAGTTCTCTGAATTATCTGTAATATATGACTTTTATGGAGTGTAACATGTCAAGTATGCTTAACTTTTATGTTGAGATGGAAGTGTGGGCTGTTGGCTCTGCACTGCATTACACGAAACACACAATTATCTGCAAGTGTGTTGCACCAAATTGCAGTGTATATATTTACAATGCAAATAAAAAACAACAAAAACAAAAGCTAAAACTGTATAAACGAATCTCATTATAAATATTATGTATGTTCATA
>OZ024741.1:224531657-224539157 GCA_964016885.1 Eledone cirrhosa
ACTGATGAAATCTGTGGCTGGGGCAGACCTTTAAGCAGGAGGAGAGTGACATGGTGGTGGAACAGTAAGGTGGAGAAGAGTCGTGGAAAGAATGACAGGACGGGGATAGAAGAGAACACTATTGGGTAGCTAAGAGAGAAGCTAGACAACATGTATACCTTGCAAAGAGGGAAGCAGAGGATAGTAAGTTCAAGCATATTCTACAATGGGAGGACCAAAGACATGAGATATTCAGGATTGCGAGGCAATGTGTCAAGGAGAACTGTGGTATTGTCAGGGAGACGTGTGTCCGTAATGACGATGGTGTACTTGCCCTCACTGATAGTGATAAGAAGGTAGCTTGGAAGTGTCACTACGAGAGACTACTGAATGTGGAGAATAAATGGGACAAAGATAGTCTGCCCCACATCGATCCAACAGAAGGACCAGCTGTGCAAGTTAATGGTAGTGTAGTAAGTAAGGCAATCAATAATATGAAGACAGGTAAGGCAGCTGGGCCTTCGGGAATAGTTGCTGAAATGTTGAAGGTATCTGGAATGGTGGGACATACTATGGTCACCCAGATAGTAAACCAAGTAATACAGAATGGGGTCATACCAAATGACTGGCCTAGCAGCATCATCATCAACTGTTACAAGGGCAAAGGAGATGCCCTGGATAGAGGAAACTATAGAGGCATTAAGTTAGTTGACCAAATCATGAAA
This sequence comes from Eledone cirrhosa, assembly GCA_964016885.1. Classification (NCBI taxonomy): domain Eukaryota; kingdom Metazoa; phylum Mollusca; class Cephalopoda; order Octopoda; family Eledonidae; genus Eledone; species Eledone cirrhosa. The sequence continues at coordinate 224,532,362 of OZ024741.1, forward strand.
GTCACAGAAAGAGTTATTACTCAACTGATTAGAGACCAAGTTGATCTAGATGAAATACAGTTTGGGTTTGTGCCAGGTAAAAGTACCACGGATGCTCTTTTCCTTGTACAGTAATTGCAGAAGTACCTAGCTAACAGTAAACCCCTCTACTTAGCTTTTGTTGACCTGGAGAAGGCCTTTAACAGAGTCCCACGCACCTTAATCTGGTGGGTTCTTAGAAAACTGGGAGTGGAAGAATGGCTTGTGAGAGCTATACAAGCCGTGTATAGAGAAACAGTCAGCAAGTTAGAATTAACGAAGAATATTGTGATGAATTTAGCGTAATGGTAGGGGTTCACCAGGGCTCCGTTCTTATCCCCCTCCTGTTTATTATTTTCCTACAGGCTATAACAGAGGGGTTTAAGACTGGCTGCCCATGTGAACTTCTATATACAGATGATCTAACTCTCATAGCTGAATCTATGGCTGAACTAGAGAGGAAGTTCCAAACATGGAAGCATGGCCTTGAATCAAAAGGCCTTAGAGTCAACTTGTCTAAGACTAAGGTTCTAGTATGTAGAAAGGAGAATAGGGCACAGGCACCTTCTGGGAAATGGTCATGCTCAGTGTGTAAGAAGGAGTAGGCAGAAACTCCATTCTATGTCCCAAATGCAAACTTTGGGTACATAAAAGATGTAGTAGGATCAGAGGTAAGCTATCTAAGAATGTAGATTTTATATGTGGCTGATGCTCAGGTGCCGTAAGTAGCAAGGACCCACCTCCTACAACTGCCCAGATGGTTCTATAGAAATAGTAGACACCTTCTGTTACCTGGGTGACAAAATCAGCAGTGGAGGAGAGTGCTCTGAAAGTGTAGTAGTCAGAGTTAGAGTGAGATGGAAAAAGTTCAGAGACCGCTGTTGGCCACAAGGGGTTTTTCTCTAAAAATGAAAGGCAGATTGTATGATGCATGTATACGAATGGCGATATTACATGGTAGTAAGACATGGGCATTGGGTGGTGAAGACCTGCGTAGATTAGAAAGAAATGAAGCTTGCATGCTCTGATGGATGTGTAATAGTAACGTGCGCGAAAGACGAAGCATAAACGAACTAAGAGGGAGACTAAGCATAAGAGGTATCAAATGTTGTGTTCTGGAGAGAAGATTGCATTGGTATGGACATGTGATGCGTATGAAGGACGACAGCTGTATAAAAAAGTGCAGGGCAATGAAAATTGATGGAAGCTGCGGAGTGGGTAGACCAAGAAAAACCTGGGACGAGGTGATAAAAACTGACCTTGCCCACTTACACCTCTCTAAGACAATGACACTAGATCAAGACCTTTGGCGCTCTGCAGTTGTATAGAAGACCCAACTACCATTGCATACAAACCTACAGTCAGTAGGCACCTCTTAACTCAATATACACTTCACCCTACCCCATCCTCCCTCTCCCGTTCCGTCCACTGTGTTGATGACACTAAGGTGGCCATGTAGGAGACACAGTGAAAAGGCTCCCAGTCCACACTGTAAATGTGGTTGGTGTTAGGAAGGGCATCCAGCTGTAAAAAAACCTTCCAGCTACACTTCTGTCCGACCGAGACATGGTCTCCCGACCATTCCCGCATCAAATGAAACAAAACCGTCTAACCCATGCTAACGAGGAAGATGGGCGTTAAACGATGATGATGATGATGATGTATCAACGTGTCTTTCTTTTCTTTAAGCTTCTAGGGTGTAATTTGAGAGAGCTTTGCTTACTATCTCTAGTAGATCAAGCATTCACACAGAAGCACGCCTGTTAGTTTGAGAAAGATAAAATAGACCATAGAAATAGCAAGGGTAATAAGACATTAAATATATGACAATGGCTAAAGACAAGTAGCTAATTGGCTGAGTCATCAGAACATAGCTATCAGCTACAAATAACATCTCAATCTCCCTGAACCCTTTTCATAACAAACTGCTTGAAACCAGCCTAGATTTATGATTTAAAAAGACTGCTCATTTTAAAATGTTTATACTTATATTAGAATCTTCCATCATAATTATATTTTAGATATTTTTGTTAAGTAGTGTGCTTACTACTTATTTATCAGCTTACTACAGAAAAATTTAATTATTTGATTAAATACCTACAAATATTTTGGTTAATTTCGAAATTAATTTAGCATTTAAACTGGCCATATCTGGTCAGAATTCTCTCACCTCTTTCTGTTCAAACTGGCCATAACAGGCTGCTCATACTTAAGGTATTGTTCGCAAAATAAATAATATCAAAGTCTCATATATTCAATATTATGTGCGATAAAACCTTTACCATGAAATAGTAAATATAGAGTAATGTAAATGCTAAAGGGTTAAACACATAAACAGTGTATTTCATTAGAAATACAGTTATGAAAGGTTTCATCTAATTTAAAAAATCCTTTTGATACCAAAGCCTCTGAAATTGCCCTAGATCTATAATATGGAACTGCTCGTTTTAAAATGTTTTTCCTTATATTAAACTTTCTATCACAATTATATTCTAGAAATTTTTCTTATATAATGGTCTAAATGTCAGCTTACTTATGAGAAACGTTAGTAATTTTATTAAATTCCTACAAAGGTTTGGTTATTTTCAAAATTAATTGAAAAACATTCGCAGAGGCAACATAACATATGGAAACAACAAAAACACTGATGTATTTCAATTAATTTTGAAAATAACCAAAAATTTGGAGGAATTTAATAAAATAACTAAATTTTTCATTAGTAAGCTGATAACTGCTGATATTTAGAACATTACTTAACAAAAATTTCTGAAATAATATTAGGATGAAAGGTTTTAATATAAGGATAAACATTTTAGAATGAGCAGCTTTCTGTAATAAATCCAGGCCAGTCTTAGGTGTTTTGGTAACAAAAGGGTTAGGGAAATTAAGAAAGTTGCAGATTTGATCTGTGGGATGTAATTTGCTGACCTCGACCTTACACTTTAACACTTGGTGCTATATTTTCAATATACTGTCTTGCTCTCTATTGAATTGTAACATTTCCAACACAATATAACATATCTGAAACACAAACACACACATACTCTATCTCTCTCTCTCTCTCTTTCACACACGCACAATCTCTCTATCTCTCTCTCTCTCTTTCACACACACAAACACAGATACACACCTGTGCACACACGCACGCACACACACACACTCTCTCTCTTTTACACATGCACACACACACACTATCTCTCTCTTTCTTTTACACAGACAAACACACATTCACACATGTGCATACACATGTGCACACACGTGCACATACACATAACCTTTCTCTTTATCTTTCACACACACACACACACACACACACACACACACACACACACACACACACACATTCACTCTTTCTCTGTCTCTCTCTCTCCTCTCTCTTTCTCTCTCTCTCTGTCCCTCTCTCCTCTCTCTTTCTCTCCCCTTCCCACACATACAATTTGGTTTCTAATAACATATTTAAATGGCTATCTCAATATTTCTCCTGCTGCAGAGATATCTATAGATTTACAGAGTTATATTGTTCTGATATCAAATTATGTTGATCCATATAAGCTATAAAACACACCGAACAGATTGTTCTTGAGATCAATAGCTAAATATATCAGTTCATAATCAAAGATAATCAGTAGAGTCTGAGAAAACTAATGGTGAATCAATTCAAATGAAAATATATAATGGCTGGCGGGGTAGGAGATAAGTTGGTGGGCCACCAGAAAGGAATAATTCCATCAATTTGAGCAGCAACCTTTGACCTCATAATGACAGGTAATTTTATGTGTCTATAAACTTTATATCTGAAATGATATTTACAACTGAAGACTATCTGTGATAAGGTTCTTATTAACTACATTAATATTAGGGTGGTGGATTGGCAGAATTGGTAGAGCCATTGTGATGTTAGTTTTGGCTCTTTACATTCTGAGTTCAAATCCCACCAAGGGCAACTTTGCCTTTCTTGGGCTTGCAATCATGAGGTTGTGAGTTCGATTCCTGGACCCGGTGATCTATCTCTTGGACATTGATCTTTCTTTTGGTATGCATGGGTGACTGCTGGTCTTCTGCAAACAGCCTTGCCCAGACATATATGCTTTAGAGGGAAACTTTCTTGGTGTAAATCTCAGTCATTTGTAATTGAAGGGGTTTTTTACCCTTTACCCTTTTACATTGTTTGTGTAGCATGCCAGAAAGAATGCTTTGTAGTATTCGTTCCATCTCTCTGTGATTTCTGAGTTCAAATCTTGCTGAGGTCAACTTTTCCTTTTATTCTTTTGAGATCAATGAAAAAAGTACTAGTACAGTAAAGGGGTTAATTCTCTCTTGATATATCTTTCTCTCTTCCTCTCTCTCACTCCTTCTCTGGAAGAAATCAGCTGTTCAGACCTAGAGAGGGGATTGGCCCTGCCAGGTTTAAGCTGCCCATGTATGTCACAATGGCATACTTTGCTTGTGTAAGTTTGTCTAATTTATATAAATATAAATATATAATCACATATATATGTATGTGATATGTATATTGCATACACACACACACATACACACAGTGACATATATGTACATATACATATGTATGTAAAAGGTAAACATAAATGGTACAGTATACGGAAGGAATATATTAGGTTAATGTTTGAAATAGCAGGAAGAAGGTCTTAATGTTTCGAACATCAGAAGAAATGATAAGAAATTAGAAAGCTTGAAGGGACAAGCAGGGCGGAATTGGAAAAAAGTGTTTTTAGAAAAAAATAACAGGTCCATTCCTGTTGTCATCTCTTGGAAAACTGTTGATGTTGGCATTTTGTGTATGATATACTTTTTTAGAAAAGTGGATGATGGCACGTTTCTATCTGAAATAGAAAAAAAAACTTTTTTTTATATAGAGCTATATGTGTGTGCATGCATATGTGTGTGTGTGTGTGTGTGCATGTGTTATTATATGTTCGTATGGAGCTAAGAGGATATGTGTGTGTATAAGTAAGTAAAGAGAGTGGGTGCGCTTGTAAGTATGAAGCTGTGAGCAAAAGTATGCCAATATTAGGGAGTTTGTGTGTGTGTATACAGAGCTGTGAAGGGAAAAGTAGAGGTGTGTGTGTGTATTTTGTTGGTCTGTATGTTTCTGACCAAAAGAGAGCCATAGCAATCTAGGGGTGAATGTACAAGCATGTGTGTGATAACGGACGGGGTAAATGTGATGGGGTAGAGATGTAAGTACAAACGTATATGTGTAATATTAAAGAAATTGGGGAGGGGAGTTGAGTCCATTAGGGAAACATGACCCAATGCGCAAAATCAGACTCTGTTCAGTCCTGGTGCGTGAGGCCTGTAAAACGTGATGTAAAAGGACACCAAGGATTGAAATATATAAGGAAGAGTGACGTGAGAAACGGAAATGACGGGCGACGGGAGTATCCATATCGAGTTGTATGACCCTCAAATGTTCAGCGGTGTGCTAAATGGCGTCCCATTTGTCTATTACATAAGGACCAACAAAAGGAACACCAGAAGGCATAGACAACGTAGGTGGAGGTGCAGGTGAAGGAGTGGCAGATACGGAATGAAGTGTTGGGGCCTGTAAGAGTTGATATAATGACTGTATAGCTCAGGAGTAGGTCCAGTGTACTGGGAGAAGGGCTGGGCTTCGATGTAGCCATCAAACAAGTTGGCATAGTTCGGACCCATTCTGGTTCCCATCGCTACCCCAGAGACCTGCTGGTAGAACTCACCAGAAAAGAAAAAAACCCATTGAGGGTCAGAATAAACTCAGCCAGATAGAGAAGAGTGGTAGGCGTGTATATATATATACATATATATATAAAGGACCCAGTCCACCCTATAAAGTGACATGACAAAAAACACCCAGTCCTCTTTGTAAAGTGGTTGTGTTGGTGATATGACAAAAAGTACTCAGTTCACCAAAAAAAGGGGTGTCAGTATATCTGTATGTAGGTGTATGTAAGTGGGTGTGCTGACAGAAGTGTTTGTGTGCCATCAGGAGTTGCACGTGCATGAGGCACAAGCACACATGTGTAGTGTCAGTTGGCCATATGTGAACAGGGCCAACATGGCAACTTATTCATCATTACATTGAGGCCCAAATCTTTCCCCAATACACGGGTCCCACCTCAGAGCTATACAGTCAGTACATCGACGCTTGTATCAGTGCCACCTCATTCACCCAAGAACAGCTCAACTCCTTCCACTCCTTCCACCCTGCCCTTGACTTCACCACCTCCATCTCCACCACTCCCATCATTCTGTCATCATCTCCTCCTTTTTTTAAACTCACTGACTCCCATACCTAACTCAATTTCACATCCCTGAACCCCATCCACACCAAACACTCCATCCCCTAATCTCTTTGCTTCCATTAACTGTGAAGTTGAATCCACGACTTTAAGGTCCAAACCCAATATATGGCTAGACTGTTCACTCAGCGAGGGTACCAACCAACCCTGGTCTAGGCCGCTCTCACCTGAGCCAGTGATTGATCGCACCACTGGCCTCACACATGCCACTGCCCCCACCAACCAGCTACCCTTCCTCCTTACTTACCAGCCCTCCACCTTGCCAATCCTCTATCTCTTCTGCAGCCTCTATAATCTTCTCATCCACAGTTCACTTTCCCCTCCCACTTATCTCCCAGATCCCACACTTTTCCTTTCTTCACTGACACCACCCCTCTTACAGGACCCATCGACCAAATTTTCCACATTAGGGACTCCTTTCGCTGCACCTCCATGAATCTTGCTTACAGGATCTGGTGCACACTATGTGAGTCCATCTA
>OZ024741.1:224544157-224609157 GCA_964016885.1 Eledone cirrhosa
TAACCTAAACTGAATCAAAACAAACTGTTATTATTTGGTTCACTGTTCTTGTTATTGTTGTTGTTATTGTTGTTGCTGTTGTTGTTGTTGTTATTGTTGCTGTTGTTGCTGTTGTTATTATTGCTCATGCAATATATATTGGTGTAGTTATTATTATTATTATTAATGTTGTTGTTTGTTATGACATTGTTATTGGTAGTGTTATTGTTGTTGTTGTTGTTGTTGTTGTTGTTATAAGCCACGCAATTAGTATAGTTATTTATATTGCTGCTTCTGTTGTTGTTATTGTTGTTGATGTTGTTGTTGTTATAAATCATGCAATTAGTATAGTTATTATTTTCATCATTGGTTTTATATTGCTTCCTCTGTTGTTATGACATTGTTATTGGTGGTGTTATTGTTGTTGTTGTTTGTTATGACATTGTTATTGGTGCTGTTATTGTTGTTGTTGTTTGTTATGACATTGTTATTGGTGCTGTTATTGTTGTTGTTGTTTGTTATGACTTTGTTATTGGTGGTGTTATTGTTGTTGTTGTTTGTTATGACATTGTTATTGGTGCTGTTATTGTTGTTGTTGTTTGTTATGACATTGTTATTGGTGGTGTTATTGTTGTTGTTGTTTGTTATGACATTGTTATTGGTGGTGTTATTGTTGTTGTTGTTTGTTATGACATTGTTATTGGTGGTGTTATTGTTGTTGTTGTTTGTTATGACATTGTTATTGGTGGTGTTACTGTTGTTGTTTGTTATGACATTGTTATTGGTGGTGTTATTGTTGTTGTTGTTTGTTATGACATTGTTATTGGTGCTGTTATTGTTGTTGTTGTTTGTTATGACATTGTTATTGGTGGTGTTATTGTTGTTGTTGTTTGTTATGACATTGTTATTGGTGCTGTTATTGTTGTTGTTGTTTGTTATGACATTGTTATTGGTGGTGTTATTGTTGTTGTTGTTTGTTATGACATTGTTATTGGTGCTGTTATTGTTGTTGTTGTTTGTTATGACATTGTTATTGGTGGTGTTATTGTTGTTGTTGTTTGTTATGACATTGTTATTGGTGCTGTTATTGTTGTTGTTGTTTGTTATGACATTGTTATTGGTGGTGTTATTGTTGTTGTTGTTTGTTATGACATTGTTATTGGTGGTGTTATTGTTGTTGTTGTTTGTTATGACATTGTTATTGGTGCTGTTATTGTTGTTGTTGTTTGTTATGACTTTGTTATTGGTGGTGTTACTGTTGTTGTTGTTTGTTATGACATTGTTATTGGTGCTGTTATTGTTGTTGTTGTTTGTTATGACTTTGTTATTGGTGGTGTTATTATTGTTGTTGTTTGTTATGACATTGTTATTGGTGGTGTTATTGTTGTTGTTGTTTGTTATGACATTGTTATTGGTGCTGTTATTGTTGTTGTTGTTTGTTATGACTTTGTTATTGGTGGTGTTATTGTTGTTGTTGTTTGTTATGACATTGTTATTGGTGGTGTTATTGTTGTTGTTGTTTGTTATGACATTGTTATTGGTGGTGTTATTGTTGTTGTTGTTTGTTATGACATTGTTATTGGTGGTGTTATTGTTGTTGTTGTTTGTTATGACATTGTTATTGGTGCTGTTATTGTTGTTGTTGTTTGTTATGACTTTGTAATTGGTGGTGTTATTGTTGTTGTTGTTTGTTATGACATTGTTATTGGTGGTGTTATTGTTGTTGTTGTTTGTTATGACATTGTTATTGGTGGTGTTATTATTGTTGTTGTTTGTTATGACTTTGTTATTGGTGGTGTTATTGTTGTTGTTGTTTGTTATGACATTGTTATTGGTGGTGTTATTGTTGTTGTTGTTTGTTATGACATTGTTATTGGTGGTGTTATTGTTGTTGTTGTTGTTTGTTATGACATTGTTATTGGTGATGTTATTGTTGTTGTTGTTTGTTATGACATTGTTATTGGTGGTGTTATTGTTGTTGTTGTTTGTTATGACATTGTTATTGGTGGTGTTATTGTTGTTGTTGTTTGTTATGACTTTGTTATTGGTGGTGTTATTGTTGTTGTTGTTTGTTATGACATTGTTATTGGTGCTGTTATTGTTGTTGTTGTTTGTTATGACTTTGTTATTGGTGGTGTTATTGTTGTTGTTGTTTGTTATGACTTTGTTATTGGTGGTGTTATTGTTGTTGTTGTTTGTTATGACTTTGTTATTGGTGCTGTTATTGTTGTTGTTGTTTGTTATGACTTTGTTATTGGTGGTGTTATTGTTGTTGTTGTTTGTTATGACTTTGTTATTGGTGGTGTTATTGTTGTTGTTGTTTGTTATGACATTGTTATTGGTGCTGTTATTGTTGTTGTTGTTTGTTATGACTTTGTTATTGGTGGTGTTATTGTTGTTGTTGTTTGTTATGACTTTGTTATTGGTGGTGTTATTGTTGTTGTTGTTTGTTATGACATTGTTATTGGTGCTGTTATTGTTGTTGTTGTTTGTTATGACTTTGTTATTGGTGGTGTTATTGTTGTTGTTGTTTGTTATGACATGGTTATTGGTGGTGTTATTGTTGTTGTTGTTTGTTATGACATTGTTATTGGTGGTGTTATTGTTGTTGTTGTTTGTTATGACATTGTTATTGGTGGTGTTACTGTTGTTGTTGTTTGTTATGACATTGTTATTGGTGGTGTTATTGTTGTTGTTGTTTGTTATGACATTGTTATTGGTGGTGTTATTGTTGTTGTTGTTTGTTATGACATTGTTATTGGTGGTGTTATTGTTGTTGTTGTTTGTTATGACATTGTTATTGGTGGTGTTATTGTTGTTGTTGTTTGTTATGACATTGTTATTGGTGGTATTATTGTTGTTTGTTATGACATTGTTTTTGGTGGTGTTATTGTTGTGATTGCTGTTGTTTTTGTTATTGATGTAATAGGTGTAATTGGTGGATTGGCAGTATCAGTAGAGAGTTGGACGCCATGCTTTGCAGAATAGAGTTACGGCCCTTTATGGTCTGAGTTCAAAACCTGCCGAGGTTAGCTTTGCCTTTCATCCTTATGGGGTTGATAAAATAAAGTACCAGTAATGTACTGGGATAATTGCTGGCCTTGTGCCAAAAGTAGAAAAAATTATATTATCTAATATGTCCTTCATTTTATAAAGATGGCATAATGTAAATAGAGGGGAATTTGGTTACTATTTCTAGCAGGTTGAGAAACTGCATGAAGGTTTCCCTCTTCTCAGTATTAGCATTGTTGGTGGTGGGGAATTGCAGTATTTGGGGTTATCAATTCCCTGTTCCTATTGTTGTATTGACAAAGTTGATAGAGCGCTGGATATGTTTGTTCTGACATCAATACTCTGAGTTTCATTCAAATTCCATCTCGAGTCACTTTGCCTTTCATTCTTATGGGGTCTGTAAAGAAACAAACAGCTGAGTATTAGTAACTAATTTAATTGACTTTCTCCCCACACCTTATGGCCGGGTATGTCTCTAAATTAGAGCGGAATTCTTTGAGCATCTGACAAAACACATTGCACCATTTAGTTACAGCCCTTTATATTCAAAACTTGCGGAGCTCAGCTTTACCTTTCATCCCCCTGAGGTTGATAAAATAAAGTACCAGTCACATACTGGGGTCAATCTAATTGACTTCTCTTTACCAAACATTGTTAGCCTTGTGCCTAAATTGGAAATCATTATTATCATTAGTGATAGGGCGGTGGATTGGCAGTATCGGTAGAGGGGCGGACGCCATGCTTTGATGCATTGAGTTACGGCCCTTGCCATTCTGAGTTCAAATTCCGCCGAGGTTAACTTTGCCTTTCACCCTTATGGGCTCGATAAAATAAAGTACCAGTAATACACTGGGTAATTTCTGGCCTTGTGCCAAAAGTAGAAACAATTATTATCATAGTGATAATAGGGCAGTGGATTGGCAGTATTGGTAGAAGGTCGGACACCATACATTGCAGCATAGAATTATGGCCCTTTGTGATCTTAGTTCAAATTCCGATGAGGTTAATTTTGCCTTTCATCCTTACAGGGTTGATTAAATAAAGTACCAGTTATGCACTGGGATAATTGCTAGCCATGTGCCAAAAGTAGACACAGTTATTATCATTACTACTAGTGCAGTCTTCTCTTCTTTCAGCTGTCACATCCTCAATGTTAAATGATGATGAAGATGATGATGATGATTATGATATATATATATAATGGGTGAAGGCACATGGCTTAGTGGTTAGAGTATTGGGCTTGCAATCGAAAGGTTGTGAGTTCAATTCTCGGACCGGGTGATGTGTTGTTTCCTTGAGCAAGACACTTTATTTCACATTGCTCCATTTACTCAGCTGTAGAAATGAGATGATAGGGACTGAGGTCCATATCATTCCACTGCAAAGTGGTCATGGAGGTGCCACGGCAAAAAAACACCCAGCACACACTGCAAAGTGGACGTGTAGGGGCCACGGAAAAAAAAACACCCAGCACTCACTGTAAAGTGGACGTGTAGGGGCCACGGAAAAAAAAACACCCAGCACACACTGCAAAGTGGACGTGTAGGGGCCACGGAAAAAAAAAACACCCAGCACACACTGCAAAGTGGACGTGTAGGGGCCACGGAAAAAAAAAAACCCAGCACTCACTGTAAATGAGGTTGGTGTTAGGAAGGGCATGCAGCTGTAGAAATCAAGCCAGAATCAGTTCCCGTATGAGCAAGGCAAGGTCAACCGACTGGACACTGCCCACAGCAGGACAACCCTAGCATGGAAGAACGGACGTAAAACGGTGATGATGATGATGATGATGATAATATGAATTGCTTCCACAACATCTACTAAATTTCACTCATAAACCATTAGTCAACCCAATGCTGTAGTACAAGTTGCTTGCTGAAGGTGCCAAACAGTGGGATTTAATAAAAATAACTAGGTGATTGTGAAGTGAAGACAGGACTGTCTATGTTTGTTGTAAATTTAATAAATGATTCTAAACACACACACACAAACACACACAGGCACAGTTCAACACTCACACACACACATACATGTACAGATCAACAATCACACACACACAAACACACACAGGCACAGTTCAACACTCACACACACACATACATGTACAGATCAACAATCACACACACACATACATGTACAGATCAACAATCACACACACACATACATGTACAGATAAACAATCACACACACACATACATGTACAGATCAACAATCACACACACACATACATGTACAGATAAACAATCACACACACACATACATGTACAGATAAACAATCACACACACACATACATGTACAGATCAACAATCACACACACACATACATGTACAGATAAACAATCACACACACACAAGACACACACAAACACACATGCATAGATAAACATACACACACTCGCACGCACACACAAACACAAACGCACACATGCACAGATCAACAGTCACACACACAGACACACAGACACACAAACTCACACACAAACATACACTTACACACATGCACAGATCAACAATCACACACGCACGCATACAAACACACACACAGACACACGCACACACAGATCAACAATCACTCACACACGCACATACATACACAGACACAAATAAACACATATACACACACCTACAACATCATCAAAACCACCACCACCGCCGCCGCCGCCGCCGCCGCCGCCGCCACCACCGTCGTCGCCGCCGCCGCCGCCACCACCACCGCCGCCACCGCCGCCACCACCACCGCCACCACCACCACCACCACCACCACCATCACCACCACCACCGTCGCCACCGCCGCCACCACCACCACCACCACCACCACTACCACCACCACCACCACCGCCACCACCACCACCACCACCACCGCCGCCACCACCACCACCGCCACCACCACCACCACCACCGCCACCACCACCACCGCCACCACCACCGCCACCACTACCACCACCACCACCGCCGCCACCACCACCACCGCCACCACCACCACCGCCACCACCACCACCGCCACCACCACCGCCACCACTACCACCACCACCCCCACCACCGCCGCCACCACCACCACCACCACCACCACCGCCGCCACCACCACCACCGCCACCACCACCACCACCACCACCACCACCGCTGCCACCACCACCACCGCTGCCACCACCACCACCGCCACCACCACCACCAACTACATCAACAACATCAACAACAACACAAATCTTGCATACCTGCAAAATGTTACATCTAAAGGCTCATTACACACCTGTATGTTATGAATAGTGATATTTTCAAAGCTACAGATAAATAAACATAGAAGATGCATTTATTTATTATAGCTACATGTAACGAGTGCAGTGTGGTGTGCATTTATTGCAATCATGTTAAGAATTGCAATGCCCTAGAAATCAATGTTTTCACGTGAATAGAGACAAAATATGGCAAACAAATGTTTGTGATATTTTGTAAAAATCACATTATTGTGGAAATGATGAAATGTATTGAGATGTTTTTAGCATACTGACTGAGCCCTTTCACATTCATACAAACACATATACACATAAACATATATACGTACATATATATATATACATACATTCATATATACATATATGGTGGCTGCCAACTTGTTTTCGAGTACGGCCACTACTTTATATCCATGTAGGAGAACCCCTACCGAAGCGCTGAACGAGTGTGACTTTTTAGTCCAGCCAGCGACCCGAAAACTCTGGTACAAACACCACACTTGTGACAATTATTGACACATAGTGCTGGGCCCATGGTACCATGTGACGACAAGTGTAGAGAGATCTCCAGATATAAAGCAATGCCTGTGCCGTGAAGATTTTATAGTGAGCAAAGGCACTGCACAAAGCCAGTCCCACTCTCTTAACCAAGATGATATTTACCAAAAAGAAGAACAATTCAACATCATTGGATACCATCAGAGTTGCAGGTGTTATATCAGAGTTTTCCTTCTCCTAGAATTCTGCCTTGACAAAGGCTAAGGGGTCATCTCTCCCGGTGATTTTGGATGGCCATTGACTCTTAAGAGCTCCTTTGCCCTTTGACAGGTTTTGTTTTTAGTCCTGCAGGATGTCCAAAGTCACCCACCTTACCAAGAAACCTTGGTGGGGTTGCCAGTTTAGTCGCCAACGACCCGACCATATATACATATATACATATATACATATATACATACATACATATATACATATATACATACATACATACGTATATACATATATACATACGTATATTCATTCCAGTGGCGAAGGGTAACCTGGAAAGCAGGGCATGCAGTCCAATTGCCATGGCAGAAAGTGGGGCTGTGCAGCCTTACCCCCCCCTCTAATTCCCTCTAAATGACCCTCCCGGTCAAAGCCGCGTGTAGTGTTATCTAGTGTGTGTGTGTGTGTGTTATCTTTTTATGTGTCTACGGTTTAGTAAGCAGCCAAAATTCTGCTTGCTTCAACCGATGCAATTGATCAACTCAAGATTCTATAATGCATGCACTGCATGCGTTGCATGCACGGACCCTTTGCCCCTGATACATTCATATATACATACATGGTGGCTGCCAACTCGTTTTCGAGTACGGCCACTACTTTATATCCATGTAGGAGAACCCCTACCGATGCGCTGAACGAGTGTGACTTTTTAGTCCAGCCAGCGACCATGGTACCATGTGACGACAAGTGCAGAGAGATCTCCAGATATAAAGCAATGCCTGTGCCGTGAAGCTTTTATAGTGAGCAAAGGCACTGCACAAAGCCAGTCCCACTCTCTTAACCAAGATGATATTTACCAAAAAGAAGAACAAGTCAACATCATTGGATACCATCAGGGTTGCAGGTGTTATATCAGAGTTTTCCTTCTCCTAGAATTCTGCCTTGACAAAGGCTAAGGGGTCATCTCTCCCGGTGATTTTGGATGGCCATTGACTCTTAAGAGCTCCTTTGCCCTTTGACAGGTTTTGTTTTTAGTCCTGCAGGATGTCCAAAGTCACCCTCCTCACCCTCCTCACCAAGAAACCTTGGTGGGGTTGCCAGTTTAGTCGCCAACGACCCGACCATGGGACAGGTTGTACTGGGATACATGTTACCAGTAGCACCAACTGGTGACCTGACATACATATACATACATATATACATATATACATACATACATATATACATATATACATATATATATATATACATACATATATACATATATACATACATACATATATACATATATACATATATATATATATACATACATATATACATATATACATACATATATACATACATCATCATCATCATCATCATCATTTTACGTCCGCTTTTCCCTGCTTCATACATATATAAATATGGTCATCAGAACTGTCAGCGTACAACAAATACATTGCCCACAATACTTATGCTGTGCCAATTCTAACGCCAACATTTGGCCTGCTGAACTGGTCATTGCAAGAACTAAGTGAGATGGATGTTAGAACTCGCAAACTTCTCAGTGTTACTGGGAACTTTAACATCAATGGTGATGTGAATAGGCTATACTTCTCACGCAAGGAAGGTGGCCGGGGTCTAAAATCAATATTAACAACATATGAGACCCGGATAGTAACACTGAAGCAACACCTTCAACAGAGGAAAAAGGTTGGCAACCATCTTGCCCAGGTTTATGAGCATGAAAAAAAAATATCATTAGAATAGCAACTGATCTGGAGGAAAGATATGGAATAAAGCCTGATATAAATCTCTCACCCAGAGAAATCGGAAGATCCTATTCAATGTTCAAACAAGATGAAAAAATTGACCAATTTACAGAAAAAGTTGTGCATGGATACTTGAGACGTAAAACACAGACCATAGAGGGGATAAACCACTCAAAAAGCCTGGCATGGAGTTCTGACAGGTTTATGACATCACACCTTGAGGGATATCTCTATGCAATACAGGAACAAGAACTCCCTACCAAATATCTGTGCACAAAAGGGGAGGGCCAGCAGCTGACAATAAATGTAGGCTATGTAAAACAAAGATCGAGGATGTAAGCCACATTTTTGCCAGCTGCGAAAGAATGTCATCTCACTACTACCTCCCCATGAGACACGATGAGATAGCTACAACCATCTGGAACGCACTTCGGAAAACAAAATTAACAACAAACGAGGAAGAATATATTGAGACAGATGGCACTAAGGAATACTGGTGGAACCTGAAAATAAAAACTGCCACCAAATTAAAGCACAACCGGCCTGATATTGTTGTTTGGGACCACACATTGAAAACGTGTTCTGTTTTGGAGATCAGCTGCCCACTTGATGTAAACGTTGTCAGAAAAATACAGGAGAAGGAGGACATCTACGGACCATTGATGAGGAGTTTGCAAATCCAGTATCCAAGATACACCTTTAGCTTCATACCCATCATTATTGGAGCTACGGGTTATATACCAACCCGTTTGGACCAAAGTATGACTGAACTTGGATTTGCAGACAAAGAGCGCAGCTCCCTAATTCATAGTCTACAAATGGCTGCGATAGGTGGCACCTTCAAAATTTGCAAAACATTCTTGCGATTCAAGGAATGACAATTTCTTTTCTTTTACAACCTTGCCACCAGGAAGGTGTCCGGTCAAAAAAATATACTCGAAATTAAGAGAAATAGATAACATATACATACATATATACACATATATATATATGGTGGCTGCCAACTCGTTTTCGAGTACGGCCACTACTTTATATCCATGTAGGAGAACCCCTACCGATGTGCTGAATGAGTGTGACTTTTTAGTCCAGCCTGTGACATGAAAACTCTGGTACAAACACTACACTTGTGACAATTATTGACACATAGTGCTGGGCCCATGGTACCATGTGACGACAAGTGCAGAGAGATCTCCAGATATAAAGCAATGCCTGTGCCGTGAAGCTTTTATAGTGAGCAAAGGTACTGCACAAAGCCAGTCCCACTCTCTTAACCAAGATGATATTTACCAAAAAGAAGAACAAGTCAACATCATTGGGTTGCAGGTGTTATATCAGAGTTGACCGAGAGAGATGACCGGGAGAGATGACTCCTTAGCCTTTGTCAAGGCAGAATTCTAGGAGAAGGAAAACTCTGATATATATATACATATATATACATACATATATACATATATAAATACATACATTCATATATATATATATATATATATATATACATTCATACATACATATATAAATGCGTGTGTGTGGGTACATATATATATATATATATATATATAGTATCAGACCAGGTGATGTGTTGTTTCCTTGAGCAAGACACTTTATTTCACATTGCTCCAGTTTACTCAGCTGTAGAAATGAGATGATAGGGACTGGGGTCCATATCATACCACTGCAAAGTGGTCGTGGAGGTGCCACGACAAAAAAGCACCCAGCACTCACTGTAAATGAGGTTGGTGTTAGGAAGGGCATCCAGCTGTAGAAATCAAGCCAGAATCAGTTCCCGTCCCACCCTTGCAAGCAGGGAAAAGCAGACGTAAAATGAATGATGATGATATATATATATACATACATTCATACATACATATATAAATGTGTGTGTGTGGGTATACATATATATATATTCAATATGACAAAACACCAAGGTTAACAAGTTAAATTCATTCTTTAATTTCTACATCCATTTCAATAATGGTTACAATGGTACATGCATATGTAAACAACTGGAAATAATTAATTATAAATTATTAACACCATACAAAATACATATAACTGCATATCTTCAGGAAAATGTGAGGAAGAACAATGTTTAACAAGTTCAAATGGTTTCAAGAATAGACTTGTTATGAAACAATGAGAGTAAAGAATTAAATTTATAAAAAAACATATTTTGTACATGAAGTTTTTATAGTAAAAATACTGCATGTACATATATATATATATCAACAGTTGATCAACTTTCGTCAAATCGGACTGAGGAAACAATGTTTCCGTTGGTCTTTCCAATTGCTAATACTATCTATCAGTCGCAACTCCAGGTAGAAGGAGCAACGTGAAATAAAGTGTCTTGCCCAAGGACATAATGCATCGCCTGGTCCAGGAATCAAACTGACAATCTCACGATTGCGAATCCAGTTCTCTAACCAATCAGCCATGTGCCTTCACTATATATATATAAATATATAAATATATAAATAAATATATATACATATATAAAAACATATTTTGTACATGAAGTTTTGACAGTAAAAAAACTCCCATGTATATATGATATATACATATACACACATATATCATCATCATCATCTTCATCATTTTACGTCCGTTTTTCCCTATGTATATATATATATATATTGATTATTATCGTCATCACTGCTTGATGTCCATTTTTTCTACTAGCATGGGTTAGACGAGTTGTCCCATTGTAAGACAAGCCAGATAAAATGAGTGTGTCTTGCTCCTCCAGAACTGATTTGGGACTGGTTTCTATGGCTGGATGCCTATCCTAATGCCAACCTCTTTTTTAAATTATATTTTGCATTATATTTTGATATTTACTCTTTTACTCTTTTACCTGTTCCAGCCATCCAGCTGAGGCCATGCTGGGGCACCGCCCTTGTTTATAGGCATTTTTATGGACCATGTCCAATATTCGTGCTTTTTCACTCTTCACGGGTGCTTTAGGAATGTAACTCCCGTGAATACCGGGGGACAACTGTATATATATATATATATATATATATATACAGGTGATATATATATATGATGGTGAACTAGCCTGTTTTTAAATTACCTTTTTGGCATATTAATCTGTGAGAATCTTGGTTATCGAGTTGAGCTCTGCTGAGGATCGAATTCCAACCGTGACCATCTCCACTGAAAGTTTTCGTGAAATAGTCTTTAAGACTATACAGAGCATTTGAAGTTTTTTCCAAATTGAAGGATGAGTATTTTAAGCTTTATTTTATCATGAGTTAAGGCTCTATTGATTTTTTCCCTGGATTTCACTAAATTCTGTGGATGAATCTATATCCTGATTCTCTTTGAGATGAGTTTGAATTATTTTTCCCACATCTTACGTTAACTATTTTTCCCATTTTGACGCTATAGTCACTTATATATTATGGAATACTGTTGGCTTTTCGCTACAATGTTTTCTATACCTTTCATTTATATATATATATATATATACATACATATATATATCCTCAGCTATATATATCATTATTATCATCACCCCTGTTTAACATCAACCTGTGCACATGCAAAGGTGGATTTTCTGTATTACTGCATGATGCCAGAAATCTCCTGAGAGATGCAATTGTACAAGGTCAGCCTTTATCACTTCATCCCAAGTCTTCCTATCCTAGCTTCCATCAACTTTGAATGCTCTGCACCTTTTTATGCAGCTGTCATCCTTTATACACATCACGTGGCCATATACCAATGCAATCTCCTCTTCTGCACACTGCATCTGATCCCTCTTATGCTCAGTTTCTCTCTCAGTTCAATTATATTTTGCCATTCATGCATACTACTATTACACATCTATTGAAGCATGCCAGCTTCATTTCTTTCCAATCTTTACTGGTTCTCTGCACACAGTGCCCAGGTCTCACTACCATACAACATTGTTGCTTGTATGCATGCATCATACAATCTGCCCTTCATCTTGAGGGAAAAATCTTTTTTAGCTAGCAGGGGTAGTAGCTCCCTGAACTTTCTCCATCCTGTTCTCACTCTGGCTACTGTACTTTCGGAATATCCATCTCCACTGCTAATTTGATCACACAGGTAACAGAAACTGTCAACTGCTTCTACAGAACCTTTCAAGAATTTGATATCACTTGTTTCCTGTGAGTATTTACTGCTTACTGCTCCTGTGCAACCATTTAATTCCACGTTGTGCTTCCAGGTCAGGAATTTTTTCTCTAGTTATGTCATAGATTCAGCTATGAGAATTAGATCATCAGTATACAGGAGTTCCCAAGGGCATCCTGTTTTAAACTCTTCTGTTATAGCCTGAAGGACAATAACAAATAGGAGTTAAGGATGGAGCCTTGGTGGACCTCATCTTGCACACTAAACTCTTCGCTATAGTCATTATTAATTTTAACCTTGCGAACATCACCTCTGTATATGGCTTGTACTGCCCTCACATGTCACTTTTCTATTCCTAGCTTTCTAAGTGCTCACCAGATTACAGAACAGGGGACCTCGTCAAAAGCTTTCTCCACGTCAACAAATGCCAAGTAGAGAGATTTGATTTTAGCAAAGTACTTTTCCTGCAATTGCTTCACAAGGGTGAGTACATCTGCTGTACTTTTTCTTAGCACAAATCCAAGCTGCATCTCTTCTAGGTTAATTCGATCCCTAATCAGTTGTACAATGATTATTTCTGTAACTTTCATAACCTGATTTATCAGTTTGATGCTTTGGTAGTTCTCCCTGTCTAGGGCATCACCTATGCCTTTGAAGCAGTTGACATTATTGTTGCTATGACAGTCATTGAGTATGGCACCATTTTTTTGTATTACTTGGTTTACAATATGGGTAGTTATGGTGTGTCCTACCATACCGGATGCTTTCAGCACCTCAATAACTATTCCCAATGACCCTGCTGATATAGATATCCATATATCATCATCATCGTTTTTACATCCATTTCTCCATGTTTACATGGGTTGAATAGGTCCTTTGTCATCTGCTTTATGAGTCTCAGTGATTTGAGATCAGCTCGCACCACCTCCGCCAAGGTCTTCCTTGGTCTACCTCTACTGTAGTTTCCTACCACTGGGATTTTCTGGTACTTCTTCACCCAGCGATCATTATCCATGCACATCACATGTCCATACCAACTCAGTCTTCTCTCTTCCACATCACTTCAAATTCCTCTTAAACCCAGTTTCTCCCTCAGTTGATCTAGGCTCACCCCTTCTCTCACATTTACATTGCACATCCAACAAAGTATGGTAGCTTAATTTTTCTCCAGTCTAAGCATGTTCTCTGCAATCACTGCCCATGTTTTGCTACCATGCAGCATCATATTTCAAACACACACATCATAGAACTGTCCTGTATGTAGTGAGAAACTTTTTGCTGTCAACAGTGGGAGTAGCTCTCTAAACTAACTTCTTCCATTGTATCCTTATTCTAGTCATTATAAGTCTCAGAGCACCCTCCTCCATTGCTAACTAGATAACAGAAGCTATTAACCATTTCTGTGGATCCTTCACGTGATTAGAAAAGTCTTCCCTTCCTGTTAGTCTATCTGTTATCCCTACATCTCTTGTGTACTCAAGATTTACATTGTGTACATCGTATAGCATTTATGCCCACTCCTTTACTACATTTTGAGCAGAGTCATTTTTCTGAAGGAATCAGGACCCTATCTTCTTTCCTACTTACCAGCACTTTAGTTTTGGCTAAATTTATCAAACCTTTCATTCCAAATCCTGTTTCTATAGTCAGAACTTATTCTCTAGTTCTTTTATGGATTCAGCTATGAGGACCAGCTCATCCAAATAGAGAAGTTCCCATGGACAGCCAATCATAAATGCCTCTGGAGAATTATGATGAACAGCAGTGGGCTGAGAACCAAACCCTGATAAACTGCTACCTATACCTTGAATTCCTCACTAAACTCACTTTTCTGACAGCTCCTCTTTATATGGCTTACACTGCTCTTACAAGCCATCCTTCTGCACCCAATTTCATTAAGGGCCACCAGATAACAGAATGAGGTACTCTGTCAAAGGCCCTTTCTAGACCAACAAAAGCTAGATATAACAGCTCATTCTTGGCTAGGAACTTCTCATGTATTTGTCTCACTAAGAAGAGGGCATCTATAGTACTTTTCCCAGGCATAAAATCGAACTGCATCTCATCTAATTTGACTCTTTTCCTAATAGGCTGTGCTAGAACTCTTTCTGTTATGTTGCTCCAACTATTTTTTCTTGTTCCATCTATTTTATCTTTATCCTTGTAGCAATTTATGATTGTACTGTTTCACTGGTCATTGGGTATGAGTCAGTCATGTATTACCTGATTGACTATGTGGCATACTAGGTTGACTCCTACTTCTGATGCTTTTAGCACCCGGCAACTATCTTATATATATATATATATATATATACCTATGTTGGCTAAGATATGAACAATAAGAGATAAATGTGATAAATGACATTACTTGTACAACACATTGATGTGCATATTAAACTGCATTAGTGTGTACTGTTATGTGCATTATAGTACAGTAGAGTGCATTATGATAAATCTTACTGAATACATTCTTTCTGCTCAGTCACCCTTGTCACCTTTATCATCTCCCCCCACCACCACCACCATCATCATCATCACCATCATCATCATCATCATCATCATCATCATCATCATCATCATCATCATCATCATCATCATCATCACCATCATCATCACCATCATCATCGTCATCGTCATCATTATCATCATCATCATCATCATCATCATCATCATCATCACCATCATCATCACCATCATCATCGTCATCATCATCATCATCATCATCATCATCATCATCATCATCATCATCATCATCATCACCATCATCATCACCATCATCATCGTCATCGTCATCATTATCATCATCATCATCATCATCATCATCATCATCATCACCATCATCATCACCATCATCATCGTCATCGTCATCATTATCATCATCATCATCATCATCATCATCATCATCACCATCATCATCACCATCATCATCGTCATCATCATCATCATCATCATCATCATCATCATCATCATCATCATCATCATCATCATCATCACCATCATCATCATCATCATCATCACCATCATCATCATCATCATCATCATCATCATCATCATCATCATCATCGTCATCACCATCATCATCACCATCATCATCGTCATCATCATCACCATCATCATCACCATCATCATCGTCATCATCATCATCACCATCATCATCACCATCATCATCGTCATCATTATCATCATCATCATCACCATCATCACCATCATCATCACCATCATCATCGTCATCATTATCATCATCATCATCACCATCATCACCATCATCATTGTTGTCGTTATCATCATCATAGTTTATCATCATAACCAAAAGCATTGTTGTCATCATCATTATTGTCACCATTATCGTCATTGTCATCATCATCAGCATCATTGTAATCATCACCATGACAACCACCATCACAACTACCACCACCACCACCACCACCACCACCACTACAACCACAACTGCCACCACGCCCACCACCACTACCATCACCACCAACATAAGCATTCTAATCATAGTAATTTTTGTTCATTACAGTAGTAGCAGCAGCAGCAGCAGCAGCAGTAGTAGTAGTAGTAGTAGTAGTAGTAGTAGTAGTAGTAGAGGTA
This sequence comes from Eledone cirrhosa, assembly GCA_964016885.1. Lineage (NCBI taxonomy): Eukaryota > Metazoa > Mollusca > Cephalopoda > Octopoda > Eledonidae > Eledone > Eledone cirrhosa. The sequence goes on from OZ024741.1 coordinate 224,560,530, forward strand.
GTGGCAGCAGCAGTAGTAGTAATAGTAGTAGCAGCAGCAGCAATAGTAGTAGTAGTAGTAGTAGTAGTAGTAGCAGCAGCAGTAGTAGTAGTAGTAGCAGCAGCAGCAATAGTAGTAGTAGTAGTAGTAGTAGTAGTAGTAGTAGTAGTAGTAGTAGTAGTAGAGGTAGTGGCAGCAGCAGTAGTAGTAATAGTAGTAGCAGCAGCAGCAATAGTAGTAGTAGTAGTAGTAGTAGTAGTAGCAGCAGCAGTAGTAGTAGTAGTAGCAGCAGCAGCAATAGTAGTAGTAGTAGTAGTAGTAGTAGTAGTAGTAGTAGCAGCAGCAGTAGTAGTAGTAGGAGTAGCAATGGTAGTAGTAGTAGTAGTAGTAGGAGTAGCAATGGTAGTAGTACTAGTAGTAGTAGTAGTAGTAGTAGTAGTAGTAGTAGTAGTAGTAGTAGTAGCAGCAGCAGCAGTAGTAGTAGTAGGAGTAGTAGTAGTAGTAGTAGTGGCAGCAGCAGTAGTAGTAATAGTAGTAGCAGCAGCAGCAATAGTAGTAGTAGTAGTAGTAGCAGCAGTAGTAGTAGTAGGAGTAGCAATGGTAGTAGTAGTAGTAGTAGTAGTAGTAGTAGTAGTAGTAGTAGGAGTAGCAATGGTAGTAGTAGTAGTAGTAGTAGTAGCAGCAGTAGTAGTAGTAGGAGTAGCAATAGTAGTAGTAGTAGTAGTAGTAGTAGTAGCAGCAGTAGTAGTAGTAGGAGTAGCAATAGTAGTAGTAGTAGTAGTAGTAGTAGTAGCAGCAGTAGTAGTAGTAGGAGTAGCAATGGTAGTAGTAGTAGTAGTAGTAGTAGTAGTAGTAGTAGTAGCAGCAGTAGTAGTAGGAGTAGCAATAGTAGTAGTAGTAGTAGCAGCAGTAGTAGTAGTAGGAGTAGTAGGAGTAGCAATGGTAGTAGTACTAGTAGTAGTAGTAGTAGTAGTAGTAGCAGCAGCAGCAGTAGTAGTAGTAGGAGTAGTAGTAGTAGTAGTAGTGGCAGCAGCAGTAGTAGTAATAGTAGTAGCAGCAGCAGCAGCAATAGTAGTAGTAGTAGTAGCAGCAGTAGTAGTAGTAGGAGTAGCAATGGTAGTAGTAGTAGTAGTAGTAGTAGTAGTAGGAGTAGCAATGGTAGTAGTAGTAGTAGTAGTAGTAGTAGTAGTAGTAGCAGCAGTAGTAGTAGTAGGAGTAGCAATGGTAGTAGTAGTAGTAGCAGCAGTAGTAGTAGTAGGAGTAGCAATGGTAGTAGTAGTAGTAGTAGTAGTAGTTAGAGAGTCTGTTGGTTTAATTGCATTGAATTACATTTTTAAAATTAATTGATGTTTCATGTTTCATCATGTGTTTTTTGTAGTGTTTATACAATGTTTATGTTTTGTTAATGTTTTCATTGTGTTTATATATTTTTGTTATGTTTATACTTTTGTGTTTATGTTTTGTTGATATGTTCATGTTTTTGTTATGTTTATGTTTTTGTAGCATTTATGTTTTTCTTGTGGCATTTATGTTTTTGTAATGTTTTTCTTGGGGTGATCATGTTTTGTTGAGTTTGTGTGTTGTTTATAGTTTTGTTGTTATGTTTATATTTTTGTTGTATTTAAATATTGTTGTTGTATTTTTGTATTTATATGCTTTTGTTGTTGGAGTTAAATGTTTTTGTTGTGTTTTTATACTTTTTGTGTTGTTTTTAAATCTCAGTCTTTTTTTTTTCTTTTTCTTGTTTGCTTTTTAAACCATTTCTCATGGGGCTATGAACTCTTGTATTCATTTTAACACTGTCAACAATAATTAGAATTGTTTTGTTGGGGGTCTCTTTCCTTCTTTGACCCCTTTTGAACAGGTTATTGATATCATCATCATCATCATCATCATTATCGTCATTGTCATCATTGTTTTTATACCCACTTCATTGGCAGAAAGAGTAGATCATCAGATAAAATGCCATTGCAGTATTTATTCTGGGATCTTTACATTCTGAGTTCAAATCCAACCAAAGACAACTTCGCCCTTATCCTTCTGAGGGGCGATAAGATAAAGTACTAATGGAGTCGATTTAATCAACTTCGCCCTTCCCCCTAAATCTGCTGGCCTTGTGCTTAAATCGGAACTCAATGTTGGCATCTGTTAGTCAAGATTTTTAGATGGCAGTTTTTCTATGTCAAGATGCCATTTCAAGTGCCAACATATACTTTATTCTTGAGTATGGTATCTACTCAGAAGCATCATCATCATCATCGATTAACGTCCATCTTCTACGCTAACATGAGCTAAACAGGTCCTATTTTGAAGCATATTGTGTCGATGACTGTGTCTCACTCAAATATGGGTGTTTCTGGCTGGTTTTCTATGGCTGGATGCCCTTTCTAATACCAACCACATTTTCAGTGTGGGCTGGGTGCTTTTTGCCGTGTCTCCTACACATCCACTTTACAATGTGAACTAGGGAAAATAACACCTACGGCAAGCAGTGAAATTGCGCCCCTGCCCAAGCACTGTATTTTCTCCTATTGGCCTAATAATTTATATAAAAAAGTTTAATGATCCAGTCACCATAGTGTTCTCACCCATGATAATCAGAGACAGATCATACATCTGAAGGAGTTTCTTTTTTCACTCTCCAACGAGGTTTATTTGACTTTAATAGAATATACTCCTAGTCCAAGTGGCATCCATGGCATGTGCCATGCTTGCCATACCCTAGTTACATCTCTGTATCTACTGCTCACTTTTATTAGCTGCAAGGTATGTTGCTTATAATTTTCAACTATATATATTCTAAGTATAGCTATGATGGTTTACACAGAAAAGGTGGTTAAAGTAAATTATCCAGACATTATTATCAAAGTCTGTTGATGTATCAGTTACAATATGTCTCTGAAAGGAATGTAGAATATATCCTGTTATAAAGATCTGGAGACAGAGACAACCAGAATGTTGGGATTGAAAACAGAAACAATCTCCATAATAATAGATGCCTTGGATGTACAGAAAAATACATGACCAAAATACCATGATTAACACATATACACATGACATACAGCAAATAACACTACCAGGAACTACTCAACAAATGATTTAAGACCTTTTTTTTACTTATAAATCTTATAGATCTCATGGTAGGCTTCTCTACTTTTTAACCTATCCTATATAACAGTCCATCACCAACTCCCTGATTTTCAGACTTCATCATCTTTAGCTCTGTCTTTCGTGGTCCAACCTTTTCTTTGCTTCCTTCCACATTCATTTCCATTACACCTCTCATCCAGTCACTTTCATCCTTCCCCAACACATGACCAAACCATCTCATTCCATTTCTCTTCACAACATTCATCCCTGGCTCTTTTTCCATCCCTCCTCTCACTTAGTCACTTTCATCCTTCCTCAACACATGACCCAACCATCTCATTCCATTTCTCCTCATAACATTCATCAGAGGCCCTATTCCCATCACCCAGTCACTTTCATCTTTCCTCAACACATGACCCAACCATCTCATTCCATTTCTCCTCATAACATTCATCAGAGGCCCTATTCCCATCACCCAGTCACTTTCATCTTTCCTCAACACATGACCAAACCATCTCATTCCATTTCTCTTCACAACATTCATCACTCCTCTCACCCAGTCATTTTCATCTTTCTTCAATACATGACCCAATCATTTCATTCACAATCTCTTCACAACATTTATCACTACTAGACACTGCACACATACCATATAAAACTATACAGAGTAACTCTCATTTCAATACAATTAAAATTCTAATAGAAATTATATAAGCAAACACAGCCGCCATCCAAGGCACACAAATCTGTGCTTGGTTTATGCAATGAAAGCATGCAATAACAATATGACTACAGGAATAATAGTAATAACAACAACAACAACAACAGCAACAACAACAATATAAAACAGCAAAATAAACAAATTTAATCTTAATTATCCCCAATCATCATCATTATCGTCATCACCATCATTACTATCATTCCCATTAGTATAATTTCTTAGATTTCTATATTTTCTTTAAAAAACAAACAAAACAAAACAAAACTAAACTAAAAAAAAAAAAGCATAATAATTAAAAATTAAAAATAAATAAAATAAAATCTTCTTTCTTCATAATTCTCAAATCAATACTTCATAAAATTTGATTTGAGGAATTGAGCAATTTCATCATTATCGAAATAATTAATATTGATCTTGCCAAAATACCAGAGGTCATTTTCAGGGTTGATCAGCAACGAGTTATCTAATAAGAATTTCGGGAGTGTTTTATTGAAATAGAAATTAACTGTTTCTCCAATTTCAAATTGTTAATTCAAATAATTTGAATTTTGAGAAAATTGATAGCACAAAACTTTAAAGCATTTACATTTCAATTATCAAATAGGGTTTCATTTACTGTCAGTGGCAGAGGTGACAATGGTAGTGGTGGTGGTGGTGGTGGTGGTGGTGGTGGTGGTGGTGGTGGTGGTGGTTGGTGATGGTGGTGATGGCAGGATGGTGGTGGGGTGGTGATGGTTGTGGTGGGGAAGGTGATGATGGTGGTGGGGATGGTGGATTTGGAAGGTGGTAGTGGGAAGGTGTTGGTGGTGGTGATGATGATGGTGGTGGGAAGGTGGTGGTGGGAAGGTGGTGGTGGGGAAGGTGGTTTTGGTAGGGGTTGATGATGGTGATGGTGGTGATGGCAGGATGGTGGTGGGGTGGTGATGGTAGTGGTGGGGAAGGTGATGATGGTGGTGGGGATGGTGGATTTGGAAGGTGGCGGTGGAGGTGGTAGTGGGAAGGTGTTGGTGGTGGTGATGATGATGGTGGTGGGAAGGTGGTGGTGGGAAGGTGGTGGTGGGGAAGGTGGTTTTGGTAGGGGTTGATGATGGTGATGGTGGTGATGGCAGGATGGTGGTGGGGTGGTGATGGTAGTGGTGGGGAAGGTGATGATGGTGGTGGGGATGGTAGATTTGGAAGGTGGCGGTGGAGGTGGTAGTGGGAAGGTGTTGGTGGTGGTGATGATGATGGTGGTGGGAAGGTGGTGGTGGGAAGGTGGTGGTGGGGAAGGTGGTTTTGGTAGGGGTTGATGATGGTGATGGTGGTGATGGCAGGATGGTGGTGGGTGGTGATGGTTGTGGTGGGGAAGGTGATGATGGTGGTGGGGATGGTGGATTTGGAAGGTGGCGGTGGAGGTGGTAGTGGGAAGGTGTTGGTGGTGGTGATGATGATGGTGGTGGGAAGATGGTGGTGGGAAGGTGGTGGTGGGGAAGGTGGTTTTGGTAGGGGTTGATGATGGTGATGGTGGTGATGGCAGGATGGTGGTGGGGTGGTGATGGTTGTGGTGGGGAAGGTGATGATGGTGGTGGGGATGGTGGATTTGGAAGGTGGTGGTGGAGGTGGTAGTGGGAAGGTGTTGGTGGTGGTGATGATGATGATGGTAGGGAAGTTGATGATGGTGGTGGGAAGGTGGTTTTGGTAGTGGTGGTGATGATGGTGATGATGGTGGTGGGGAAGATGGTGATGGTGATGGTGGGGTGGTCTTGGTGGTGGTGAGGTGGTTGTACTTGTGTTGTAAGTGGCGGTGAAGGTGACGATGGTGGTGATAGAAGTGTTGTAGGGACTGAAGTAGGTGATGGTGGAGTTATAGGTGGTGGGGACAGTGATAATGGTGTTGGAGGTGGTAGTGTTGTAGGTGGTGATGAAGGTGATAGTGGTAGTGGTGATTATTGTTTTTTGTGTTGTTGGTAGTAGTGATGATGATTGTGGCGGTGGTTGTGGTGGTGGTAGTAATAAGTTGATGGTATTTGTGCTGTAGATTAAAGGTTCTCAACCCATATTGGCCAAACGAAATTTCCCCTCGAAATCACGAAACGCCCTCCTACCCTATTTTTCCATTTTTCAATATACTACTGATTTTGATATCAGTAGATTACTGGGCCAAATCAAGTTATCTTAGATTCTTTAAAAAATACTTGTACAGATTAAATACAAAAAAGTTTCAGTCCAAAACAAAAGCAAATTATATATTTTTGAAATTAAAAAAAACATTTGATCTCAGTCGAAAAAGCTGTTTTTTTTTTTAAATTCTATATTTCACTGTTAGCTGTTGTAATATTTAGAGTGGATAGACAATTGAAACTGTAAAGTCAAAATACAAAAGATACAAAATATGAAGAATTTCTTACCTTTTTCTGAAATCACAAACTCAGGGGAAAAATAGTACCTTGCAAAATAATATACCTCATAGCAAAATAAGTAGTAAGGAATGAATTGAGAAGCTTGTGACTGAGAAAGCAATATTTTTATCCCTTATATATAAACATAGATAGACACACACACATATATATATACATACACACACACAAACTTGTGAGTGTGTGTGCCTTGGTACAGAAAGAATTTTGTCTACAGTTTTTTATTGCCAGGTCAAAGGCCACAGCTCTTTTCAACAACGCCAAATAACAACGCTCCACACACACACACACATATATATATAAATAAAGAGAGAAAAAGAGGGAGGGACAGAGAGAGTAAGAAATGTGTGTGTGTTTGGTACACGTCTATCTATCTATCTATTTATCTCCAACAGGGGGCTCACACATGCGGCCCACGAACTACTTACCTGTGGCCCGTGGTAGAACCAATATTTCATATCGCATTATAACTGGTGAAAATAAGACGGCCAGCTGGTGGAATCGTTAGCACATCTGGCGAAATGCTTAACGGTACTTCTTCCGTTTTTACGTTATGAGTTCAAATTCCGCCGATCTCAACTTTGCCTTATATCCTTTTGGGGTCGATGAATTAAGTACCAGTTGTGTACTAGGATCGATCCAATCGACTGAACCCTAAACCCCAAATTTCATGCCTTGTTCCTATAGTACAAATGATTATAACTGGTGAAAATTTTCACCCACCACCACGTTTGGCCCACTGTGCCTCTCCTCCAGGATGTAATAGCCCTTTTGTGTCCTTGAGTTTGCGACCCCTCTTCTACACACACACACACACACACACATATATATATTTTATTTTTTTTCTGTCTCTGGACTACGCCCATGCTGGAGCATCACCTTGGTAAGTTATGGAGACGTCAACAAACCAACAAGTATTGGTGGGAGGGCAAACACAAACGCAATGACACACACCGACATATATACATATATACAACGGCTTCTTTTAGTTTCGATCTATCAAATCCACTCACAGGGCTTTGGTCGGCTCGGGCAGTGGGACTGAACTCGGAAATATGTGGTTGGGAAACAAGCTTCTTGTCACACTGCATATATATCCAGCTTATGCTGATCGGATAACTATCATGATTGCTTGCTGTTTTCCCAACCTTCGGTTTGCTTTTCCTTCTGTTGTTTACTTGTCTCACTCGCTTTACGCGATTCACTTGTCCCAATAGCTTATTTTAGTTATTGCTCGCACCAACCTGAGGTATCTGATTTTTAATGCGATGAAATACCAATGATGGTTGGCAAATCACTGATGAGGGACTAATTTTATAATATGTAATCCATGTGCAACCATGCAGTATTCTTCTCCCCACGTTTTTCATATATATTTACCTAAACTGCGATTATCTGTTTCTCTCTTTCTCTCTTACTGCTCCCCCGTTCTCTCTGTTTCTCTTACCTTCTTTCGTCCCCTCTGTCAGTTAACACTTTCTCTCGACTGACCTCTTCCTCGCACTTCCACTCACTCACTCTCTGTTTCTCCCCTTCTCACTTCCTCCCGTTCACTAGTAGTGGGGTTCCTTCTTTCTCACACCGCATTCACGGCGTGCGGTCTGCTTCTCTGACCGCTCATGAAATTCACCCAGCTTATGCTGATCGGATAACTATCATGTTGCTTGCTGTTTTCCCAACCTTCGGTTTGCTTTTCCTTCTGTTGTTTACTTGTCTCACTCGCTTTACGCGTTTCACTTGTTCCAATAGCTTATTTTAGTTATTGCTCGCACCAACCTGAGGTATCTGATTTTTAATGCAATAAAATACCAATGATGGTTGGCAAATCACTGATGAGGGACTAATTTTATAATATGTAACCCATGTGCAACCATGCAGTATTCTTCTCCCCATATTTTTCATATATATATGTGTGTGTGTATAATATATATATTATACATACACACACATATATATATATATATAACCTTACACACTTATATATAAATGCATTTATATATATACAAATGTATAAATGCATAGCTATATACATGCGTAAATGTGCGTAAATGTATACATTTGTATATATACATGCATTTATATTTAAGTGTTAAGGATGTGTGTAAGGATGTTGATATGATCTATGTCTTCATTTTTTGGTAAGGAGAACATTTTTGTCGCCAGATTTTATTACCTAGGGAGATAAATACCACACTTCTGGCTGAAAACTGACCAGGTTCTCAACTTCAAACACTAACGCCGGCCTGTGTGTGTATATATATATGTGTGTGTGTGTGTGTGTATGTATGTGTATATATGTGTGCGTATGTATGTATGTATGTGTATGTTCACCACCATTGCTTCTTCTTATCATTTCTGTTGAAGTAGTCCTTACTTTCATTCTCTTTGATTTCTTTTGATTTTCTTTTATCTCCCTAAGGAATTCGTTGACAAGCTTCTTTAATATATTTTCTTTTTCTTCATTCAAATCACTGACTGTCTAAGAGACAAATATGACTTATAAAACTTACCAAACTAAAAGGGCTTCTAGCGCCCTCAAAGTTTCAAACGCCCCCGTACTGCATAACGCCCCCTTACTGCATAACGCCCCCTTACTGCATAACGCCCCCCCCCCCCCCCCCGTTGAGAACCTTTACTGTAGATGTGTAGATGATGGTGAAAGTGGTGGTGGTTGCGTTGTTGTTGTTGTTGATGATGGTGGTGGTACTTATGTTGTGGGTGATGGTGGTAGTGTTGGTGATTGTATTGTTTAACCCCTGGTCAGTCATGATTGAGCAGACTTATGATTGAAAGTATTCCAACTCTGATCATCCTATTTATTTTTTGTATACCATCCTTTTTACAATAGAAAAGGGTAATTTAACCCTTCAGCATTTACATTACTCTATATTTACTATTGCATTTTCCTGGTAAATACGTTATCTCACATAATTATCTCACATAATTATCTCACATAATATCGAATCTATGAGATTTTGATATTATTTATTTTGAGAACAATACCTTAACATTAGTATGAATGGCCAGTTATGTCCAGTTTGAACAGAAAAAGGGGAGAGAATTCTGGCCGGATATGGCCGGTTTAAATGTTAAAGGGTTAAGGTATTAACAATAGACAGAAGAAGGGGGAAACAGAGAAGGGATCCTTGTAATATTCTATTTTTGATAGGGATCTATACCATTTCTGCTGTACCCTTATTTATTCTTGAATTGTGGCCATGCTGGGGCACTACCTTTAGGGGTTTTAATAGATTTATATCAATCCCTGTATTTATTTCAGTCTGTCATGTATTGCTTTAATTAATTTATTTATTGATTAGCTAAGTTCCCTTTTGATATAAAAGAGTCACTACTTGATGCCTATTTTTACACTGGTATGTTACAAATAGAGGCACAGACACACATGCTTACATATATACACACCCTCCACACACACATACACACCCGCCACACACACATACACACATATATATACCACCACTTACCTTCCCACCTATCTAGAAATATCCCCCACCTACACTACCATGCACCCACCCACACACACACATATATCACCACCCACACACATATACAATTTCTACCCACATATACACATAAATGTATGCATGCACGCATGCTCATACACATGTGTGTAGTTATACACCCCTCATATGCATATACATAGACACATACATGGATATTACTCTAAACATTAAGAATGAGTTTTTCTATCCATATTAGAAAACCCAACAAAACTCTTTGCTACATTTATAAATTATCTAGCCCCCATAATGTTTGTATGAACCTGTAACTCCTAATTAATTTGTAGAGGTACCCAAAGTGACATATGGTGTTTCTAGGACATTTTAAATCTGGTGTCACCCATAGCCTCTACAGGTCTGAACACAGCTGATTTCCTCTAGAGAAGGAGAGATATAAAGAGGAAGTGAGAAAGAAACATAGAGGATCAGAACAACTCCTGTATTGGACTGGTAGGTTTTTTAGCAGCCTCAAAAGGATGAAAGACAAAGTTGATCTCAGTGGGATTTGAACTCAAAGCGCAGTGAGTTGGAACAAATACCACAAGGCATTCTGTCAAAATACTGGCCTTGTGCCTAAACATTTGAATTATTATTGATATCTATGTGTTTCTGTATAGGTATCTCTCCATCTCTCTCTCCATCTCTCTATATATCTATATATCTATCTATATATAGATAGATAGATATATGGAGGCACATGGCTTAGTGGTTAGAGCATTGGCCTTGCAATCGAAAGGTTGTGAGTTCAATTCTCAGACCGGGTGATGTGTTGTTTCCTTGAGCAAGACACTTTATTTCACATTGCTCCAGTTTACTCAGCTGTAGAAATGAGATGATAGGGACTGAGGTCCCTATCATTCCACTGTAAAGTGGTCGTGGAGGTGCCACGGCAAAAACCACTCAGCACTCACTGTAAATGAGGTTGGTGTTAGGAAGGGCATCCAGCTGTAGAAATCAAGCCAGAATCAGTTCCCGTCCCACCTTTGCAAGCAGGGAAAAGCGGACGTAAAATGAAATGATGATGATGATGATCTACTTTTTATAGTTTGACACTATATTTAGGAATACAATATCTTAATAGAATTTCTATTGAAAATACTGTAGTATGTATGCATACATAGGAGGGAAAGTGGGTTGTTGACAATTATTGTTGTTTTTTTAATAGAGGTAGAAATATTAAGGGTAGAAGGAGAATAAAACCATTTGGTGTTTCTTGATCTATCTTTTTTGTTTCTAGTCATATTTATAGTAGGGATATATAAGATCTTTTTGTTGAATCCACTTTTCTTCTGGACATCATTGTAATATAGTGCATATTACTTGAAAATGTCTTTATTAGCTGAAATATTGGATATTCCAATGGATATATTTTAAAACTATATTATCCATAATTCTATTACGATGATAACTATCGTAATAGAATTATGGATAATATAGTTTCCCTCCTATGTATGCATACATACTACAGTATTTTCAATAGAAATTCTATTAAGATATTGTATTCCTAAATATAGTGTCAAACTATAAAAAGTAGATATCAATAATAATTCAAATGTTTAGGCACAAGGCCAGTATTTTTTGATGGAGTGAGTGTTATGAAAGTTGATTGAATTGAACTCACTACTTTACTGGTTATTAATTTTATTGACCACTGGAAGGATGACAGGTAAAACAAATTTTGGCAGGATTTGAACTCAAAAAGTGTGCAACTAAATGCCATAAAACATTTTGTCTGACACTCTTATAACTTCCAATATACTGTCCTAAGGCAGGAGCGGTGGAATGTGTGTGTGTGTGTTGGGGGGGGGGGGGGGGGGGGGGGGATGCCCCCCCCCCCCCCCCAATAATTATATTTTTCTCCCCAATCTACCAAAACACATATCTATTTGCATATGTGCTACAATTTATGTACATATGTTTATCGCATATCAAAATTTTCTGACTATCTTAGATTGCAAAGAGCTAAACTAATCATTACAACTAAATTGACCAAATTTGGCACTCCCGATTCAGAAATGCTTCCTCCGCCCCTGTAAGGTGAATACTAATAATAATTATAATAATTATATGAATGACTATTTCTAACATTGGTACAAGGCCAGTAATTTGGGGGAAGGATGAAGTTGATTATGTTGACTCCAGTACATAACTGGTACTTTATTTTATCAATCCATAGAAAGATGAAAGGCAAAGTTGACATTGGCATGATTCGAACTCTGTAAAGAGCTGAAACTAAATTCTGCAAAGCATTTTGTCTGACAGGTAGATACTACTCTAAGGTAGATACTACTACCATTTGTAATAATTATCACAATAACAAAAATTGTAATTGTAGGAACTCAAATGATTCCCTAAATTTGGCCAGTATATTGGTTACATTGTTTAATAATTGGTCTCTCTTTTCCAGTTCTAGTGGCAGGAATTGACATTGTTATCTTCTTCTCTTCTTTGCCCTCTTATTCCTAGGAGGGTTGTGGGGCCAGAGTCCTCAAACACTCCTTCCAGTGGGTCCTGTCAGAAGCAACTGTCTCCAACTGATCCAGCTGGATCCCCAAGCGTGACAAACCAAGCTCATGGATGTTATCCAACCATCTTGAATGGGGTCTACCTCTGGGTCTCCTTTCGGTTGGTTTTTGCCCGTAAAATTTGTCCAGCGATTCTTTCCACCATTAGCTTCCAAAATTCATAGCTAAAGGCTTTCAACTGTTTATTCCTAAACATACTGTATATCATTAGATATACAAAATACACATACTTATATGTATGGAGGCACATGGCTTAGTGGTTAGAGCATTGGCCTTGCAATCAAAAGGTTGTGAGTTCAATTCTCAGACCGGGTGATGTGTTGTTTCCTTGAACAAGACACTTTATTTCACATTGCTCCAGTTTACTCAGCTCTAGAGATGAGATGATAGGGACTGGGTCCATATCATTCCACTCCAAAGTGGTCGTGGAGGTGCCACAGCAAAAAAGCACCCAGCACTCACTGTAAATGAGGTTGGTGTTAGGAAGGGCATCCAGCTGTAGAAATCAAGCCAGAATCAGTTCCCGTCCCACCCTTGCAAGCAGGGAAAAAGCGGACGTAAAATGAAATGATGATGATACAGCTATGTTGGAACGAACACCTTAATTCTCTCTCTCTATACACACATATATATATTCCTTTGATAATTTTGGCCCAGGCTATGTCTAACTTAATAACACCACCTAGCGCACACACATGCTAGTTACACTCTCTTATGTTCAGAATTTGAATCTCGTCTTTACTGTTAAAATGTTAAGGATAGTTAAAATAAGTAGCTGTAATTTTTTACAGGGTCAAATTAATCAGCTTTGCAACTCATTCTTTTCAAATGTTTGATCCTTGAAGCAATGTAATAAATCAGATTACAACTAACTGGTACATGTAATTATTTTTAGAAATTGTGGGGTTCAGTAACATCTTTTAAGTTTTGAGGTCTTTTATGCTTATAGGAGCCCATAAAATATAACACCAGTATTTATTAGAATCGATTTCAGGTGTTAAATGTTCCTTTATTGATAAATATAATTTATATATTAATATATAAACACAATTTTTCTATAAAAATGAAGAGCAAAAAGAGAAAGAAGACTTGCACACTCAATCACACACCTCAACATGTGAGTTTCCTGCTACTAATTTTTAAGGCATGCCAACACACTTTAATAATACTATAAAGCATTCTAGGTGTGAATGGAATCACATATGAAGGGCTTCTGTACAATTTCAGCCTACCAAATTCCAATCACAAATTATTGGTTAACCAGAGGCTATATAATAAGACAATTACTAAAAGTGAAGCATAGGGAAACTCAGTTGCACCACAGTTGCTAAATATGGAATGGACCTCTACCGATACAGACGATGAGTATTCCACTTGTTCGATCAATCGAACAGCTTGTTCATAAAATTAATGTGTAAGTATTTAAGGATTCCACAGACACGTGTACTCTTAACGAAATTCTCGGCGAGTCAGCTTAACACAGTGTGTGACATGGCTGGCCTTTTGAATTACAGGTATAGTCCATCCGACGGGCTTACAGTTTCCAACTACTGAAGTTCACTAACGAAGCACAGATCAACCAGAGGCTATGGTAAATAACACTTGCGCAGTGAGATTGAAGCCAGAAGCTAATGATTTCGAAGCGAACTTCTTAACTATTGGACCATGCCACGTCGACTTCTTAACTCCACATTCATATCTGCTCTTTTATAAACAAACGATAAAAAAAAGATATTCACTGACTATCGTAGATTATGATTAAGTAAACAAGCTGGAAAAAATATAATCAAATAAACGATTCGGAAAAATATACCAGAAAATAACTAATTTAATAACTGAAACTCTTTAATAAAAACTTGGCATTGCTTGATATTTTATCAGAATTTTGGTAAAATTATAAAGCAAGGGAGATAATTCAGTTTGTATTTTTATCCCCCTTATATATATTAACTCTTATTTAGGAGAAACTTGTCTACAATTCGCTTTCATCGAAATCATAAAAATCAAAACAAACATTTAAAATAATTAGTAAACGACGAAAAGAAACTGGGTTTTAATCAATATTTATTAATAATTATTTCTACTCTTGGCACAAGGCCAGCAATTTGTAGCAAACAAGTACCAGTACTGGTACTTTATTATGATATCTAATTTAGGCACAATGCCAACAATTTGGTGGAGAAGAGAAAGTCGATTAAATCAGCAACAGTACTTGACTTGTATTTAATTTTATCGTCCTCGTGATTATATATATATATACTAAAGAAATAATCTAAACGGAATAGTGTGTCACTAAAAATATTAAATAATTTAAAGAAAAATTTCATAAACAACACAAGCCCTACAATGCCGCCGTATCTTACATCACCACCACTTCAAAACAACGTAGGAGTCGCTTGACCTACCAGATATAGTTACCGATTTCCATCGAAACAACCATACCGTCTAAAGAAAAAAAAAAACGAAGGGCACGTTGAATTAGATAGTCGCCGGTATAATATACAAGATATGTTGCGAGCGTGTTGACTTGCCTCAAAGTGTTCAGTTTACCTTTATGATGTGCGGCCGATTGTCGCACTTGGTGGTGAATTGATGGTCGTTTTCTTTAATCTTATATATTAGTTAAGTATTGTATATATTATTTGCATCTATTTTCATTCTGTAAACATTATAAATAATTTGTAATGTTCTATATTTTTGAGACGAGGAATTATTTACATTATATATATTGGACGGATAGGTGTCCTCATCTTGTTTTGTTTAAACACGTTTCGGCTGATGTACTCTCCAGCCTTCATCAGGTATCCTTGTGATGTTTGTATTAACGTTTGTTCAGGTCACTGTCTAGAATTGTACAGTGATGAAGGCTGGAGAGTACTTCAGCCGAAACGTTGTGTTAACATCAAAACAAGATGAGGACACCTATCCGTCCAATATATATAATATAATTTGTAATGTTATTTATACAATTGTGAATAAATGTTCTTATTTTATAAATAAAGACAATTTATATAAAAAAGAAAAAAAGTTTGAGAATACACGCACATTCAATGACACAACAGAACAAGGGGTAATAAAGTTTCTCTCTAATATTTTTGAAGCAAGCCAATACACATACAGCATTGCCACAGACCAGTGGTTCTCAACCTTTTTTTGCCAGCGGCACACCTTGGAACACATGAAAAAATAGCGGCACATCTGGCTAAATATATATGAAAAATATTTGAATTTTACAAAATAAAAACATGGCGAAAATAAAATTTCGCGGCACACTGGTTGAGAATCACTGCCACAGACAATAGCGAGGCTAAAACGCCGGAATAACGAAGTACCTCTCCAGATCTGAACACAACTGATTTCTCCCCCCCCCCCCCCCCCCACACATATATACGCTGAGATGCAACCGGTACTAGCAATGAAACTTATGCTAGTCTCGTCAACTTATAGATATATATATCCTAAGGCTCTGATACCATCAACTCTATAAACACAGCTGGCATATCTAAGAACTGACTAACTGCCTGATGAGGTCATAGCCATTCAATGGCTATCATCGAAATATATATAGCAGTAAATAAAGGATTATGAGTTCATGCAATTGACTTATGTTTCGTCACTATATATATATATATATATATATATATATATATATGGTAAATTTGTAGAACACCCCACTCGATTTCAGTGTGAAAAATTTTTTTCCTCCATTTTCGTGTGCTATCAATTAATTTAACCTCCAAGATTCTGGCAATCAACTTTTCCCCTGGAGAACTGAGGGGGTGGAGTGCGTCGCCACATCCCGGATAAACCCCTTCCTCGGGGTTTTCCTTACAACTTTTTTTTTCACATGTTATCAACGAGTAGGACCTCTAAACCGGTTGGAAACCACTAGATTTGTAGAAAAAGTAGGGTGAAAGGGGCGAAAAGGCCATCGGAGTTTCGCAGATCTACACACCTGTCGCGTTTGGTGGGAAATAATTATCTTTCCTTGTTTTTCTCTGAACCTCTTTATAATCAAACCCTTTCCCCGAAAAACGGAAACCCTAACTCTAAACCTAGCTCTAAAACTAACCCTAAACCTAATCTTAACCCTAATCAGGGGAAAAGGTCGATTGTAAACATCTAAAAGGTTCAGAAAAAAAGGAAAGATTATTTCCCATATATAATAATTGTTAACACAACCTTATACAGGCAAAGAACTCAAATGTGATTTTATAGTCCACAGCAAAGGGAGGTCAGTTTAATCCAATCGGTAAATTTCCAACCACTAGCTTTACAATATCACAGAGCATATATAAAATGAATAAAAACATCCAGGATTAAGTTGTATTGTATTAAATTATTTAATTGATTCACGAACGTTTCTATCAATAAAGTAAGAAAATACATTTCTTCTGTATTGATTTCTTCAGAATCTATTAAACAATGTTGACCTGGGTGGGATTTGAACTCAGAACGAAGAGAGTCAAAACGTATTCTGCAAAGAATTCCATCTCACATTCTAACGACTCTGCCAGCTCGACACCTCTTCTTACTAATTAACCCCCCGCCCCCCAACAGGGGCGAACCCCGTGAGTTGGAATGGCTATTTCAACGTATTTCCTTCGCTATTCTCTGGAGTAACGTTTTCTCCATTCTGTCCGCTGGGCGGCTTTTGCCTGGGAGTCGTCTGCATACCAGACAGCATTCTCCCACACTGTCAGGGCTCGCATCATTGGGCGTAGCAATGGTACAGATTGCTGCTATCTCCCTTCGAATATTTATATAAACAAGCGTAATTCATAATTGAAGGTGGTGAATTGGCAGGGTTGTTAGAACGTCGGATAGAATGCTTTGCAGTATTCGTTTCGGCTCTCTACTTTCCGAGTTCAAATTCCGCCTTTCATCCATTCAAGGTCGATAAAAAAAGTACCAGTCTAGTACTGAGGGAGATCCTTCCTCTGTATCTCTTTCTCACTTTTATTTTGTCACTCACTCTATCCATCGCTGGAAGAAATCTGCTGTATTCAGGCCTGGTGAGGAGATGAGCACCGCCAGGTTTTTAAAAATGCCCTAGCAACACTTGTGTCACTACGGTGCCCCTACCACACCCTTCGGAGTTACGGGACAAAAGAAAGAAGTTGGTAATCGGTGGTGAAATTGTTGTTTTTATATTCAGTGCGGACCTATTGTAGTTGTTATGACAACAAGGATATGTGTAGCGTAGTGACGTTTTATGGCAAATGTCGTGTTGTGACAGGATTTTATAACCGCAAGGAAATATCCTAGCATTTTTGCCCAAGTAAGTAACATTTATTTTAATTCTAATTTATAGGTTTATGAACATAATTAATTAAGAATTAGTTTTATAGATGTAGAACAACAACAAACATACTTAGAAAAGAAAAGAATTGTTTAAATATATATTTTTTACATGTCGATATGGATTTAATCCACATGACATTAAAACAGCTTGGAGCTTCTTTTCTCGAACCTTCTACATTCGTTATCTCATTAAATCGTGCTAAACGATGGATTGACACACTCACGCATACACGTTTGGATCTCTCGTAGATGTTTTATATTCATTTGATGATTATTCTCTTGGGAGCTACTCCGAGTTTCTCGGTTTTCAGTATTCGCACAAGTGACAGAGATGAATTTCGCACATATACACATACGCACACCTTACGTACCCAATATCATTTCTAGAGCATTCTCAACATAGTACAGTCTATACTAAATTTTAGGTGCACACTAAATACCATCAAGCAGACCCTTGATCCAAAGTTTACCAGCTGTATATATCCAACCCTATCACTCCTTCAAACAGTATATTTAGAACTATATTATTCAATATATTAGTGGACCAGTGCCGTCAATAATGGTAGAAAAGTGTTGAACGTATTTAATTTTTGGACTCCACGATTTGTATGGCATATATATCAGGATTGCTGGATATATGAACAATCATGCAAACTGGGAAATTTGTGTTTTGATAAATTAGTAGTTTGCATAAGAGAAACCCTATAGTTTAAATTGATTACTGGCACGTGGATGTGATTAAAGGTGAGAATGATAGTTTAATAATTTATATATGTTCAGCATATATATTTACATGATATAGAAGATTAAATGTATGAGTAACTTTTGAGAAATAATTATTTATAGGGACAAATGTCGAGTTAGAACTCAGGACCTTGTGATAGGAAAGCGAACTTTTTATTGTATCGACGTGACTGAAGGAGGAAATACTTTGTTTGTGTGTAAATTTTAATGAGTTACAGACGGATATATATATAAATATACACACCTAAACACACATGGCGCATTGTTATGATTGATCTTTCCATGTTTACTCGATTGTGTGCGTGATTATTTATTTTCTCTAGATGTAGGTTTATCCATTTGGAGACACACTTAAAATCAATAAGCGACGAAGCATTCGCAGTAAACAGATAGATGTGATCTTAGGTCTCTTGCATATAGGAAAAAAGACGGGATGGCCACTTCTAGTATGGCTTTGATCAAGGCTGACCTGAGGCTAAATAACAACAATCCTAATGATTTTAGTATCAATTTTTCATTCGAAAGAAAGTAAAATTCAGATCTTCAATTATTTATCAAAAGTAAATCATTATAGAGGTGGAGACTTCTGGCGTTCAGGGCCCGCCAACCACTTCTGTGCTTTCGGGGCGGAGTTGACCACACCCGTGAGATGGAATGGCCATTTCAGTTCCTCACCTTGGTAACACTGAGGCGGCATGTGTCGGAGAGGCAGAACGGGCGAATATTGATTGGTTTGTGCTCTCACTGTACATGCATACATTTTGTATACGACACACACACACACATAATATATATAAATATATATGCAGAGGTTATATTTAATTTGTTGGGATTCAACAAGCTTAAACATTTTTCCAGGAAGCTCCAACCGTTAAAGTTGTCTTTTTTCCGGGTATGTCAATATTTATTTATAAAACAAATCTGTACTTTATCTGATGAAAGCGCACCATAATTTGCCTTGGTTGCCCTTGAAATATATATAATAAAATAAAATAAGTATGGTTTTATAAATATAATTTCCATTTATTAATATATTGTATATATATATATATATAATATAAAATCAAAAGATGGTTAAAAGAGTTCCATGTATTTTATTATGCGCATTTCAAAAACAAATATCATCATGGGATGATATTTGCGTTCTCATCAGATAAAATAAGGAGACATGATATGAAGCTTAAAAAACACTTGTGAGCAGTGAAGTGTTAAATCAACATATGAAAAATAAAATAAGATGGATATATGAGATTGGAAAAAAGGAAAGGAAGGGGGGAAGGAAAAGGTAAGTAAAAAGGAAGAAAGAATATAGATAGATGAAAAGAAAAAATATAATAATAAGGAAAGGATGACGGAGGAGGAGTATAAGAAGGAAGGATGAGAGAGGAGGAGAAAAATGAGAGAGAGAGAGAGAGAGAGAGAGATAACCTTTAATACTGAGAAACACTGTCTCACAGAGAAAAATAAAAAAAAACCGTTGTAAGATAATTTAAAAAATTAAGAAATTATAAGTTAATGAGGTTTATGAATGGTGATGCTTATGATTAAAGAAAAAGGAATTAAGAGTACTATTTATTTAAGGTTTATATATTGAAGGGTTTAATAAGATGTGCGAAAAGGAATTTATTAAAATGTATTATTAAAATAAAATATATTAAGAAGATAAGGTGAATGAAGATAAGGTTAAATGAATTATGAACTTAGAGGAATTAATTAGGGTCCAAGTTTGTTTCTATATATTGTAATAGGAAAAAGTAAATAATAGATTTAATACGAGCACGGAAGGAGAGAGGAAAGAAAAAATTCAAGGAAGAAAAAATATATAACGTCAAAAAAATGTTTACAAAATTTCTCTAATGGTAATATATATACTAATATTTGTTTCTACTTGTGCCTAAAGTAGAAACAAATATTAGTATATATTAAAAATAAAGATTTGTATGGCCGAGAATATAAGGAAAATGCTATAGTGAGTTATAATATGAATTAAGAAGTAATTATCCGATATTTGCATTGCTTTATTGTGCTACAATAAAACTCACCTCCTACACATATATATATATATATATACAAATAAAGATCCAGCGAGAATCGCATTTCGGTGGGCAGGAAAAGCGAAGCGAAACGCAAAAGTGGAACCTCGGTTCACGAACTTAATTCGTATCCCGAAAGGCCGTTCGTCATCCAAATTGTTTGTAAACTGAAATTATTTTCTCATACGAAATGTTGAGAGAGGAATACAGAGAGAGAGAGAGAGAGAGACTGTGTGTGAAAGACAGATAGATATCACCATAGTAACTAACTACACAGCAAGTGACGCTTTCCCAGCTTGTCGCTATCCGTTGTTGCCGACTTGCGTGTTCATTACTTAAGACGCCGTTCATCACCCGAGACTTTTTATGTTTGGAAAAATTGTTCGTGAACCGATTTGTTCGTGACGAGAGACGTTCGTGAATCGAGGTTCCACTGTATTATCATAGTATCGGTAGAGGGTCGGACGCTATGCTTTCCAGCATAAAGTTACGTCCCTTTACTGTCTGAGTTCAAATCCCGCCGAGGTTAACTTTGCTTTTCATCCTTACGGGGTCGATAAAATAAAGTACCAGTAATGCACTGGAATAACTGCTGGCCTTGTGCCAAAAGTAGAAACAATTATTTAGCTTCAGGCCTGCTAGGCTTTGGTGCTCGGGAGTTGGTGGGTCCTCAGAACATTCTGGGTGGTTACTATAATACACAATAATTCTAAGGAGGAATTTTAGAATAAGCATATTTTCTAAATTTGAAAGTGGACCATTGAAAAGTAGTACCCCCCCTAGTGACGGGTCTGAGGTCAGTCCTAATATAGCAAGCTTATGGTCAAAGGCATTCCAGCAGTGATTCTCCCATCTTTTATTTTTTCAGATTTATTGTATCACAGATTATATTATTTCATGTGTTGGTTTATCTTTGAAAACGGCAAGGTCTGATTTGAGGGAGATTTGACTATTATTTTTAGCAGGTCTAACGACTACATAGAATTATCTTTGTTGGTTCAACGAAATTCCTTTTGTGCATCACAGAGTTTGTTTTACGTTGCTATAGAAACATGTCACATCAACACCTGTTGTCAAATCTAATCCTTTTGTAAGGAGCTGTCGGGGGAAGCTAGAAGTAGCCAAACATGCTAGAAAAAGCAGCCAAACTTTCATCAAATCATACTAAAAAACAAAATTAGAGATGATATGGTTCTAAGTGCCTTGTATCTAAGTAAAATACTGGATCGTCACCAAAGGTATGCCTTTGATCATAGGATAGTGACTCTCTGAATTGATGTTTTACTCAGGCTTGGTCTCAGAAACTGTAAATAACACATGCCATTGCAGTGTCTACTATAGATGTTTATGGATTCTACCTGCTCTCATACCTCCACATCGCTGGCAACTTCCCTTGACATGCTGCTTTCAACGATATCATTAACCCTTTCATAGCTGCATTCCTAATGAAATACATTAAATTTCAATTAATTATTAACATAGTAACTAAACATAGGGTTCTTATATAAAATTATGTTGGAAGATTTTAATTTAAAATGGGTGATTTTGTTTCATAGAACCAGAGCTGGTTTTGACCAGGTTGGTATCAACAGGTTAAATGTAGTTTGAATGCACGTCAGAATTACCTTAGATTATGGAACCCACTTTAGGAATTACTGGTCTACAGATCAACATAGTTCCTCTAACCTTGTATTTTCGTGGGGAATTTTGATGTGGTGTTAGAATTTAGGTTACATAAAAGATGAAGCTAGATATTTAGGTATTAACACAGGAAATAGTTGCAGGACAGATTTTACAGGTAAAGCCAACTTGTAGGGGTCCCAGAGGTAGACCATGAGCAAGACAGGTGGATAACATCCATAACCTTGGTTGGTCTCGCTTGGGGATCCAACTAAATTATTTGGTGACGGTTGCTTCTGATAGGATGCTCTGAAAAGTGTATCTGCCCTAATGACCCCCTTAAGAATAAATGGGCAAAGAAGAAGACAGATTGTTGTGAAAATTTGCAGTTAACTGAAGTAGAGACTTAAATTTTTAATTTGATGCAGCCACAGAGCTGTTTTGTACTTTTCAAGAATCTCTTGTTAATGTGGTTTTATGTGGTACAAGACATTAACCCATTAGCAGTTAAATCGGCTATATCCAGCCAGAATTTTCTCACCTCTTTCTGTTCAAACTGGCTGTAACTGGCTGCTTATTCTGATGTTAAGGTATTGTCCTAAAAAAAAAAATCATATCAATCCACCACCCTGTCATAGCTTTGATATTATGTGAGATAATTATGTGAGGTAAAACCTTTACTATGAAAATACAATAGTATATATAGAGTAATGTAAATGCTAAAGGGTTAAGAGTTAAGATCAAATCTTCTAAATTTTATTTTGCAGGAGAAAATGGTGAAGATAACTATAAAAAGGAATGATGAACTGCAGTTCTTGCATGAAGCTGCTGGAGACACCTCAATTGACAATCTTATAACAAAAATTGCCACTATCTACAATGGCAGGCTGAAAATTGGACGAATATGTTGTGGTTTGTATTACAAAATAACCTAAAACAACTTCTGTATAATCTCTCAACAGTTTGATATTGCACACAAATCTACCTCAGTAATGTCCTTATTATCTTAAGTCTTTTGATACCAACCTACCACCTCTGTTTCTATGAAACAAAATCTTTCAAATTTTTATATAAGAACTTTTTGTTAAGTTATATTACAAATGCCATCTTAATATTAATTAATAAATAATTTTAGTAAATCCCTCCAAATTCTTCTCTAAGTAATTGAAATACAGTGTATTTTATTAGAAAAAATGTAGGAATAAATTCTATATCCCAAATATTTTGGACAATATTCCCACAATAAGTGCCACATTTAGATAAAAACACTGCCTATAATTATCAAATAATTTTGAGAATAAGAATTTGGAAGGATTTGATAATAGGTTTATTGTTATTAAATTGGTGTTTGAAGCCTAGCTCAACAAAGGTTCTTACTAAGGAAATTGTCATGTGTTTGACACAACCAAAGAGTCTACCTTTTGTTTGGCAAGTTTCTATGCCATCAACCACTTTAACCCTTTAGCATTTACATTAGTCTATATTTACTATTATATTTTCATATAATTATAATAATGATAATAATTGTTTCTACTTTTGGCACAAGGCCAGCAATTACCCAGTGCATTACTGGTACTTTATTTTATCAACCCCGTAAGGATGAAAGGCAAAGTTAACCTCGACGGGATAATGAATAATTACCTCACATAATTATAATAATGATAATAATAATGAAAATATAGTGTACAGTGCTCGAGTGCACTACAACTCATCACAAGTGTATGTATAGTACATAGGGTAATGTACAAACGTCAGGAAAATGAAAATGAACAGTGCATGAGTCATGATATACACATGTGTGCATGTGTATGGAAGGGAGACATCAGGTGTAGTTTTGGCGAATTTTGGGAAGCATGAGGGTTTTAAAGGATGCAGTGTCTCGGCAGCTAACAACTGACGCAGGCAGTTTGTTCCATGCTTCAGCAACTTTAAGCGTGAAAAAATGTTTCCGAAAGTCGTGGGAGCTGTGCTGTTTTCTGACTTTGTAGGCATCTCCACGTGTGTTAGACACATGGAGATCAAAAAGGTGCTCAGGGTTGTTGGCAAGATGGTTAATAACTTTGTGGGTGTTTACCAAGTCCATTGCCAGACGTTGGAGCTTCAATGAATCCATGCCCAGGGAAGCAAGGCGTTCAGAGTATGGTAGGTGTCTGATGGAGGGTATGCGCTTTGTTGCACGTCTCTGAACAGTTTCCAGGAGGTCAATGTTCTGAGCAAGATAGGGGTTCCAGACTGATGATGCGAATTCCAAGTGTGGTTGTACCATAGCTGTATACAGCTTTAAATAGATGGCTGGAGAGCGGCTAACAAAGGTCTTGCTGAGTGATGCCAAGATACCCTCGGCCTTCTTGACAATTTTAGATATGTGCTTTGTCCAACGCAAATCGCTGCTGACAGTAATGCCCAGGTCACGTTCACAAGAGGACTTCTTGATATCAGTGTTGTGGAGGGAGTATGTGGACGCTGGATTTTTCCTCCCAAAATGCGTGGTGGTACACTTGTCCACAGCCAGCTTCATTTGCCAGTCTGTGAACCATTGCTGCATTGTGTCAGGTCAGATTGTAGGAAAGAGTTATAGATTTCAGGATCAGTCTTTTTGATTTCAAGGTACAGCTTGATGTCATCTGCATATTTCAGTACTGTGGCATTCTTTAAGTTGGCATCTATGTCATTAATGTATGCAACAAACAAAAGGAGACCAAGAACAGATCCCTGTGGTACACCAGATGACATCTCATATGGTGAAGAATGCTGTCCTAGAACCGTGACTACCTCTTTTCGGCTGAGAATGAAGGATTTCAACCAGTTAAAAAGATCATCCCTCACACCCATTGCAGAGAGTTTCGCCATAAGTCTTTTGTGTGGCAGAGAATTAAAAGCCTTAGCGAAGTCAAGGTAAACAACATCCACCAATGAGTCGCCATCAGTGATCCGGGTAATGTCTTCAAGGAACTCGATAAGCTGATCACAGCAGCTGGAGTTGGGGATAAATCAAAATTGCAAGGGCCTGATGAGGCTGTGAGAGCTCCAGAAGTTCCAAAGTGTTTCTCAGACACAGGATTCCATCAGTTTGGCAATACAGCTAGTAAGACTGACTGGACGATAGTTGACAGGTGACGTGCGGTTGCCTTTTTTGAACAGGGGAACGACACTGGCAGTTTTCCACTGCTCCGGAGTAGCACCATTATTGAGACAGTATTGAAAGAAGAAAGAAAGCTGGTGCAAAAGGAAGTACCCACCACGTTTGAGAAGCAGGTATGTAACACCATCAAGACCAGGGGAGGCATAGTTGCGCTTATTCTTAAGGTGACGTCGCAGCATTGCAGGTGTAAATTCCATAGTTGTTATGGAATTTGATGGTGGAGATGGTACATTCTGGTTTTCAACAGTAAAAATGCTTGCATAGCACTCAGCAATGAGTTCTGTGCATTCTTTGGGATTGTCAATGATCTGGCTTGTGTGGGGATTGCGAAGAGGACCAACTGGAGAGTGAGGTACTTTGAATGTACATATTTCCAGAATACCTTACTGTCAGAATTGGTTGCTATGCACTGTTCAAATTCAAGCACTGCCTTTTTTTGTCACTTGCTTGAGATGGTTGGAAGATTTATTCCGCTTTTTTCTGTTGGCATCTGATTTATGCAGTTTATATTCCCGTTCAGCCTTCCAACGTTCTTTCCTGGCAAGTCGGACCGCTGAAGTTTCCCAAATTGCACTTTTGGGGTGGTTTTTTTTCTGCTTACATGGCACTGATGCTGCACACGCTATCCATATTGAGTCCAGGATGCTCTGCAGTATAGTGTTCACATCTCCAGAGTTATAGAACTCATGCCAGTTTGGGCGCTGTAGCTCAGTGCAGTGCAAGTTCCAATCTGCTTTCTTCCAATCAAAGCAAGCAGATTAAAGAGCCAGATTGGCAATGATCATAGCATGATCAGAGTCGGCTAGAGGTTCCTCAGTAGTACAACTGATAACCACTTCAGGAGTAGTGGTGAAGAGCAGGTCCAAAGTGTTGTCACCTCTTGTTGGAGAGGTGACTATTTGTGACCAGTTTGAGTCCAGCACTAGCTCAAGGAAATCGTTTACACTTTGTGGCCAATGAAAGGTTTCCCAATCAATCTCAGGATGATTGAAGTCACCTGCAATAAACTCATAAGTGGCTGTTTTCCTGGCAGCAGCTCTGAGGATATCGCAAAGCTGTGTGTCCTGATGGTAGTTTGGGGGGCGATAAACAACACCAAGCAGAAGTGTTGACATGGTCATACGTATGTCACAGAAAAAAACTTCTTGTGATTCGTTCAAATCAACGCAAGGAATTACTGAAAAATTTGAACGAACGTAGACCATCACACCACCACCATGGCGATTAATGCGGTCCTTGCGGAACAGGTTGTACCTAGTAATGCTGAAAACCCCATCACAGAGTAAGGAATGTGCCCATGTTTCCGTGACTGATGAAGTCAGGGTCGATGCTTCTGACGTAGGAGTTAAACAGATGTATCTTGTTGCATAAACTGCGAGCATTTAAGGACAACAATTTGTACCCTGCTTGCAGTTTATGATGGTGTGTAGAGGATGGCAGGTTGTTCTGGTTTAGTTTCCCAGAGTTGTTGCAGTTTTTTCATTGCCAGTTATTGGCAATGAAAAAACTGCAACAACTCTGGGAAACTAAACTAAACTCACATAATATCGAATCTATGAGATTTTGATATTTATTTTGAGAACAATACCTTAACATCAGTATGAGTGGCCGGTTATGCCTGGTTTGAACAAAAAGAGGTGGGAGAATTCTGGCCGGATATTGCCAGTTTAAATGCTAAAGAGTTAAAGAGTGTACTGGATCCCTTTTTTGTGTCATCAACACTAGAGAGGTTGTTGTGCCCTTGACTCAACTGAAGATTCCTCTCTACCCATTTTTTGGCATGGTTTCTAAAGCTGGATGCCCTTCCTATCACCATTCACTTGGCATTGGTTCAGTTGTTCCTATTCTATTACAAAGAATTTGATTAGTACTGTGTTGTTTGATCATTTAATCACCATATTTTCTATAAAAACACTTTATGGTTCAATGAATTTTGAAAATAATAAAAAAATTTGAAGGAATTTAGTAAAGTAATTAACTTTTAGTATTGAGTAATGTTTAGAGCATAACTTAAGAAAAAAGTTTTCACATAAAATTATGATAGAAAATTCTGATATAAGTATGAACACTTTAAAAAGAGCAGTTTTGTATTAAAAACCAGAGGCAGTTTTAGGCAGGTTGGTATCAAAAGGGTTAATCTCACAAACCTTGCACTAAATATTTGTTCAGTCCTTCTCATCCAGATCTTACTGAACATTTCTCTCAGCCCATGGTTTTCCCCATTTCCTTTCACCAGAGGTTCTGTGGCTATGTAACACACCCTCCTCCTCTCCTTCCTCTCTCAACTAAAATAAATAAAAATACACACTTATATGGATAGGGAGGCCTCTACATAGTTGTTCAACATACTAGAAATAGCTGCAAATTCGATAATATGTTTGTGTATTTATATATAGACCAAACGGAGAGTGCCATGAAAAATAAGTGCTTCAAAACAGGGAGAAATGAGACAAAATGGAGAGATTTTATATAATGAAAGCTATACCCATTTTCACAAGAAAAGATATCTTTCATCCACCACAAAGTGGGTGGGAGATCTCCCCGTTGGATGGGGAGAATTGACAGATTTGTATATGTTTGTTTATGTGCCTGTGCGCTTGCACCTTCCCTCATAAACTTCCACACAAATATGCACGTGTTAAATATGTTTGTCTGGAGCTTCTTAAGGAAGGGCAGTAACTCTATAGCATTTAGTATGATATTTTATATATTTTTCACTAGCTATTGTTAATTTAAGCTGCTCTTCTGTTGCTTGTGAAATGACTGTAAGTTTAAATTTTTATCCTCTTCATCAGAATCACCTTTTACAATTGTTATCACCACAACAGACCACTGTTTTCTTATCTCTGTTATTCATTTGGCTTTTTCAATATCTTCATGTATTCAATTAATCCTTTAGCATTTAAACTGGCCAGATATGAATTCTCTCACCTCTTTCTGTCCAAACTGGCTGTAACCAGCCATTCATACTGACATTGAGGTATTGTTCTCAAAATAAATAATATCAAAATGTCATAGCTTTGATATTATGTGAGATAAGTATGTGAGGTAAAGCCTTTACTATGAAAATACAATAGTAATATAAATGCTAATGGGTTAATAAACATTTTTATCATCGTCATCATCATTGATGTCAGCTAAAATACTTTGCAGTATTTGTTTTGGCTCTTTATCTTCTGAATTCAAATCCCACTGAAGTCAACTTTGCCTTTTATCCTATGAGGATCGATAAATATAGTATCAGTCAAGTACTGGGGCCAATTTAATTGACTTTCTTCCTAAATTAGGAATCATTACACCCATCAACATCATCAACATCATCGTCATCATCGAATTGCTTTACAGTACTTGTTCTGGTTCTTTACATAGCTAAAATCAAATACCGATGAAGTCAACTTCGCCTTTCATTCTTTTCGGAGTCAATAAATATAGTACTAGTCAAGCACTGGGGTTGATCCAATTAATTTTCTTCTTCTCCCTAACTGCTGGCTGTATGCCTAAAATTAGAGACGATTATTATTTATCGTTATTGAAGGCAGAACCATTAGAGCATTGGACAAAATGATTCTTGCTGTTCATATTCTAAGTTCAAATCTTGCTGAGATCAAACTTTGCCTTTCATCTTTCTGGGATCGATAGAATAAAGTACCAGTCACATATGGGTGTCAAAGTAATCAACCCTCCTCCTCCTCCTGCCATCCTTCCTCCCCCTCACCCTCATCCTCCACCACCTTCTCCTCAAATTGTTGACCTTGTGCATATTATTAAGGGTAGTGGTGTGGCAGTATGGGTAGAGCATGGGACAAAACACTTTTGTAGTATTTAGTTATCATTTTCTGTGTTCTGAGTTCAAATCAGATCATGGTCAACTTTACTTTTTATCCTTTCAGAGTCAATAAATAAAGTACAAGTGAAGTACTGGGGTTGATTCAGTTAACTTCCCTCTTCTCCTAAAATGTGCCTAAAAATAGAAGCTATTATTCATCATCATCATCATCATCGTTTTACGTCCGTTCTTCCACGCTAGCATGGGTTAGACGGGTTGTCCTGTTGTGTGCAGTGTCTGGTCGGCTGACCATGCCTTGCTCAGACAGGAACTGATCTGGCTTGATTTCTACAGCTGGATGCCCTTCCTAACACCAACCTCATTTACAGTGAGTGCTGGGTGCTTTTTCGTGGCGCCTACACGTCCACTTTACAGTGTGGGCTGGGTGCTTTTTTGCCGTGGCACCTCCACGACCACCTTGCGGTGGGGGGTGTGGGGGCATATTGATTATATGCTTCAGCATGTACCCATGGGAGGTCGGGTACTCTGTATTACTGCGTGACGCCAGAAGTCACGGTCGTGTGTCATTGTCTTTGAGAGGTGTAATTGGGTAAGGTCGGCTTTTATCACCTCATTCCAGGTCATCTTGGGTCTCCCCACTCCGCGGTTTCCATCAACTTCTAGTGCTCTGCACCTTTTTATGCAGCTGTCATCCTTCATACGCATCACATGTCCATACCAGCGCAACCGCCTCTCCTGCACACAGCATTTGATTCCTCTTATGCTCAGTCTCTCTCTCAATTCATTTATGCTTTGTCGTTATTATTTATCATTATTTGTATTACTTGGCAGAACTAGAAGAACTGGCCAAACATGGAACTACCCTCCCCATCAACATGCAAGGTCTTACAGATGAACAAATTACAGAACTGAAATTGAAAGATGATTGGGCTGAGAAGTGCCGGCCTAGTGGTGGAGATGTCTTCAATAAAGATATTATGGGACGACGGAATGGAATTGGTAAGTTGCAGCAATGTCACTTTGATTGAAGAAAGATTGTTTGTTTGTTGTTGTTGATGTTGTTGTTCAACTCCAGGTGAGTCATGACCTGGTCCAACATATCTATTATCAAAGGTCAAAAAGCTGTGACCCTCTCTATATTGCTATATACTACCACTTTTGCCTCACATCACCACACATTTCTACTTTGTTGTAGCCATCACTACCACCACCACTGCTGCAGCTGCCACCACTCTCCTTTACCGCCACCAAAGAAAACCATGGCCATCACCATCACCATACTATTAGTTCTCTTAATCTTTAACACGCTATCGGCAACATATGCACTATATAGTAATCTCCCCTTAATATATAATGAAGTGTCAAGGGAAACAACTCATAAAAATTACTAGCGTGCTAAAGATTAAGCTAAATCATATTAGACTGTCAGTTTTGCTCTTGCCAAACTTGTCTAAATTCTTACTATGTGTGTTTCACCTTTTACAGCCCCCAATGAGCACATGGCTGGAGTTTTAACGAAAAGTTCGAAAGAAGCAAAAGATATGATTTCAAAAGTGAGTCACACGTTAAATTTTGTACATTTCTGTGTACCATTGTTCTTTCTACCCATCCAATATATTCAACCATCAAAATATGTGACTGATCACTTCTTTTTCCTGCCAATCACTGTACTGTTGAGACCTCTGTGGTCCTCAGTCCCTGAACTGCTGTTTTCTTTCACAAAATTGGGAGGAGTGCATCCCCCACTGAGGAAGGAGTTCTGTGAAAGGAAGAACCTGATACATTATGTGTTGCTAGTTATTCTCTACAACAATGCCCTTGCCATTTTGTCTGCAGCATGCAACTGAGATGTATTGCCTAGACCAATGATTCCTAAAGTTGTGTGCACACCCCACAGGGGATGGGGATTTGAATATTTAAAGGGGTCATTTGAAAATGATGTTAATGAGAACAAACTTCAAGTTTTACTTTCTTACTTTAACTCTAAGGCACCTCCTCCTCCACACATGTTACTGTGTGTACCTGGCACCACCTCAATACCAATTTATTTATACTTTACAGTTGATCATTGCTGTTTTCATATACATTTTTGGGGGGGAGTGGGGGCAATAAGAATTTTTGAGATGTTGAGGTGGGGCATGGTGCACAAAAGGTTGGAAACCATTGGCCTAGGCAGGTGTGAAGTGTCTGCTACTCTCTCGTCCCTTTCCTTTACATTTATTATTTAATTTTTCTTTTCCTTATTTTATTAATAAATATATAATCTGATTGAAATTTGTTGAATAAAATGTGAGGATTCTCTATTTTTTATGTTTGTTACCTTCATGGATTACTTGGTTGTTCACTGTGGAATTGCTAGAAACTATAACTAGGTTGTTACTTGTCACTACACTGCCGGTAAAATACACACACACACACAAACAACAAAAAGAATAACTATATTATATATATACATATAAGTGTGACATACAGAAACACATACCCACACATTTGTTTTCACGCATGTTGACAGACTTGCATTTAAAATTGCTGCATTTTAAATCAAAACCTGTTAGTTATTATGGTGACAACACTCTACCTATCTATCACACACACTCTCTCTCACTATTTCTCTTTTTCAACCTGTTATTGTCGTGAAAGTCTTTTTTTAAAGCATGTGTTGTATTGTCCATATGTTGAAGGACATACTGAAATACACACACAGAAATAGGCACACAACAACTATATGTATTACATATATATATATATATATATATATATATACCACACCGTAAATGTGGTTGGTGTTAGGAAGGGCATCCAACTGTAGAAAACCTGCCAGACAGTCCTATGCGAGCAAGACAATCACTCTTGCCTCAAGTGGGACTACCCCAGTCCAAACCCATGCAAGCGTGGAACACGGACGTTAAACGTTGATGATGATGATGATGATGATGATACATATATATGTGTTACAGACAGACAGATGAAGAAACAGGTTTTCTTTTATAACATAGATTAAGTTAGAGTTAATAACAGACAAGTTACTTATTTACTAAACCTTACGATTTCATGATCTCTCTCTATTTTTCCCTGTTTCAAACAGAAAAAAATACAAGCTGACATTTGTGTTGATGAGAAAACAGTCAAGGATGCCTTGGACATCCTGCGTGGGGCTGTTATGATTGTCTACCCCATGGAGTTGCCTCCACATGACCCTATCAGAATGGAACTGGAAAATAAAGAAGACCTCGCTGGCACACAGGTAACATCACAGGGTTTATCAATGTACTTGTATCATTAATACAAATGCAACCTTGATTTTGTTGTGTGTGTGTATGGTTTTTCTTTATATTTTTCTCATTATATTTTTACATCTGTCATTTTAAAATTTTATTTAGTATGTCCAATGATAGATAGAAGGATGGTTTGTTGTTTTCAAGGAAGCAGGGCTTGGTACAAGTATGGTTATGTGGTTAAGGAGTTTGTTTTGCTGCTACATGGTTTTGAGTTCCATCTAACTGCATACCACCTTATGCAAGTGTTTTCAACTATAGCCTTGGGACAATTGATGCTTTATGCAGGAATTAGGTATACAGAAATCTGATAAGGTTTTGCATATTGAGAGGGGTGTTGTTATGTCTTAGACATAGCTGAAGAGTCTTACTGAGTATTTGTTAATGTATGTGTGTGAATGAAAACAAATGTCACCTCTTAATTTATATGAAGACTCATATAAGGAGGCACATGGCTTAGTGGTTAGAGCATTGGCCTTGCAATCGAAAGGTTGTGAGTTCAATTCTGAGACCGGGTGATGTGTTGTTTCCTTGAGTAAGACACTTTATTTCACATTGCTCCAGTTTACTCAGCTGTAGAAATGAGATGATAGGGCTGGGGTCCATATCATTCCACTGCAAAGTGGTTGTGTAGGCGCCACGGCAAAAAAGCACACAGCACTCACTGTAAATGAGGTTGGTGTTAGGAAGGGCATCCAGCTGTAGAAATCAAGCCAAAATCAGTTCCCGTCCCACCCTTGCAAGCAGGGAAAAAGCGGACGTAAAATGAAATGATGATGATGATGATGATGACTCACACACACACACATATTTACATATTTTTTCTTAATTCTTTTATTGGTTTCAGTCTTTGTACTGCAGTCATGCTGGGGCACTGCCGTCAATGGATTTAAATTGATCATATCAACCCTAGCCTTTATTTTTCAAGCCTGGTACTTTTTGTTTTATCAATCTCTATTCATAAAAATAAACATGGACACACACAGACTGAGAGTCTCACACACACACATATACCACAGGTTTCTGTATAGATTCTATCTACCAAATTTCGTCTCAAGGTATTGGTCAGCTTTATGCTATAGTAGAAGACCATTGCCCAGAGTACCACACTGAAGGATGTAACCCCAAACCACATGGTTTTGAAGCAAGCCTTTTAACCACACATCCATGACTACCACATTAATACTTATTGTATATGTTATCCTGATAATAGATTCTAAGTGTTAACATAAACACATGAAATAGTAATGTTTAAATACATATAAAAATGAGAAAACTCATCGCTAGAACAGCTGTTAAAACAGCTAAGTGCTGTCAAAACATGCCTCAGAGGACAGAGACCAGCGGCCAGTGGTCAACTCTGTTGTGTATATATATGTGTGTGTGACTCTGTCCTCTGAAGCATTTTTACCCATCACTGTCTTTAACAGCACTTAGCTGTTCTAGTGATGAGTTTTCTCATTTTTATATGTATTCAATCAAAAACACTCTCGCTTCGTCTCGATCAGAGACAACATTATTTTAAGTAATGTTTACATTAATCCTGAAGATATAATAGCAGTAGTACTACTATAGCATAATTTGTAATATGAAGGCATATACAATATGTTGTATATAAAAGCATATACAATATGTTTATGTATAATTGTTTGTACTTTTTAGCACAAGGCCAGCAATTACTCCAGTGTATTACTGGTATTTTATTTTATTGACTCCGTAAGGATGAAAGGCAAAATTAACCTTGGTGGGATTTGAACTCAGATCATAAAGGGCCGTAACTCTACCGATACTACCAATCCAATAAACATATGTCAATCTTGCTATGAAGATTTTAAGCTGTGACCATATAGTGCATGCTTATAATAGCTGGATTATATGAAGGCATAAACATATGTAAGTCATGTCATGAGGGTTTTAAAATAATTGTTTCTACTTTTGGCACAAGGCCAGTAATTATCCCAGTGTATTACTGGTACTTTATTTTATCGACCCCGTAAGGATGAAAGGCAAAGTTAACCTCAATGACTTAGTGTGCTGTGTGAGCTATGAGTGGGGTAGGCATTAGCAGGTTGTGTCACTGGGAGAATATATAACTGCGATCTCAGCTCTCTGCAGCCATTGTATGTTTTTCGTATTCTTTTGTTAACAGATCCTCAATTTTAGGCCTTTGAGCGATGGGCACAGAGCAACAAACCAGCCTCAAGTTTCTGGTCTGGTTGGAGAAAACTCCATCAGAAGCACTTGTAATACTGCAGTAAGTGTACGGAGATGAGACGATGTCATATTGACAGGTTTTTGAGTAGCACAAAAGGTTCAAAGAGCAACTCGAGGACATGGAACAAGAGACCTTCAACGAGCAGGATTGAGGCCAATGTTGAGCGTGTGAGGCAGATCGTGCATAGCGAAAGTTGGCTGACTGTTAGACTGATTGCAAGGGAGCTGGGCATGAACTACGACAGTGTTTGGAAGATTATCACCGAAGATTTGTATGATAACCGGAGGGACCAGCACATGCAGGTTTATCAGGACATCCTTGAGTGTCTTGAAACCAAACCAGACATGCTAGGGAGAGTCATCACTCAAGTACGACCTGGAGACCAAGTGCCAGAGCCTTCAGTGGATGAGTCTGGAGTCACCGAGGCTGAAGAAAGCAAGACAGTCGTGTTTTTCAATGTGAAGGGCATTGGCCACAGAGTTCTTGACACAGGGCCAGATGATCAACTAGCATATATACAAAGAGATCCAATGGCAATTGCTTCACTTATGAAAAGAGGCGAGAGATGTGGCAGGACAACTTGTGGCTACTTCATCACAACAACGCTCTGGTTCAATGCTCTGAGCATCCGGCAGTATCTTACTGTGTTGGAGCAACTTCGCTACTCACCTGACTGGTCTCCATGTGATTTTTTTTCCTTTTCCCCAAATTCAAGAGGGTCATCAAAGGAACCTGTTTTCTGGATGTGGAAGCCAGAGTTGCAGAGAATCCCAGGAGAATCTTTCTGGGAGTGCATGGAGGTGTGGCAGGGAAGTTTGGGAAAGTGTGTTAGACTCGAGGGGGGATTATTTCGAAGGGGAAAACTTGTAGTTTGTAATTTAGATTTGAAATATTTTTTTTTGCAACCGAGTTCTGTTTCTTTTCTGACACACCTTGTAACTCATGCACATTTAGAAAATAGATGTAAAACGGTGATGATGATGAGAGATAATTGTATCGGACACTGTCTATTTCAGGCTTCTTTGGAAGTTATATCAGTTGATAATGCTGACCTCTGGTGGGCAGGAAAGCAGCTGTTACGTGGTAAAAAACTGAATGATTATATTGGCAAGAATGAGAAGACTAAAATTATTGCCAAATTACAAAAGGTAAGTATTTCTCTTTCATTACAAACCAATACTGCCACCATGCTCCTTTTATGCCACAGTTGCCAACCTTATCCCTTTGACCTTCTTTCTCATTTCTTCCTATATGTCTCAATTTATAATGTCTCATCTTCCATTGATGAAATTCTGTTATATTGAAGTGATTGAGAGGTTGGCAGGCATGCTGGTGCAAGGGATGATATTCATGTTGATTTCTAATAAATGCACAAAGCCAGTTAATTTAGGGGAAGGGAAAATTTGATTAAATCAACCCTAGTACTTGACAGGTCCTTTATTTTATTGACCCAAAGTTGACCTCAGAGGGATTTGAATGTAAAGAACCAAAACAAATGTTGTAATGGCATTTCGCTCAATACTCTACTAATTCTGCTAATCCCCACCTCTCCCAGGGAAGATATTCATATTAAAACTCAGGTTTGATTCTATTTAAATTTATAAAAAATCTTATATTAAACTGGTGATTTACAGTGCCACTGTAATATAAGATTTATATTATAATAATATTTCATTTGCATGTGAAATTTAAAATGCTATTGTTTCAGTTTATTAAGGATAAAAATACAGTTACAAATGCAAACAAAATATAGTACCCTAAGTAGTTTCTGATTGAGAAAACAAAAAAATTAAAAAGAAGTGAGGTTATTTTAATTGTGAAATTATTTTTGTTAAGAGGGCATTGTAAGTTGGTGTATTCTATCTTGTATCTATCTGACAGCTTGGTCAAGGGGCCCCAGGTCGAGAACCTGTGATCAGTGAGCAGGAACAGAAGGAAATGATGGCATATTATTACAGAAAACAGGAAACAGCAAAGGTAAATTGGACCAGAGACTTTCCTTTTTTTCTATTCAACTTATGTATATCTATATATGTGGTCTAGTGGTTAGGATTTCTGGCTTTCACCCATGAGGCCAGGGTTTGATTCCTGGCATGGGAACATTAATTGTATTGTAGTGCTGGTGCCATTACAAAAAGCACCCACTCCACCTTGTAAGATGGAATTGTTAGTGCCACAACAAAAGCACCCATTCCACCATGTTAAACGGCAATGTTGGTGCCATGACAAAAAGCATCTGGTCCACCCTGTAAAGTCGTAGTGTCACTATCATGATGTTCCCAGTACTTGCCATGAAGTGGTTAGCATGAGGAAGGGCATCCAGCTGTAGAAACCAAGCCAAAAGCAGAGCATACAAGCTAGACATATTTACCTGGCCAGTGTAGCCTCAGTACATAACATCTAATCTAACCTATGCAAGCATGGAAAATAGACCTTATCTCGTGATGATAAAATGCACTCGGTAGAATGTGGAACCATATGTATAGCAGGGAAACTGGACGTTAAATGATGATACACACACACACACACACACACACACATCATCATCATCATTTTACGTTCGCTTTTCCCTGCTTGCAAGGGTGGGATGGGTCCTATTCAGCACAGCATCTCTCCACTTGTCACGGTCCTTCGTCATCTCCACCGTGAGCTTCAGCGATCTGAGGTCTACTCTCACCACCTCCGCCCATATTTTTCGTGGTCTACCTCTACCACGTCTTCCTTCAACTGGCATTTCTTGGCATTTCTTCACCCATTGGTCATCCTCCATGCGCACCACATGTCCATACCATCGCAGTCTCCTCTTTCGCACACTACATTCTATCCCTCTCAGACACAGTTTCTCTCTCAACACATCCATGCTGGGTCGTTCACGCACATTTACACTGCACATCCAACGGAGCATACTTGCCTCATTTCTCTCCAGCCGTTGCATATCCTCTGCAGTTGCTGCCCATGTCTCACTACCATGCAGCATCGCACTCCTCACACAGGCATCATATAACTGGTGATGGTGAAACTGTATGCTATGAAACAATAAATTCTTTCATTTCTTTCATTGGCCATGCTGGAGCACCGTCTTCAAGTACCACCTTCGAAGTAATTCAAGTCAATAAATTACATCGATCTTAGCACTGTATTTGGCACCTAACCATTTATTAAAGAGCTCGATAAAATCAGTCTACTTTAGGATAAAGGGACGTAACTCTTACTTAGCCTAAAAGCCACAAAACATTTTGGTTTGATGTAACAATTTATTAGCTAACTATTGTCAATACACACAGACACCTATAATTTTACATTATTGTTTATCCATTATTGTTTATCCACATTGTTTATCGACTATTATCTATCCAGTCAACATTACACACTGTGTTTATCTAATCAAAATTTATTTAATGTCTGTATCTCTTTCATTTCTTCACTGGGCACCACTATCCAGTCAACATCTTCACACTGTTTATATATCTATCTATGTATATATCCCTATCCATGTCCATACCAAGGGGGACGACTTAAGTAACTTTAGGCCCATAACTCTGCTGAATGCAGAGTTACAGATTTTGGCCAAGGTGTTGGCGAAGAGGTTGGCGCTTGTGGTGGGTGGTTTGGTGGGAGACGCGCAGACATGCGCTATCCCGTCCAGGTCCATTCACGACAACCTCCACCTCATGCGATACATCATAGAGAGGGTTGGCTACGAACCCGGCTTTGGTGGGGCCCTGATCAACTTGGATCAATCTAAGGCGTTCGATAGGGTCGACCATGGTTACCTGGATGCGGTGCTAGCGGCGGCGGGCTTCGGACCCGTTTTCAGGGGCTGGATTTCTGCCATGCACAGTGGCAACATCTACTCTAGGATTAAAGTAAACGGCTACCTCTCGGAGCCGTTTCAAATCACCCGATCCATCAGACAGGGGTGCCCCCTCTCCTCCCTTCTGTACGTATTGACTCTCGAGCCACTGCTGCGGAAGTTGGAGTTGCTGCGGGGCATACCCCTGGAACCGGGATTGCACAAAGCGGTCTCGGCCTATGCCGACGACGTAACAGTAATGGTGGCGGACGCCTCGGAAATCGGGGCGATCGCCACCCTACTGGAGGAATACGAAAGGCTGACGGGGGCTAAGCTGAACCAGGACAAGTCAGTCGGTTTGCAACTCGGAACGTGGAGGGGCAAACCGATGCCGTTAGACGGTGTCGTCGGGCGGTGGACGGAGGGCCCGGTGAAGCTGCTCGGCGTCTGGTTCGGACCGGACCTCCAGGTGGAGAAGAATTGGGGCGAGGTGACGAGCAGGGTGTTTGCGCTGACCCAGAAGTGGGCCAAGTGCAAACTATCACTGAAAGGTCGGGCGGAGGTGACGAACGCTTACATAGCGTCCGTCATCTACTACCGCCTGACCGTCGTGCCTTGCCCCAAGGAAAAGCTCACCATCATGGAACGCATGCTCTTCCAGTTCCTCTGGAAGAAGCGGCCTCCCATGGTGAGGAGATCCATCTGCTGCCAGCACCCTTCGAAAGGAGGGCTGGGTATGCCGTGGCTGTTGATGCGTAGGCACGCATTGAGGCTACGGCATCTACAGGTATTCCTCAACGGTCAGCCGGTGTGGGCCCCGTTTGTGAGGCGAGCCTTCCCACAGCTCGTCTCGCTCACCGAACTGCAATCCTGGGTGAAGCAAAGACCGAGAAAACTGGGCAACTGGCACACCGAGTGTGCCCAGGCGCTCACGGCTATCTGGCAAGCGGACCCGACTGTCAGTGGAGAATCCACCTCGACATTCTATAGAGGGTTGGTGGCTAGCAGGGGCGACGACACCCTTGGAGAGTCGCTAGGCATGGAGGAGGACGAACTGGCCAGCCTGTTCGGTAGAACTTTCGGCCCGGGACCCATGGACAACTTCCAGAGGTCCCTAGCCTGGCAGTGTTACCGGGGGGCTCTGCCCGTTCGAGAAAAGCTCTACAGACACGGGCGCCCGGGCAGGGATCCCGCGAAAAAGATCTGTCCCAGATGCGTGCGCGACGAGGAAACCGTTGCGCATGCACTGGTACACTGCCCGGGCGTTGCCGATCTGTGGGGCTACGTCGAACGACTGCTGTCGCGTGTGGCGCCGATTCGATTAACCGCCGAGTCTGTGGTGAACATCAAGCCGCCTCCTCCCTTCAGAAATGAAGCAGAGGCGGTCTTTCTGTGCGTAATAGCCATGATGAAAGAGGTTGTGTGGTGGACGCGCCTGAAAGGTCTGAGGTCGGGTGACTTTCTCTCCGGCCATCACCTGGTTTACTTCTTCCGATACCACTTCGGAAGAAGAATCAGGATGGAGAGAGAAGTGCTTGGTCCCAGACAGTTTTATGAAAGGTGGGTGAAAGAAGCGAGAATGGCCCGTGTAAATGGGCCTTCTCTCTACATTGTTCTGTAGGTGAAGAAGTGAAGAGGAAAGGGGGAGCGCCTCCTCTCTGGGCTTCCCCCGCGAAAAGAGTTGCACACTTTTCGGGGGTATGTGCAATCCCCAACACGCCCCCTCCCTTTTGAGGACTTTTTATTGTTATATTATTATTGTTATTCCTTTTTTCTTTACTCGATTTATGTACACTCCCCCACTGTGTAAATGTCCCCTTCTTTTGTGCCCTCGTGGCAAATAAATAGAAATTTATCTATGTATATATCTCTTGAAACGTTTCCCCACTCCCACCCCAGACACCCCCACCCTACCAGACAGCCCCTCTCCACCAAACATCTCTGCCCCCACCCCGCCAGGAACGACCATCCTACCAAACAACCCTTCCAACACCCCCATGGACATT
This sequence comes from Eledone cirrhosa, assembly GCA_964016885.1. Taxonomy (NCBI): domain Eukaryota; kingdom Metazoa; phylum Mollusca; class Cephalopoda; order Octopoda; family Eledonidae; genus Eledone; species Eledone cirrhosa. The sequence goes on from OZ024741.1 coordinate 224,600,681, forward strand.
GTGCAGCCTGGTCTCCAGGCAGTGAGGAGGTAAGTGAATTCTTTCCTCTTCTTTTCTAACTCTTTCTCACCAACAAGGCCGATATAAAAGTCCGATGTGTGAATGTGCGCGGCCTGGGGATGCCCTGGAAACAGGGCAAACTCTTAAACGATCTCAGGTCGCACAGTATGGATGTAATTGCTATCTGTGAGTCCAGGATCCACAGCGAGCGACAGCTGGCTCCCATCTTCGATGATTATGCGATCTACGCATCTCTATGTCAGCCGGGAGGTGGGGGCAGGGTTGTCGTTTTGCTGAGGAAACACCTGGGCCTCGTAACACAGAGTGTACATCTGGACCCTGAGGGTCGACTGGTGGTCCTAGACGTTGACGGTAGTGAAGGTGGAGCCTTCAGACTGGTGGCCACATATACCCCATCCGGGACACCGTGGCCAGACTTCTTCAAACATCTAGAGACTTTTCTAGGAACATCCCGCTCCTTGCTTTTAGTGGGGGACTGGAATGGAATCCTAGATGCACGTTGGGACTATGTGGGAGCATGTCCCAATAAAAGGGGGTGTAACAGCCTCAAACAGTTAATCGGCCGATTTGACCTGGCCGATAGATATCGACTAGATTTTCCGACTGGACGTGGACTAATCGCAGCGGAACATCTAGATCGTACCTAGATAGGGTTCTAGTTAGAAATAAGGATAGGGACATGTTAAGCTGTCCACAAATGTTCATGGTTGCCTATTCAGATCACAAACTAGTGACCTGCATGGCCAACCTTGATAGAACCCATAGACAAGGACCCGGCTACTGGAAGCTGAACTTGTCGTTACCGACATGCAAAGCCTACAGTAGATGGATTAGCACTTTAGTTAAACAGCACTTGACAGGGGCCATTGTTAACAACAGATGGTGGTACTCTCTCAAGAGGGCAGTTAGATTAGACTCGTTAGTTTTTAGTAAAGAATTAGTGTTAGATAGAAATAGGACCGAGAAGGAACTGGTAGATAAAGTAGAAAAGGCAATTAGAAGTGGCAACGTAGCCAGCGTGCTAGCAACGAGAACGGCCTTGGACCAGTTCTTTGACGCAAAGAACGAGGGCTGCGTTGTCAGAAGCGAAAAGTGGCAACAAGCCCACGATTCGGTCTTTGAAGGACCAAGATGGACGCGTGATACGTGAGTCGAAGCAGATGTGCGTGGCCTTTCAGTGGCACTTTGCTCAGCTGTTCGGGCAGGGCGGCGCGCCGAGAAGGGCTATGGATTTCGGTCCATACCTCGACGGCCTACCGCGACTCTCGGACAGCGAGGGGAAGTTCTGCGAAAAGCCAATCTCAGCCGCTGAGATAGGGGACGTGCTGAGTTAATGCGGCAAACGCAAATCTCCAGGTCTCGACGGTCTACCCTACGAATTTTACGTAGCAATGCCGGACTTGTTCTCCGGTCTCCTGGAAGCGGTCTACTGCAACTAGCAGCAGAACGGGAGAATTCCCAGTTCTGTGACCAAGGGCGTAGTCATGCTAGTAAGGAAGGACGAGAATAAGGGGGATGACATAGGCAACTTCCGGCCCATAACTCTGCTAAACACAGAGTTACAGATTTTGGCCAAGGTGTTGGCAAAGAGGCTGGCGCTTGTCGTCGAAAACCTGGTGGGAGAAGCGCAGACATGCGCAATGCCGATCAGGTCCATACACGACAACCTCCACCTCATGCGATACATCATACATCGTGTTTAGGGGCTGGATTACTGCAATGCATAACAGCAACATCTGCTCAAGGGTCAAGGTGAACGGCTACCTCTCGGAGCCGTTCCATATTACGCGATCCATCCGACAGGGATGCCCTCTCTCCTCCTTTCTGTACGTACTGACTCTCGAGCCACTACTGCGGAAGTTGGAGCTATTGCAGGGCATCCCTTTGGAACCGGGACTGCGGAAAGCGGCGTGACAGTAATGGCGACGTGACAGTAATGGTGTCGAGCACCTCGCAAATCGAGGAAGTTGGCACGTTACTGAAGGAATACAAAAAGTTCACAGGAGCGAAGCTGAACCGGGATAAGCCCATTGGTTTGCAACTCAGATCGTGGAGAGGCACACCGATGCCTTTCGATGGCGTCGTCGGACGCTGGACGGAAGGACCGGTGAAGCTGCTCGGTGTCTGGTTTGGTCCGGACCTCCAGGTGGAGAAGAACTGGAACGAGGTGACAGCCAAGGTATTTGCATTCACCCAGAAATGGGCCGAGTGCAAACTATCCTTGAAAGGTCGAGCGGAGGTGGCGAACACTTTTATAGCATTCGTCATCTACTACCGCTTGACCGTCGTACCTTGTCCAGCCAAAACGCTCACCAAAATGGAGCGCTCGCTCTTCCAATTCCTTTGGAAGAAGCGGGCTCCTTTGGTGAGAAGATCCATCTGCTGCCGACACCCTTCCAACGGAGGGCTGGCGATGCGCAAACACGCGCTCAGGCTGCGACATCTCTACGTATTCCTCACCAGACAACCGGTGTGGGCCCCGTTTGTGAGGCGAGCCTTCCCACGACTCGTCTCGCTGACCGAGCTGCAGTCCTGGGTCAAGCAAAGACCGAGGAAAATGGGTGACTGGCACATCGAATGTGCTCAGGCGCTCATAGCCCTCTGGCAGGCGGACCCGGCGATCAGTGGAGACTCCACTTCATCATTCTATAGAGGGTTGATCCGCAGCAAGTGCGACGACGCGCTCGGAGAAACTCTAGGCGTAGAGGAAGACGAACTGGCCAGTCTGTTCTGTAGGACCTTCCGCCCAGGACCAATGGACAACTTCCAAAAGACCCTGGACTGGCAGTGCTACCGAGGAGCTCTACCAGTTCGGGACAAGCTCTACAGACATGGGCGCCCGGGCAGGGACCCTTCGAAAAAGATCTGTCCGAGATGCGTGCGAGACGAAGAAACTGTCGCGCACGCATTCATACACTGCCCGGGTGTTACCGACCTGTGGGGTTATGTAGAAGGACTATTGTCGCGGGTGGGACCAATCCGGTTGACCACCGAGTCCATTGTCATGATCAAACCGCCACCCTCCTTCAAAAACGAAAGAGAGGCGGTTTTCCTTTGTGTGATAGCTATGGTGAAAGAGGTTGTATGGTGGACAAGGTTGAAAGGGCTGAGGTCAGACACCTTTCTCTCCGTCCAACAACTGATTCTTTTTTTCAAATACCACTTTGGAAGAAGAATCAGGATGGAGAGAGAGGTGCTGTACCCCAGCAAGTTTTATGAAAGGTGGGTGAAAGTGGCGAGAATGGCCCAAGTGAATGGGCCTTCTCTCTATATCAGCCTGTAGGTTGAGGAAAAAGAGGAAGAGAGGAAAGGGGTACAAACTCTTCGTACTCCTGGAGATGAGGGTTGCACATTTTTTCGGGGGTATGTGTTACCCATATGAACTGTCTCCCCCTATTGGGGAAAATCGATTAACTTTTAAATTGCATTTGTGATAGTATTTTACACGTTTTTATTGTATGTAAACTTCCCCCTTTGTATTTGTCCCCTTCTTTTGTGCCCCTGTGGCTAATAAAGAAACATATCTATCTATCTATCCAGTCAACTTCTACACCCTCTCTGTCTATTCACTTGACAGCTACCTTATCCTTTCTGTGATCTAAATTTACTCTGATATTCTAATGTCTTTATTATGTTATATTGTTCTCATTATGTTTTCTCCTTTGACAGAAGTTAGCTGCAGATGAAGAAGATTCCTACATGGACACCGAGTGGGCAGATAATCAAATGCTAAAAAAGAAATTCCAGGGTCTAACAAATATCAAGTATTAGACAGTGTAAAGTTATACAATTGTAAATTAATCATCAAATAAACATTTATATTCATCAAATAAAACAATTTATCATCAAATAAATATATTTCCATTGATTTAATTGTATTCACTAAGTGCAGAGCATTTACATTACTCTATATTTACTATTATATTTTCATGGTAAAGCCTTTATCTTACATAGTATTGAATCTATGCGATTTTGATATTATTTATTTTGAGAACAACACCTTAACATCGGTATAAGTGGCTGATTACAGCTGGTTTGATCAGAAAGAGGTGAGAGAATTCTGGCTGGATACAGCCAGTTTAGATGTTAAAGGGTTAAAGTAAGCTGCTTCAATGAATGTTTGTTGACTATGAAAAATAATTGAACAAGTTGGGCATACAAGCTTGTTCATACACATATATTTTCCTTTATATCTAACTGTATTAATTGACTCAAATGTAGTTTTAACCCCTTCTACCTGTGATTTTCATATAATTTTGAAAATAAATAAGAATTTGGAGAGACTTAGTAATATAACTTTCTCATTACTAAAATGGTGTTTTAGATAAGCATTTGAAAATAAACAGTTTTGCACCATATGACTAGGTACGATTTCAGGCGATTTGGTATCAAAAGGGTTAATGTGATATTCTGCTGTTGCTGTTGCTGTTGGTTTTGTTTACTCCTAGACCAGCTCATCAGACAAACCTTTCGTTAGAGATCTTACAGCCATGATCATGTCTTAATGTTTAGACTAGGTACACCGTATGCCTGCATTTTGTAAGAAGTGACTAAAAGGGTTGGTGTCAGGAAGGGTATTTGACTGTAAGACATTGCCCCCAAAAGCCCTGTCCAACCCATGCCAGCATGGAAAAGTGAACTTAAAAAATGATGTATTTTCACTGCTGAATTCCTGTTCCTTTCTACATATATCTAACAACCATTCATCTATGCTGTAGGAATGAGATGGTTGGACCATGTGTTGAGGAAGACCAAAAGTGAGTGATGGAAATGAATGTGAAAAGAAGGGGAAGATCAAGAAAGACATGGAGGAGGAAGCGCAAAAAAGGGGGTTGGTAATTGGGGGAAGCAGACAACAGGGCAAAATAGAGAAGCTTGTCATGGAACACACAAGGCTAACCCTTGCTTTAGTAGGGGAAAATGGCCTTAAGATGGTAGATTATTTTAATTTGCACAAACTAAGGACTCAGTATAGGGTGATTTGGTGATTATATAACCAGTCATATTCCATTCAGGCATTATTTCTATGACTGGATGCTCTTCCTAATGCCAAACAATTTACAGCATGCATTGGGTGCATTTTATCCTGGTACAAGCACTAATATGTATATATATATGTCGATCCCTTACCTTGGCCAAACGCTTGTTTTTGAGAAATGTAATGTATTCACCCTATTTTCTTGTCTCTCCATGTTCCTAGTTCATTTACCTATCAGTATTATATCGTTCGTTTAACTTAGAACCCAATCCTTTCAATGTTATTTGATAATTCTGTCAGACCTTCAAAACAATCTTCTTGTATTTTAAACTCCCATAATTCTGTCAGACCCTCGAAAACAATCTTCTACTTGTATTTAAACTCTGATTACTGTTATATGCTCGTTTAATTATGGCCGAATTTCTAGGATTATATTGTAAAATAACCTTCTTGCTAACTTCCCCAGATCCCTCCCCCGTCCCCACTCGCCACCACTCAGCCCCACTCGCCACCACTCAGCCCCACTCGCCACCATTCGGCTCCACTCACCACCATTATTAGATGGTCCAATCACAATTCAGCGGCTTATAGTATGTTTCTCTTACCAATCTCTTTCACAAAACCACCGCCTCGGCTATCACTCCTTAAGTTTAGACCTGGTTGCCTTTCATATGCTAGATGGACTGTGGAATTCTGGAGAGTCTGAAGAATCTGGACACTCAATGACAATGTCAGAGATAAAGATAAATTCACCTCATGTTGCTGGATGAGAATGCAAGGACTCCTTTTTATTTCGGTCGTGGATGGCTAACATAACCCCATCTCCCTCACTCCTCCCTGCGCCTCATCCTTCCCACCCACCAAACGCAATCCAAATTTCAGAGTTGGTACCATGAATGTAGGCACTTTAAAAGGTCACTCTAACGAGGTTGTAGAGATGCTTGTATGTAAGGAAGTTGATGTTTGCTGTGTTCAAGAGACTAGGTGGAGGGGTGGGTCTGCTAGATTCATTGTGGGTAAAAACGATGCTATAAACTTTTCTGGGTGGGAAATGACAATGGGCTGGGTGGAGTAGGAATCATGTTAGCAGAAAAATGGGTAGATAAGATAATAGATGTAAATAGAGTGAACGACAGAATAATTAAAATAAGACTTGTCCTAAATAGAAGTACTGTGACAATAATATCTGCATATGCACCCCAATCTGGACTGCCTGGCGTTATAAAAGACAGATTCTATGAGTCGCTAATGCTCACTACCTCCCAAATAACTGACAGTGACTGCATAATTATTGCTGGCGACCTAAATGGTCATGTTGGACAACATTGTGATGGCTATGAATCCATGGAGGCTATGGGTTTGGTACTAGAAATGAGGAAGGCTCCAGAATCCTGGAATTCTGTGACGCAAATAACCTAACTATCTGTAACACAAACTTCAAAAAACGAGGCAATCACTTGATCACCTATAGATCAGGGGAACATGCCAGTCAGATAGATTATATCCTTACCAGAAGACGTGACAGTGTCTGTTGTAAACACTAAATCCCTCCCCCATGAAGAATGCACCTCCCAACATAACCTCATAGTCAGGACAAGACGTACTCGACAACAGAGGAGGACTACTCTAAGGAGAAGAATATGGAAGTTAAAGGACCCCACAGCCAGTAATAAATTTAAAAGCATATTACTTGATGCTTTTGATAGTAAGGAAGAGCAATTAGAGTTGTACAATATAGAGGAACAGTGGGAATTCCTGAAAGTTAACCTGCTGAAGGCGACATGAAATCTCTGGCTGGAGCAGACCTATAGGCAGGAGGAGAGTAACTTGGTGGTGGAACAGTAAGGTGGAGGAGTCAATCAAGGCCAAAAAGCAGGCTTGGAAAGTATGGCAGGATGGGGGAAGTAGAGAACACTATCAAGTGGCCAGGAGACAAGTGTACTTTGCAAAAAGGGAAGCAGAGGATAGAAAGTTCAAGCATGTTCTACAATGCGAGGACCAAAAATTTGAGGTGTTCAGGATTGCTAGGCAATGTGTCAAAGGAAAACCGTGATATTGTTGGGGAGAAGTGTGTCCGTAATGATGATGGTGTACTTGCCATCACTGATGCTGATAAGAAGGTAGCTTGGAAGTGTCACTACGAGAGGCTACTAAATGAAGAGAATAAATTGGACAAAGATAGTCTGCCCCACATCGATCCAATAGAGGGACCAGCAGTGCAAGTTGAAGGTAGTATAATAAGTAAGGCAATCAAAGATATGAAGACAGGAAAGGCAGCTGTGTCTTCGGAATAGTTGCTGAAATGCTGAAAGCATCTGGAACGGTGGGACACACTATGGTCACCCGGAAAGTCATACAGAACGGGGTCATACCAAATGACTGGCGTAGCAGCATCATCATTAACTGCTACAAGGGTAAAGGAGATGCACTAGATAGAGGAAACTATAGAGGCATTAAATTAATTGACCAGGTCATGAAGGTCACAGAAAAAGTTATAGCGCAACTAATCAGAGAGCAAATTGATCTAGACGAAAGGCTGTTGGGTTTGTACCACAGACGCCCTTTTCCTTGTATGACAACTACAGGAGAAGTATCTAGCTAAAAGTAAACCCCTATACGTAGCTTTTGTTGACTTGGAGGAAGCATTTGACAGAGTCCCCTGCGCCATAATCTGGTGGGCCCTTAGAAAACTAGGGGTTGATGAATGGCTTGTGAGAGCTATACAAGCCATGTATAAAGAAACAGTCAGCAAGGTTAGAATTAACAACGAATATAGTGAAGAATTTAGCGTAACAGTTGGTGCTCATCAGGGCTCTGTCCATAGCCCCCTCCTATTTATTATTGCCCTTCAGGCTATAACAGGAGTTCAAGACCGGCTGCCCATGGGAACTTCTCTAAGCAGATGATCTAACGCTCATAGCTGAATCTATGGCTGAAGTAGAGAACAAATTCCAAACATGGAAGCATGGCCTAGAATCAAAAGGCCGTAATGTTAACTTGTCTAAGACTAAAGTTCTAGTATGTAGGAAGGAAAATAGGGCACAGGTCCCCTCTGGGAAATGACCATGCTCAGTGTGTAGGAAAGGAGTAGGCAGAAATTCCATTTTATGACCCAAATGCAAAGTATGGGTGCATAAAAGATGTAGTGGGATCACAGGTAAGCTATCTAAGAACATAGATTTTATATGTGGCCAATGCTCAGCAATAAGTAGCAAGTGCCCACAGGATACTAGCTCCTTCTATTGCCCAGATGGCTCTATAGAAATAGTGGACACCTTCCGTTACCTGAGTGACAAAATCAGCAGTGGTGGAGGGTGTTTTGAAAGTACAGTAGCTAGAGTCAGAACGGGATGGAAAAAGTTCAGAGAGCTTATACCACAATTGGCCGCTAAAGGGTTCTCTCTAAAAATGAAAGGCAGATTGTATGATGCCTGTATACGAACAACAATGCTATATGGAGGTGAGACATGGGCATTAC
>OZ024741.1:224619157-224654157 GCA_964016885.1 Eledone cirrhosa
ATATATATACACGCATTAATAAAAAAATCGGAGGCCCTATTCAGTTGATTCAGGTTTATTTAAAACTCTGTTATACATATTTCCCTGAGGACTATCAGTTACGATAGCCTGAGCTCTTCAGATGACAAAACCTAAAAAAAAAACCTTGAAAGTTGCTAAGAAAGCTTTAAATTTGGAAAAATCCAATAATTTCCCTGAAAAAGATTTTCTTTACATGATACATTTATACAAGTCATTGAGTGCTTCTTTTTATCTGAATCACAACTGACAGACCATAATGTAGTTTGCACATCTCTGTTCGGGTTAACCCTATACTCTAAATTTATATATATAGTTAAGAGAAAAACTGTGTATAAGAGGGCTACGCTGTGTAGTATGTTGGTATGGACATGTGATGCACATGGAGGATGACCACTGGGTAAAGAAGTGCCAAGAAATCCCAGTAGAAGGAAGATGCAGTAGAGGAAGATCACAAAAAAACATAGGCAGAGCCGACCTCAGATTGCTGAAGCTCACAGAGGAGATGACAAAGGACTATGACGAATGGAGAGATGCTGTGCTGAATAGGATCCATCCCGCCCTTGCAAACAGGGAAAAGCGAACGTAAAATGATGATGATGATTATATATATATATATATATATATATATCATCATCATCATCATCATCATCATTTTACGTCCACTTTTCCCTGTTTGCAAGGGTGGGACGGGAACTGATTCTGGCTTGATTTCTACAGCTGGATGCCCTTCCTAACACCAACCTCATTTACAGCGAGTGCTGGGTGCTTTTTTGCCGTGGCACCTCCACGACCACTTTACAGTGGAATGATATGGACCCTGTCCCTATCATCTCATTTCTACAGCTGAGTAAACTGGAGCAATGTGAAATAAAGTCTCTTGCTCAAGGAAACAACACATCACCCGGTCTGAGAATTGAACTCACAACCTTTCGATTGCAAGGCCAATGCTCTAACCACTAAGCCATGTGCCTTCATATATATATATATATATATATAGAGAGAGTATAAATATATGTATATATATATATACATACATATATTTATGTATATGTAGTATAAATAGAGAGTTAGGAAAAACTAGACAAGGAGAGATGAGATTTGAAGAAAGATTTATGACATTATATTCTCTAACAAGATCTGCTGGATTCGAACATATTGCGAGTGAGTAAATAATGGGAGGAATATTCTGATTCAGCTCTTGTAAGTGATTGCATAACACCACTGAAACACATGTTGGGGAATATAATGTAATAATTCTTTCTTTAAATCTCATCTCTTCTTGCCTACGTTTTCCTAGTAATCTATTTATACTAAATTACTTCGTGAAATTCTCGTTGGAACCTTGTACTATATTCGATGATTCACCATCTGGATACTTATGTTACATAACTCCACCAACCACATTGAGAACAACTAACTGGTAGGCTGTTTATTTCACCTTTTGTTTGTATATTCACTCCACACAAATACAAAATAATCAGCACAAGGGGAAATCTCTATATCTTTTCATGTATATATATATATATATATATATATATATATATATATATATATATATATATATATATATATATATATATATATATATATATATATATATACCAGGGCTCTGTTCTTAGCCCTCTCCTGTTCATCATAGTCCTGCAGGCAATAACGGAGGAGTTTAAGACCGGATGCCCATGGGAACTCCTGTATGCAGATGACTTCGCACTTATAGCTGAATCTATGGTAGAACTAGAGAAGAAATTCCAAACTTGGAAGCAGGGACTAGAAAGAAAGGGTCTCAAACTCAACCTGACAAAGACTAAGGTCCTTGTAAGTAGACGAGAAAGCAGAACCCAGATCCCGTCAGGGAAATGGCCTTGCTCAGTATGTAGGTAGGAACTCCATTGTCTGCCCCAAATGCAAAAAATGGGTACACAAGAGATGTAGCGGGATCTCAGGACGCTTAACTAAGAATGTAGGCTTCTGGCACCACGCAGTAATACAGAAGACCCGACCCTCCATGGGTACAAGCCAAAGCTGAAGCATATAGACAATATGCCCCCACACCCTCCCACTGCAAAGTGGTCGTGGAGGTGCCATGGAAAAAAAGCACCCAGCCCACACTGTAAAGTGATGTGTAGGCGCCACGGAAAAAAAGCACCCAGCACTCACTGTAAATGAGGAAGGGCATCCAGCTGTAGAAATAAAGCCAGAATCAGTTCCCGTATGAGCAAGACAAGGTCAGCCGACCGGACACTGCCCATAACAGGACAATCCGTCTAACCCATGCTAGCGAGGAAGAACGGAGGTAAAACAGTGATGATGATGATATATGTATGAAAATTTGTACTGGTGCCCAACGAGAGGCCAATTTTAAAATGGCTCTTCTACTATACAGTGTTGGCCATAACTGGACCCTAAACCTAAGGTCGTGCATATATGTTAAGTGTATGAAATTTTAAATATACTATATGTTTGTAAATAACATTATTCTTTCTTCCCCATTTCCTTAACATGTTCAAAATCACCAACATTTTACACCAATACAAATTCCGCCCTTTGATAATGCATAAAATGCTGAAACCGGTAATAGACAATTATTAAATATATAAATAAATAAATGCCATTGTTAATTAATAAATAAATTAACTAATACTTAACACTTCAGTAAAATATTTTGTTTTAAACATTTTCTAACCCAGAAAAAAGAGAAACAAATAAAAGGGGAAAAAATATATATTTTTCCTAATAATCGTCTTTTTCTCCCTATTTTCATATATATATATATATATATATATATATATATATATATATATATATATATATATATACGTATATATATATATATTTTTATCCTTTAACCTTTATATGTAAATTGCCATGCCATATCATTATGATGGATGTCATCCCACTGTGGGTCAATATATGCATATGTTTTTATATGTCTCTTGTGTTGAAAAGGAGGTCAAGTATGTTATAGATCACTAAATAGTTGCTCCGAAGAATCCAAACCTCGGTTTGGAGGAAACAATTGTAAGCAAATAAAGGATTTAAACTGAACTTTGATTATTGTAATCTCTCTCTCTCTATATATATATAAACGGAAAAAATGAAACGAAATTTCATTGTACATACTTATATATATATATATGATATTTTAGTAAGTAAGTTAATTTTATAATTTTCTTATTTTACGTCTCTCATATATATATATATATATATATGTATATATATATATATCATCATTTTTTCATCATTTCATTTTACGCCCGCTTTTTCCCTGCTTGCAAGGGTGGGACGGAAACTGATGCTGGCTTGATTTCTACAGCTGGATGCCCTTCCTAACACCAACCTCATTTACAGTGAGTGCTGGGTGCTTTTTTGCCGTGGCACCTCCACGACCACTTTTGCAGTGGAATGATATGGACCCTGTCCCTATCATCTCATTTCTACAGCTGAGTAAACTGGAGTAATGTGAAATAAAGTGTCTTGTATATGTATATATATATATATATATGTATATATATATATATATATATATATATATATATATATATATATATATATATATATATATATATATATATATATATATATATATATATATATATATATACACATATATATACACACACACATATATATATATACACATATATATATATACATATTTATATCAACCCATTAGTCTCTGTGATTATTCTACAGTCTCTGCTCAATAAATACATACACACACAGAAACACACATACACACACATACACACACATGCACACACATACACAAACTCACATACGTACATACATACATGCATACATACATTCATAAACACACACACACACACACACACACACACACACACACACACACACACACACACACACACACATATATATTTATATATAGTAAATATTAGCGAAGGCCATATGAAGTTGTGCAGAAAATTTATTGACCTATTATATTTCTCTGGGTTCGATGATTAGCTTTCAATTCTGTACCACACAAAAGGCTTATGGCAAAACTCTCTGCAATGGGTGTGAAGGATGATCTTTTTAAGTGGTTGAAGTCCTTCATTCTCAGTCGAAGAGAGGTAGTCACGGTGCTGGGACAGCATTCCTCACCATATGAGATGTCATCTGGTGTACCACAGGGATCTGTTCTTGGCTCCCTTTTGTTTGTGGCATATATTAATGACATAGATGCCAACTTAAAGAATGCCACAGTACTAAAGTATGCAGATGACATCAAGCTGTACCTTGAGATAAAAAGGACAGATCCTGAACACTATAGATCTTGCTTGCAGTCTGACCTGGACACAATGCAACAATGGATCTCAGACTGGCAACTAAAGCTAGCTGTGGACAAGTGTACCACCACGCATTTTGGGAGTAAAAACCCAGCGTCCACATACTCGCTCCACAGCACTAATATCAAGAAGTCTTCTTGTGAACGTCACCTGGGCATTACGGTCAACAGCGATTTGTGTTGGACGAAGCACGTCTCTAAAATTGTCAAGAGGGCTGAGGGTGTCTTAGCATCACTCAGCAAGACCTTTGTCAGCCGCTCTCCAGCTATCTATTTAAGGCTGTATATGGCTATAGTGCGGCCACACTTAGAATTTGCATCACCAGTCTGGAACCCCTATCTTGCTCAGAACATTGACCTCCTGGAAACTGTTCAGAGATGTGCAACCAAGCGAATACCCTCCATCAGGCATCTACCATACTACGAACGCCTTGCTTCTCTGGGCATGGATACATTGAAGCTCCGACGCCTGGCAACTGACTTGGTAAACACCCACAAAATTGTTAACCATCTTGCCAACAACAACCCTGAGTACCTTTTTGATTTCCATGTGTCTAACACACGTGGGCATGCCCACTAAGTCAGAAAACAGCACAGTTCCCATGACTTTCGGAAACATTTTTTCACGCTTAAAGTTGCTGAAGCATGGAACAAACTACCTGCATCAGTTGTTAGCTGTCGAGACACTGCATCCTTTAAAACTTCCATGCTTCCCGAGATTCGCCAACACTACACCTAATGTTCCCCCTCCATACACATACACACATGTATATCATGACTCATACACTATTCACTTCCCTGACATTTGTATATTATTCTATGTACTATACATGCACCTTTGACGAGTTGTAGTGCACCTGAGCACTTTACACAATAATTTCATTAGGGTCGGACGCCATGCTTTCCAACATAGTTACGCCCCTTTACGATCTGAGTTCAAATCCCGCCGAGGTTAACTTTGCCTTTCATCCTTACGTGGTCGATAAAATAAAGTAGCAGTAATGCACTGGGTAATTGCTGGCCTTGTGCCAAAAAGTAGAAACAATTATTATTATTTTATGTCATCACCATGTAACCATCGTCCGAAGTTCATCAGATAGCATTTAGAGATAAAGACAAGCAACTTCTATATTTATCAATACGAGAAGAAATCATGAGTGCCAGTCAGCTAGATGTCAACAGGCTCTATGCCAGCCCTCGTATGTAGTGTTTATTATGTAATAGGCCAGAATTAAAAAGAAATTGAGAGTTATCTCCCTTGAACTCGAAAACCCAAACCAACTGACCAGCCTGCTCCATCTCCTCTTGTCAGGTTTATCAGGTTTATAAATTACTGATATAAAAGGACTAAATTTTCTTCTTTTTGTCAGTGTTTTAGATTTATGTAGAAGTCACATGACTACATCATATGGCAACTACTAAACATGGTTTAATGAATTATAAGAACTGAAGCGACTTTAGTTGTTGTTTAGCCCAAGGTCAGCTCTGATTGAGTAGACCTATCATCAAAGGTACTCCATCATGACCATCCTATCTTTTTCTAATGGGAAGGGAACTCATGACCACCTTATTCAACATACTATTTTCTATGATGGAGAGGTATGATTTGAGAGGGATTTCTAGGGCATTATCAGAGGCAGCTGAAACGCGAGTTTATTATATCTGGCTTAAAAGAGAAGAAGGCACCTTGCTCGGCATCATAACACCAGACGCATTAAATTTCATGCTGTTCTGATGCATTGAGGTGGACGGAGTCACAACATGAGACTCACCAAAGACTATGCTGTTGTTCAGGAGTTTCATTGCATACTTCAGTGGGTGGCCCCGAGTCATCATCATCATCTTCATCATCATCATCATCACCGTTTTACGTCCGTTCTTCCATGCTAGCATGGGTTAGACGGGTTGTCCTGTTGTGGGCAGTGTCTGGTCGGCTGTCCATGCCTTGCTCATACAGGAACTGATTTTGGCTTGTTTTCTACAGCTGGATGCCCTTCCTAACACCAACCTCATTTACAGTGAGTGCTGGGTGCTTTTTTGCCGTGGCACCTCCACGACCACTTTGCAGTGGGAGGGTGTGGGGACATATTGTCTATATGCTTCAGTTTGTACCCATGGGAGGTCGGGTACTCTGTATTACTGCGTGACGCCAGAGGTCACGGTCGTGTGTCATCGCCTTTGAGAGGTGTAATTGGGTAAGGTCGGCTTTTATCATCTCATCCCAGGTCGTCTTGGGTCTCCCCACTCCGAGGTTTCCATCGACTTCTAGTGTTCTGCACCTTTTTATGCAGCTGTCATCCTTCATACGCATCACATGTCCATACTAATGCAACCACCTCTCCTGCACACAGCATTTGATTCCTCTTATGCTCAGTCTCTCTCTCAATTCATTTATGCTTTGCCATTCACGTATGTTACTATTACACATCATCAGAGCATGCAGGCTTCGTTTCTTTCTAATCTACGTAAGCCTTCCACCTTCAGCACCCAGGTCTCACTACTATGTACCATTGCTGTTCGGATACACGCATCATACAGTCTGCCTTTCATTTTGAGGGAAAAGCCTTTTGCAGCTAGCAGTGGCAGTAGTTCCCTGAACTTCTTCCCTTCCGTTCTTACTCTAGTTATTGTACTTTCTGAACACCCACCTCCGCTGCTAATTCGGTCACCTAGGTAGAAGAAGCTGTCTACTGTTTCTACAGAGCCCTCTCAGAGATTGGTGGTACTTGTTTCCTGTGGCTGTTTGCTGCTTGCTGTCCCAGCATAGCTGCTACATGTGAAACCTACATTCTTAATTAAGCTTCCTGAAATCCTGCTACATCTTTTGTGAACCCATTGTTTGCATTTGGGGCAGAGAATGGAGTTCCTACCTACACCTTTCCTACATACTGAGCAAGGCCATTTCCCTGAGGGGATCTGGGTTCTGTTTTCTAGTCTACTTACAAGGACCTTAGTCTTTGTCAGGTTGACTTTGAGACCCTTTCTTTCTAGTCCCTGCTTCCAAGTTTGGAATTTCTTCTCTAGTTCTACCACAGATTCAGCTATAAGTGCGAGGTCATCTGCATACAGGAGTTCCCATGGGCATCCGGTCTTAAACTCCTCCATTATTGCCTGCAGGACTATGATGAACAGGAGAGGGCTAAGAACAGAGCCCTGGTGGACACCAACCTGTACGCTAAATTCCTCACTATACTCATTGCTAATCCTAACTTTGCTGACTGCTCCCCTATACATGGCTTGTACAGCTTTCACAAACCATTCATCTACTCCTAGTTTTCTAAGAGCCCACCAGATTATAGCACGTGGAACTCTGTCAAAGGCTTTCTCGAGACCGACGAATGCTAGGTAGAGTGGCTTACTTATAGCTAGGTACTTTTCCTGTAACTGCCTCACAAGGAAGAGGGCATCAGTGGTGCCTCTTCCTGGTACAAACCTAAATTGCATCTCATCTAGTTTCACCTGGTCCCTAATCAACTGTGCTATAACTCTTTCTGTTATTTTCATGACCTGGTCCATCAGCTTTATACCTCTATAGTTTCCTCTATCTAGTGCATCACCTTTACCTTTGTAGCAGTTGACAGTGATGCTACTGCACCAATCTTTTGGTATGACACCAAGTATTACCTGGTTAACAATACGTGTGGTTATAGTGTGACCTACAGACCCAGATGCCTTCAGCATCTCGGCATCTATACCCAATGGACCGGTTGCCTTCCCCATCTTCATATCTTTGATTGCCTTACTTACTACGCTGCTGCTGACTTATTATGATGGCCCCTCTATAGGGTCTACTTGGGGTAGGGTCTCTTCTTCCCATGCATTCTCCTCATTTAGTAATCTATCATAATGGCTCTTCCATGCATCTTTCTTCTCAGCACTTGTGAGGGCAAGCTCACCTTTATCATTCTGGATACACTTCTCTCCAATGACATCACAATTCTCTCTGACACACTGCCTCGCAATCTTGAACACCTCCTGTTTCTGGTCCTCACGTTGCAAAACCTTCTTGAATTTTCTATCCTCTGCTTCCCTCCTAGCTAAGTATACTTGTCGCCTAGCTTCTCTCTTGGTCTCTATGTAATATACCCTGCTTCCCCCGTTCGTCCATTCTTTCCATGCCTGTCTCTTGGCCTTAACTGCCTCATCTACCTTATTGTTCCACTACCAAGTCACTCTCCTCCTGCTTGTGGTCTTACTCCAGCCACAGATCTCATCCGTCGCCTCTAGTAAGTTATTTTTTAGGAACTCCAAGTGCTCTTCTACATTGAATGTCTCTATCTGTTCTTCTTTATTGTCGTAGGCATTGAGTAAAATATCTTTAAATCTGTTACTGGCTGAGGGGTCTTTCAGCTTCCAGATCTTTCTTCTCCAGGTTGGCCTCTGTTTCCAGGACCGTCTAGTTCTGACCGTGAGGTCGCTGATAACTAAGCTATGTTGGGAGATACATTCCTCACTAGGGAAGGCTTTTGTGTTTACGACCGCCCATCTGTCACGTCCTCTGATGAGGATCAAATCTATCTGACTAGAATGTTCCCCTGATCTATAGGTGATCAGGTGGTTGTCGGATTTTTTGAAGTTTGTGTTACATATCGACATGTCATTGGCGTCGCAGAATTCTAGAAGTCTGAATCCTTCTTCATTTCTTGTGCCAATTCCATGACCTCCATGGACTCTATTGAAGCCGTCACAGTGTTTACCTACGTGTCCGTTGAAATCTCCTGCAATGATTAGGAAGTCATTGTCGTTTGTTAGAGCAGTAGTGTGCATTCGGGACTCGTAAAACCTATCCTTAAGTTCGTCTGGCAACCTCGATTGGGGTGCGTAAGCTGATATTATTGTGGTAATTGTTTTATTTAGGACTAGTCTGAGTTTAATGATTCTTGCATTTACCCTGTTCACTGAGATTACTTTATCTACCCACTTGTCAGCTAGTAGAATACCTAACCCCCCCCCCCCCCATCCCATCGTAATTTCCCACCCAGAAAAAAATTTGTAGCACTGACTTTTTCCTACAAGGACTCTAGCAGACTCTCCTCTCCATCTAGTCTCTTGCACACAGCATACATCAATTTCCTTTCGCTCTAGCATCTCTATGATTTATCCTGCTCTTCCTTTCATTGTGCTTACATTGATGGTACCAACTCAGAGCTTTGGGCATTTGTCAACATTCGTGGGTAAGGGTCGATTTTTGCAGGGGTGTGCATGTGCTTCCTGTCTCTGAATTGAAGCTTCACATGGGTGTTTGGTAGCTCGCGGATTCATATTCATTTTCATTTATTAATTCAGGGTTGCTCCATTTATTCTCAGCTCATCCATACATAACGGTAGGAAAATTTAGGGCTAGAAGAACAGTGGTGGTGGTAATAATGGCAGGGTGTGTTGGGCTGGGATGGGGGAGGAGAGAGGTAGGTAGTAGTAGAAATGGCAGGGTTTATTGGGGTTGGTAGTGGGTGAGGGGAGCATGCTGAGGTTTGATTGGTCGAATAGGCTATGGTGCTGTGAGGGGGTGGGTGGGTGGGAAATTGTGAGATAGGTAGCCAAATCATGGCCTGTAGCATCTCATGGCAAAATAGACGGATAGGGGGAGATGACTTTGAAGAGAAAGCGAACTGATAAATAAAACAACACTAATAATAGTGTAAGAGAGAGGAGGAGAGTAGATGACTTCGTAGAGAGGCAGCATGGTCGAGAAAATGAGGGTAAATAATTAATGTGTTGTGGAAGCTAGTGAAGTGATAAATACAACAATAATTGTGTGAGTGGAACATTTGCAATTGGGGAAATAGAGGGATACCTGGGAGATTTGTATGGATGGATGGCTGGAACGTGGTTAAGCAGCTCTAGTGATTCATTTTAGCCTTTCAGAGTCAAGTGTGTCTTATCTCTTCAAGAACTTGAAGCTTGTATCACAGTGGAAGGGGCCACAGTGGAACTTGTAGCTCTGGTATCACAGTGGAAGGGGCCAAAACACCTACAGAGTTACTTCACTGCCTGATGAGACAGCAGCCCCTGCATTCAGTGACGGAGTACAGCAGGACCCTCAGCACAGATCTGTATTCACCAAGCATGATACTTCATAAGAAGGTAAAGTGTAATTTGAGGGAGTTTTGATTGCTATTTCTAGCAGATTGAGTGACTGCATCGACACTTCATCATTGGTTTGTTGTTGTTGATGTTGATTAGCCCTGATCAAGCAGATTTATAATGGAAGATGTTTGAGCCTAACCATCTCATCTTTTATTCAGACATATATTATTTAATGTGTTGTTTCTTTTATTAAAAGAAAAAGGTATGATTTGAAGGAGAATTGGTTTCTATTTCTTGCAGGCCAAGTTACCACGTCAGGGTCCCTGTTAACTCATCATTGTTCATAAGTTCATGTGACTTCTACAGAAAGCTGGGAGAAAGCTGTAAGTCAGTCCTGATCTAACAAACCTATGATTAAAGGTGTTCCAGTCATGACCATCCTTTCATTTATTCAGATATAGTATATATAGAACAATAAGATTCAATGTTAATTTTATTAACTCTTTTGTAAACATATTTCTAATGAAAATGCTGCCTATGATTTTCAAATAATTTATTAATCTGGTGTTTGGAACATAACTTATCAAAGGTTCTTACATGAAATTATGATGGAAGGTTTTGAATTAAATACAAAAACTTTAAAGCAGTTTTGTATCATAAAACTATGTCTAGTTTCAGGCAGTTTGATATCAAAAGGGTTAAGAAAATAGGCTATAATTTGAAGGAAATTTGACTGCTATTTCTAGAGGTTCCCTAATTAATTTATCATTGACTCATAACCTTTTTGATACAATTCACATGAAACCGCCTGTAGTTCTATGATACAAAGGTTTTTATATTAAAGTGTTTATATTTATCTAAAAACCTTTAAGTACATTCTAAACAACAGTTTAATAATGACTTTTAAATTAAGCACAAGGCCAGAAATTTTGGGGAGGTGAAAGTTGATTACATTGACCCCCATTACTTGACTGGTACTTTACTTTATCGTCTCCAAAAGGATAAAAGGAAAAGTTGACCTTGGTGGGATTTGAACTCAGAATGTAAAGTGCCAGAACAAATACTACTAAGTATTTTTTCTATACTCTAACGACTTTGCCAATCCACTGCCCTTAACACCTAGTCTGGAACCCCTATCTTGCTCAAAACATTGACCTCCTGGAAACTGTTCAGAGACGTGCAGCCAAACGAATACCCTCCATCAGGCATCTACCATACTCTGAATGCCTTGCTTCCCTGGGCATGGATACATTAAAGCTCCAACATCTGGCAGCTGACTTAGTAAACCCACAAAATTATTAACCATCTTGCCAACAACCCTGAGCACCTTTTTGATTTCCATATGCCTAACATGGGTGGGCATGCCTACAAAATCAGAAAACAGCACAGCTCCCATGACTTTCGGAAACATCTTTTCACGCTCAGAGTTGCTGAAGCATGGAACAAACTACCTGCATCAGTTGTTAGCTGTCAGGACACTGTACCCTTCAAAACTTCCATGCTTCCTGAAATTCACCAACACTACACCTGATATCCCCCCTTCATTCACACGCACACATGTATCTGTGTGTATATTATTACTATATACTGACTATTCACTTTCCTGACATTTGACATTATTCTATGTACCAGTAATACACTGGGATAATTGCTGGCCTTGTGCCTATATAAGAAATCATTATTATTTGACGGTGGATTGGCAGTATCGGTAGAGGGTCGGACGCCATGCTTTGACGCATAGAGTTACGGCCCTTGCCATTCTGAGTTCAAATCCCGCCGAGGTTAACTTTGCCTTTCATCCTTACGGGGCCGATAAAGTAAAGTACCAGTAATGTACTGGGTAATTGCTGGCCTTGTGCCAAAAGTAGAAACAATTATTTGAGAGGAGATAAAAATACAAACTAAAAATACTTACTTTGCAATATATAGAAGAAACCCAACCAATCTGATAGGATGCTTGCTGGTTGTCTTTTTGCTTTACTGACAATGTGGGTGGTGTTTACACATTGGACATTAGGGTCAAGGTTGGTTTGGGTATCCAAGGTGGGAAGACTTGATGATTCTTGCCTTTTTACTCCTCCTCTATTTGAAGAACCTGGCCAAATAGATGATGACTGGCGTGTAAGTAGAAAATTGAGGCTGACCATGACCATGGTGATGATGATGATGATGATGATGGTGGTGATGATGGTGATGATGATGGTGGTGGTGGTGGCAATGATGATGATGATGACAATGATGGTGGTGATGATGATGATGATGATGATGACAATGATGGTGGTGGTGATGATGATGATGATGATGATAATGATGATGATCATGATCATGATGACAATGATGGTGGTGATGATGATGACAATGATGGTGGTGGTGATGGTGATGATACACTGATGGTGGTGGTGATGATGGTGGTGATGATGATGATGATGATGATGATGATGGTGGTGATGAGGATGACAATGATGGTGGTGGTGATGATGACAATGATGGTGGTGGTGATGGTGATGATGATGATGATGATGACAATGATGGTGGTGATGATGATGATGATGATGATGATGATGGTGGTGATGAAGATGACAATGATGGTGGTGGTGATGATGACAATGATGGTGGTGGTGATGGTGATGATACACTGATGGTGGTGGTGATGATGGTGGTGATGATGATGATGATGATGATGATGATGGTGGTGATGAGGATGACAATGATGGTGGTGGTGATGATGACAATGATGGTGGTGGTGATGGTGATGATGATGATGATGATGACAATGATGGTGGTGATGATGATGATGATGATGATGATGATGGTGGTGATGAAGATGACAATGATGGTGGTGGTGATGGTGACGATGATGATGATGATGATGATGACAATGATGGTGGTGGTGATGGTGATGATGATGATGATGACAATGATGGTGGTGATGGTGGTGATGGTGGTGATGGTGATGATGATGATGATGACAATGACAATGATGGTGGTGATGATGATGATGATGATGATGATGATGATGATGATGACAATGATGGTGGTGGTGATGGTGATGATGATGATGATGATGATGATGATGATGACAATGATGGTGGTGGTGATGGTGATGATGATGATGATGATGATGATGATGACAATGATGGTGGTGATGATGATCATGATGATCATGATGATGACAATAACTGTTGATGATGGTAGTGGTGGGGATAAGGATGATGACAAAGATGGGGATGATGATGGTGATGACAATGATGGTGGTGATGAGGATGATGATGATGATAGTGATGGTGATGATGGTGATGAGCAGGAGGTAGAGAAGAAAGAAGGGAGGAGAAAGACTTATGATATTGTTTGTAATGGTGGTAAGAGTTGGACAAATGAAGGTGGGGAGGGAGGGGAACAAAAGCAAAATATGAGTGGACAAGAGAGAGAGAGAGAGAGGGAGAGAGGGAGAGAGATAGAGATGTATATCATCATCATCATCATCATCATCAACGTTTAACGTCCGTGTTCCACGCTTGCATGGGTTTGGACGGGGGTAGTCCCACTTGAGGCAAGAGTGATTGTCTTGCTCGCATAGGACTGTCTGGCAGGTTTTCTACAGCTGGATGCCCTTCCTAACACCAACCACATTTACAGTGTGGGTCTGGGAGGTTTTTACCGTGTTGCCTACACGGCCACATTACAGCGTGGACTGTGTGTTTTTTTGTCGTGACACCTACACGATCTCATTTGTTTCGGCCTCGATGGCGCGGCACCAACATAACTTTACATAGAACGGGGTGGTGTGGATGGGGTGGGGGTGGTGGTGGTGGGACGGGGTGTATTTTGTTAGAGATGCCTACTGGCTGGAGTAGGTTTTACTATATATTTAGGTAAGGCGGGTCTTCTCTGTTACTGAGTACCGCCAAAGGTCTCGGTCCAGTGACATTGTCTTGGAGAGGTGTAAGTGTGTGATGTCGGAGTTTATCAGCTCGTCCCAGGTTTTTCTAGGTCTGCCTATTCCGTGACTACCGTCTATCTTTATTGCCCTGCACTTTGTTATACAGCTATCGACTTTCATGCGCATCACGTGTCCATACCAACGTAGCCTTCTCTCGAGTAAACAACATCTGATCCCTCTTATCTCTAATTTTTTCCTTAGTTCGTTTATGCTTTGCCGTTCACGTATATTACTGTTACACATCCAGCGGAGCATGCAAGCTTCGTTCCTCTCTAGTCTGCGTATATCCTCTGCACACAATGCCCAGGTCTCACTGCCATGCAGCATTGCTGTTCGTATGCAGGCATCGTACAACCTGCCTTTCATTTTTAGTGAGAACCCTTTAACAGCTAATAGTGGTATAAGCTCTCTGAACTTTTTCCAACCAGTTCTGACTCTAGCTACAGTACTTTCAGAGCACCCTCCCCCACTGCTGATTTTATCGCCCAGGTAACGGAAGCTGTCCACTATTTCTATAGAACCCTCTGCGCAATTGAAAGAGCTAGTATTTTGTGGGCACTTGCTGCTACTTATTGCACCAGAGCACCGGCCACATGTAAAATCTATGTTCTTAGTTAGCTTACCTGTGATCCCACTACATCTTTTATGCACCCATACTTTGCATTTAGGACATAAAATGGAGTTTCTACCTACGCCTTTCCTACACACCGAGCACGACCATTTCCCAGAAGGGACCGCCGCCTTGTTTTCTTTCCTACAAACTAGTACTTTGGTCTTAGCCAGGTTAATTTTAAGTCCTTTTGACTCTAGGCCGTGCTTCCATGTTTGGAATTTCTTCTCTAGCTCGGCCATTGATTCCGCTATGAGTGTCAGGTCGTCTGCGTATAGGAGTTCCCATGGGCAGCCTGTCTTGAACTCCTCTGTTATAGCCTGAAGGGCAATATATATATATATATATCATCATCATCATCATCATCATCAGCGTTTAACGTCCGTGTTCCACGCTTGCATGGGTTTGGACGGGGGTAGTCCCACTTGAGGCAAGAGTGATTGTCTTGCTCGCATAGGACTGTCTGGCAGGTTTTCTACAGTTGGATGCCCTTCCTAACACCAACCACATTTACAGTGTGGGTCTGGGAGGTTTTTACCGTGTTGCCTACACGGCCACATTACAGCGTGGACTGTGTGTTTTTTTGTCGTGACACCTACACGATCTCATTTGTTTCGGCCTCGATGGCGCGGCACCAACATAACTTTACATAGAACGGGGTGGTGTGGATCGGGTGGGGGTGGTGGGACGGGGTGTATTTGTTAGAGATGCCTACTGGCTGGAGTAGGTTTTACTATATATTTAGGTAAGGCGGGTCTTCTCTGTTACTGAGTACCGCCAAAGGTCTCGGTCCAGTGACATTGTCTTGGAGAGGTGTAAGTGTGTGATGTCGGAGTTTATCAGCTCGTCCCAGGTTTTTCTAGGTCTGCCTATTCCGTGACTACCGTCTATCTTTATTGCCCTGCACTTTGTTATACAGCTATCGACTTTCATGCGCATCACGTGTCCATACCAACGTAGCCTTCTCTCGAGTAAACAACATCTGATCCCTCTTATCTCTAATTTATTCCTTAGTTCGTTTATGCTTTGCCGTTCACGTATATTACTGTTACACATCCAGCGGAGCATGCAAGCTTCGTTCCTCTCTAGTCTGCGTATATCCTCTGCACACAATGCCCAGGTCTCACTGCCATGCAGCATTGCTGTTCGTATGCAGGCATCGTACAACCTGCCTTTCATTTTTAGTGAGAACCCTTTAGCAGCTAATAGTGGTATAAGCTCTCTGAACTTTTTCCAACCAGTTCTGACTCTAGCTACAGTACTTTCAGAGCACCCTCCCCCACTGCTGATTTTATCGCCCAGGTAACGGAAGCTGTCCACTATTTCTATAGAACCCTCTGCGCAATTGAAAGAGCTAGTAGTTTGTGGGCACTTGCTGCTACTTATTGCACCAGAGCACCGGCCACATGTAAAATCTATGTTCTTAGTTAGCCTACCTGTGATCCCACTACATCTTTTATGCACCCATACTTTGCATTTAGGACATAAAATGGAGTTTCTACCTACGCCTTTCCTACACACCGAGCACGACCATTTCCCAGAAGGGACCGCCGCCTTGTTTTCTTTCCTACAAACTAGTACTTTGGTCTTAGCCAGGTTAATTTTAAGTCCTTTTGACTCTAGGCCGTGCTTCCATGTTTGGAATTTCTTCTCTAGCTCGGCCATTGATTCCGCTATGAGTGTCAGGTCGTCTGCGTATAGGAGTTCCCATGGGCAGCCTGTCTTGAACTCCTCTGTTATGGCCTGAAGGGCAATAATAAATAGTAGTGGACTGAGAACAGAGCCCTGATGGACGCCGACTTTTACGCTAAACTCTTCACTATATTCGTTGTTAATTCTAACCTTGCTGACTGTTTCTTTATACATGGCTTGTATAGCCCTCACAAGCCATTCGTCAACGCCTAGTTTTCTAAGAGCCCACCAGATAATGGAGCGGGGGACTCTGTCGAAGGCTTTCTCCAAGTCGACAAAAGCTAAGTAGAGGGGTTTACCTTTAGCTAGGTACTTCTCTTGTAGTTGTCGTACTATGAAAAGAGCGTCTGTGGTACTTTTGCCTGACACAAACCCGAACTGCATTTATATATAATTGAATATAAAAGATAGATAAACACAGATATATACATATATGTGTTCAAATCGTAAGGGACCAGATTCCCTAGTGTGAAAAAAATGCTAACTATGAACAATAGGGTTTGCCAGACTCAATTTAAAAGAATAAATTAAGAAAAAATACAAACCGCATTGTTCATAGTTAGTATCTTATTCACCCTAGCAAATCTGGTCCCTTAAACACATATATGTATATATCTGTGTTTATCTCTCTTTTATATTTAATTATATTACACGGCCCGGAAAACTTTTTTTTCCTTGAGCTATTTAATTGGAAGAGACTATTTTGAGTTTCTAACTCAATATATACCTTTGATATATCTATCTATCTATCCATTTGTGGCGCCTCCCCCCTATTGGGGATTTCGATTGTTGAAATTGTTTGTTTTTATATTTTTACACGACTGTATGTAAAATCCCCGGCATGTCTTTGTATTGTCCTTTTGATGCCCTGGTGGCAAATAAAAGAAACATATCTATCTATCCATCTATCTATCTATCTATCTATCTATATATATAGAGAGAGAAGATGTAGAAGAGAAGGAAAGGGGAATGACAGAAGAGGAGGATAAAGTGGCTTTGAATTTTGGTTTGGGACTACAATGTCATCCATCTTGTTTTCACACAGTAGGGTGTAATTTGAGGGAATTTGGCTGCTATGTTTTGCAGATTGAAGTCACTGAGTATAGCAGTGGTGCTTAACCTTTTTTACTCCATGCCTCTACCATGACGCTTAAAAAAATTTAATGCCCCTCCCCTCAGTATATAAACATGCTTGATATAAAATTTCTCCAGCCACAAATAATAATAATAATGGTTTCTACATTTAGCACAAGGCCAGCAATTTGAAGGGAAAAGGAAAGTCGATTAAATCGACCCCGATGTGTTACTGGTGCTTTATTTTATCGACCCCTTAAGGATGAAAGGCAAAGTTAACTTCGGCAGGATTTGAACTCAGAACATAAAAGGCTCTATGCTGCAAAGCTTGGTGTCTGATGCTCTACCGATTCTGCCAATCCACTGCCCACCTCCAGCTACAAATAATAATAATAATGGTTTCTGATTTAGGCACAAAGCCAGCAATTTGAAAGGGAGGGGAAAGTCAATTACTGGTGCTTTATCTTATCAACTCTGAAAGAATGAAAAGCAAAGCTAACCTTGGCGGGATTTGAACTCAGAACGTAAAGGGCTGTAACTCTATGCTTTGAAGCATGTTGTCCAATGCTCTACTGATACCACAAATCCAATGTTTAGTTTATAATACCTCGTTAAACTTACAATATTAGGTAATATCATAACACATTCAAATATTTCTTAACTTAATGCTTGGTAACAACAGCTTATTTTGCCCACTAAAATATTCATATTGTTCCCATAAGGAGCATGAGCTTCATGATCAGAATCAGTAGCTCAGAGGCTGCTTCCTTGTTGGTTTCACAATTGAATATTTTTTTTCAAAAATATGGCATACTTCTTAACTCCTCAATAAGGTAGGGAAGTCTTTTCAGTTGAGGCAATGACTGGCTACCTCCCTCATGTTGGTATCATGATAAAATTCACCTGGTGCACTCTGTTGAGAACAAAAATGAATGTAAATAGTCTGTCTAACTACTGACTTAGTCAGTCATTTACCATAACACCAGATCAACCTATGCCTTGCGAGTGAAATTGGGTACATAGAAACTGCTTGTAAGCCCATGGAATGAACTGTGCTTGTAATTGTGATTTAAAGGGCTTATTTTGCCCCCTAAAATATTCATATTGTAGGGGACAAAATAAGCCACATCACACATTGTCTCACTGAATCTCCTTGAGGATAATGCTAAGGGGGAATAGGTCGGTGGAATGCTTGGCCATTTGCACATTAATTTCACAAGCAGACTGTTTAGGCCCATTGGCCCAAACAGTGATGGAGGACTGCATGGCACTTCCTCCCCCCTTTTTAATTGGGGGGGGGGGGGGGCATATTTAGAAAATAAAGTTTATAAAAAACGTCTTGAAAGTATGCTCACCCAAAATGGTTGGAGGCCTCTCTCCCACCTCACAAGCACCAAAAGCTGGCGATGGACTGTATGTGTAATTCAAAGGTCCACACTGTCCCATGCTGAATCTCCCTGAGAATTATGTTAAGGCATACGAGTCTGTGGAATGCTCAGTCCTTTACATATTAATTTTTTGAGTAGGCTGTACCTTTGATTAAACAACTAGAACACTCATCACTGAAACTGACGGAGATGCATTCCATTTTATTTCACAATTGTAACTGTAAACAGTGTAATTTCATCTGTACATCTTTCAGGCATGTCAGGTGTATCAGGAAAGTTTACATAGTAATCAGGTGTGTCAGGTAAGTTCATATAACAATAAGGTGTGTCAAGTAAGTTTATGTAGCAATCAGGTGTGTCTGTTCTCATTCAACCTGGAAACTAATTGTGTTACTCAATACTAACTAATTACACAATAATTAAGTTCTATCATATGATACTTTAATGATTCTAGTAATTGATGGTGCTTCTTTTGGTTGTGGTGGTGGTGGTGTCTTGGTGTGTTGGTTCTGGTGGTAGTGTTTGTTGTTGTTGTTAGTGATCGTAGTGGTGGTGGTAGTGGTGTTTGGTGTGTTGGTTCTGGTGTTAGTGTTTGTAGTTAGTGATGGTGGTGGTATTGGTGGAAGTAGTGGTGTTTTGGTGTGTTGGTTCTGGTTTTAGTGTTTGTTGTTAGTGATGGTGGTGGTATTGGTGGAAGTAGTGGTGTTTTGGTGTGTTGGTTCTGGTGTTAGTGTTTGTTGTTAGTGACGGTGGTGGTATTGGTGGAAGTAGTGATGTTTTGGTGTGTTGGTTCTGGTGTTAGTGTCTGTTGTTAGTGATGGTGGTGGTATTGGTGGAAGTAGTGGTGTTTTGGTGTGTTGGTTCTGGTGTTAGTGTTTGTTGTTAGTGATGGTGGTGGTATTGGTGGAAGTAGTGGTGTTTTGGTGTGTTGGTTCTGGTGTTAGTGTTTGTTGTTAGTGATGGTGGTGGTATTGGTGGAAGTAGTGGTGTTTTGGTGTGTTGGTTCTGGTGTTAGTGTTTGTTGTTAGTGATGGTGGTGGTATTGGTGGTAGTAGTGGTGTTTTGGTGTGTTGGTTCTGGTGTTAGTGTTTGTTGTTAGTGATGGTGGTGGTATTGGTGGTAGTAGTGGTGTTTTGGTGTGTTGGTTCTGGTGTTAGTGTTTGTTGTTAGTGATGGTGGTGGTATTGGTGGAAGTAGTGGTGTTTTGGTGTGTTGGTTCTGGTTTTAGTGTTTGTTGTTAGTGATGGTGGTGGTATTGGTGGAAGTAGTGGTGTTTTGGTGTGTTGGTTCTGGTGTTAGTGTTTGTTGTTAGTGATGGTGGTGGTATTGGTGGAAGTAGTGGTGTTTTGGTGTGTTGGTTCTGGTTTTAGTGTTTGTTGTTAGTGATGGTGGTGGTATTGGTGGAAGTAGTGGTGTTTTGGTGTGTTGGTTCTGGTGCTAGTGTTTGTTGTTAGTGATGGTGGTGGTATTGGTGGAAGTAGTGGTGTTTTGGTGTGTTGGTTCTGGTGCTAGTGTTTGTTGTTAGTGATGGTGGTGGTATTGGTGGAAGTAGTGGTGTTTTGGTGTGTTGGTTCTGGTTTTAGTGTTTGTTGTTAGTGATGGTGGTGGTATTGGTGGAAGTAGTGGTGTTTTGGTGTGTTGGTTCTGGTTTTAGTGTTTGTTGTTAGTGATGGTGGTGGTATTGGTGGAAGTAGTGGTGTTTTGGTGTGTTGGTTCTGGTGCTAGTGTTTGTTGTTAGTGATGGTGGTGGTATTGGTGGAAGTAGTGGTGTTTTGGTGTGTTGGTTCTGGTGCTAGTGTTTGTTGTTAGTGATGGTGGTGGTATTGGTGGAAGTAGTGGTGTTTTGGTGTGTTGGTTCTGGTTTTAGTGTTTGTTGTTAGTGATGGTGGTGGTATTGGTGGAAGTAGTGGTGTTTTGGTGTGTTGGTTCTGGTGTTAGTGTTTGTTGTTAGTGACGGTGGTGGTATTGGTGGAAGTAGTGATGTTTTGGTGTGTTGGTTCTGGTGTTAGTGTCTGTTGTTAGTGATGGTGGTGGTATTGGTGGAAGTAGTGGTGTTTTGGTGTGTTGGTTCTGGTGTTAGTGTTTGTTGTTAGTGATGGTGGTGGTATTGGTGGAAGTAGTGGTGTTTTGGTGTGTTGGTTCTGGTGTTAGTGTTTGTTGTTAGTGATGGTGGTGGTATTGGTGGAAGTAGTGGTGTTTTGGTGTGTTGGTTCTGGTGTTAGTGTTTGTTGTTAGTGATGGTGGTGGTATTGGTGGAAGTAGTGGTGTTTTGGTGTGTTGGTTCTGGTGTTAGTGTTTGTTGTTAGTGATGGTGGTGGTATTGGTGGAAGTAGTGGTGTTTTGGTGTGTTGGTTCTGGTGTTAGTGTTTGTTGTTAGTGATGGTGGTGGTATTGGTGGAAGTAGTGGTGTTTTGGTATGTTGGTTCTGGTGTTAGTGTTTGTTGTTAGTGATGGTGGTGGTATTGGTGGTAGTAGTGGTGTTTTGGTGTGTTGGTTCTGGTGTTAGTGTTTATTGTTAGTGATGGTGGTGGTAGTGGTGGAAGTAGTGGTGTTTTGGTGTGTTGGTTCTGGTGCTAGTGTTTGTTGTTAGTGATGGTGGTGGTATTGGTGGAAGTAGTGGTGTTTTGGTGTGTTGTTTCTGGTGTTAGTGTTTGTTGTTAGTGATGGTGGTGGTATTGGTGGAAGTTTTGGTGTGTTGGTTCTGGTGTTAGTGTTTGTTGTTAGTGATGGTGGTGGTATTGGTGGTAGTAGTGGTGTTTTGGTGTGATGGTTCTGGTGTTAGTGTTTGTTGTTAGTGATGGTGGTGGTATTGGTGGAAGTAGTGGTGTTTTGGTGTGTTGGTTCTGGTGCTAGTATTTGTTGTTAGTGATGGTGGTGGTATTGGTGGAAGTAGTGGTGTTTTGGTGTGTTGGTTCTGGTGTTAGTGTTTGTGGTTAGTGATGGTGGTGGTATTGGTGGTAGTAGTGGTGTTTTGGTGTGTTGGTTCTGGTGTTAGTGTTTGTTGTTAGTGATGGTGGTGGTATTGGTGGAAGTAGTGGTGTTTTGGTGTGTTGGTTCTGGTGCTAGTATTTGTTGTTAGTGATGGTGGTGGTATTGGTGGAAGTAGTGGTGTTTTGGTGTGTTGGTTCTGGTGTTAGTGTTTGTGGTTAGTGATGGTGGTGGTATTGGTGGAAGTAGTGGTGTTTTGGTGTGTTGGTGTGTTGGTGTTAGTGTTTGTTCTTGTAGTTGTTGTGGTATTGGTGGTGGTAGTGGCGGTGCTTTGTTGTGTTGGTTTTGGTGCTAGTGATTGTTGTTGTCGTTGTTAGTGATGGTAGTGGTATTGGTGGCAGTATTGGTGGTGGTATTGGTGGTGGTATTGGTGGTGGTAGTGGTGGTGTTTTGGTGTGATGGTTCCGGTGGTAGTGCTTGTTGTTGTTGTTAGTGATGGTAGTGGTACTGGTGGTGGTAGTGTTGGGATTTCGGTGTGTTGGTTCTGGTGCCAGTGTTTATTGTTAGTGATGGTAGTGATAGCAGTGGTATAGGTGGTAGTAGTGTTTTGTTGTATTGGTTCTGGTGCTAATGTTTTGTGTTGGTGTTGGTGGTAGTAGTGATAGTGGGACTGTTGTTGTTGGTGGTTTTAGTGTTAGTACTTATAGTGGTGTTATTGTTGTTGGTGGTGTTGATGCTGGTGATGATGATGATGGTAGTAATTGTGGTAGTGTTGGTGGTGGTGTTGGTGATATCTATGGTGAAGTTTATATTATTGTGCGATATCTGTGGTAAAGTCTGATCTGTTGTGTGATATCTGAAGTAAATTTTGTTGTAAAGTTTGATATCTGTGGTAAATTTTATTGTATTGTGTGATATCTGTATTAAAGTGTATTGCATTGCATGATAGCTGTGGTAAAGTCTGATCTATTGTGTGATATCTATGGTAAAGTCTATATTATTGAGCGATATCTATAATAATGTTTATCTATAGAGATATAAAGATATTGTTGAAGACTGTCCAAAATGGACTGTACATTTGTATATTGTGCGAGAACCCTTTTGAAAAAACCCCTTCAGTCATGAATGACCATGTGATTTGCACCTAGAAAGTTTCCCTCCGAGGCACAAGTCTGTGCAAGGTTGTTTAAGGAAGACCAGTAGTTGCTTATGCATACCAGCCTCCCATCTCCACGCCACCATTGATGGCCAAGGGAAAGGCTATTTCCGATACAGCTTGGCACCAGTGGTGTCACAACTCATTTCTACAGCTGAGTAAACTGGAGCAACAGGAAATAAAATGTCTTGTTCAAGGACACAACGCATCACCCGGTCCGAGAATCGAACTCACAACCTTTTGATTGCAAGCCTAATGCTCTAACCACTAAGCCATGCACCTTCCCATAAACCCATAAACGTGGTAATAAGGGAAAACAGAAACTGTTACTATGGTAACGAGAAATACAAAGATATAGCTTACCAACATTGCCAGTGTGTTGTGGTGACAATCCACCGTTTCCCAATGGATTTAGGTGATCAACCTCAGCTCTAAACTCAGGAGTACTTGGTGTGGGAATAACTAGGACTCCAGCACCCATATTATTGATATTTGTTCTAAATATAGTAGTAGTAGACGTAGTAGTAGTAGCAGCAGTCGTTGTTGTAGTTACAGTTGTTGTTGAGGGTGACGTAGTTGATAATGGCGGCACCGTTCTTCTCCCTTCCTTATGAAATGGTCTCATAGTCAATGTTTCTTTCTTTCTGTATAATGGATCACGGTTCTTGGAATGTCTTCCTGAACCTCTACCTCTTCCTTCTCCTCTGCCACCATCGTACTCCTCTTTAACTCTCGGCTCAATTGGTTGCTGATGTTGGTGGGGATGCTGATGAAGATGGTGATGGGGTTGCCGAGGTTGTGAGTTAATGTTTGTTTCTGGAAACTTTCTGCTCAATTCGTTCTTAAGTATACGTTTTGGTGCTGAATTGAAATAAAGAGAAAAATTGCATGAAGAAAGCATTTGAAAAAGGTTAGGACAGATAAAAAGGAATCAACTCCATGCATATTGATAGATGGTTAGCTAACTAGTTAGTTAAATAAAGAGAAAGGTAGATATAGATTTAAAGATATAATAGAAAGACAGTCAGACTGATGGGCAACTCAAGAAGAGATACTTATACACACTCATATATATATGTATATGTGTATATATGTATATATATATATATATATATATATGTATATATATATATATATATATGTATATATATATATATATCATCATCATCATCATCATCACCGTTTTACGTCCGTTCTTCCACGCTAGCATGGGTTAGACGGGTTGTCCTGTTGTGGGCAGTGTCTGGTCGGCTGACCATGCCTTGCTCATACAGGAACTGATCTGGCTTGATTTCTACAGCTGGATGCCCTTCCTAACACCAACCTCATTTACAGTGAGTGCTGGGTGCTTTTTCGTGGCGCCTACACGTCCACTTTACAGTGTGGGCTGGGTGCTTTTTTTGCCGTGGCACCTCCACGACCACCTTGCGGTGGGGGGGGGGGGCATATTGTTTATATGCTTCAGCATGTACCCATGGGAGGTCGGGTACCCTGTATTACTGCGTGACGCCAGAAGTCACGGTCGTGTGTCATTGACTTTGAGAGGTGTAGTTGGGTAAGGTCGGCTTTTATCACCTCATCCCAAGTCATCTTGGGTCTCCCCACTCCGCGGTTTCCATCAACTTCTAGTGCTCTGCACCTTTTTATGCAGCTGTCATCCTTCATACGCATCACATGTCCATACCAGCGTAACCGCCTCTCCTGCACGCAGCATTTGATTCCTCTTATGCTCAGTCTCTCTCTCAATTCATTTATGCTTTGTCGTTCACGTATATTACTGTTACACATCCATCGGAGCATGCAGGCTTCGTTTCTCTCTAATCTACGTAAGTCTTCCACCTTCAGCGCCCAGGTCTCACTACCATGCAACATCGCTGTTCGGATACACGCATCATACAGTCTGCCTTTCATTCTGAGGGAGAAGCCTTTTGCAGCTAGCAGTGGTAGTAGTTCCCTAAACTTCTTCCATCCCGTTCTTACCCTAGTTATTGTACTTTCTGAGCACCCACCTCCGTTGCTAATTCGGTCACCTAGGTAGCAGAAGCTGTCTACTGTTTCTACAGGGCCCTCCCAGAGATTGGTGGTACTTGTTTCCTGTGGCTGTTTGCTTGCTGTTTCAGCACAGCTGCTGCATGTGAATCCTACATTCTTAATTAAGCTTCCTGAGATCCCGCTACATCTCTTGTGTACCCATTGTTTGCATTTGGGGCAAAGAATGGAGTTCCTACCTACACCTTTCCTACATACTGAGCAAGGCCATTTCCCTGAGGGGATCTGGGTTCTGTTTTCTCGTCTACTTATAAGGACCTTAGTCTTTGTCATGTTGACTTTGAGGCCCTTTCTCTCTAGTCCCTGCTTCCAGGTTTGGAATTTATTCTCTAGTTCTACCATAGATTCAGCTATGAGTGCGAGGTCATCAGCATACAGGAGTTCCCATGGGCATCCGGTCTTAAACTCCTCCGTTATTGCCTGCAGGACTATGATGAACAGGAGAGGGCTAAGAACAGAGCCCTGGTGGACCCCAACCTGTACGCTAAATTCCTCGCTATACTCATTGCCAATCCTAACTTTGCTGACTGCTCCCCTATACATGGCTTGTACCGCTTTCACAAGCCATTCATCTACTCCTAGTTTTCTAAGAGCCCACCAGATTACTGCACGTGGAACTCTGTCAAAGGCTTTCTCAAGGTCGACAAATGCCAAGTAGAGTGGCTTACTTTTAGCTAGGTACTTTTCCTGTAATTGCCTCACAAGGAAGAGCGCATCAGTGGTGCCTATATATATATATATATATATATATATATATATATATATATATATATATATATATATATATATATATATATATATATATATATATATATATGTAGGAGGTGAGTTTTATTGTAGTACAATAAAGCAATGCAGATATCGGATAAGAAGCACTCTACAGTTTGTAGGACTGGAGTATACATAATATATAAGAACAAAAGATGGTTAAAAGAGTTCCATGTATTTTATTATGCGCATTTCAAAAACAAATATCATCATGCAATAATTTTTGTGCCTTCATCAGATAAAACAGGAAGACATGACATGAAGGTTAAAAAACACCTGTGGATAGTGCAGTTCTAAGTTTCATATGTTGATTTAGAACTGCACTATCCACAGGTGTTTTTTAACCTTCATGTCATGTCTTCCTGTTTTATCTGATGAAGGCACAAATATTATTGCATGATGATATTTGTTTTTGAAATGCGCATAATAAAATACATATGTTGATTTAAAACTGCACTATCCACAAGTGTTTTTAACCTTCATATCATGTCTTCCTATTTTATCTGATGAAAACACAAATATTATTGCATGATGATATTTGTTTTTGAAATGCGCATAATAAAATACATGGAACTCTTTTAACCATCTTTTGATCTTATATATTATATATATATATATATATATATATATATATATATTTATACATGTGTGTGTGTGTGTTTATATATATAATTGACAGGAGGCCAGATTGGTGAAATTCCTTTAAAGTTTTATTTTTGCAGACACTATATATATATTTCAATGGCCTGTAGAATCCCAGCGACATCATCAGGTGTATTGCATAACAGTTATAAAGGAATTATGGTAAACACAAATTGAGAGGGTACAAGTAGAGAACACGTTGAAAATAAGAAATACTTGATTCAGGGACGGCCTCTGCCCATGTGTAGTCGGTTAGATTGGCCGCCTCTGAATAAATAGGTTTGTTAATGCAAGCAATGTCAGTTTGGTAAGTGGGAGTGGGCTTGTATACATTCCGTGTTTACAAATACTACGATGTCATTTTATTCAATAATAATTAACTTCACTAGCAGAAAAACCACCCTTTGAGTGGTTTTCTGCTAGCATGTGTAGTGTGTATATTGATATTACACGCACATATGTATGTAGATATGATACATCAAATAAAATTGTAATTGACAATATGCACAGAAATTGAAGAGAGACTGTGTTACACTGTCTTCTGTAATCAGTAAAGTAATCCATGATACATTTATATATGATCAGTAAAGTAATATAATGATATATTCACAGAAATTGAAGAGAGACTGTGTTACACTATCTTCTGTAATCAGTAAAGTAATCCATGATACATTTATATATAAACTGCATTACAGTGAAATGTAATGAAAACGAAAAAGGAGAAAATTAGCGACGGAAATATAAACGTTATGATATAACGATGCAAATATATGAATGTTTATATAAGCGATATGTGATATAGCATACATTATATCATAACCATGAATCTTAAAATAAGCAATCATTATATATAAGAATATTTATGCTTAATCAACAGTTACGAAATTTAGTAGATAAATTATGTAATATTCATTCATTATTTATTCAAAGTAAGGTGGATTGGCAGTATTGGTAGAGGGTCGGACGCCATGCTTTGACGCAAAGAGTTACGGCCCTTTCCATTCTGAGTTCAAATCCCGCCGAGGTTAACTTTGCCTTTCATCCTTACGGGGTCGATAAAATAAAGTACCAGTAATACACTGGGTAATTGCTGGCCTTTTGCCAAAAGTAGAAACAATTATTTATTCAAAGTAATCCAACTGATTTTACTAACGGGATAGAGAAATATATTCAGGACACAGTCCCACACTTCTCCCTTTATTATTAACTTCATTTCCACACCACCAACAGAATCTAACATCAAAGATGGATGAGCCGGGTTACGTTGAGTGCTTTTCCTACTATTGCATCATGGTTAACTATACAGAATGACCAGTGGTGAACCACCGAACTTCAATGAATATATATATATATATATATATAGTGGAACTGAATTTCGTAATAGATATCTGAAGCTGGTTAGAGCACTCAATCTAAGGGAAGAGTTGTGTTATAGAGTTATTTATTACATCAACAAAACATGCTTAGAGACACTCATGTTTCGTTGAACTTCATCAAGTTGGACTTTGTCGAATTGAACTTTGTCAAACTGAACTTCGTCAATTTAATGTAGTAAAATCCTCAGTCTGGCCATCTTCAATTAAAGAGAAAAGAACGAACACATCCATTCCTAGATAGTCAGACTGAGGATTTGACTGAGTTAAATTGATGAAGTTCAACTTGATGTAGTCCTTGAAATACGTATAGCATGTTTTGTTGACCAGCATATGTTCTATTTCACAAGATATTCCCAACATCTCACTGATTATTCCTGATATTCCAACTGTTTTGCTTGCTTCATCTCCTTAATGGTGACTTTGATCATATAGCTGTTAATTTAACTAGCTGGTCCACCACTTGGGACCCTCTCTCTTCCACAAATCCTCCTCATTCAGCACACTTTCATAATAACATTTCCATTTCTTTTTTCTTTTTGGTCTTATGAACTGCACTTGATAAACACATGCACATATATTCATATATCTGATTACAGATGAGTTAGAAGGAAAAGAATAATAATATAGAAGAGAAAATAATGAATGAAGATCTTACCACAGGTGTAAACAATTTCTAAATATTTCTGGGAGCTGGCAGGACAGTAATTCTCAAATGTACTACTATCCACTTGAATTGGACAGTGTTTCCGTCCCTGGCAGTCTTGTATGGCCTGTTCTGCTGCATGTGGTGTATTGCAATCTGAAAGGTAACATGGAAGATTTCATAGATCAATACAACACATAGCTATGTAACACTGGTCATGTCAGGACTGGATTAAACCATTAAGTAAAATAAGCACATGCTTAGGGCATCAAAGAAAGAGAGCCACCATTTTATTCAAATTAATTGTATTTGTCATTCCCTGCCAAATGTTTTATACAGACTTTATATATGGATGGCACCATAAAACTTTAAGTGCTTAGGGCCCCAAAAGGACTAAATCTGGCCATGTAAAGGTATTACTATAGTGTTACACTGATATAAATAACACATCATAACAAGAGTGTCAGACTGTAACAAATCTAGACATACTGTATCTTAAAAGGAACAAGATAGTGATGGCTAGAATGATTGTGATCATAAATATGTTTGATGAGGATGAATTAAAAACTACATCAACTCTTCACCACCTTCCTAAGTATATATGAGCAGTAACTGTCATAGTAATGGTAGAAGAGAAAGGGATTACTGCAGTAACAGATTTCACTATAGTAACATCAGATGTCACTACTATAAGACTAGATGTTACTATTGTAACATCAGATGTAAGTATTGTAACACCAGATGTAACAACAGTAACATCAAATGTCACTACAATAACACCAGATGTCACTACAGTAACACCAGATGTCACTACAGTAACACCAGATGTCACTACAGTAACACCAGATGTCACTACACTACACCAGATGTCACTATTGTAACACCAGATGTAACAACAGTAACACCAGATGTCACTACAGTAACACCAGATGTAACAGCAGTAACACTAGATGTAACAGCAGTAACACTAGATGTAACTACAGTAACACCAGATGTTGCTATAGTAACACTACAGTAACACCAGATGTCAATGCTGTAACACCACAGTAACACCAGATGCCACTAAACTAACACCATATGTTACTATTGTAACATCAGATGTCACAACAGTAACACCAGATGTCACAACAGTAACACCAGATGTCACAACAGTAACACCAGATGTCACTACAGTAACTAGAATAACACCAGATGTCACTACAGTAACTAGAATAACACCAGATGTCACTATAGGAACTAGAGTAACACCAGATGTCACTACAGTAACACCAGATTTTACTACAGTAATACCATATGTCATTACACTAACACCAGATTCACTACAGTAACACCAGATGTAACTATAGTAACACCAGATGTCGCCACAATAATACCAGATGTCACAACAGTAACACCAGATGTCACCACAGTAACACCAGACTCACAACAGTAACACCAGATGTCACTACAATAACACCAGATGTAATAATAGTAACATCAGATGTCACAACGGTAACACCAGATGTCACTTCAGTAACACCAGATGTAACAACAGTAACACCAGCTGTAACAACAGTAACACCAGATGTCACAATAGTATCACCAGATGTTACTCCAGTAACACCAGATGTCACTAGAGTAACACCAGATGTAACTTCAGTAACACCAGATGTAACAATAGTAACACCAGATGTAACAATAGTAACACCAGATGTAACAACAGTAACACTAGATGTAACAACAGTAACACTAGATGTACAACCGTAACATCCGATGTCACTACAGTAACACCAGATGTAACAACAGTAACACCAGATGTAACTTCAGTAACACCAGATGTACCAATAGTACACCAGATGTCACAACGGAAGTCTACAGAATAGTTTCCAATGAAACAGTATACTAACTATGCAAAGAATCCGATTCCAATTTGGAACAGTTGGTTTTAAGAGATGGAAAATGCCGGAACATGGCGTAGTAGACAATAATTCTGCTGGAACGTCGACATGTTAGATTGATCTTCTCATCTTCACAGGCCAGATTACGGTGGAATTCAGCTGGAAAATATAATGAGAGTACTATTTGAAACATGGCTTATATCACTCTCTTACCTATATAGTGTTTCATGTTCTATTGTAACACACACCGTCACACACACTGTTACACACACACTGCCACACGCACACACGCCGTCACACACACACACACACTGTCACACGCACACACACTCCGTCACACACACGCTGTCACACACACACACACACCCCGTCACGCACACACACCGTCACACACCACACACACACACATCATCACACACCGCACACACACACACACCGTCACACACACACTGTTACACACACACTGCCACACGCACACACCCCGTCACACACACACACACACACTGTCACACGCACACACACTCCGTCACACACACGCTGTCACACACACACACACACCCCGTCACGCACACACACCGTCACACCACACACACACACATCATCATCACACACCGCATACACACACACCGTCACACACACACACTGTTACACACACCATCACATACACACACACCGTCATATAACACTCTCTTTCTCACATGCACACATTCACATCCACACCCACACTGTCTCACTTTCTTCTGCCATACACACATATACACTCACACACATACATACACATACACACACACATGTATAAACGCACAAGCATACACACACACACAGACACACAGACACACACAAAGTGTCTCACTTTCTCCACTCATACACACACATATACACAGACACATAGATACATATATCCACTCACAGACACACAAATGCACACACACGGACACACATAAACTATCTTACTTTCTCCTGTCACACATATGTACACACTTAGATACACACACAGGCACACACACACATACACACTGACACACACACATACATACGTGCACATACATGCACAAATACACATATCTGAGTTCAAAACCTGTAATGGTCAATTTTGTCTTTTGTCTTTTCTTACAGAAGATTTTGAGCTCCAATTCTGCTTATATTCTGATGGTCAGTGCTAACCCCTTCAAAGTTGAGTACTTAGCACAAACAACATTATCTAGTTATTTAAGTGATAGCTGTTCTACAGGTTATGTCACAGCTAAGTAGTTAGTAATAAGTTATGTCACAGTTGAGTAGATAGTAATAAGTTATGTTAACTTGTACAGGTTATGTCACAGTAGAGTAGTTAGTAATAATATATGTTAACCTGATCTTCTGGTTATGTCACAGTTGAGTTGTTAGTAATAATATATGTTAACCTGATCTTCTGGTTATGTCACAGTTGAGTTGTTAGTAATAATATATGTTAACCTATTTTACTGGTTATGTCACAGTTAAGTAGTTAGTAATAAGTTATGTCACAGCTGAGTAGTTAGTAATAAGTTATGTCATAGTTGAGTAGTTAGTAATAAGTTATGTTAACCTGTTCTACTGGCTATGTCACAGTTGAGTAGTTAGCAATAACATATGTTAACTTGTTCTACTGGTTATGTCACAGTTGAGTAGTTAGCAATAACATATGTTAACTTGTTCTACTGGTTATGTCACAGTTGAGTAGTTAGCAATAACATATGTTAACTTGTTCTACTGGTTATGTCACAGTTGAGTAGTTAGCAATAACATATGTTAACTTGTTCTACTGGTTATGTCACAGTTGAGTAGTTAATAATAACATGTGTTAACCTGTTCTACTGGTTATGTCACAGTTGAGTAGTTAATAATAACATGTGTTAACCTGTTCTACTGGTTATGTCACAGTTGAGTAGTTAATAATAACATGTGTTAACCTGTTGTACTGGTTATGTCACAGTTGAGTAGTTAATAATAAGTTATGTTCAACTGTTGTACTGTTTATGTCACAGTTGAGTAGTTAATAATAAGTTATGTTCAACTGTTGTACTGGTTATGTCACAGTTGAGTAGTTAGCAATAAGATATGTTAACCTCATCTTCTGGTTATGTCACAGTTGAGTAGTTAGTAATAACATATGTCAACTTGTTCAACTGGTTATGTCACAGTTGAGTAGTTAGCAGTAGAAAGAGTACCTAGTTGTACAAATAAGTATTTCAATAAATAAGCAATCCTATCATAAAACAAACAAAACAAAACAACAACAACAACAACAAAACATTGGAAAATAACTGTATAACAACAACACAAAAAATAATACACGTTGCTATGGCAATGAAATAAGTTACTTACTGGGCCTGCATTGGTAAGCTACTTCAAGTAATTTTGTTCTGTTAGGGCAAGGATCTGATAGGTTGGTGAAGGTTTTCACCTTCACCCTTAGTTGACATCTCTGTTTGTCTTGGCATATCTTTAATAAAACCTACCAAACATAACAATGGGTTTTAACTTAAAAGAACACGAAAGAGCCTGAGAAGGATAGTTTACATTGAAATTATCTATTGATAATTGTTTCAAGAAAACAAAACAAAGCAATTACAATACTATAAACATGTAATGAAAACATGTAGTTAAGAAATTTGTTTTGTCACCATATGGCTTTGTGTTCAATCTCTGATGAAGCACCATAGTTTTGGCTAGTATAGTGTTAGCTTGACCAACACATTATGAGTGAGGTTTGTAATTGAGTAACCCCTCAACTTGATGTATTGAGTACCTTACTTTAACTGTGGTCACTTTCTATTCTTTAACAGAAAACTGTACTATATATATATATATATATATATATATATAATGTATATATATATATATAGTTAAATATTTTTTCTCTAGTTTTAACTATGCATTTATAAATTACGTTTTTGTCTAAGCAATTATTTTGTAAAGGGCATTGTATATATATATATATATATATATATATATATATATATATATATATGTATATATATATATACAATGCCCTTTACAAAATAATTGCTTAGACAAAAACGTAATTTATAAATGCATAGTTAAAACTAGAGAAAAAATATTTAACTATATAGGTGCCACTTCTACAAAATTCAAAGAACGCTGGTACAGTCACAAACATACATATAATAAGTCCGATAAAAAATCTTCCACTTCACTTTCACATCTAATTTGGAATTTAAAGGACAACAATATAGACTATTCAATATCTTGGGAACGATTTCGAAAGCACCTGCATACCGAAATATGGCTTTCTCAAGAATCTGTCATTTGTGTATCGAGGAATTTTTTTTATATAATTAACTGTCAAAACTCTATTAATTTAAAAACAGAATTATTTTCTTCTTGCAGACATCGCCAAAATCCCACTTTCTGAAGTATTTTTAATCTATGATATTCTTGACTATATCTTATACACCTTTAAAATGATCCTATTATTTACTGAGTTTTTCTTTAAAAATTTAAATTTTTAAAAATGATCTTCCTTCTTAAATTTAGTATTTTTACCACTTGATATTCTTTTCCTAATGATACTATTCTAAATCTATTTTTTAGATGTAGATTGATAATCTTTAATTGACATTCTGAAAGATATCCTCTTTACGATAGTTCTTCGAAATGCACTCTTGACTTATCTAATAATACATTTTTCCTCTCTTTAATCTTCAAACTTTTCACACATCTTTCAACATAGATAATATATAATTGAAATTCTCATCCTTGAAAAACATATAATATAAAATACCTTATTATTTCATACAAAATAATATATCATCTCTCTACATACTTTCTGAGTAAATCATTCATCAAATTTAATGGTTAGCAAATAAGATTGGAGTTATCTTTTCCTTTTTTCCTTTACCATTGAGCAAACATAGACATGATAACTTGTATGATAAACTATATAACTTCACTAAATTATTCTGAAAATACTTTCAATGCTGGAACAAAATATTTGAATCTACAAATTGTTCTCCTCTTACAACTTGAACTACATCTTTTTCTTAAATTTTTTTTATGTAAAATGTAAAATCAACATCCTTCGTAACTCATAAGAGAAATGTAAACAACTAATAATTGTGGTTTATTTCTATAAAATCACCAATAATACTTATACTTGCACACTTTTTTTATCTATATAGATATTTATATACTTACAACCTGTTGTAATGTAATAAGATAAAATGTACTTACAACCATAATATATTCTAATTGATTATATATACAATATTATCTATATATTAATTTCAACAATGTCAGTATTCCGTGTGTCATAATTCTCGATTATCATTGGTTCATAGGTTTTAAACGACTCCGCCCACCTCAACGACGTCAAACTTAAATTAATATGCATAATGCCAATGAGGGAGTGAGAGGGAAGAGTAAGAAACAGAGAGGAAAAGTGAACGCTGAGTTGGATACACTATGTATATGTGTCAGTGTAGAGACATGTGTGTGTGTGTGATGTATGTGGAAATAAGAGGGGAAGGAAAGCAATAA
>OZ024741.1:224659157-224664157 GCA_964016885.1 Eledone cirrhosa
ACATGAAGCGAAAAATCCAGTCGTTTGAGCACAAGTGCTTCAGAGCTATGTTACACATCCAATACACGGAACACACAACAAACAGCTTTGTCAGACAGCAAGTTAATAAATATGCTGGCAGACAGAAACCACTCCTTGTGAGAGGGAAAAGACGGAAGCTTACTTGGCGTGGTCATATATCCAGCCACAACTCATTGTCTCAAACCATCCTTCATGGTACAGCTGAGGGAAGGCGAAAAAGAGGCAGACAAAGAAAATCCTGGCTGACAACATCAAAGACTGTACTGGTCACAACACCGAGAACCTTCTACGCATGACGGAGAATAGAAACCAATTGCGACGATTGACTGTAAAGGTGCCTAGAGTGGCACCCCAAACGACTAGCTGCAATAATTACGGGAACATGATGAATGTAACATCATTTCCCACAGTATTATTTTGGTTATGTATAAAAGCCTCACTTTGTTTCATTTATTTGTCTCAGGTCGTCATAATTGCCA
The DNA here is from genome assembly GCA_964016885.1 of Eledone cirrhosa. Classification (NCBI taxonomy): domain Eukaryota; kingdom Metazoa; phylum Mollusca; class Cephalopoda; order Octopoda; family Eledonidae; genus Eledone; species Eledone cirrhosa. The sequence goes on from OZ024741.1 coordinate 224,659,658, forward strand.
TAGTTTTTGCCTTCAATTTTTCATGCTGGCATAGGTTGGATGGGATGTTTTGGACAATGTTTTATAGCTGGGTGCCCATCCTAATTCCAACCCTCTTAGAAGCCTCATACGACGTGCAAGGATACATTGTATCTATTCTAAGAAAGCTGCAGAATAAACGATAGGCATTGAAACATCGTCATCTCTCCAAAGGTTACCTTTAGTTGAATATTTTAAATTATTTTATTGATGTCAGTCGTTGGACTGCAGCCATGCTAGAGCACCGCCCTTAATGGTTTAGTTGATCATATCAACCCCAGTACTTATTCTTTAAAGCCTGGTACTTAAGTCATCGATCTCTGATTGTTGAATTGCTAAGTTACGAGTTAAAAACAAACAACGCCAGTTGTTAAGTTGTCTAAATGTAACGACTGACATGTACACACACACACACACACACACACACACACACACACACACACACACACACACACACACACACACACACACACACACAACATATACATGTATATGAAGGGCTTCCATAAAGATTGCGTGGTTTCTCGAAATGCGAGAAATAGCAGTCAAATCTCTTTCAAATGACATTTTATTGTCTTAGAAAAGGACACACTGGATGATATAATCCTAAATGCAATATACCTGGGAAAAAATTAGATTAGTCCTGAAATGAGGCTGACAAGCCAACGAAGGCGACTATCTATCAAATCAAAATGCCAGCAATAGCAGTCGTGTGTGTGTGTGTGTGGAGTGATGTTTTCCACTCTTACAAGTCTAGCCAAACTCAAGTTAAAATTGCCTTATTTAAATCACTTACGTCCAGTGCGGTAGAAAGATAGCAGTTCCTGTCACCATCGTCTTGTAAATGGTCTTCAAAAGATGTTTGCGTGGAACCACACATGTGTTGCTCTGATAGACTGTAACCATACTGAGAGAACTGGATGCTGATTAAAGAACCTTCTGGGCAATATATGTACAGCATCTTGCCATCACATAATGTCTCTCGGAATCGGAACAGGGAGCTTGCAAGTAGACCTGTTAAAAAACACAGAAAAACATTTTAACGGAGATTACAAGTAGACCTGTTAAAAAACATAGAAATACATTTTAACAGGGAGATTATAAGTAGAACTGTTAAAAAACATAGAAAGGCATTTTAACGGAGATTGCGAGTAGAACTATTAAAACATACAGAAATACATTTTAACAGGGAGATTACAAATAGAACTGTTAAAAAATACAGAAAGACATTTGCGAGTATATGTAAAAAAACAAGACTGTTAATTTTACGTTCTTCTCTTGTCATTACAATCCTACTAGGAGTAAGAGCTGATTACTGATTTAAAAGAAATGGGACTCATGAATTAAGAATCAGTTAAGATCAACTCAACTGTCTATAATTGCTGTCTGGCGTATTTTGTATATAGATTTACCGACGTACTGGAGTCGATTTAATCAATTTCTCGTTCCTTCAAAATGTTGGTCTTGAGCCTAAATCAGAAACCATATATATATATATATATATATATATATATATATATATATATATATATATATATATATATATATATATATATATATAGGGACGAGTAGGACCCGACGGCTGAGCTCAAGCCGTTTCGACGGCTAATTCTTGTCCAGAATTAGCCGTCGAAACGGCTTGACTTCAGCCGTCGGGGTCCTACTCGTTCCTATTACCCACTCTACTACTCTAAGTATTGAGTACTTTGGTGCGTTATGGTCCATCTGGTTCCTTACCACATTTCCTTCGTTATATATATATATATATATATATATATATATACACCAGTCCTTTCAAAGGGTCATGATCTCAACTAAAGTGTATTACTTTTCATCTTAACACCATATGAAAAAAACAATTTGATTCGTTAGTTCTTCAACTACCTCCAAATAGGGACATGATGCTAACATATTACTATGAGTTCAAATCCCGCCGAGGTTAACTTTGCCTTTCATCCTTACGGGGTCGATAAAATAAAGTACCAGTAATGTACTGAGTAATTGCTGGCCTTGTGCCAATAGTAGAAACAATTATTATTGAATAAAATTATTATTGCTTTTGAAAACAACTGGTGATATGCATGTAAGTAAATATTCTCTTTATCTGATATTTTGTAACTAACCTTACATAGTTCAATAACGGAGTATAGCTACAATGTATTATCATCACCTAGAAACGATCGTAAAGCAATGAAGTATATCTCTAATGACTTGATTTTTTATTTCATTGTTTTAACTTATATCATGACTCTGTTTTCCTTTTAATGTTTTCTGAGATTTATCTTAACCTACAACATTTTCAACATATGGATTACATCGAGTTCTTCATGCAGAATAGACCCCACAACTTACTGTGGATACCTCTGTATATATATATATATATATATATATATATATATATATATATATATATATATATATATGTTATGAAGTTCATCTATCCTCAATATAACTTTGTTTTATTGCATATCTTTCTTTTCTTACAAATATTATTGTTATATTTCTTCAAGACTAATTACTGTTTTTATATTCTAGACATTGAATAAAAGCTTGGAATTGGAGCTTTAGTTTTGCAATATTAGAACGCACAACAATTTTATTCAATATGATATTTGTTACAACTGTTTCGTTCCGAGACTAGACGTTTTGTGGTATTCGTTTCCACCCTTACTCTACCTTCAAAGCTTGCTACATTCTCAATACCAATGGCTCAATTAAAAATTCCACATCCAACATTCCCAAATGACCCCACATCCGAGCAATGGCGATGGTGGCGGAAGTGTTTTGTGGATTCCCTACTCATAAACGGCATAGTAGAGGACAACCATAAATTGACCTACCTTCGTTCACAAGCTGGGGCCGACCTATTTAGTTTACTCGAATCTGCAGAAAACTTCAACGAAGCACTAATCACCCTGGATACTCAATTCTTAGCCCCCAGTCGTATACTCTATGCCAGACATCAACTCCTAACATGCCGCCAAAAGCAAGAAGAAACCGTCCGAGAGTTTATTAAAAGACTCAACCTTTTAGTGGAAAAATGTAACTGTAAAGCCATCACAGCTAAAGACCATAGAGATATGTTGATCCTGGATTCACTAGTAGCAGGAGTCCAATCAGACGCTATACGAGCACGTCTCCTAGAGCTAGACGATACTCAAGCAAACCTAAAAGACTGCATAGCAATGGCAAATGCAATAGAACTATCTAGTGATTTTACTAAATCATTCAACCTAGATGTCTCTCTGAATTCATCAACACTGTCAACTACATCCTCTCAAGAACCTACCGTAGCAGCTACACAATCAAAACAACTTCTTCTGAAATACTTGAAAAATGCTAATTCCCAAAGTGAATTTAAATGCTTTTTTTGTGGACTTTCTAGGCATCCTAGAAATAAATGCCCAGCTAGAAAAGACATATGCTATTCTTGTGGGAAGATCGGCCACTGGCAATCAGTCTGTAAATCTGATTGCCAAAGCAGTAAGCAAGCAGCCTCACTTATATGTTCATTAAATACCGGCAAACAGTCTAAAGCTATTCTCTGCCCGATAACTATAAAAGACACCACACTAAAGGCCTTAATCGATCCTGGTTCCACAGATTCGTTTATACGTCATAGCATAGCAACTGAATTAAACTTGAGCGTAAAACAAGAAAAACGGGCAATCACACTAGCCGACAATAAAATATTAATGACGACTGGTACTACATCCATACCAATATGTATCTACAGCGAGGAATACTCTGTGAACCTAATCACTGCAAAAAGTCTTGTCGCAGACGTCATTATCGGAATGGATGTCCTCACCCAGCATAGCTCTATTATTCTCCACCTTGGCGGTGCCCGGCCTCCCATGAAATTTTCAAATCAACTATGTTGTACCTTTCCGACAATAGGAGTTAATCCGCCTCTTGTCTTCCACGATTTAGCCGAGACAAATATCAAGCCGATTGCCACTAAGGGACGTTTCATTAACAAGAGAGACGACAATTTTATTAAGTCCGAAATAACTCGCCTCCTAGAAGCCGGTATCATTGAGGAATCAATTTCACCTTGGCGAGCTCAGTGCTTCATAGTACACGGAAAGAAACCTCGACTCGTGGTAGACTACTCACAGACAATTAATAAGTATACACAATTGGATGCCTATCCATCCCCCGACATTGAGGATGTTGTTAACAAAGTGGCACAGGATAAATATTTTTCAGAATTCGACCTCAAATCAGCGTATCACCAAGTACCTTTAAGAAAAATCGACAAACCTCTAACGGCATTTCAGGCTAATCACAAACTCTACCAATTCTGCCGCTTACCCTTCGGCGTGACTAACGCTGTACCCGTTTTTCAGAGAATTATGGATCAAGTTATAGAGAAATATAACTTACTCAAAACCTATGCCTATATTGACAACGTCATAGTCACGGGAAATACCAAAGCTGAACATGATAGAAATGTGGAAGCATTCTTAAACGCCGTGA
>OZ024741.1:224674157-224689157 GCA_964016885.1 Eledone cirrhosa
TGAAAGCAACTGGTGCGTGTGTTTCTTATTGGCAACATGACCCTCCCAAAGTATAACAATATCGGTTTCAACACACGTTTTCAGATAAAGAATCTTGCTAAACAAATTCAGAAACGATATATATATATATATATATATATATATATATATATAAAGAAAAAGGGATGAAATCGAAAATGCAACTGAAGTCTTATTTTTTTAAAAATATATATATTTATTTGGTTCCTTTACCGGTTTCGCAGTTCTTCTGCTTTTCAAAAGGTGAGTTGAGATGGAGGGTCTGTGGTTTTTCTCACAGTGAGAAAAACCACAGACCCCTAATAGGGTTTGTCTGAGCATGGCGGGTCTTAAGAGTCACCTGACAGTGCACAAGATCAGGGAAGCAGGCACCTGTGCAGCTATAAGTGTTCATCAGACGACGACATGTGATGTTTGTGGAAGGGTATGCAGGTCGAGTAGCGATCTCACACGACACCTCGGGTCACATGGTGCCATGGGCCCAGCACTAGGTGTCAATAATTGTCACAAGTGTAGTGTTTGTGCCAGAGTTTTCAAGTCGCTGGCTGGACAAAAAAGTCACACTCGTTCAGCGCATCGGTAGGGGTTCTCCTACACGGATATAAAGTAGTCGCCGTACTCGAAAACGAATTGGCAGCCACCATGTATGTATGTATGTATGTATGTATGTATGTATGTATGTATGTATGTATGTATGTATGTATGTATGTATGTATGTATGTATGTATGTATGTATGTATGCATGTCCGGGAGAGATGACCCCTTAGCCTTTGTCAAGACAGAATTCTAGGAGAAGGAAAACTCTGATATAACACCTGCAACTCTGATGGTATCCAATGATGTTGACTTCTTCTTTTTGGTAAGAGAGTGGGACTGACTTTGTGCAGTGCCTTTGCTCACTATAAAAGCTTCACGGCACAGGCATTGCTTTATATCTGGAGATCTATCTGCACTTGTCGTCACATGGTACCAAGGGCCCAGCACTATGTGTCAATAATTGTCACAAGTGTAGTGTTTGTACCAGAGTTTTCATGTCGTTGGCTGGACTAAAAAGTCACACTCGTTCAGCGCATCGGTAGGGGTTCTCCTACATGGATATAAAGTAGTGGCAGTACTCGAAAACGAGTTGGCAGCCACAATGTATGTTTTCTCTTTCTCTTAATTTTGAGTATATTTTTTGACCGGCCACCTTCCTGGTGGCAAGGTTGTAAAAGAAAGAAATTGTCATCCCTTGAATCGCAAGAATGTTTTGCAAATTTTGAAGGTGCCAGCTATCGCAGCCATTTGTAGACTATGAATTAGGGAGCTGCGCTTTTTGTCCGCAAATCCAAGTTCAGTCATACTTTGGTCCAAGCGGGTTGGTATATAACCCGTAGCACCAATAATGATGGGTAATGAAGCTAAAGGTGTATCTTGGATACTGGATTTGTAAACTCCTCATCAATGGTCCGTAGATGTCCTCCTTCTCCTGTATTTTTCTGACAACGTTTACATCAAGTGGGCAGCTGATCTCCACAACAGAACACGTTTTCAATGTGTGGTCCCAAACTACAATATCAGGCCGGTTGTGCTTTATGTATGTATGTATGTATGTATGTATGTATGTATGTATGTATGTATGTATGTATGTATGTATGTATGTATGTTTTCTCTTTCTCTTAATTTCGAGTATATTTTTTTGACCGGACACCTTCCTGGTGGCAAGGTTGTAAAAGAAAAGAAATTGTCATCCCTTGAATCGCAAGAATGTCTTGCAAATTTTGAAGGTGCCAGCTATTGCAGCCATTTGTAGACTATGAATTAGGGAGCTGCGCTTTTTGTCCGCAAATCCAAGTTCAGTCATACTTTGGTCCAAGCGGGTTGGTATATAACCCGTAGCACCAATAATGATGGGTATGAAGCTAAAGGTGTATCTTGGATACTGGATTTGTAAACTCCTCATCAATGGTCCGTAGATGTCCTCCTTCTCCTGTATTTTTCTGACAACGTTTACATCAAGTGGGCAGCTGATCTCCACAACAGAACACGTTTTCAATGTGTGGTCCCAAACTACAATATCAGGCCGGTTGTGCTTTAATTTGGTGGCAGGTATGTATGTATGTATGTATGTATGTATGTATGTATGTATGTATGTATGTATGTATGTATGTATTTTCTCTTTCTCTTAATTTTGAGTATATTTTTTTGACCGGCCACCTTCCTGGTGGCAAGGTTGTAAAAGAAAAGAAATTGTCATCCCTTGAATCGCAAGAATGTTTTGCATATTTTGAAGGTGCCAGCTATCGCAGCCATTTGTAGACTATGAATTAGGGAGCTGCGCTTTTTGTCCGCAAATCCAAGTTCGGTCATACTTTGGTCCAAGCGGGTTGGTATATAACCCGTAGCACCAATGTATGTATGTATGTATGTATGTATGTATGTATGTATGTAGTATGTATGTATGTATGTACGTATGTATGTATGCGTGAATGTATGTATGTATGTATGTATGTATGTATGTATGTATGTATGTATGTGTGTGTGTGTGTGTATGTATGTGTGTGTGTAGGTGTAAATGTGTGTAGGTGTATGTGTGTGTATGTGTGTGAGTACGTATGTATGTATGTATATATGTATGTATATGTGTGTATGTGTGTGAGTGGGTGCGCACGTGTGTTTGTATGTATGTATGTTTGTGTGCGTGCGTGCGTATGTATGTTTATATGTATGTGTGTATGTATGTATGTATGTATGTATGTATGTATGTATGTGTGTGAGTGCGTGCGTGTGTATGCATGCATGTATGTTAAGGTTTTTCATATTTATAGGGAACAGCTTTTAATTGAAATCACCTCATGTCGATTGCGCCCTGGATTTATTTTACATAAAAGCCATACAGACAAAAATACGAAGACGTACGAATATTTTTAGGGGTTGCATAGTTTAGTGTTTTTTAATGCTATTGTCTAACCCCCCAATGCAACAAATTTATTTCAACACATGTTGATTGCAGCCAGGTTGCTGATTTTGTCCATTTTTGTCTATGAATTTCGCAGGAAATGTTTCTAATATTTATAGGATCTTAAATGAAAAAGAAATGAACTATAAACTTAAATTAAGTGTGAAGAAATGATTTTACATCGGTAATTTTCATTGTTAGTACAAAGAAGGGCGGTGGATTGGCAGTATCGGTAGAAGGTCGGACATCATGCTTTGCAGCATAGAGTTACGGCCGGCCCTTTGTGATCTGAGTTCAAATCCCGCCGAGGTTAACTTTCCCTTCATCCTTATGGGGTCGATAAAATAAAGTACCAGTCACGCACTGGAGTCGATTTAATCGACTTCCCCCTCCCCCAAAATATACTGGCCTTGTGCCTATATAAGAAACCATTGTTAGTACGAAGAAGTATTTGATATCACATTGATGAGGTGACCTTTTCGATATTTGTTTTGATAATTATCTAGATAATGAGTTAATAATAAGGTTCTAATGGAAGCTTCATTGCATTGTTGGTTCTTAGGTTCACTGCTGGTTTTGTTAGTGAGTAGTAAATACTAGTTTTCGTCAAGTTCCATCTGTTGTTATAAAGTTACAAAATAATTTTCTTCTCTTTTACGTTTCATTACCTGAATGGGTTCTAGAAATGTAAGAACCCAAAGAGCCGTCAAAATAGAATTGATTGATTGATTTTTTATTTATATCTTTCACAGCGAATAAGAAAATGGAAACCAGAAAGGCTATTTGGCAAATAAAAAGTCTTGTTGTGTTTTCTCTACCATCACGTCGAACGCATGGAGACAACAATTTCAGTTGTTGTAAAAGACACTAGCCAGAAGATCCAGGAATTGTGGAGATAAGCAAATATCCCTAACAAAACGGGGGAAAAAAAACCATCCGCACTTCAACCGAGAAATTATATAAGGAGTATCAAGGATTGAAAAAGAAAAAATCAGGGATGATAAACAAAGTTTTATCGAGCAAGAACGAGTCACTGTGAGATGATGGCTCAGGAAATCGTGCTATTCGTTTTCCCACATGAAGACAGATCCTGGCTAATCCTCCACCGGGATGGAGAATCATTATTATTGGATTCCCGATCCAGCACACTCGAAGCTCGCAGTTTTAGTTACAGGAAAAGGAAAGAAGGAGCTCTTATGTGTTCTTTTTGCGAAAGATAGAATCGGATGACAAGTCGCTGAAGTTGTTTTGAATAAAATTCAACGACACAAAATTGAGGATAGAATGATTGGTATGTCCTTCAACACCAGTAAAATCGGCATGCGTCAAGGAGCCGATAAAACATTGAAGCAGCTCTGAAAAAATTCCACTTGTGGCTGGCTTGCTGCCATCACATTCTTCAACTTGTATTGAAGAAAGTCTTTGAGATCTTTGCCTCATCATCTGATCTCAATATCCCAATGTTAAAAATGCCCCAGGAACGGTGAGACTCCATCGATAAGTCTTATCAAATTATCCTGGATGGTGATGAGCCCATGGGAGATTTTTACAGGAAAAAGGAGATAGTTATCTACTGTCTGTACTGCTTTCCGGAGATTATCTCTGAGAAGACTATGTCGAGTTCATAAAGCTCTCCCTTCTCTATCTTGTATCTGCACATGTGTATATATGCAGTTATTACACATGTACAGATACAACACGCAGAATGTTTGGAATGTTTTATATAATTTTACAGTTTTATTAATGGATTGTACTTGTAACTTTGTAACTAGTCGTATCCTTTCTGGTTCAGTGAAGCCCAGCTTCTCAAGATTTGTACTGAGGCAGTTACTAACATATTCCAGTGCCCCAATAATCACAGGCATAAATCTGAAGGTTTAGTCAGGGTGGAGTATCTGCAGATTCTTCATTAGTTCTGCATAGATTTTCTCTTTTTCTCTAATCTTTAATACAATATTAGCATCTACCGGGAAGCTGACTTTCACTGCTGTGCATGCCTTCTTTTCCCTGTCCCATATCATTATATCTGGTCTACTATGCTTGCAATTTATTGGGCTTTTGACTGGAACATTCCACCAATACTCTTTCATATTATGTATGTATATGTCCTCCACAGAAGTAATTTTTAAAAATTTAAGCCTGGTCGGCAAATGAGTTTCATCAGCTCATAAACATAAGCAGAAATCTATAAGATTCAAGCTTACATTAGTTTAGCCTCAACAACAACAGGGAGATATGTAGACTCGATAAAAACCAATAACCGAGAAACGATTGCATCGTCGATTACTGCCTCCTGTTTTTGCTGAGGCTGAGTGTGTGGCGTTGCGCACAGCCTTAAAAATTCATAGCAAAAGGCCTGCAAATGTTTTTCATAAACATCCCATATATTATTCCATACGTACATTCATATGTATATCGCTATGTTGGAGCACCAATATAAATAATAATACAAGAAGAAAAAAGAGGTCCAAGTTATCTATATTTCAATCGCAGGGGATAGTAGAGTGAAGGTTAAAGAACATGTAAAGACGGAGAAGTATGAACCACTGAAAGAAGAGGTCGGAAAGTTGTGGGAGATGAAGGTTTTAGTGATTCCAGTGGTGATTGGAGAACTGGGATGCATATCAGACAGTTTTGAAGACTGTGTAAATAGAATCAGAGTTGATGCAAGGTTACATGTCATGCAGAAGACAGCACTTCTTGGCACAACAAGGATTTTAAGGAAAGTCTTGTCTATGTAAGGCACAGGAGATGATGCAGTGAGGGACCTTTGTCAACTTGTTGACTGCCTCCTAACTAAAATACCCAGATCGTTTCACATATAAGTGTCTGAGATTTATAAAAACAATCCATAGTAATAATAATAAAAATTGTTTCTACTATAGGCACAAGGCAGAGTAATGTGGGGGGGGGGGGGGGGGAGGGGAAAGTCGATTAATTCGACTCCAGTATGTTACTGGTACTTTATTTTATCGATCCCTTAAGGATGAAAGACAAAGCTAACCTCGGCAGGATTTGAACTTAGAAAGGAAAGACTCGGAACACGTACTCATTTATTTGACACCCTCCCACCATACTAATTCTGTCACCCAATATCCTCCTAAAAAAATTAGTAATCATTCCCCAAATAGTTAGAGGTGGTCACATGACGTGGGTCGCGTGTAGTCGCTTATATCGAACAAAAACATGACTGCTATTTATTTTACGGACCACAAAATGAATTAAAGGCAAAGGTGGGGTTGTGGCGGAGGTGGTGGTGCTGGTGATGGTATTGGTAGCGGTGGTGGTGGTGGTGGTGGTGGTGGTGATAGTGGTGGTATGGTTGCTGTTGCAGCTGCAGATGCAGATGGTGATGATGGTGGCAATGTGAGTGTTGGAGTTGATGGTGGTGGGAGCGGTAGAGGTGGTGGTAGTAGTGTTGGTAGAGGTGCTGGTAGTAGTGGTGGTAGTAGTGGTGGTAGTTGTTGTGGTGGTGGTAGTGGTAGAGGTGGTGGTAGTAGTGTTGGTAGAGGTGCTGGTAGTAGTGGTGGTAGTAGTGGTGGTAGTTGTTGTGGTGGTGGTAGTGGTAGAGGTGGTGGTAGTAGTGTTGGTAGAGGTGCTGGTAGTAGTGGTGGTAGTAGTGGTGGTAGTTGTGGTGGTGGTGGTAGTGGTGGTAGTGGTAGAGGTGGTGGTAGTAGTGTTGGTAGAGGTGCTGGTAGTAGTGGTGGTAGTAGTGGTGGTAGTTGTGGTGGTGGTGGTAGTGGTAGAGGTGGTGGTAGTAGTAGTAGGTGGTAGTAGTGGTGGTAGTAGTGGTGGTAGTTGTGGTGGTGGTGGTAGTGGTAGAGGTGGTGGTAGTAGTAGTGGTAGTAGTAGTGGTGGTAGTAGTGGTGGTAGTTGTGGTGGAGGTGGTAGTAGTTGTGGTAGTGGTAGAGGTGGTGGTGGTAGTAGTAGTGGTGGTAGTAGTGGTGGTAGTTGTGGTGGTGGTGGTAGTGGTAGAGGTGGTGGTAGTAGTAGTGGTGGTAGTAGTGGTGGTAGTTGTGGTGGTGGTGGTAGTGGTAGAGGTGGTGGTAGTAGTAGTGGTGGTAGTAGTGGTGGTAGTTGTGGTGGTGGTGGTAGTGGTAGAATTGGTGGTGGTAGTAGTAGTAGGTGGTAGTAGTGGTGGTAGTAGTTGTGGTAGTGGTAGAGGTGGTGGTAGTAGTAGTGGTGGTAGTAGTGGTGGTAGTTGTGGTGGTGGTGGTAGTGGTAGAGGTGGTGGTAGTAGTAGTGGTAGTGGAGGCGGTGGTGGTGAACAACAGCAATATTAAACCAAGGATGTCCAGGTGTCAATACCAGATCAGATGAGACCTCCCCCTCCTCCGCCTGCCACCCCCCTACTTCCACAACAGCTGGCCGAGACAGGAAATTGAGGTGACTTGTATTGTTACAGCATCAGGGAATGGTGTCAGTTGTGGTGGTGGTTGTGGTGGGGGTGGAGGGTGGGGGGGGGGGGGGGGGGGGGATGGTGGTTGTGGTGGGGGTGGAGGGGGGGGGGGGGGGATGGTGGTTGTGGTGGGGGTGGAGGGGGGGGGGGGATGGTGGTTGTAGTGGTGGGGATGGTGGTGACAGCGGTGTCGGTGGTGGTGGTGGTGGTGGGGATGGTGGTGATAGTGGTGTTGGTGGTGGGGATGGTGGTGGTGGTGATGATGGTGACAGTGGTGTCGGTGGTTCTGGTGGTGGTGGGGATGGTGGTGACAGTGGTGGTGGGGATGGTGGTGACAGTGGTGGTGGGGATGGTGGTGACAGTGGTGTCGGTGGTTGTGGTGGTGGGGATGGTGGTGACAGTGGTGTCGGTGGTTGTGGTGGTGGGGATGGTGGTGACAGTGGTGGTGGGGATGGTGGTGGTTGTGTTGTCGGTGGTTGTGGTGGTGGGAATGGTGGTGACAGTGGTGGTGGGGATGGTGGTGGTTGTGTTGTCGGTGGTTGTGGTGGTGGGGATGGTGGTGACAGTGGTGGTGGGGATGGTGGTGGTTGTGGTGTCGGTGGTTGTGGTGGTGGGAATGGTGGTGACAGTGGTGGTGGGGATGGTGGTGACAGTGGTGTCGGTGGTTGTGGTGGTGGGGATGGTGGTGACAGTGGTGGTGGGGATGGTGGTGACAGTGGTGGTGGGGATGGTGGTGGTTGTGGTGTCGGTGGTTGTGGTGGTGGGAATGGTGGTGACAGTGGTGGTGGGGATGGTGGTGACAGTGGTGTCGGTGGTTGTGGTGGTGGGGATGGTGGTGACAGTGGTGGTGGGGATGGTGGTGACAGTGGTGTCGGTGGTTGTGGTGGGGTGGGGATGGTGATGGTGATGGTTGTGATGTGGTGATGGTGATGGTTGTGTTGTGGTGATGGTGATGGTTGTGTTGTAGTGATGGTGATGGTTGTGATGTGGTGTTGGTGATGGTTGTGTTGTGGTGATGGTGATGGTTGGGTTGTAGTGATGGTGATTGTTGTGATGTGGTGTTGGTGATGGTGATGGTTGTGTTGTAGTGATGGTGATGGTTGTGTTGTAGTGATGGTGATGGTTGTGATGTGGTGATGGTGATGGTTGTGTTGTGGTGATGGTGATGGTTGTGTTGTAGTGATGGTGATGGTTGTGTTGTAGTGATGGTGATGGTTGTGATGTGGTGATGGTGATTGTTGTGTTGTAGTGATGGTGATTGTTGTGATGTGGTGTTGGTGATGGTAATGGTTGTGTTGTAGTGATGGTGATGTTTGTGTTGTAGTGATGGTGATGGTTGTGATCTGGTGTCGGTGATGGTTGGGTTGTAGTGATGGTGATGGTTGTGATGTGGTGTTGGTGATGGTTGGGTTGTATTGATGGTGATGGTTGTGATGTGGTGTTGGTGATGGTTGGGTTGTAGTGATAGTGACGGTTGTGATGTAGTGTTGGTGATGGTTGGGTTGTAGTGATGGTGATGGTTGTGATGTGGTGATGGTGATTGTTGGGTTGTAGTGATGGTGATTGTTGTGATGTGGTGTTGGTGATGGTAATGGTTGTGTTGTAGTGATGGTGATGGTTGTGTTGTAGTGATGGTGATGGTTGTGATCTGGTGTCGGTGATGGTTGGGTTGTAGTGATGGTGATGGTTGTGATGTGGTGTTGGTGATGGTTGGGTTGTATTGATGGTGATGGTTGTGATGTGGTGTTGGTGATGGTTGGGTTGTAGTGATAGTGACGGTTGTGATGTAGTGTTGGTGATGGTTGGGTTGTATTGATGGTGATGGTTGTGATGTGGTGTTGGTGATGGTTGGGTTGTAGTGATAGTGACGGTTGTGATGTAGTGTTGGTGATGGTTGGGTTGTAGTGATGGTGATGGTTGTGTTGTAGTGATGGTGATGGTTGTGATGTGGTGATGGTGATGGTTGTGATGTAGTGATGGGATTGTTGTGTTGTAGTGATGGTGATGGTTGTGATGTGTTGATGGTGATGGTAATTGTTGTGTTGTAGTGATGGTGATGGTTGTGATGTGGTGTTGGTGATGGTGATGGTTGTGTTGTAGTGATGGTGATGGTTGTGATGTGGTGATTGTGATGGTTGTGTTGTAGTGATGGTGATGGTTGTGATGTAGTGATGGGATTGTTGTGTTGTAGTGATGGTGATGGTTGTGATGTGTTGATGGTGATGGTAATTGTTGTGTTGTAGTGATGGTGATGGTTGTGATGTGGTGTTGGTGATGGTGATGGTTGTGTTGTAGTGATGGTGATGGTTGTGTTGTAGTGATGGTGATGGTCGTGATGTGGTGATGGTGATGGTTGTGTTGTGGTGATGGTGATGGTTGTGTTGTAGTGATGGTGATGGTTGTGTTGTAGTGATGGTGATGGTTGTGATGTGGTGATGGTGATTGTTGTGTTGTAGTGATGGTGATTGTTGTGATGTGGTGTTGGTGTTGGTAATGGTTGTGTTGTAGTGATGGTGATGGTTGTGTTGTAGTGATGGTGATGGTTGTGATGTGGTGATGGTGATGGTTGTGATGTAGTGATGGGATTGTTGTGTTGTAGTGATGGTGATGGTTGTGATGTGTTGATGGTGATGGTAATTGTTGTGTTGTAGTGATGGTGATGGTTGTGATGTGGTGTTGGTGATGGTGATGGTTGTGTTGTAGTGATGGTGATGGTTGTGATGTGGTGATTGTGATGGTTGTGTTGTAGTGATGGTGATGGTTGTGATGTAGTGATGGGATTGTTGTGTTGTAGTGATGGTGATGGTTGTGATGTGTTGATGGTGATGGTAATTGTTGTGTTGTAGTGATGGTGATGGTTGTGATGTGGTGTTGGTGATGGTGATGGTTGTGTTGTAGTGATGGTGATGGTTGTGATGTGGTGATTGTGATGGTTGTGTTGTAGTGATGGTGATGGTTGTGATGTAGTGATGGGATTGTTGTGTTGTAGTGATGGTGATGGTTGTGATGTGTTGATGGTGATGGTAATTGTTGTGTTGTAGTGATGGTGATGGTTGTGATATGGTGATTGTGATGGTTGTGTTGTAGTGATGGTGATGGTTGTGATGTAGTGATGGGATTGTTGTGTTGTAGTGATGGTGATGGTTGTGATGTGGTGATGGTGATTGTTGTGTTGTAGTGATGGTGATGGTTGTGATGTGGTGATGGTGATGGTTGTGATGTGGTGATGGTGATTGTTGTGTTGTGATGTTGGTGATGGTTGTGATGTGGTGATGATGATGGTTGTGTTGTGATGTTGGTGATGGTTGTGATGTGGTGATGGTGATGGTTGTGATGTGGTGATGGTGATGGTTGTGATGTGGTGAAGGTGATTGTTGTGTTGTAGTGATGGTGATGGTTGTGATGTGGTGATGGTGATTGTTGTGTTGTGATGTTGGTGATGGTTGTGATGTGGTGATGGTGATGGTTGTGATATGGTGATGGTGATTGTTGTGTTGTAGTGATGGTGATGGTTGCGTTGTAGTGATGGTGATGGTTGTGATGTGGTGATGGTGATGGTTGTGATGTGATGTTAGTGATGGTTGTGTTGTAGTAGATGGTTGTGTTGTAGTGATGGTGATTGTTGTGTTGTAGTGATGGTAATGGTTGTGATGTGGTGATGGTGATTGTTGTGTTGTAGTGATGCTGATGGTTGTGTAGTAGTGATGGTGATGCTTGTGATGTGGTGTTGGTGATTGTTGTGTTTTAGTGATGGTGATGGTTGTATAGTAGTGATGGTGATGCTTGTGATGTGGTGTTGGTGATTGTTGTGTTTTAGTGATGGTGATGGTTGTGATGTGATGTTGGTGATGGTTGTGTTGTAGTGATGGTGATGGTTGTGATGTGGTGATGGTGATTGTTGTGTTGTAGTGATGGTGATGGTTGTGATGTGGTGATAGTGATGGTTGTGTTGTAGTGATGGTGATGGTTGTGTTGTAGTGATGGTGATGGTTGGGTTGTAGTGATGGTGATGGTTGTGATGTGGTGTTGGTGATGGTTGTGTTGTAGTGATGGTGATGGTTGTGATGTGGTGATGGTGATGGTTGTGTTGTAGTGATGGTGATGGTTGTGTTGTAGTGATGGTGAAGGTTGTGTTGTGGTGATGGTGATGGTTGTGTTGTAGTGATGGTGATGGTTGTGTTGTAGTGATGGTGATGGTTGTGTTGTAGTGATGGTGATGTTTGTGATGAGGTGATGGTGATTGTTGTGTTGTAGTGATGGTTATGGTTGTGATGTGGTGATGGTGATTGTTGTGTTGTAGTGATGGTGATCGTTGTGATGTGGTGTTGGGTGATGCGGATTGTTGTGTTGTAGTGATGGTGATGGTTGTGTTGTAGTGATGGTGGATTGTTGTGATGTGGTGAAGTGCGTGATGTTGTGTTGTAGTTGAATGGTGATGGTTGTGATGTGCGTGTTGGTGATGCTGATTGTTGTGGTAGTAGTGATGCGTGATGGTTGTGATGTGGTGGATGGTGATTGTTGTTGTTTGTAATGATGATGTGGTGATGGTCATTGTTGTGTTGTAGTGATGGTGATGGTTGTGATGTCGTGTTGGTGATGGTGATGGTTGTGTTGTAGTGATGGTGATGGTTGTGTTGTAGTGATGGTGATGGTTGTGATCTGGTGTCGGTGATGGTTGGGTTGTAGTGATGGTGATGGTTGTGATGTGGTGTTGGTGATGGTTGGGTTGTAGTGATAGTGACGGTTGTGATGTAGTGTTGGTGATGGTTGGGTTGTAGTGATGGTGATGGTTGTGATGTGGTGATGGTGATGGTTGTGATGTCGTGTTGGTGATGGTGATGGTTGTGTTGTAGTGATGGTGATGGTTGTGTTGTAGTGATGGTGATGGTTGTGATGTGGTGATGGTGATGGTTGTGTTGTAGTGATGGTGATGGTTGTGTTGTAGTGATGGTGATGTTTGTGATGAGGTGATGGTGATTGTTGTGTTGTAGTGATGGTTATGGTTGTGATGTGGTGATGGTGATTGTTGTGTTGTAGTGATGGTGATGGTTTGATGTCGTGTTGGTGATGGTGATGGTTGTGTTGTAGTGATGGTGATGGTTGTGTTGTAGTGATGGTGATGGTTGTGATCTGGTGTCGGTGATGGTTGGGTTGTAGTGATGGTGATGGTTGTGATGTGGTGTTGGTGATGGTTGGGTTGTAGTGATGGTGATGGTTGTGATCTGGTGTTGGTGATGGTTGGGTTGTATTGATGGTGATGGTTGTGATGTGGTGTTGGTGATGGTTGGGTTGTAGTGATAGTGATGGTTGTGATGTAGTGTTGGTGATGGTTGGGTTGTAGTGATGGTGATGGTTGTGATGTGGTGATGGTGATGGTTGGGTTGTAGTGATGGTGATGGCTGTGATCTGGTGTCTGTGATGGTTGGGTTGTAGTGATTGTGATGGTTGTGATGTGGTGATGGTGATGGTTGTGTTGTAGTGATGGTGATAGTTGTAATGTGGTATTGGTGATGATGACGGTTGGGTTGTAGTGATGGTGATGGTTGTGATGCGGTGTTGGTGATGATTGTAGTGAGGGTGGTTGTTGTGATATAGTGATGGTGATGGTCGTGATGTGGTGTTGGTGATGGTTGTAGTGATGGTGGTGGTTGTGATGTGGTGTTGGTGATGGTTGTAGTGATGGTGATGGTTGTAGTGATGGTGATGTTTGTGATGTGGTGTTGGTGATGGTTGTAGTGGTGTTGGTGTCGTGGTTAGTTGTACTGGTGGTGATGGTGGTAATATGGTGTTGGCGATGGTTGTAGTGGTGGTGGTTATGGTGATGATGATGTGGTGTCGGCGATAGTTGTAACGGTGCTATTGTCGTGGTTGGTTATAGTGGTGGTGTGGTGTTTGTGATGGTGGTTATAGTGGTATCTGGATCGAGTGTTATGGCAGAGGTAAATACAATCTTCCTGGACCTGGCTGGTATATCAGTGTTCCTGGATGTGATCAGCAAGGAGAAGGACGATCATAACCGTCAGACTAGTAACCATGAACACACCCTAGCAGGAGATGAGGGGGTGCATTTCATTAAACCCCTTGAGAAATTCCTTAGAACATCTCATTCATTTGTGTTAGATATCATTTAGAATATCGTCTAGAATGCACACAGCGATTGTGAGTATAGCAGATAGGAATGGGTGTGTAGAAGCCTTGCAAGCCTGCCCAGGCAGTTCGAACGCAGCCGATTTATTTCAAAGAAGGAGGAAGTAATAGAGGGTAAATGATATAGAAGAAGAATCGACCCCGGTACTGGGCTCTCGACAGGATTTGAACTCGAACCGGAACGTATAACGCAAAACGCTCTAACGACTCCGCCAATTTACTGCCATTTACATTCCCTTAAAACATCCAAACAACTACAGCACACACACATACACGCACGCA
Source organism: Eledone cirrhosa (assembly GCA_964016885.1). Classification (NCBI taxonomy): domain Eukaryota; kingdom Metazoa; phylum Mollusca; class Cephalopoda; order Octopoda; family Eledonidae; genus Eledone; species Eledone cirrhosa. The sequence continues at coordinate 224,687,942 of OZ024741.1, forward strand.
CACACACACACACACACACACACACACACACACACACACACACACACTCTTTAAAAGGACCTCTGTCAGTTTCGAGGATGAGTGTTCTAGTTGTTCAATGGAAAAGCTTACTCATTAAATTAGCACGCGTGTCTGAGCATTCCGTAGACATGTGTACTCTTAACATAATTCCGAAGGAAATTCAGCGCGACACCGTGTAAAATGTTGGCTCTTTGAATTTCACCAAAAAGGCTTAGGTCAACCTGAGGCTATGGTAAATGACACTTGTCCAAGATGTCACGCAGATGAAACGAACCTGAATCCCGATAAACATAATTATCTCTTTATTGGCCACAAACATGAAGGACGATACAAAATCAGGGACTGTGGGAGGTGGGGGGTTGGTCACATTAAATCGAGTAAGTAAGATAACAACAAAATACATGACATAACCCTCACAAGTATGATAAATACATTCATAAACCATGTAACGCTAACATCCCGCCCCCATCACCACTACGGTAGCCACTACCACCTGTAGCACCCCAACTAACACCACCACCACTGCCAGCAACAACTGCTGCGACAGCACGACGACGATAGCACTACCACAACCACCACCACCACCACCACTACACCACACACACACATATATATGTGTGTGTGTGTGTGTGTGTGTGTGTGTGTGTAGTGTGTGTGTGTTTGTAGTGAAACCTAAACATATTTTTCCCACAAAAGTTTTCTTGTCCTCCCACACAAGACCGCCAAAAGACTGACCTGTGACCTCAGAGCCCAAAACCTAGACAATATTTTCTTGTAGAAGACTAATGGCACCAGAGTGTCCGAAAAGACGACAGGCTATCTGTTTAATGTTTCTGTGCGACTTAAATCTTATATATTCAAGAGATTTCGACTCCCAGGTAGATTCTACTTTTCAACTCGGCAAAATACAGCCTTCCCCCCGACTCTGCAATAGATACCTTTGTTTGGCCAGCATAGCAATACAGACACACACACTCGCTAGCCAGCCAAGCAGGAATCGGCACAAGTTGAGTTTTCTAACAGGTTAGTAAAATATACTATGTATTCTGCACTGTACGCATAACACACTGTAATCTATACTTGCATCTTTTCCCCGCTGTTCATTGCTGCACATGATTTCGAAGTAAATCATGTTACAAATAAAAAACATTAAAATTAGCAGTGTCTTGTCATTTGTTAATTCTTATCCTTGTGA
>OZ024741.1:224696657-224714157 GCA_964016885.1 Eledone cirrhosa
CAGTTCCTGTGGAAGAAGCAGGCTTCACTGGTGAGGAGATCCGTCTGCTGTCAACACCCTTCCAAGGGAGGGCTGGGCATGCCGTGGCTAATGATGCGCAAACATGCGCTGAGGCTACGGCATCTCCAGGTATTCCTCACCGACCAACCGGGGTGGGCACCGTTTGTGAGTCAGGCCTTCGCACAACTTGTCTCGCTGACGGAGCTGCAGTCCTGGGTGAAGCGAAGACTGAAGAAGATGGACGCCTGGCACATTGAATGCGCCCAGGCGCTCACAGTCCTCTGTCAAGCAGGCACAGTAATCAGTGGAGACTCCACTTCGACATTCTTTACAAGTGCGACGACGTGCTCGGGGAGACTCTAGACGTCGAAGACGACGAGCTCATCAATCTGTTCGGTAGGACTTTCCGGCGGAGACCTATGGACAACTTCCAGAGGTCCCTGGCCTGGCAGTGCTACGGAGGAGCTCTACCCGTTCGAGATAAGATCTACAGGCACGGACGCCCCGGCAGGGATCCTTCCAAGAGGACGTGTCCAATATGCGAGCAGGACATTGAAACCGTCTTGCACGCAATTGTACACTGCCCGGGCGTACCGACCTGTGGAACTATGCAGAACAACTGCTGTCGCGTAAGGGACAAATCCAATTGACTGCCGAGTCCATAGTAAGGATCAAACCGCCAGCCTCTTTCAAAAACGAAAAAGAGGCGGTTTTCCTCTGTACAGTGGCTATGCTGAAAGAGGTTATATGGTGGACGAGATTGAGAGACTGAGGACAGATGCCTTTCTCCGGACAACAATTGATTCCTTTCTTTAAGTATCACTTTAGAAGGAGAGAGAGGTACTGCACCCCAGTAAATTTACTGAAAGGTGGGTGAATTGAGCGAAAATGGCCCGAGTGATTGGGCCTTCTCTGTTTATAAGTCTGTAGGTTAAAGAAGAGAGCAAAAGGAAGAAGGGAGTACTTGCACAACACGCTCCTGGAGTTGAGGGTTGTTCTATCGACGGGGTACTAAACAACCCATTTGTGGCGCTACCCCCCTATTGGGGATTTCGATTGTTGTAATTGTTGTTTCAATATTTTTACACGACTGTACGTAAAATCCCCGGCATGTTTCTTTGTATTGTCTCCTTATCTAGTGCGCCCTTGTGGCAAATAAAGAAATCTATCTATCTATCTATCTTCGTGATTGGTAGATGTGTATTACTTCGCTCCGGATTGTTTACGGATTATTGTACAAAAAACTGTGAGTTTATTGTTGAATTTGTTATTATTGTTTAGTTTAACCCCTCGTCTGGGCCTTCAGACGTTGGGTTAACTAATTTTCGCCTGTTTTGGGGGCGAAATTTTCATCTGAAAAAATTGTGTAGACTTGTTAGTTAGTAATGGATGCCATTTCAACCTCTCACACTGTAGTGAGTGCCACGCCCACTAAGAAAAGTGGTGGAGGAAAGGTAGGAGTACAAAGCTTGCAGCCTTCCCCCCTCGCCTTATCGAAAAACGTTGTAAATATTGCAACCAAGGAACCAAACCTGGTAAATAATACCAGCACCAACAACAAGAACAATGACAATAACACCACAACCAACAACTGCAACAATAACAACACCAACTCCAAGGAAAATATGAACAACATCAACAACAGTGACAATAACAACAGCAACAAGAAAGACAACAACACCAAAATATTGTTCGCACAAACTGTAAAAAAAAAAACAGAACTATAAACTCCAATTGACATCACTAGCGCAAAACATCTACTCCAAGATGCAAAATACTATGTAACTTTTGGACAAAAGGGTGCAATTCTCCCCAGGTATTACGTTGAGAGACTGTCCTGAAAACCACAGTTTTCAGGACAATATCAAACGCAACTAGAAAACCAGCTCAATAATCACAAAATGAAATTGAGCTGGTTCTAAAAGATGTAATGAAGGACATAACCTTCATCCAAAGAGGAAAACTGTTTGGTAGCATTTCGGTGCTAATGAATGACCAGCAAACAGCACAAAAATACGCTGTATCACCCATTGTCCCCCCCGTTTCACCTTTTCCCCCACATATAGGGGAAAAAGGACACAAAAAAAAATTATGAGTATCACACCAAATATAAATATTTGGTGGATACTATCTGGATTCATTGATTTTGATGAAGACAGACTAATCTCAGTAGGAAAGTCCTCCAGAGGTGTATTTAGTTGGACTAGCGTAGAAGTTCTGGTTCAAATGAGCCCAGAATGAATAGTTAAAATCCCACAACGCGTGCCTCTGGACGGGCTAACCTATATAAACATTTCAGTTGAGGGTAGGTGGCTGTCATGTTACCACTGCTTAAGCAGGGGTCACCTGAGGGCTGCTTGTCCTCAATTAACGAGTAAAAAAAGGCTCTTCTGCCAACCCCGAATACAACAACACAACCACCACCACCACCACCACCACCACCACCACAACCACCACAACAACACGAAAAAATAACAACACAAGACACTGTCCCACCCAATCCCTCACCACCTAAAACAAATACAAAAGCACCCGCAACCACAACAAACCCCCAAAATATACCCCTCCCCAACAACACGGACGAGGACCCCTTATCAACGTCACCCAGTGACGACGAGGGAGAGCCCTTTCAAACAGTAAAAAGAAAGAAAAGAAGGCACCATATTAACACAAATGCAACAAACACACAACCACCAGCACAAACAGAACAAACATCACAAACAAAAACCACCACTCCCGAAAACATAACACATACTACAAAACGCAAACACACACAAGAACAACAAAAAAACAATAAAACAAAACAAACACAACACAACAAAACCATTATGCATACATCAACACAAACAACAAAACACTTGTACAAACAATAGACAAAGACCCTTCGGTGGAAACCGAAGGGAAAATGTTCACCAACGCGGCGAATAAACCGCATTAAAAAATGATTAGGGTCCCAAGGGACACCTACGCAATGCTCAAACAAAACTTTCCCGAGGACGTGGGGAACCCCTGTACTAGACCTTCCAACCGCATTCTTTTGAAATGTTTCCCCACCACCACCCCAGACACCCCACCCCACCACACACTGATGTCTCCACCACACCCCAAACCACCACCCCACCAAACAACCCCTCCAACACCCACATGGAAATTGTGCAGCCTGGTCCTCAGGAGACGGAGAGGTAGGTGTCTTTTCTTTTTCTCCACTTTAACTCTTCACCACCAACATGGCTGTTATAAGAGTTGGATGCTTATGCTTGCGCGGCCTGGAGTTGTCCTGGAAGCAGGGCAAACTCTTAAATGACCTCAGGTCGCACAGAATGGATGTAATAGCTATTTGCGAGTCCACGATCAGCAGCGAGCACCAACTGGCCCCCATCTTCGACGAATTGAGATCTATGCATCTCTCTGTCAGCCGGGGGGGTGGGGGTGGGGTTGTCGTTCTGCTGCGAAAACACCTGGGCCTCGCAACACGGAAGGAACACCTGGACCCGGAGGGTCGACGGGTGGTTCTAGAGGTCTGCAGTAGTGAAGCTGGAGCCTTCAGGCTGGTGGCAGCGTATGCCCCATCTGGCACACCGCGGCCGGACTTCTTCCAACGTCTAGAGACTTTTCTGGGAACGTCCCGCTCCTTGCTTTTAGTGGGGGACTGGAATGGTATCCTGGATGCACGTTGGGACTATTTAGGGGCATGTCCCGATAGAGGGGTGTAATAGCCTCAAACGGTTAATCGGCCGATTTGACCTGGCCGATAGATATCGACTAGATTTTCCGACTGTGCCACTGTGGGCATGGACTAATCATAGCGGAACATCTAGGTCGTACCTAGATAGGTTCCTAGTTAAAAAAAAGGATAGGGACATATTAAGCTGTCCATGAATGTTCATGGTTGACTATTCGGATCACAAGTTACTGACCTGCGTAGTCAACCTTGATAGAACCCATAGACAGGGATCCAGTTATTGGAAGCTAAAGTTGTCCTTACCGACAAACACAGCTTACAGTAAACGGATTAGCACTTTAGTTAAGCAGCGGTTGACGGAGGCAATTGTCAACAGCAGGTGGTGGGGCTCTCTAAAGAGAGCAATTAGAATAGAATCGATAGGTTTTAGTCAGGAATTAGCATTAGATAGGAATATAACTGAAAGAGAATTGATAGATAGAGTAGAAGAGGCGATTAGGAGTGGCAACGTGGCCGGCGTGTTGGCGTCAAGAACGGCCCGAGACCTGTTCTTTGACGCGAAGCACGAGGGCTGCGTTGTCAGAAGCAAAATACGTGCTCTGAGTAACGAGGGAGCCAAAGCTGTTAGTTGGGCCCGAGTGACGGAGGCAAAAAGTGGAAACAAGTCCACGATTCGGTATTTGAAGGACCAGGATGTACGTGTGATCCTTGAACCTGAGCGGATGTCGCGGCCTTTCAGCGGCACTTTGCACGACTGTTCGGGAGGGGCGGCGGGCCGGGTGAGACCATGGATTTCGGTCCATACCTCGACAGTCTGCCGCGTCTCTCGGACGCGGAGGCGAAGTCCTGCGAAAGGTCGATTTCAGCCGCTTAAATAGGGGAAGCGCTGAGCCGATGCGGCAAACACAAATCTCCGGGTCTCGATGGTCTACCATACGAACTTTATGTAGCGATGCCGGGCTTGTTCTCCGATCTCCTCGAGGCGGTTTGCTGCAACTTGCAACAAACGGGAGAATTCCCAGTTCTGTGACCAAAGGCGTAGTCACGCTAGTCAGGAAGGACGAGAACAAGGGGGATGACATAGATAACTTCAGGCCCATAACTCTGTTAAAGATTTTGGCCAAGGTGTTAGCGAAGAGGTTGGCGCTTGTCGTCGGGAACCTGGTGGGAGAAGCGCAGACATGCGCAATCCCGTCCGTCCAGGTCCATACACGACAACCTCCACCTCATGCGATACATCGGAGAGAGGGTAGGGAATGAACCCGGATTTGGTGGGGCCCTGATCAACTTGGATCAATCTAAGGCGTTCGATAGGGTCGACCATCGGTACCTGGATGCGGTGCTCGCGGTGGCAGGCTTCGGACCCGTGTTCAGGGGCTGGATTACTGCAATGCACAACAGCAACACCTGTTCGAGGGTCAAGGTGAACGGCTACCTCTCGGAGCCGTTCCAAATCACGTGATCCATCCGACAGGGATGCCCTCTCTCCTACCTTCTGTATGTGCTGGCTCTAGAGCCACTACTGCGGAAGTTGGAGCTGTTACAGGGCATCCCCTTGGAATCGGGATTGCGGAAAGCGGTGTCGGCCTACGCCGATGACGTGACAGTAATGGTGCCGAGCGCCTCTCAAATCGGGGAGATCGGCACCTTACTGGAGGAATACGAAAGGTTTACAGGAGCCAAGCTGAACTGGGACAAGTCCGTCGGTTTACAACTCGGAACGTGGAGAGGCAAACCGATGTCTTCCGACGGCGTCGTCGGACGCTGGACGGAAGGACTGGTGAAGCTTCTCGGGGTCTGGTTCGGACCAGACCTCCAGGTGGAGAAAAACTGGGACGAGGTAACGGGCAGGGTGTTTGCACTCTCCCAGAAGTGGGCCGAGTGCAAACTATCCCTGGAAGGTCGAGCGGAGGTGGCGAACACTTATATAGCGCCCGTCATCTACTACCGCTTGACCGTCGTGCCTTGCCCAGCGAAAACGCTCGCCAAAATGGAGCGCGCGCTCTTCCAATTCCTTTGGAAGAAGCCTGTCCCTTTGGTGAGAAGATCCATTTGCTGTCAACACCCTTCGAACGGAGGGCTGGGGATGCCATGGCTGACGATGCGTAAACATGCATTAAGGCTACGGCACCTCCAGGTATTCCTCACCGGTCAACCGGTGTGGGCCTCTTTTGTGAGGCCAGCCTTTCCGAGACTCGTCTCGCTCGCCGAGTTGCAATCCTGGGTCAAGCAAAGACCAAGAAAAGTGGGCGACTGGCACATTCAATGTGCCAGTCGCTCACGGCCCTCTGGCAAGCGGATCCGGCAATCAGTGGAGACTCCACCTCGACATTCTATAGAGGGTTGGTGCGCAGCAAGTGCGACGACGCTCTCGGAGAAGCTCTGGGCATGGAGGAAGACGAACTACCCAGTCTGTTCGGTAGGACGTTTGGCCCGGGACCGATGGACAATTTCCAAAAGTCCCTGGCCTGGCAGTGCTGCCGAGGAGCTTACCCGTTCGGGACAAGCTCTACAGATACGGGCGCCCGGGTAGGGACCCCTCGAAAAAGATCTGTCCGAGATGCGTGCGTGACGAGGAAACCGTCGCGCACGCATTAGTACACTGCCCGGGCGTTGCTGCCCTGTGGGGCTATGTAGAACGACTACTGTCGCGGATGGGACCAATCCGGTTGACCACCGAGTCCATTGTCATGATTAAACCGCCTCCCCCCCTTCAAAAAACGAAGGAGAGGCGGTTTTCCTTTGTGTGATAGCTATGGCTAAAGAGGTTGTATGGTGGACGAGGTTGAAAGGGATGAGGTCAGACACCTTTCTCTCCGGCCAACAACTGATCCTTTTTTTCAAATACCACTTTGGAAGAAGAATCAGGATGGAGAGAGAGGTGCTGCACCCCAGCAAGTTTTTTGAAAGGTGAGTGAAAGTGGCGAGAATGGCCCGAGTGAATGGGCCTTCTCTCTATATCAGCCTATCTCTATAGGTTGAGGGAAAAGAGGAAGAGAGGAAAGGAGTACTCACTCTTTGTACTCCCGGAGATGAGGGTTGCACATTTTTTTCGGGGGTACGTGTTACCCATATGTAATGTCTCCCCTATTGGGGAAAATCGATTAATTTTTAAATTGCATTTGTGATAGTATTTTACACGTTTTTATTGTATGTAAACTTTCCCCTTTGTATTTGTCCCCTTCTTTTGTGCCCCCGTGGCTAATAAAGAAACATATCTATCTATCTGACTGCTTAACTGTCTGTATATATATATATATATATATATATATGTATGGTTGTATGAAAAATGCGTCGCGCAGATCAGAGTATAATACTGTATATATATCGATTATATAATCGATATATATACAGTATTATATGATCTATAATATGTCTTGCCTCGAGCTGATCGATAGCGAAACATATGTAATATGTTATTAAATGTGTTATGATACAACACTGAACACCTGTTCTTTATCCTTATAGTATATATATATATATATATATATATATTTGTGAAAAAGAACAAAGGAACAATTATGTCATTACAACAAGTTTATTGCCGACAGCCGTTTCGCCCGACCACATGGTGGGACTTTTCAAGGCATACAACATGTGACTGTAAGATCATTATCTACATCAACGTATCACTCAAGGCTAGCAGTAATATACCACCCCAGTCAAATCCACACTGGTTTTTCTACCAATATGACATGTAGACCAATACATCCTATGTAGCGAGACCTTGGACTTAGAACCGGCCGAAAGCGTGCAACCCCTGAAACTAAAAGATCGAAAGGACCATACCCAGCAACCACTAGCTATTGGAACCACAGGTACATCTCCCAGAGAGTCCACGCAGCTGATAGTGAATCCCAGTTGATCCGTGAACTATGAACTTTTAAACAAGACCAGCTGTGCCTGGAGCTATGCAGATATACGCATAATGGATATCGCGCCCACACGGTCACCAGTACTGTTCATCCTGTTGTATGTATGTAAATATCCGTGCGCGGGATATCCCTGAGTACATTTTCTTGACCATCAATTGTTAATCGATTGTTTGTTAATTAGGCAGGAATATACCATTGTGTCTGTGCTAATCCTATGAGTTGCTGTATGTGTGTAAAGTATCCGAGCGCGGGATATCCCTGAGCTAATTTTGCCTGACTGTTAATAGTGTTTTGATTACTTGTTAATTAGGCAGGAATATATATTATTATGTCTTTGTTAATCCTGTATCAATAATTTTATAATAATTTTTTGTGATAATACATTGTTAGATTACTGAAGCTACCTTATACCTTCTTAAAAATACATTTTATAATTATTGTCTTTTTGCTTATGTATTTTCTTATTTACCACTCTCTTTAATCTTGCCCAACTTGATAAACTCTTTGAATTGCTCCCTAATTAAATTACTTAAATTACTTAAATTATTGTATCTATTATGCCTAAGTTGTATCTGCTGAAGCAGTCCTTTGATGATTCCTCGGATATCCCAAATACCGTAATTTTTAACTTTTAATGTATAGTTTTCCTCAATTCGCTTTTATATATATCCTTAAAAGCTCTCTAAAATTTTAATTCTTCGAAGGGTCTCTCGGAGGAGGTTCCTATTAAAAATATTAAAGGGGCCTTTTCTGAGAGAACTATAGAAGGCTCTTTGAATTAACCTTTAATTGATTAGTTTCTTTCAACTTAGTAGGGAATATCAAAACTTCGTAAGTTTTCTGAAATTTGTAAACGTGATCTCGGGGGAAGAAAGTTTTTTTCTTTCGGAAAAAAACTTTTTTCTCTCGAAGGAATTTTCATAGGAAACTATATATATATTTTTTAGAGAAACTTTGTATTTTTATTTTTTATTTTATTAGCCTCTTAATTTCTTCTAGTTTAGTAGGTTTATTGGAGCCTGTAAGCTTTATGCACTTATTGAGGGATTTTTTAAGGTGCTTCTACGGGACCCCAAGTCTTTTAGTTTACTGTTAATGCGTAAATTATATATTATCTAATTTTTAACCTTCAATCCCTGACCCCGACAACTAATATAAAAGAGCCCCCTTAGAATATAGACCCCAAATATACAAGCTGAGCTGCTGATGTATACCACAATTTCAAACTGCTAGCCTTGAGTGATACGTTGATGTAGATAATGATCTTACAGTCACATGTTGTATGCCTTGAAAAGTCCCACATGTGGTCGGACGAAACGGCTGTCGGCAATAAACTTGTTGTAATGTCATAATTGTTCCTTTGTTCTTTTTCACAAATATTTCTGCTCTGCGTATACGCATAGAGCTTAACTAGCTACCGTCGCATATTTGGTAGGTCAGACGTGATCATCGCGATTCACATACGACCTACCATACATCTTACTATATATATATATATATATATATATATATATATATATATATATATATATATATATATATATATATATATATATATATATATAATATATATATATATATTATATATATATATATATATATATATATATATATATATATATATATATATATATATATATATATATATATATATATATATAAGGTGAAAAGCAAATAAGCTAATTAGGAGGAGAGAAAGGTGATTAGTTATGCAGATTATGGGAGAACGTTAGTGTGCTCAATGCATATAGGTTGTTAGACTAGTGAGCCATGCAATTAGATGGAACAAGAGATAGTTTAACAATCGTATAATAAGCAGAGCAAAACTCATATTTAAAATGCTGGAGAGAACAACAAAGATTTATGAATATATATATGTAATTAATAATTTCTACTTTTGGCACAAGACCAGCAATTACTCCAGTGTATTACTGGTACTTTATTTTATCGACCCGGTAAGGATTTGCTTCAAATACTGCACAGTAAGAATGGACATAGATGTTGAGATATCGAATGTAAATCGATATATATATATATATATCGTGGATATAGATGTTTTCAAGAAACATCTCGACATTCTGCCATCTAGGATCACAGATAAGCTCACTTTACAAAAGGAAGTACAAATAAGGGCAACAATGACGAACTCCCTCGTGCATCGCTGGTCAAACAAGGAAGAGCGGTTGAAGAAAGTGTAACAACCAGCATGACCTCAGCCAGTAGGCTGGAATAGGTTAAAGAGTCTTTATATATATATATATATATATATATATATATATATATATATATATATATATATATATATATATATATATATATATATATATATATATATATATATATATATATATATATATATATATATACATATATATATATATATATATATATATATATGTATATATATATATATATGTATATAGAGTTGTAAAAAAATCAAAACTAAGTTTCATTTTTCAATCTTAGTACGGCACTAACTTAAATATAAGTATGTATGTATACGTACATACATATATGTATGTGTACCTGTATGTATATATGCATATATATATATATATATATATATATATATATATATATACATATATACATACAGGTACACATACATATATGTACGTATCAGTTTAGCGGACGCTTATTATAGCGCCGGCTTTGTTCGTTTGTAAACAAACTGAACAGCCTGAATTTATGCCGTACGGTGTTAAGGCAACCACGTCACCTTTTTGTTCAACACTGACACAGGAACGATGTACTAGTTTCAAGCTTGTTAGCTATCATCAGCACCGTATACCCTTCTGCCAGATGGTTGAACGCTCGAAAGTATATACTTTCCTTATGAAAATTAACGGCTGAGCAGCCTAATTTGCATATCGAGTGAGTTATGTCGGCCAGGCGTACCGAAAACGATCAGTTGTAATAAAATGAAAACGAAATTTCATTTCTCACTCTTAGTACGGCACTTACTTAAATGTAAGTATGTATGTATACGTACATACATATATGTATACAGACGTACAGTAGCATGTATATATGTATGTATGTATGTATATATGTATATATATATATATATATATGCATGCTACTGTACGTCTGTATACATATATGTATGTACGTATACATACATACTTACATTTATATATATATATATATATATATATATATATATATATATGTAAATTGTTTTGACTACAAGAATTTTTGCAACGCGAAATTTATAGTGCTTATTCACGTGACATTCAACAACCAACCAAATCTCAATACCCCCCAAGAAACTTTTTTCACATAAAACAGGAAGAATTTCCAAAACTGATCAGATTAGAGCAAAAATCACGAGCACTCTATCTCAAGATTATTTTTGAAAAGGATAAGAAATGCGCAACCGGTAAAAACTTAAAACTAAAACTGAATACTAACCAATACTTATTACTAATTAATACTTATTCCTAATTAAATTATTTTTCACTGGGAAAAATTTGTCAGTATTTTCTTTTCCTTTTTACTAAAATATATATATATATATATATATATATATATATATATATATATATATATATATATATATATATATATTATATATAGAGAGTTATAAACTCAAATAGTCTTTTATATATATAAATAGCTCAAAGAAAGGAATATTTCTGAGCCGTGTAATACAAATGAATATATGATAGGGATAAACACTGATACAAGCATACAAGTGTTTGCATTGCGAATGACCAAGTTAGCTAGATTGAAAAAATACTAATTAAAATAATACGGTTTGCCTGTCTCGATTTAAAATAATAAATCAATAAAAACAAACCTATATTGGCAAAAGCCAATAATTAGTATTTTTCAATCTAGCTAACTTGGTCATTTGCAATGCAAACACCTGTATGCTTGTATCAGTGTTTATCACTATCATATATTGATTTGTATATATATATATATATATATATATATATATATATATATATATATATATAAAATAAAATAAAATAAATAAGTCAAATGTTTAAAATTTGGCTCCGTTTATTACTGCTATATATATTTCGGTGACAGCCATCTTTGGCTGTGACCTCTTCAGGCAGTCCGAATTAGTGTGGTAGAGACGAGTACACATGTTGTTGAGGTGTTTAACTTTCTCAATAATCTGATATGCCCAGTTCCTGGTTGGGTTGTTATTTCACTGAGGAACTGGAATCATATGAATTTAAACAAACGAATTTCAGCGTCAAAGGGCCTCTTCTCCTCTCATTGGTCAGTTGTTAGAACATTCCTCAGTCAAAAGTCTATAGAAATTCGTTCTGAGGCAAGCCAATCTGTAGTGGTTGTTCTTGTTATTGTTAGGTACATCTGACCTCTATTCTTATGTTGATAGTGGTGTTGTTGTTGGAGTCAGCTCAACAAAATGATAAAGTGGTAGAAGAAATAAGGTGGTAAAGGAACAAAATAAAATAAAATAATCAAATAAAATGTGTATGTGTGTTATACCTATCTCAGTGTTATAAAGATTTGTAAGGTCACTCTTCCCATTGGTCAGTTTTGAGAGCATTCCTCAGTCAAAAGTCTATAGAAATTCTTTCTGGGGTGAGGCTCCCTGTAGTTATTGTGTTTGCTATTGTTAAGTACATCTGACCTCTACCCTTATTTTGGTAGTGTTGTTGGTGTTGTGGTCAGCCTATGTCTTGCTGCTGCTGACATTTAGAAGTATCTGTGTGCGTGTTTCTTCATCCCTCCTGCCACCATCTCCCGTGGTGGTGGTGATGGTGGTGGTGGTGGTGGTGGTGGTGGGGTGTGGGGTGTTGGGTGTGTGGGGGGGTTTCTGCCATGTATATGAAGAAATAGAAGGCAATAAAATGAAGAAAACAGAAAATAAATAATAAATAGAGAATAAATGAAAAATTTATGAAAAAGTAATGAAAATGAAAATGAAAATGAAAAGCGAAAAATGAAAATGAAAAGTGAAAAATAAAAATGAAGATTCACATAAAATAAAATATGTGTGTGCTATAACCAATCTCAAGGTCAGAAATATGTTGGATAAAGTGGTAGGAGGAACAAGATGGTAAAAGAATAAAACTAAATAGGATAATCAAATAAAATGTGTGTGTGTTATAACCAATCTCAACTTAAATATAAATATAAGGTGATAAAGTGAAGAAAAAAAATCAAAAATGAAAAATCAAGTAAAATAAAATATGTGTGTGTTATAAAGATATTGGCCAAATTATAAAGGCTGTTTCAGAATCAATCTCTAGGCTATCATGGTGTCTGCTCAGCCTGGGTTGGTCCCTATGGCTTGAGGGGAGTTCCCAACCTATGGTGTTGTTACTGCCCATATAGCTTGAGGGAGGTCTGGCCGAGAGGTATCTACATGTTCTGGAGAAGTCCCTATAGCTTGAGGGGAGTTCACATCTTATTGTGTTGCTACTGTCCATATATCTTGAGGAAGGTCCCGGCCCTGAGGTGTCTGCATGTCCCGAAGAAGTCGGTTCTGAGGTTTATCATGCGGTTTCCACCTCTTAGTATCTCGAGGGTCTCGTTTAGACATAGTTTGCATATGCCAGATCCTCCTTTATCGGGTGGTACTTTCCTGATTATGGACCAGGCCAGAGAGTACGGGGTCCTGTCCAGCTTAAGCTTCCAGATCAGGTCAGAGAGAGCCGTACTTTTCCTTTTGGCCTCCTTATTGAAAGAATGGCGATGGTTATACCAACGGTCTTTGAAGCTCGTTGATGTGGCTCCTATGTAGAGGTGTTCGGAGTTGAGGGTTTTAACCCTACAACCGTATACTAGGTTCTTCTTAAGGCATTCATTACTAAGGGGGCATGATTCGGGGTTTCTGCAGTTGCAGAGGGTGGTCGACCTCTGCGTGCCTAGAGTGGGGTTCCCGTTAAGTGTTACATGGTGGTCTTCCCCCGGGATCGGTGGGGTGGGGTGGGGTGGGGGTGGGGGGTCCCCGGGTCTGTTTGGGTTTCTTGGGTGGGCACTGGGTCCCCTTCTCTCCTTCCACATGGTTCTGCTGGGTGCTTGTATTGCCATCTTCTGGTTGTGTGTGGTTTTTAAGCCCACTCCTTTTGATGCTAGCTGTGTTGGACCAGATTTCTCGTGGTGGAATACGAGAGCTTCACAGTGTGTCTGTTGAAGATCTTGTGGTATCTATGGTCCCTCGGGAAGCATTTATCAAGTGCTTCAAAGAATGATCGGGCCAAGCTGTTCTTTAGGGTCGCTGAGTAGGGTGGGTTGTACCACGTGATTTTTCTGCGTCTCCTCCTATATGGGTGGGTTGGGGGCGTTGTGAGTTGTTGGAGATTTGTTGGGTTGCTGGTGGTTCCCGCATTGTTGCTTCCCCTTTGGACGCTATGCGTTTTGCTATCTTCACGGCCCGAATCTGTGGGGTGGTCGTTGCCCGCGCTGGGAGATCCACCGTGTGGTGGTCCCCCGTTGCCCCCTCCCCCCACGTGTCCTGCGGTTGGGGTCGCCGGGCCCGGGGTGGTTAGCATCACCCCTGAGACTGCTACTCATATTGGGTTTCATCTCATGGTTAAGCGTACTCGTCACCAACGCCCATGTGGTGGTGTCGGGCTCATGGTGCCTATTTGTTTCTGTTCTGCCTGCATTGTTAGGATTCGCCCCCTCCCGGACAACGCGGGTGTGGGTGTCCGTTGGGCCATCCCCATCCCGGCGTTTCGGACTATATGTTATATTTTGGCCATGTGCCGCCTTATTTAGAGCTGCGTTGTAATATTCCGCGTTGTTATCGAATATTTCCTTACTTGCGGACATGCTGGAGATCCTGTCCGAGACACTCTTCACCACGGCCTTGGTTATGGATCTAGGGTGGTTTGACTTGGCGTTAACATACACGAGTTTCTCGTTGGGCTTGTGGTAGGGGTAGTATTATTCGGTGTTCAGGTTTAGGGTGGTGTCTAGGAAGTTAACTACCTTACTATTTGGGTCTAGTTCGATACTGAGCTCCTGGTTCTTAAAGAAATGGCGAATACGCCTCCTCATTCGCTCCAACATATTGGTGCTGTGGTCATATACTGTGAAGAGAGCATCGTCACGATATAATCCGCCGCACAGGCAGGGGATTTCATCTTTTATCTGCTTCAGCAGGAAGAGCCCACCAGGTCCATTACCTGTGCTAAGTCGCTGGAGCCCATCGTGATGTCAAAGTTATTTGGCCAATCACTCCTGGTCCAAAGGTCTCCATCGAAACGGATTAAGGTCTTTATTGCGGCGTGGATGATGCTCACCTCCTCTCGGGTTAGGTCCGTATTGGACATCGCTAAAAATAGGGCCTTATTGAGTACTATGGGTGAGATTGAGGAGTAGTAGCCTGCGATATCCAGTTGTATAAAGCTGGTCTTACTTTTCTCATGTAGTGTCTTAAACCATTCTATTACCTCTCCCGTGCATGACCATTGCTGTAATCTAGTTTTTTTCCGAAGCTTGGGCAAAATCCTATCTAGTATTCTTTTACTGACGATCCCTAGGTCACATCCGGAGGGGGCTATTAGTCTGACAGGGAGGTCGGACTCAAATTTTGGCTTGTGATCTTTAAGGGTAATCCGCGGCTCCCTTGGTTCGTATGGGGCCGTCCTGTCCTCTATGCCGAGTCCAGATATAATCCTGTAAGCTGTGGCATTGATCTCATCCAGGGTAAATCCAGGTGTTTTTTTGTAGCACTTCCTCAGTTCCCTGAGAATTAGCTTATTATACAGTTCAGTGTTCATGTTGTAGAGGTTGTTGGTTTTGTCAGCATGGACAAGTATTCCAGTTGTCTCTTTAAGTACTGTAATCCAGTTTCTCAGGTGTCTGAGGAACTTCTGACTTCTGGTTGGGTTTCCGGAGGATTTGAGGTTGGATATGATGTTAATCATCTCGTTTTCAAACCCCTCCATTAGTCTGTTGCGGGGGGGGGGGGATTCCTCCTTGATCGAAATGTTTTGTGTATTGGTAATTTTTTGCGTTCCTCTTTCGAAGTGGAACGCCTTCCATCTCATCCTACGGACGAGGGAGTCCGTACTCCTGATAAGATCATTGGTGTATTCTCGTTTGTCAGTTAGGGGGATGTCTTTCAGTGACTCTAAGGTTACCAGTTTTTCCATAGTGACTTAAGTCCGCTACTGTTTGAAGCGCTCAAACGTGGGTTGATAAATTTTGAGTATACCAACACCCTAGTATGCAGATTGGAGCACTCGACAAAGTGCGCAGGTTGGTTTGGTTACTCCGGAATAAATAAAATAAATTAAATAAGTCAAATGTTTAAAATTTGGCTTCGTTTATTACTGCTATATATATTTCGGTGACAGCCATCTTTGGCTGTGATACTCAAAATGTATATATATATGTGTGTGCTGTATATATATATGTGTGCTGTATTTGATGTATATCGTATGCTATACGATATGCATTATATGTTGCATTCAGTCTCAGCGTTATGTCCAGAATTTTTCTACGTCCATCCCAAGCGCACCTCAGCGTGAAAGGTCGTTCTAAAACGAAACAATACCTCCTACGTTAACCAAGAACTCCTAAGACCTAACCAACAACCAAACGACTTAATTTATAAAATAATTTTTTTTAAGAAAAAAATTTTTTCTAATCCGGAAAAAAATTCTTTTTGCATATTGTGAAGAAAATAAATTTGTTGAAAGCACAAGTGAAGCCATTTTTTCTCCCCCCCTGTCTTTATATATATATATATATATATATATATATATATATATATATATATATATGAGACGATCTCGTCTCATACTGTAAACCAGAGAAACATCCAATACAGTCATTTTCTCTTCTACCTGTCTTCTCTTATCATCTGTTTACCCGGCCGAAGCTGGGTACGTCAGCTAGTATATATATATATATAACAGAAAAGTCAACAAGGAAAAACATCAATGACAAAGTTGTTTATATAAAAACAAAACACACTATTAAAGGGAACAAAAAAAGGAAAACAACACAAGAAAACAATACAATATATTGATGATATATTAATTTAACGCTTGATATAGTTGGAAAAGGGCCCTAACGTTTCGGACGCTAGACTTTCATCAAAAAGTACAAAAAGAGAGAAGAGAAGAGGCTTTGATGACAATAGTGACGACAATGATGGTGATGGCGTTAGTTATGGTGATGAAAATGTAGACGATAATGGTGATTATAATGGTGATGGTTGGGGTGATTATGGTGGTTGGGAAGATGATGGTGTCGAAGATGATGATGGCGATGGTGTTGGAGATGATGCTGGTTGTGATGATGATGATGATGATGATGATGATGATGATGGTGATAGTGATGGTTGTGGCGATGATGATGATGACGATGATGGTGATGGTGATGGTTGTGTCGATGATGATGATGACAATGATGGTCAAAGTGATGGTTTTGGTTGTGGTGATGACGTTGATGACGATGATGGTGATGGTGATGGTTGTGACGATGATGATGATGACAATGATGGTCAAAGTGATGGTGATGGTTGTGGTGATGACGTTGATGACAATGATGGTGATTGTGATGATGATGGTTGTGGTGATGACGTTGATCACAATGATGGTGATGGTGATGGTGATGGTTGTGGTGATGACGTTGATGACAATGATGGTGATGGTGATGGTTGTGACGATGACGTTGATGACAATGATGGTCAAAGTGATGGTGTTGGTTGTGGTGATGACGTTGATGACGATGATGGTCAAAGTGATGGTGATGGTTGTGGTGATGACGTTGATGACAATGATGGTCAAAGTGATGGTGATGGTTGTGGTGATGACGTTGATGACAATGATGGTGATGGTGATGGTGATGGTGATGGTTGTGTCGATGACGTTGATGACAATGATGGTCAAAGTGATGATGTTGGTTGTGGTGATGACGTTGATGACAATGATGGTCAAAGTGATGGTTTTGGTTGTGGTGATGACGTTGATGACAATGATGGTCAAAGTGA
>OZ024741.1:224719157-224721657 GCA_964016885.1 Eledone cirrhosa
ACATACGGCGTTTCTTGGCCAATTTATACCTGGCGGAGCCTATCTCACCCCAGGTTTGAAAACAGCCGATTTCTTCCAGAGAGAGAGAGAGAGATAGAGAGAGAGAATCGATCCCAGTAATGAACTGGTATTTTTTTTTACCGACTTCGAAAGGATGGAAGGCAAAGTTAATCTGGGCGGCATTTGAACTGGAAATGCAGAGAGCCGGAAGGAATGTCATAAAGCAAAGCATTCTATCCAACGTTCTAACGACTCTGTCAATTCACCGCTAACAAAGCCGCTACAAGAAGATGCAAATTAACTAAAACTGAGAACATTTCGTTACATATCGACGTCAGGATTAGAGAATGAGACGAAAGTCATCTATGCAAGTACTTAGAAGGAGATGAAACTGATAAAACACAACTGACAGAAAAACTACTACGGAAGAGTCAGACGAATATTAAAAAATTATAAAGTTATTAAGAAAATAATTGTTTCTGCTTTAGGCACAAGGCCAGCAATTACCCAGTGCATTACTGATACTTTATTTTATCGACCCCGTAAGGATGAAAGGCAAAGTCAACCTCGGCGGGATTTGAACTCAGATCGTAAAGGGACGTAACTATGCTGGAAAGCATGGCGTCCGACCCTCTACCGATACTGCCAATCCATTAAGAAAATAATAGATATAAATAAGTTATCAGTTTTAATGGTGAAGGCGCATAGTATAGTGATTAGGGTTTCATGGCTCACGATTGTGAGTTCGATTCACGGCCAGGGCGGCGTGTAGTGTCCTCAAGCAAGACATTTTATTTTACGTTGTTTCAGTCCACTCAGCTGGCAAAAATGAGTTGTACCTGTAATTCAAGGGGCTTGCCTTGTCACACATTGTGTCACATTGAATCTTTCTGAGAACTACTTTAAGGGTGTGTATGTCTGTGGAATGCTCAGCCACTAACACGTTAATCCACGAGAAGACAGTGTCGTTGATTGAATTAACTGAAGCACTGGTCAATAAAAACGACCAAGGCTCTACTGTCTAGATATAAACTATAGCTTAATAAACTGGACGTTAAGTCAATCGAAAAAAAAAATATCCCCAGGAAACTACTGAAAGCTTTCTGAAGCCACTACCCCAAGACTTATTTGTATATACAGAATATACTTACCCATACCCAAAGAAATAACAAAGTAAAATCTGGAAACTGTGTACATCGCAGAAAAAGATTTAGCTAAGGATAAAATAATAGAAAAAGATTAAAAAAGGCAAAATCGAATCGGAGTTTCAAAATATACCGAAGAAAAAAAAAATGGAGGAAAAAAAAACTACTTAATGGCGAATATCATGTAAGATTCGTCAGAGAAGAAAGTCAAAGAGAAAGTCAACAATGGCTTAAAAGATTTGAGAATAAAAGCAGAAACGGAATATCTGATTTTAGATGTACAAGACCAATGCATAACCATCAGCTGACATCAAGTGCAAACCATTCAACCAGAACAATGAGACGGTTGACCACATCACTTCCAGCTGTCCTGTTCTAGTTTTAGTAGAAGTATATTCATAGGCACGTTCCAATGGACAGCTAAAGAACAAAAGATGGACGTGCAATTGGTGGTTCTGTAAAAAACGCGTATATTGAACATATCACGATGGCGATGATGATAGGGAGGAGGAGGAGGAGGAGATGATGACGATGATGGTGATGGTGATGGTGGGGGTGGTGGTGATGGTAAGGACGATGATGGTGATGGTGGTGGTGGTGGTGGTGATGGTAAGGACGATGATGGTGATGGTGGTGGTGGTGGTGGTCGTGGTTGTGGTGGTGGTGGTGGTGGTGATGGTAAGGACGATGATGGTGGTGGTGGTGGTGGTGGTGGTCGTGGTTGTGGTGGTGGTGGTGGTGGTGGTGATGGTAATGAGGATGATGGTGATGGTGGTGGTGGTGATGGTGATGGTAAGGACGATGATGGTGATGGTGGTGGTGGTGGTGGTCGTGGTTGTGGTGGTGGTGGTGGTGGTGATGGTAATGAGGATGATGGTGGTGGTGGTGGTGGTGATGGTAATGAGGATGATGGTGGTGGTGGTGGTGATGGTAATGGTAAGGACGATGATGGTGATGGTGGTGATGGTGGTGGTGGTGGTAAGGACGATGATGGTGATGGTGGTGGTGGTGATGGTAATGGGGATGATGGTGATGGTGGTGGTGGTGGTGATGGTAATGGGGATGATGGTGATGGTGGTGGTGATGGTGATGGCAATGAGGATGATGGTGATGGTGGTGGTGGTGGTAATCGTAAGGACGATGATGGTGATGGTGGTGGTGGTGGTGATGGTGATGGTAAGGACGATGATGGTGATGGTGATGGTGGTGGTGATGGTGGTGGTGGTGGTGATGGTAATGAGGATGATGGTGATAGTGATGGTGGTGGTGGTGGTGGTGGTGATGGTAATGAGGATGATGGTGATGGTGGTGGTGGTGGTGGTGGTGGTGGTGATGGTAATGAGGATGATGTAATG
>OZ024741.1:224726657-224759157 GCA_964016885.1 Eledone cirrhosa
TAGTCCAGGAATCGAACTCACAACCTTACGATTGCGAACCCAATTCTCTAACCACTCAGCCACACGCCGTCACTTATATATATATATATATATATATATATATATATATATATATATATATATATATATATATATATATATATATATATATATATATATATATATATATATATATATATATATATATATATATATATATATATATATATATATATATATATATATATATATATATATATATATATATATATATATATATATATATATATATATATATATATATATATATATATATATATATATATATATATATATATATATATATATATATAGATATATATATATATATATATATATATATATATATATATATATATATATATATAATATTTAAGTATCGAGAGAGAGAAGAAGAGATAAGCGATACATGCATTCAAAATCAGATATAATTCGCACATCCACTCGTTCAAAAAGCACAGTCTAGCCAACTCCACCTCACTATCTAGCTACATACACTATCTAAAAACTAAAAATAAACCTTACACACTCAAATGGGAAGTGATAGGTAGCGCGACTTCGTACAAACCACCTAATAAATTTTGTAACCTCTGTATACTAGAGACTCACACTATTATCTTCTCTAACCGTAACCTACTTAACAAAAAATCTGAAGTGTTTACAACTTGCCAGCACCGCTTCAGACACTCCTTCCAAAACTTTAAGCCCAATATATAGCAATGTCGGACTTGAACCAGACACCACCTCTAGCATCAAACACCAGGGGCACACCTTATACCACATCCCCACACTCATTGATCTAATATAACACAAATCGGGACATCCCTCTAGAACCCTTCACAGTGGGAATACCCCTTTGTACTTCTACTTTAGGTGTGACTACATCCAGTTGCTTGAACTGCACTACACCACTTTATAGTTAATGTAAAATTTAAGCATTGAATTGATTGTATTGTTGGTGCTATGCGGAGGAAGTGCCATCGTTGGATAAATGGAAAACTAATTAATCTAGTAACGTTGATGAGCTGTACGACCGGTATGCTGAGTGCAGTGAATGTATTGCAAGTGGCGTATGGGTTGTACATATATGTATGATCTGATGGTCAGATTGGAGACATGAGGAGTGTGGATTGACCTCTGGTCGGCCCTGGTGATGATTATCTTTCGACATCCAATATAGCATGCACTGACCCGGAACTTACCAGGGATCATTGTGTGTTGAAGTGATTCTGCAATCACCTTGCCTGGTTCTTTGAGTAGACTACAATCACAGTGATCATTAATTTAGAAATCTCGCTCGTCGTGTATAATATTCATTTGTGGCACTCTACGATGGAGGTTAATCACCATAATAAGAACACCTTCAGCACAACTTAATAGACTACTCTATAGTTAAAACACTTTAAATTTTTAGAAATTTTTTAGAAACTGCGCATAACCATATAAGTTAGGGACTATTTTGAGACACAATTTAATAGTTAGTAATAGAAACCACTGAGTTACCTCCCCTCATGCATTAACTCCCCTTAGCGACACACACACTTCCGGGTAATATTTCGATGTCGATTCTCGCAACGTAACATCCTCCTGTATTGAGCTAAAGAACATCAGAATACGATTCTCTAACTGGATTGTCAAACGCCCAATATCGAATCGTCGTGGATTATGTGAGGGGCATATAATCTGAAAAATACGCTCCCCAGACTATGAAAATGTCGCAGTGCATGAAATCCATATCATCGCTTCGCTACGCATTTCCAATATTTTTAATGCTTACATTATTTTTAATACTTATATTATATTTCCACACACAGGCTATAACAATCATATAAAGAATTCATTACCAGATCAACCCCCTTAACACTCTTGATTACCTGCTTAAGTGCTTCTATTACACGTAACTCTCTGCCACACTATATAAACAAGACGCACGTGCTTGCCACACATATAACCATTGCACTCTATAACCGCTTAATTTCATGTATTTTAACCTGTATTTTTGATTGTATCTTTTAATATGAATGTAATCTCTAAATGTGTACTGCCACACTAAATGCTGTAATGAATGTTGACCCACAATATTTGCATATGTATCTGTATGTCTCTTGGGTGAAAAGGAGGTCATATAAGTGTTCATTCAATAATAAATTGCTCCGAAGAATCCAAACCTCGGTTTGGAGGAAACAGTTGTAAGCATAAACATTTTTGAACAGTTCTTTGATTCTTATAATTCATATATATATATAAATATATATATATATAGATATATATATATAATATATATATATATATATATATATATATATATATATATATATATATATATATATATATATATATATATATATATATATATATATGTATTCATATATGTATGTACGTGTACATACTTATATTTAAGTAACAGCCGTACTAAGAGTGGGAAATGAAATTTCGTTTCATTTTTTCTGTTTATATATATGTATATATATATATATATATATATACATAGACATTTATATACGCACACATGTTTATATGCTTATATAAAAGTATGTGTACATTTATAATCATCTTCATAACAATATACACAGTAATTATACAGACATACACATGCACATACATCTCTGATTAATTCGTACACATATACACTCACAAACGGGTATACGCACACATGCACGCATACATAGCATCATGCCAAATATTAATTAAATATAAAACAAAACCCAACGAAACTAACAAAAATAAATGAAAAAAAATCTATATCATTACTCAATCAAAGTTAATTACAAAAGAAATATATAGATTGCTGTGACGTAGAATAATGTGATATGGTCTCTGCAGAAATATATTTACACCTACACATTGGTTAGATTTACATAACGCAATCATACAGGTACATTTTCTTGTTCTCACGTACACGCATGCACGCATACACAAACAAATACATATACACATATACACACACATACACGCACACACATACAGTGTCTAAAGTTCTCACAAGCACACATAGGAACTCACCATCACATACATGTACATACACACATGTACACACACAGCCTAACTTTCTTATAAATGTACTCAGTCGCTCACCGCAAGAACACACACAACACACGCACACACACACACACACAAGCACACACACACAGAGAGATTAACTTTCTTACAAACGTACAGTCGTTCGCCGCGCACACAAACACACACACATACATACACACAGAGAGTGTCTAATGTTCTTACAAACACAGTAACACACCATCACATACATAATCAGTCTAGCCTTCTTACACACACACACAATCACTCCTTAGCTCTCCCCCTCCCCTCTCCTATCTCCCCCCCCCTCTCTCTCTCTCACACACACATAAAGCTAGACACCGTAACAACATAGACTAACTTTCGCACAAGGTACACACATCTTCATGCACACATACTCACCGTCTCTCTCTCTCTCTCTCTTTCTTACACGCACACACATACACACATACACACACGCATTCTACCACCACCACACAGACTCTACCACTACCACAGAGATTCTACCACTACCACACACACTACCACCACCATACACACTCTACCACCACCACACAGACTCTACCACTACCACACATACTCTACCACTACCATACACACTACCACCACCATACACACACTACCACCACCATACACACTCTATCACCACCATACATACTCTACCACTACCATACACACTGCCACCACCATACACACACTACCGCCACCATACACACTCTACCACCACCATACACACTCTACACCACCACACAGACTCTACCACTACCATAGACACCCTTCCACCACCACACAGACTCTACCACCACCATACACACTACCACTACCATACACACTACCACCACCATACACACTCTACCACTATCATACACACTGCCACCACCATACACTCTCTACCACCACCACACAGACTCTACCACCACCATACACACTACCACTACCATACACACTACCACCACCATACACACTCTACCACCACCACCTCACACTCTACCACCACCATACACACTCTACCACCACCACACAGACTCTACCACTACCATACACACTGCCACCACCATACACTCTCTACCACCACCACACAGACTCTAACACTACCACACATACTCTACCACTATCATACACTCTACCACCACCATACACTCTCTACCACCACCATACACACTACCACCACCATACACTCTGTACCACCACCACCTCACAGACTCTGACACCACCATACACACTCTACCAACACCATACACACTCTACCACCACCATAGACACTACCACCACCATACCCACTCTACCACCACCATAGACACACTACCACCACCATACCCACTCTACCACCACCATACACACTCTACCACCACCATACACCCTCTACCACCACCATACACACTCTACCACCACTACACACA
Organism: Eledone cirrhosa; assembly: GCA_964016885.1. NCBI lineage: Eukaryota > Metazoa > Mollusca > Cephalopoda > Octopoda > Eledonidae > Eledone > Eledone cirrhosa. The sequence continues at coordinate 224,731,094 of OZ024741.1, forward strand.
CTCTACCACCACCATGCACTCTCTACCACCACAATACACACTCTACCACCACCACACAAACTCTATCACTACCATACCCACTCTAACACCACCATACACACTCTACCACCACAATACACACTCTACCACCACCACACATACTCTACCACCGCCATACACACTCTACCACCACCATACACACTCTACCACCACCACCATACACTCTCTACGACCACCACACAGACTCTACCACTACCACAAACTGTACCACCACCATACACACTCTACTACCACCATACACTCTGTACCACAACCATACACACTCTACCACCACCACACACACTCTACCACTACCACACTCTCTACCACCACCATACACTCTCTACCACCACCACCACCTTACACTCTACCACCACCATACACACTCTACCACCACCATACGCATTCAACCACCACCATACACACTCTACCACCACCATACACACTCTACCACTACCATACACTCTCTACCACCACCCACACACTCTACCACCACCATACACATTCTACCAACACCATACACACTCTACCACCACCATAGACACTCTACCACCACCACACACACTCTACCACCATCATACACACTCTACCACCACCATACACACTATACCACCACGACACCCTCTACCACCACCACACACACTCTACCACCACCATAGACACTCTACCACCACCATACACTCTCTACCACCACCATACACACTCTACTACCACCATACACTCTGTACCACAACCATACACACTCTACCACCACCACACACACTCTACCACTACCACACTCTCTACCACCACCATACACTCTCTACCACCACCACCACCTTACACTCTACCACCACCATACACACTCTACCACCACCATACGCATTCAACCACCACCATACACACTCTACCACCACCATACACACTCTACCACTACCATACACTCTCTACCACCACCCACACACTCTACCACCACCATACACATTCTACCAACACCATACACACTCTACCACCACCATAGACACTCTACCACCACCACACACACTCTACCACCATCATACACACTCTACCACCACCATACACACTCTACCACCACGACACCCTCTACCACCACCACACACACTCTACCACCACCATAGACACTCTACCACCACCATACACTCTCTAGCACCACAATACACACACTACCACCACCACACACACTTTACCACCACCATACACACTCTACCACCACCACACACACTCTACCACCACTATACACACTCTACCACCACCATACATACTCTACCACCACCATCCACACGCTACCACCACCACACACACTCTACCCCTACGATACACATTCTACCAACACCATACACACTCTACCACCACCATACACATTCTACCACCACCATACACACTCTACCACCACCATACACTCTCTACCACCACCCACACACTCTACCACCACCATACACATTCTACCAACACCATACACACTCTACCACCACCATACACACTCTACCACCACGACACCCTCTACCACCACCATACACGTCTGACCTCAAGTGTGTTTCTCGCTTCTATTAAATTTCTCTGTGCGAAACTGTTAATCCCAAACCCTTTATTTTATTTGTATGACTCAACATATTATAGTATGAACCGATATTACTAAAGTAGATAAAGGGCGGTGGATTGGCAGTATCGGTAGAGGATCGGACGCCATGCTTTGCACCAAAGAGTTACGGTCCTTTATGGTCTGAGTTCAAATCACGCCGAGGTTAACTTTGCCTTTCATCCTGACGGGGTCGATAAAATAAAGTACCAGTAATACACTGGGATAATTGCTGGCCTTGTGCCAAAAGTAGAAACAATTATAGTAGATATTATATTGTGAACTAATATCATTATGGTATATATATATATAAATCACTACCTCCCTACGGACAACTGACGTTGCACACCAGGTCCGAACACAGAAGAGGCAATCTCCCACTGCCATCGCCTCCATCTCTCTCGCCCTCCCCATCTCTCTCTGTTATGAGCAAATGGGGTTCCACGGGCTGGCCGCCCCACAGCCCCGGCGGACAGAATGAAGAAGGCGTTTCCCCGGCTCAGCGCCTATGGTGGTAAGTAGGGAGGTAGCCCTAGGGCCAAAGACACCAGAGGTCGCCACTGCTAGGGTCTCGACTACAAACCTGTCGGAGAGCGCCCGGTACATAAATTACCTCTATTAATTCATAGCTTCTAAATTCAACGGAGAAAAATCAGGTGGGTAAATTGGTGTAATCAGTCTAGCACAGTTACCAGCAAAATAAGTGGGGTTAGTTCAATTCCCACGCTTGCAGATGCCCATTTTCCCCCGTTATTGGGGCTTATATATGTCCTGACATATTATAAACAAACATGCTCCTTTACACATACGCATACACATTCGCACAATATATTTATACTGTACACAATAATTAGACTGGTTTCTAATGTTTCACGGTAAGGCCATAGGTTGACTCCCAGGGAGAAGAAACCTGTTTGATCTGTCAAACTTGAAAGTTAAAACGGTTATTTAGGTATTTTGGTTTTGCTGCGTAACCATTTTGCCTGAAGATTATAAGGTCATACAGGTTTGTCTTCTCTGAGAACTCATTCCACAGCTTCACCATGAAACTTAAGTAACAAATATATTATTTAAGTATAATAAAAGTATCAAATTTAAATCTGCCATCGGCACTAATTTCGTTCTATATGATGAATGTTCCTCCAGTCACTGGTACTCTCAGCTCCCAAATGATAGAGGGTGTTGGAATAAGCGGGGTTGGGGGTGGTGGTTGGGAAATCGGTAATTGTATAGTGTATGTTCGTAAATATGGGTTTTCTTGTAACGTTCTTTTCCTGTCATATATAATGTCTTTTGAAATGTAAAATAAAATTATTAGATTCTCCAGCTGCTGTATCAATATGAATCACTTACAATAAAATCTATCTATCTATCTATCTATCTTGATAGAGTAAGACACGCTTCACATCGGCTCCGCTATTCCATCGGGATTTACCCTTACTATTGTAAGTACCGGATAAATTTTTCAGTGCAACACATTTGGAACACTAACCCCTGTTATTTAGGGAAACATTTTTGCATTTACCCCCTTTTTAGGGGGTAAAATAAATATCTATTTTTGCCGAAAAATTTCGTTCTTGGCAGCATGGCGGAAAAGATGGCAGACATGTCTGCCATTAGCTCTGCCACGCCCCCTAAGTCTGAAGAACAAAAAATAATTACAACAAAATTAGACAACGAAAGAAACAAAGAAAATGAAAAAACAAATGTTAAGGAAAATGAGCAAACGGAAAACAAACAAACAGAAAATAATACAAATAACAACAGGGCAACTTTCGCCCAGAAAACAAAACAATCCATTACATACACACCAATTGACCTAACGGCCGCCAGAGAAAAACTGGCCGAAGCAAAGAAACACATTGTTTTGGGGGAAAACGGAATGTTTTCCATTAACTCCCCCCCAGAATTCAAGAAAGCGAGAACAGAGAACACAGTTCTCTTCAGAACAATCCTAAACCAAACAAGAAAGCCAGCACAGCCCAGCCAAATGGAGATAGAGTTGGTCCTAAAAGACTATATGAAGAATATTCTCTTCATACGAAAGGACCGACTCTATGGCAGCATTTCGGTCCTAACAAAAGACAAGGAAACGGCGGAGAAGCTTTCCCTAAGCCCACTCTCATCGACAACATACAGCTTCTATCCCTCCTACATGGGTAGAAGAACACAGAGAGTAAAAATACAAACAATGCTGCCCACAATGGACTTCTGGTGGGCTATTGCTGGCTTCATAGACATGGGCGAGGACACAGTGCTGTCAATGGGGAAGGCATCCGGAGATGCGTTCCTGGGAATGGGCCTCGACCTCCTAGTCCAAATGAGACCCGAAAGAATAGCACAAATCCCGGATCGCATCTGGCTGGATGAGCTCACCCCAATAGATATAATTGTAGAGGGGAGAAGACCAGCATGCTATTTATGCACGGAAAGGGGACACATTAAGGCTAACTGCCCGAAACGTATCCCCCAAAAAGGACTATTGCCCACACCCATCACAAACAGTACACCAACACCACCCACCTCCAAAAATACACTAATACCACACACAGCAAACAAAATACAAACACCACCAAGCACAACACAAACATCACCATCACCAGCACCAAACACAAGCACGACACAAAAATCACCACCACCATCACCAACACAAACACCACCACCACCATTACCAACCACAAGCACGACACAAACAGCACCACCACAAAACGCATTCCAAACAAATAATAAAAAAAAACAGCAACAAATCTACCCCTCCCGCAAAAAAAAAACAACCACACAACACGTCCCTCTCACCTAGCGCTGAAGAGTTTCCCCCAACTTCTGAAGAAGAAGGAGGAGAAACCTTCAGACAGGTTAAAAGAAAAAAAAGAAAGCACACACCCAGCACACCACAAATAACCCACACACAAACACCAACTCCAATAAAAAACACCCCACCCTCAACAAACAAAAATAAATCTGCGCCTCCCCTCTCCGAAACATTGACAGCATCACAAAAAAAGACATTGCAATACACATATATAAATAAAGAAAACAAAAAAACTGTTTAAATTAATAAACAATAGCCCTTTGGTGCAGACCGAAGGGCCAAACTTTATCTCAACAGAGAACTTCACCCATTTAAAAATGATAAAGGTCCCTCTGGACCTTTATCGTTCCTTAAAAGAACAATTTAGACAGGACGTGAGCCCCCCCCCCCCCCTGTTTAAAACCGTTAAATCGCGTCCTCTTGAAAGATTTCCCCATAACCTCCCCTCTCCCTGACACAACTCCAAACACCCCCAACCCCACCACACTCGGGCACCCCCACAAAACATCCCTCCACCCAACACACCTGACGCCATGGAAATTACACAGCCCGGAGAGGTAGGTGCTTTTCTTTCTTCACTTTCAACACCAAAATAGATCAATTGAGAGTTGGCTGTTTGAACGCGCGTGGCCTGGGCTCAGCTTGGAAGCAAGCAAAGCTACTAAGTGACCTCAGGTCACGAAGTATAGATGTGATGGTTGTTTGCGAGAGTCGGATCAGCAGCGTGCGACAGCTGGCTCCCGCCTTCGATGACTTTGAGATGCACGCATCTCTCTGTCAACCCGGAGGCGGGGGGGGGGGAGTTGCCGTACTGCTGGATAAACGTCTGGCTCTCGACGTACAGATTGTTCACTCGGACCCGGGGGGTCGATTACTGGTGCTGGACGTCGGAGGCGGTGAAGGCGGGGCTTTCAGACTGGTCGGTCTTTATGCCCCCTTCGGAGCTGAAAGAGCCGACTTCTTCCAGCGACTGGAGACTTTTCTAGGAACGTCGCGTTCCCTGCTTTTAGTGGGGGACTGGAATGGAATCCTAGATGCGCGTTGGGACTATGCAGGGGCATGTCCCGATAGAGGGGGGTGTAGCAGCCTCAAGGGGTTACTCGATCGATTCGACCTGGTCGATAGATTTCGACTAGATTGTCCAACTGCACCAACCTGGACCTGGGCAAACCGCAGTGGACAATCTAGATCGTACCTAGATAGGTTTTTGGTTAGGAGTAAGGATAGGGACGTATTTAGTTGTCCAGAATTGATCATGGTTGGCTATTCAGATCACAAATTAGTGACCTGCGTGGTCAACCTTGATAGAACGCATAGACAGGGTCCCGGTTACTGGAAGATGAACTTGTCCTTGCCGGCAAAGAAAGATTACAGGAACCGGATTAGTAGCTTAGTTAAGATGCGGTTGACGGGAGCGATCGTCAACAGTAGGTGGTGGGTATCTCTAAAGAGAGAGATTAGAGTAAGTTCGATAGGTTACAGTAAGGAACTAGCGGCGAATAGAAATAGGAAGGAAAGGGAGTTAACAGATAAACTAGAAGAGGCGATTAGGAGCGGAGACGTAGCCAGAGTGTTAGCGGCGAGAACGGCGTTGAGCCAGTTCTTTGACGCGAAGCACGAAGGCTGCGTTGTCCGAAGTAAAATACGTGCTTTAGGAAACGAGGGGACCAAAGCTGTTAGCTGGGCCCGCGTGACAGAAGCCAAGAGTGGGATTAAATCCACCATTCGGTCTTTGCGAGACCAGGATGGACGGGTGATCCTTGAACCTGAGCGGATGTGCGAGGCCTTTCAAAGGCACTTTGCTCGACTGTTCGGAGGGGGCGGGGGGCCGGAAGGGGATGTGGACTTCGGTCCATACCTCGACGGTCTACCGCGTCTTTCGAGCGGCGAAGCGGAGTGCTGCGAAAGGCCAATCACAGCCACTGAAATCGGGGAAGCGCTCAGCCAATGCAGCAGACGCAAATCTCCGGGTCTCGATGGTCTACCATACGAACTTTATTTAGCTATGCCGGTCTTGTTCTCCGAACTCCTCGAGGCTGTCTATTGCAACTGGCAACAGAACGGGAGAATTCCCTGTTCTGTGACCAAGGGCGTGGTCACGCTAGTGAGGAAGGACGAGAGCAAGGGGGACGACTTAAGTAACTTTAGGCCCATAACTCTGCTGAATGCAGAGTTACAGATTTTGGCCAAGGTGTTGGCGAAGAGGTTGGCGCTTGTGGTGGGTGGTTTGGTGGGAGACGCGCAGACATGCGCTATCCCGTCCAGGTCCATTCACGACAACCTCCACCTCATGCGATACATCATAGAGAGGGTTGGCAACGAACCCGGCTTTGGTGGGGCCCTGATCAACTTGGATCAATCTAAGGCGTTCGATAGGGTCGACCATGGTTACCTGGATGCGGTGCTAGCGGCGGCGGGCTTCGGAGCCGTTTTCAGGGGCTGGATTTCTGCCATGCACAGTGGCAACATCTACTCTAGGATTAAAGTAAACGGCTACCTCTCGGAGCCGTTTCAAATCACCCGGTCCATCAGACAGGGGTGCCCCCTCTCCTCCCTTCTGTACGTATTGACTCTCGAGCCACTGCTGCGGAAGTTGGAGTTGCTGCGGGGCATACCCCTGGAACCGGGATTGCACAAAGCGGTCTCGGCCTATGCCGACGACGTAACAGTAATGGTGGCGGACGCCTCGGAAATCGGGGCGATCGCCACCCTACTGGAGGAATACGAAAGGCTGACGGGGGCTAGGCTGAACCGGGACAAGTCAGTCGGTTTGCAACTCGGAACATGGAGGGGCAAACCGATGCCGTTAGACGGTGTCGTAGGGCGGTGGACGGAGGGCCCGGTGAAGCTGCTCGGGGTCTGGTTCGGACCCGACCTCCAGGTGGAGAAGACTTGGGGCGAGGTGACGAGCAGGGTGTTTGCGCTAACGCAGAAGTGGGCCAAGTGCAAACTATCACTGAAAGGTCGGGCGGAGGTGACGAACGCTTACATAGCGTCCGTCATCTGCTACCGCCTGACCGTCGTGCCTTGCCCCAAGGAAAAGATCACCATCATGGAACGCATGCTCTTCCAGTTCCTCTGGAAGAAGCGGCCTCCCATGGTGAGGAGATCCATCTGCTGCCAGCACCCTTCGAAAGGAGGGCTGGGTATGCCGTGGCTGTTGATGCGTAGGCACGCATTGAGGCTACGGCATCTACAGGTATTCCTCACCGGTCAGCCGGTGTGGGCCCCGTTTGTGAGGCGAGCCTTCCCACAGCTCGTCTCGCTCACCGAGCTGCAATCCTGGGTGAAGAAAAGACCGAGAAAACTGGGCAACTGGCACACCGAGTGTGCCCAGGCGCTCACGGCTATCTGGCAAGCGGACCCGACTGTCAGTGGAGAATCCACCTCGACATTCTATAGAGGGCTGGTGGCTAGCAGGGGCGACGACACCCTTGGAGAGTCGCTAGGCATGGAGGAGGACGAACTGGCCAGCCTGTTCGGTAGAACTTTCGGCCCGGGACCCATGGACAACTTCCAGAGGTCCCTAGCCTGGCAGTGTTACCGGGGGGCTCTGCCCGTTCGAGAAAAGCTCTACAGACACGGGCGCCCGGGCAGGGATCCAGCGAAAAAGATCTGTCCCAGATGCGTGCGCGACGAGGAAACCGTTGCGCATGCACTGGTACACTGCCCGGGCGTTGCCGATCTGTGGGGCTACGTCGAACGACTGCTGTCGCGTGTGGCGCCGATTCGATTAACCGCCGAGTCTGTGGTGAACATCAAGCCGCCGCCTCCCTTCAGAAACGAAGCAGAGGCGGTCTTTCTGTGCGTAATAGCCATGATGAAAGAGGTTGTGTGGTGGACGCGCCTGAAAGGTCTGAGGTCGGGTGACTTTCTCTCCGGCGATCACCTGGTTTACTTCTTCCGATACCACTTCGGAAGAAGGATCAGGATGGAGAGAGAGGTGCTTGGCCCCAGACAGTTTTATGAAAGGTGGGTGAAAGAAGCGAGAATGGCTCGTGTAAATGGGCCTTCTCTCTACATTGTTCTGTAGGTGAAGAAGTGAAGAGGAAAGGGGGAGCGCCTCCTCCCTGGGCTTCCCCCGCGAAAAGGGTTGCACACTTTTCGGGGGGTATGTGCAATCCCGAACACGCCCCCTCCCTTTTGAGGACTTTTTATTATTATATTATTATTGTTATTCCTTTTTTCTTTACTCGATTTATGTAAACTCCCCCACTGTGTATTTGTCCCCTTCTTTTGTGCCCTCGTGGCAAATAAATAGAAATTTATCTATCTATCTATCTATCTATCTATCTATCTATCTATCTATCTATCTATCTATCTATCTATCTATCTATCTTTTGCATTTGTGATAGTATTTTACACGTTTTTATTGTATGTAAGCTTCCCACTTTGTATTTGTCCCCTTCTTTTGTGCCCCTGTGGCTAATAAAGAAACATATCTATCTGTCTGTCTGTCTATCTACTTACCTATCTATCTATCTATCTATCTATCTATCTATCTATCTATCTATCTATCTATCTATCTATCTATCAACAATGATAACAACAACACCCCCATCACCAACAACAACAACAATGATAACAACAATACCACCAACAACAACAGCAACACGAACAACTTCACGAACAAGGAAAAGATTTCTTTTGCTCAAACCGTCCAAAAGACGGAACTGTTCACATACCTTGACATTTCCAATGCTAGGGAAATGTTAAGCGATGCAAAACAGTACGTAACTTTTGGTGAGAGTGGTGCTTTCAGCATCACTTCTCCTCAACAGTTACGCAGAGAAACTGTTCTAAAAACAGTAATTTTTAGGACGGTCTCAAATGTGTCGAAAAAACCAGTTCAGTTATTCCAAAACGATATTGAACTGGTTCTGAAGAATTCCATGAAGGATATTGCCTTCATCCAAAAAGGGAAACTTTTTGGAAGCATTTCGGTGTTGTTGAAAGACCAATTGACAGCACAAAAATATTCTGTATCGCCGATTGTGTCCCCCCTTTACACCTTTTTCTCCACATATATGGGAAAAAGAACTAAAAAAATAAAAATGTTGAACATTGCACCAAATGTAAACGTCTGGTGGATTCTAACAGGCTTCATCGATTTCGACGAAGACACCATCATTTCGGTGGGAAAGTCCTCCAGAGGCACATTCAATGGTACAAGCATGGAAGTTCTGGTCCAAATGAGGCCAGAACGGATAGCTAAAATACCCCAACGTGTGCCTCTGGATGGAATTTCACACATAAACATTTCTGTTGAGGGTAGGCGGCCTGAAGGCTTGCTGTCCTCAGTTAACTAAAAAAAAAAGAGGCACTATTGCCAACACCCAAAACAACAACACAACCACCACCACCACCACCACCACCACCACCACCACCACCACCACAACAACAACAACAACAACAACAACAACAACAACAACAACAACAACAACAACAACAACAACAACAACAACAACAACAACAACAACAACACGCAAACACAACCAAAACAAGAACAACAAACCAACCTGCAAGCACAGTCCCACCAAACCCCACTCCACCTAAAACCACTGCAAAAACACCCACAAACACAACAACTCCCCAAAACATACCCCTTCCAAATAACACAGAGACCACAACGGACGAGGCCCCCACATCAACACCAAGTGATGATGAGGGAGAGCCTCTCTGTTCGAAAAGAAAGAAGAAAAGACACCACAAGAACAAAAAACAACAAACATCACTACAAACATACAACCACCAACACAAACAACACAAACATTACAAACAAAACCCCCCCGTCCCGAAAACAAAACCACGACATCACTCCAAACACAAACACCTACAACAAAACGAAAGCTCCCATAAGGACAACAGACAAAAACCACCGCAACATAACAAGAATATTACACATACATAAACAGTAAAAACAAAACTTTAATGGAGGTCATCAAAACTTTTTCGAACTGTGTAGACAAACCTAATTTAAAGATGATTAGGGTCCCTACGGACACCTATAAGTCTTTAAAGGAAAACTTTCCTAAGGACGTGGGTAATCCTTGTGTTAAACCCATTAACCGCGTCCTTTTAAAAAGTTTCCCCAACCTCACCCCAGACACACCCACCCAGAGACCCCCACCCCACCAAACATCTCCGTCCCCACCCCGCCGGAAACCACAACCCACCCAGACAACTCCTCTAACATCCCCATGGAAACCGTGCGGCCTGATCCCCGCGAGACGAAGAGGTGAGTGTTTTCTTCTCCTCTTTTAACTTTTCAGGACCAACATGGCCAATATAAGAGTTGGGTGTGTGAATGTACGCGGCCTGGGGATGCCCTGGAAACAGGGCAAACTCTTAAACGACCTCAGGTAGCACAGTATGGATGTAGTAGCCATTTGCGAATCCAGGATCCACAGCGAGCGACAGCTGGCCCCCATCTTCGATGACTTTGAGATCTACGCATCTCTCTGTCAGCCGGAGGGTGGGGGCGGGGTTGCCGTTTTGCTGCGGAAACACCTGGGCCTCGTAACACAGACGGTACATCTGGACCCAGAGAGTCGACTGGTGGTCCTAGACGTTGACGGTAGTGAAGGTGGAGCCTTCAGGCTGGTGGCCGCATATGCCCCATCCGGGACACCGCGGCCAGACTTCTTCAAACGTCTAGAGACTTTTCTGGGAACGTCCCGCTCCTTGCTTTTAGTGGGGGAATGGAATGGAATCCTAGATGCACGTTGGGACTATGTGGGAGCATGTCCCGATAAAGGGGGGTGTAACATCCTCAAACAGTTAATCGGCCAATTTGACCTGGCCGATAGATATCGACTAGATTTTCCGACTGTGCCACTGTGGACGTGGACTAATCGTAGCGGAACATCTAGATCGTACCTAGATAGGGTTCTAGTTAGAAATAAGGATAGGGATGCAAAGCCTACAGTAGACGGATTAGCACTTTAGTTAAACAGCACTTGACAGGGGCCATTGTCAACAACACATGGTGGTACTCTCTCAAGAGGGCAGTTAGATTAGACTCGTTAGTTTTCAATAAAGAATTAGCGTTAGATAGAAATAGAACCCAGAAAGAATTGGTAGATAAAGTAGAAGAGGCAATTAGAAGTGGCAACGTAGCCAGCGTGCTAGCAACGAGAACGGCCTTGGACCTGTTATTCGACGCAAAGCATGAGGGCTGCGTTGTCAGAAGCAAAATACGTGCTCTGGGAAGTGAGGGAGCCAAAGCTATTAGCTGGGCCCGAGTGACGGAGGCAAAAAGTGGCAACAAGTCCACGATTCGGTCTTTGAAGGACGAAAACGGACGCGTGATACGTGAGCCGAAGCAGATGTGTGCGGCCATTCAACGGCATTTTGCTCAGCTGTTCGGGCAGGGCGGCGCGCCGGGAGGGGCTATGGATTTCGGTCCATACCTCGACGGCCTACCGCGACTCTCGGACAGCGAGGCAAAGTTCTGAGAAAAGCCGATTTCAGCCGCTGAGATAGGGGACGCGTTGAGCCAATGCGGCAAACGCAAATCTCCAGGTCTCGACGGTCTACCCTACGAATTTTACGTAGCAATGCCGGACTTATTCTCCGGTCTCCTGGAAGCGGTCTACTGCAACTGGCAACAGAACGGGAGAATTCCCAGTTCTGTGACCGGGGACGTAGTCACACTAGTCAGGAAGGACGAGAATAAGGGGGATGACATAGGCAACTTCCGGCCCATAACTCTGCTAAACACAGAGTTACAGATTTTGGCCAAGGTGTTGGCAAAGAGGCTGGCGCTTGTCGTCGAGAACCTGGTGGGAGAAGCGCAGACATGCGCAATCCCGACCAGGTCCATACACGACAACCTCCACCTCATGCGATACATCATAGAGAGGGTAGGGTGTAAACCCGGCTTCGGTGGGGCCCTGATCAACTTGGATCAGTCTAAGGCTTTCGATAGGGTTGACCATCGTTACCTGGATGCGGTGCTCGAGGCGGCAGGCTTCGGACCCGTGTTCAGGGGCTGGATTGCTGCAATGCATAACAGCAACCTCTGCTCAAGGGTTAAGGTGAACGGCTACCTCTCGGAGCCGTTCCATATCACACGATCCATTCGAAAGAGATGCCCTCTCTCCTCCCTTCTGTACGTATTGACTCTCGAGCCACTACTGCGGAAGTTGGAGCTATTGCAGAGCATCCCTCTGGAACCGGGACTGCGGAAAGCGGCGTCGGCCTACGCCGACGACATGACAGTAATGGTGTAGAGCGCCTCGCAAATCGAGGAGGTCGGCACCTTACTGAAGGAATACGAAAGGTTCACAGGAGCGAAGCTGAACCGGGACAAGTCCATCGGTTTGCAACTCGGATCGTGGAGAGGCAAACCGATGCCTTCCGATGGCGTCGTCGGACGCTGGACGGAAGGACCTGTAAAGCTGCTCGGGGTCGGGTTGGTCCGGACCTCCAGGTGGAGAAGAACTGGAACGTGGTGTCTGCCAAGGTGTTTGCACTCACACAGAAGTGGGCCGAGTGCAAACTATCATTGAAAGGTCGAGCGGAGGTGGCGAACACTTTTATAGCGTCCGTCATCTACTACCGCTTGACCGTCGTGCCTTGTCCAGCCAAAACGCTCGCCAAAATGGACCGCGCGCTCTTTCAATTCCTTTGGAAGAGGCGGGCTCCTTTGGTGAGAAGATCCATCTGCTGCCAACGCTCTTCCAACGGAGGGCTGGGGATGCCGTGGCTGACGATGCGCAAACACGCGCTCAGGCTGCGGCATCTCTACGTATTCCTCACCGGACAACCGGTGTGGGCCCCGCCGGTGAGGCGAGCCTTCCCACGACTCGTCTCGCTGACCGAGCTGCAGTCCTGGGTCAAGCAAAGACCGAGGATAATGGGCGACTGGCACATCGAATGTGCTCAGGCGCTCACAACCCTCTGGCAGGCGGACCCGGCGATCAGTGGAGACTCCACTTCGTCGTTCTATAGAGGGTTGATCCGCAGCAAGTGCGACGACGTGCTCGGTGAAACTCTGGGCGTAAAGGAAGACGAACTGGCCAGTCTGTTCGGTAGGACCTTCCGCCCGGGACCGATGGACAACTTCCAAAAGTCTCTGGCCTGGCAGTGCTACCGAGGAGCTCTACCAGTTCGAGACAAGCTCTACAGACATGGGCGCCCGGGCAGGGACCCTGCAAAAAAGATCTGTCGAGGTGCGTGCGAGACGAAGAAACCGTCGCGCACGCATCCATACACTGCCCGGGCACCACCGACCTGTGGGGCTATGTGGAACGACTATTGTCGCGGGTGGGACTAATTCAGTTGACCACCGAGTCCATAATCATGATCAAACCACCACCCTCCTTCAAAAACGAATGAGAGGCTGTTTTCCTTTGTGTGATAGCTATGGCGAAAGAGGTTGTATGGTGGACAAGGTTGAAAGGGCTGAGGTCAGACACCTTTCTCTCCGGCCAACAACTGATTCTTTTTTTCAAATACCACTTCTCTCTATATCAGCCTGTAGGTTGAGGAAAAAGAGGAGGAGAGGAAAGGAGTACAAACTCTTCGTACTCCTGGAGATGAGGGCTGCACATTTTTTTTACGGGGGTATGTGTTACCCATATGTAATATCTACCCCTATTGGGGAAAATCGATTAATTTTTAAATTGCATTTGTGATAATATTTTACACGTTTTTATTGTATGTAAACTTCCCCCTTTGTATTTGTCCCCTTCTTTTGTGCCCCTGTGGCTAATAAAGAAACATATCTATCTATCTATCTATCTATCTCTTTATCTGCCTGACGCGTGGAACATCGCCGGTAAGATCTTTTGTAAATTTATATACGAAAAACAGAACAAATTGTTTGAAAAACCATACTATTTTGTAGATTAACCCCGAAGCTGAACAACCCGATTGAACAACCCGATTGAACAACCCGATTCCAGAAAACGAAAAGGTAAGTGCACCTTTCGTCCTTTTTCTCCAATTCTTCTTCACCAACATGGCTAGTTTACGAGTTGGACGCGTGAATGTGCGTGGCCTAAGGATGCCCTGGAAACAGGGCCAACTTTTAAACGACCTTAGGTCACACGGTATGGATGTGATAGCCATCACCGAGTCCAGGATCCACAACAGGCAGCAACTAACCCCCATCTTCGACGACTCTGAGATCTATGCATCTCTCTGTCAGCCAGGAGGTGGGGTGGGGGTGGGGGGTGGGGAGTGGCTGTCATGTTTCGGAAGAACCTGGACGTCGAAGTACAGCAAGTACACTTGGACCCGGAGGGTAGACTGGTAGTCCTAGACGTGAACAGTATTGGAGGTGGAGCCTTCAGACTGGTGGCCGTTTATGCCCCGACCGGGCAATCGCAATCACGGCCAGACTTCTTTAAGCGTCTAGAGTCTTTTCTGGGAACGTCTCGCTCCTTACTTTTAGTGGGGGACTGCAATAGTATCCTAGATGCACGATGGGACTATGTGGCAGCATGTTCCAGTAGAGGGGGTGCAACAGCCTCAAAACTTTAATCGGCCAATTCCAGCTGGCCGATAGGTATCGACTGGATTTCCCGACTGCACCACAGTGGGCAAACTTCAGCGGGATATCTAGATCGTATTTAGATAGGTTATTCATTAGAGAAAGGGACAAGGGGATGTTAAGCTGTCCACGAATGCACATAGTTGCCTATTCAGATCACAAATTAGTCGTCTGCTTAGTCAACCGTGATAGAAAACATAGACAAGGACCCGGATACTGGAAACTGAACGTGTCGTTGCCGGCACGTAAAGCTTACAGTGAACGGATAAGTAGACTAGTCAAGCAACAGTTAACGGGAGCCATCGTCAACAATAAATGGTGGTACTCTCTCAAGAAAGCAATTAGAATAGAATCGATAGGGTTTAGCAGAGAGTTAGCCCTAGAGAAATACAAATTAGAAAGAGAACTAGTAGCCAAGGTAGAGGAGGCTCTTAGAAGTGGCAACGCGGTTAGAGGGTTAGCGTCGAGAACGGCACTGGACCAGTTCTTCGATGCGAAACACGAAGGCTGCGTGGTCAGAAGCAAACCACGTGCTCTAGGAAACGAAGGAGCGAAAGCTTTCAGAAGCACATTGCGCGACATTGAGCTGAACGGAGCAATGGACTTTAGTTCATACCTCGACGGCCTACCGCGTCTCTCGAACACGGACACCGAGTTCTGCGAAAGACTGATCACGGACACTGAGATACGGGACGCTCTGGGCCGCTGCGGGAAACGCAAGTCACCCGGTCTAGATGGTCTACCCTATGAGTTTTACATAGGCATACCGGACATGTTCTCTGGCGTCCTCGAAGCCGTCTACTGCAGTTGGCAGCAGAACGGGAGAATTCCCAGTTCTGCAGGCAAGGGCGTAATAACGCTGATCAGGAAAGACGAGAACAAGGGGGACGAAATTAACAACTTCAGGCCCATAACTCTGCTCAACACAGAATTAAAGATTTTGGCCAAGGTGCTAGCGACGAGGTTGGCGCTTGTCGACGAGAACCTGGCAAGGAAAGCGCAATCGTGTGCAATCCCGACCAGGTCCATACACGACTACCTCCACCTCATGCAATACATCATAGAGAGGGTGGGTACTAAACCCGGCTTCCGTGGGGCTCTGATCAATTTGGATCAGTCTAAGGCTTTCGATAGGGTCGACCATCGATACTTGGAAGCGGTTCTCAAGGCGGCCGGTTTCGGTCCCGTTTTCAGAGGCTGGATCGAGGCGATGCACACCAGCATCTGCTCGAGAGTCAAGGTGAACGACTACCTATCGGAGCCGTTTGCAATTACACGCTCCATTCGACAGGTGCCCTCTCTCCTCCATTCTGTATGTATTGACTCTAGAGCAACTACTGCGGAATTTGGAGCTGTTGCAGGGCATCCCTCTAGAACCGGGACTGCACAAAGCGGCGTCGGCTTATGCCGACGACGTGACGGTAATGGTGTCGAGCACCTCGAAAATCGGGGTGATCGGCAACTTACTGAAAGGATACGAAACGCTGACGGGAACAAAACTAAACCCGGACAAGTCTGTCGGTTTGCAACTCGGTACGTGGAGAGGCAAACCGATGACGTCCGACGGAGTCGTTGGACGCTGGACGGACGGACCGGTGAAATTGCTCGGGGTCTGGTTCGGTCCAGACCTCCAGGTGGAGAAAAACTGGAACGAGGTCACGGCCAAGGTGTTTGCGCTCACCCAGAAGTGGGCAGAGTGCAAACTGTCCTTGAAAGGTCGAGCGAAGGTTTCCAACACTTTCATAGCGTCCGTCATCTACTATCGCTTGACTGTCGTGCCTTGTCTCCGTGAACACCTTGCCAAGATGGAACGCATGCTCTTCCAGTTTCTGTGGAAGAAGCAGGCTCCGCTGGTGAGGAGATCCGTCTGCTGTCAGCACCCTTCCAACGGAGGGCTGGGAATGCCGTGGCTGATGATGCGCAAACATGCGCTGAGGCTGCGGCATCTCCAGGCATTCCTCACCGACCCTCAACCGGCGTGGGAACCGTTGTGAGACAGTCTTTCCCACAGCTCGTCTCGCTGACGGAGCTGCAGCCCTGGGTCAAGAAAAGACCGAAAACGATGGGCGCCTGGCACATTGAATGCGCTCAGGCGCTCACAGTCCTCTGGCAAGCGGGCGCAGCAATCAGTGGAGACTCCACTTCGACATTCTATAGAGGGATTGTACGTTCCAAGGGCGACGACGTGCTCGGAGAGACTCTGGGCGTCGAAGACGATGTGCTCAACAGTCTGTTTGGTAGTACTTTCCGCCTGGGACCTTTCGACAACTTCCAGAGGTCCATGGCCTGGCAGTGCTACCGAGGAGTTCTACTGGTCCGTGACAAGATTTACAGGCACGGACGCCCCGGCAGGGATCCTTCCAAGAGGATGCGCGCAGGACATTGAAACAGGACATTGTACGCAATCGTACACTGCCCGTGCGTAACCGACCTGTGGAACTATGCAGAACAACTGCTGTCGCATATAGGACAAATCCAGTTGACTGCCGAGTCCATAGTAAGGATCAAACCGCCAGCCTCTTTCAAAAACGAAAGAGAGGCGGTTTTCCTTTGTACGGTGGCTATGGTGAAAGAAGTTATATGGTGGACGAGATTGAGAGGACTGAGGACAGATGCCTTTCTCTCCGGACAACAATTGATTCCCTTCTTTAAGTATCACTTTAGAAGGAGAATCAGAATGGAGAGAGAACCACTGCACCCCAGTAAATTTACTGAAAGGTGGGTGAATGAAGCGAAAATGGCCCGAGTGGTTGGGCCTTCTCTGTTTATAAGCCTGTAGGTTGAAGAAGAGAGCAAAAGGAAGAAAGGAGCACTTGCACAACACGCTCCTGGAGCTGAGGGTTGTTCTATCGACAGGGTATTAAACAACCCATTTGTGGCGCTTCCACCCTATTGGGGATTTCGATTGTTGTAATTGTTTGTTTTTATATTTTTTACACGACTGTATGTAAAATTCCCGGCATGTCTTTGTATTGTCCCCTTTTCTTATGCGCCCTTGTGGCAAATAAAGAAATCTATCTATCTATCTATCTATATATCTATCTATCTATCTATCTATCTATCTATCTAAACACACAGACACACAAAAACACACACAGACAGAAACAAATATATATATGATCGATTTCCACACAGTTTCCAATTACCAAAACGCTATTCACTAAATATTGATCATTGATCATTGCTCAAATCGAATCTACGTTGGAAGACGCTTGCCCAAATATGTTCCCCGTACATGAGATCGAGCCCAGATCGAACCCAGATCGAATTCACTTCGAACCCAGATCGAATCCAGATCGAACCCAGTTCGAACTCAGATCGAACCCAGATTGAACCCAAATCGAACCCAGTTCGAACCCAGATCGACATGGCTGTGCAGTGAACCACACAGCTTTGTCAGCATCACACAGGTATGACGTAATGTGTTTCTCATATAATTTAACATGAACAAAATATTTCTGTCTTTAACCCTCATTTCAGCTTTTGTTCTAAATTCTTTTCACTATTATTTCACCATTTGCGGAGTTTGCCAGCCAGCAGTGGCATCTTTTGGCTGTGGATGGCCTTTACGGCAAAGACTGCCAAAATGTCAATCTATGTATGGAAGCTGAAGGGCTAATGAAGGAACATTTCTAATGAACAGGTTATCGGCTTATCTAACTGCAGGCATGTCACAAATAGTAGAATGGAACCAAAGGTGAAAGAAATATGAAGAATTGAAGAGTGAGTGAGTGTGAGAAAGAGAGAGAGAAAGAAAGAGAGAGAGCGTGAGGATTAGAGAGAGCGTGTGTGTGTGAGAGAGAGAGAGGGGGAGAGAGAGGGGGGAGAGAGGGAGAGAGAGAGAGGGAGTGAGAGAGAGAGAGGGAAGCAGTGGAGGATGGGAAATGGAGAGTAGGAGGGATTGAGATAAAAGGAAAGGTAGAGTGAGAGATGGGGTGAGGTGGAGGGTGATAAGTGGAGAATGATAGAGATTGATTGAGATAGTAGGAGAGGGAAAGAGGAGGGAGAGAAATGGAGATGGATTGCGATAGAAGGGAGGGAGTGAGATGGGGAGGGAAGGGAGTGAGATTTGGAGGGAAGGCAGTGAGATTTGGGGGGAAGGGAGTGAGATTTGGAGGGAAGGGAGTGAGATTTGGTATTCTGAACTATCGACAGATTTCAATACGGCATACAATCACAATAGCTACCACAACCACAACCACAACTAGCACCACCAGTACCACTACAACTACCATCACTACCACAACCACCCCCACCACGACAACCACCCCCACCCCACCATGACAACCACCTCCACCCCACCATGACCCCCCCACCATGACAACCACCCCCACCACGACAACCACCGCTCCACTAACAGCAATACCACTATCTCCACTGCCACCTATACCACCATGAGCCATCGCTACATCACTACCAATGCCACCATCCTCGTTACCATCCTTACCATCATCCATATCACCGCGCCTTATATCCCTACCACTACCACTACCACTACCACTGCCAACAATACCACTATCTCCACTGCTACCTATACCACCATGAACCATCACTGCATCTACTGCTACCAATGTCACCATCCTCGCTACCATCATCCATAACCCTCCCCCCCCCTTCTATACCACTACCACTGCCAACGATACCACTATCTCCACTGCTACCTATACCACCATGAACCATCACTGCATCTACTGCTACCAATGTCACCATCCTCGCTACCATCATCCATAACCCCCCCCCCTTCTATACCACTACCACTGCCAACGATACCACTATCTCCACTGCTACCTATACCACCATGAACCATCACTGCATCTACTGCTACCAATGTCACCATCCTCGCTACCATCATCCATAACACCCCCCCCTTCTATACCACTACCACTGCCAACAATACCACTATCTCCACTGCCACTCATACCATCAATACATAAAGGATTATTATCAGTTTGTGTAAGTTTGTTGAAGATGTTAATGACTAAATCTATCTAACAATAGATATTGAAGACTTGTCTCAACTATCGCTGCAGCCATTGCCGCTAATACCCCCCCCCCCACCACCACCACAGCAACCACTACGACTAACATCAAGGCATTGAACACCACTAACACCCCCCCCACTGTCCCCTTACAGCCAAATCTCCCTCAAATTTCACCCCACTGTCATAAAAATATGGAACATATTGGACACTGTGATCATGCGTTCCCTGCGCATAGGAAGATGATAGTGATGGTCACGGTTGGAATGTTGACCACCAGAACATATTTCCAAAATCACCACCACAATCATTCTAGGCATACAAACATACATACATACATAAAAACATACATACATACAAACATACATACATACATAAATACATACATACATTTGCGGACAAAAAGCGCAGCTCCCTAATTCATAGTCTACAAATGGCTGCGATAGCTGGCACCTTCAAAATTTGCAAAACATTCTTGCGATTCAAGGGATGACAATTTCTTTTCTTTTACAACCTTGCCACCAGGAAGGTGGCCGGTCAAAAAAATATACTCGAAATTAAGAGAAAGAGAAAACATACATACATAAATACATACATAAATACATACATAAATATATACATAAATATATACATACATATCGTTGTTTGAGACCACACATTCAAAACTTGCCCTGTTGTGGAGATCAGCTGCCCACTTGATGTAAACATTGTAAGAAAAATACATGAGGTGGAGGATATCTACGGACCATTGATAAGGAGTTTGTAGATCCAGTATCCAAGATACACCTTCAGCTTCATACCCATCATCATTGGAGCTACAGGTTATACACCAGCCCGCTTGGGCCAAAGTATGACGGAACTTGGCTTGTGGACAAAGAGCGCAGCTCCCTAATTCATAGACTACAAATGGCTGCGATAGCTGGCACCTTCAAAATTTGGAAAACATTCTTGCGATTCAAGGGATGGCAATTTCTTTTCTTTTTCAACCTTGCCACCAGAAAGGTGGCCGGTCAAAAATATACACGAAATTAAGAGAAAGAGAACATACATAACACACACACACACACACACACACACACACACACACACACACACACATACACACACACACACACACACACACACACATATTCATTGTGACTAAAAAAAAGATTGGATTTGCGTATGTTCTGTCATTGAATATTCAATTTTCTAATGAATCAACCTTAAATTTCAGGACATGGCAGATACATCTGCGAAGACAAGACACAATGAGAACTTCAACACCGGATTTTCCGTGTGAAACACTACTATAAATGTGGCTCGTACAAGCTAGTCCAGGAGCATTTTTCATGCATTTTTTGGGACGGACAAATCTTTCTTCAAAGCCGATATACAAAATTGGACGAAGAAATTTGAAACCTATAGGACAGTGGAAACCCTCAATACAACGTCTGAGGACCGTCCTATCCACACAGCTACAGAGGAACGCTATGTGGAGGTCCTGGATGTCTTAAAAAATGAGCTACTAACGATGTACCCATCTCTAATGAATAAGTACTGGTGCCAGCATGACGGAGCAAGCCCTCACACCTCTAATGAGTTGAGAGAATGGCTGAAAAATAACTTTGGAAATCGTGTGATCGGTTTGAAGACTGATTTTGAGTTGGCTCCACACAGCCCTGATTTAAACCCCTCAGATGTATTTCTTTGGGGTTATCTGAATGATAGGGTATATGTTAATAAAATCAGGATTATAACTGAACTAAAGGAAAACATCAGAGACGAGATCAGAGCCATCTTTAGGTCAGTTTGTAAAAACGTCAAATTTGACCATTCATCTACAAAAAAGTGTAGATTCAAATGGGCATCACTTGGAACATGTGCTGTAATTCTGAACAGAAAGGATAATGGATTTTTTAATGTTGATTTTAGTGGTTTGAACTAAATATATTCTTCGGACTTCCATCAGTTTTTGTCAAACAGGGAATGATATAGAGTCACCCTGTATTATATATATATATGTATATATATATATATATATATATATATATATATATATATATATATATATATATATATATATATATATATATATATATATATATATATCTGTGTGTGTGTGTGTGTGTGTGTGTATACACGCAATGTGATTTTGAACATTATGTAACGCAGTAAGTAATATCACGAATATTGAAATAATTCAACATTCGACACCATTTGAGAATTGCCCTTCCGGCATGATACTTCGTGCTAACGAAATGTGGCCAACTATGTATGAACATAAGTATTTACACATACATACACACATACATACATATATACATACGTACTACGTACATACATACGTACATACACACATGCATACTTACATGCATACATATACACATATATATACATATATATGTATATAGGTAAGGATTTATGAAGCTATATTATACTTACATACACGGGTTTAAGTATTACGCGTGCAGGTGTCCGAAATAACACGTCTCAGTTCGCCTAAAAATGAGGCATATATTCATCAAAGTGCTCAATAAATAATTAACTACCACTTACAAGAATGACAGCTAAGGCCTCTAAATGATTAATATGGAATAAAGTTTAAGAACCTAGAACACATTGCGCAAATTAAATATATGTACAATACCATACCACAGTATATAGCAGTGTTTCTGTTACCCAAAACGCGAACAAATTCATCAGCAAAATTTATGGTAGCCCCCTGAATTAAACGCTCTAGACGTTACCACACGCCCCGATTACACTATGTATATACATAGTGTAACTGGATTTTCGCCTATATATATATATATATATATATATATATATATATATATATATATATATATATATATATAAATAGAGAGAGAGAGAGAGAGAGAGAGAGAGAGAGTGAGAGAGAGAGAGAGAGAGAGAGAGACTATAGTAATGATCAGATTTCGTTTTGGGAAAATGAAGCCCCCATATTAACTGTAAAACTAGAAATGTAGTATATAGCATAAGATGTACTGAAGGACAATGTAGAGATAAGAATATAGTGTACATAGGTGAGACAGCTCCTAGTATAGGGGAACGGATAAATGAACACTGGCGAGAGCTTCAAGATAGTAAAGAATCATCTGTACTCCACCAACATGCTAAAATAGAACATAAGGGTAAATTAGAGAACATAAAAATAAAAATAGAATCTACACACAGAAAAGACGCAATGTTTAGACAAATCACAGAGGCAATAAACATAAATGAACTCCAACCAAAGTTAAATAGAAAACATGAATGGAACAGCAACATCACAACTTACAATTAAGGACAAAATGAAAACACACACACACATAGAACAAACAACCAACCAGTAACATGTAAATAAATAAATAAATAAACAAATAGAAACACACACAGACACCCGGATGTAACACATGCGCAAACTAAGCACTCAACACACACAAAAACAAGATTGCGTAGGACAGAACAAAGGAGAGGCACAAAAACAAAACAAAGAAAAGAATCCCCAGTCACTGAAGAGGTCACAGAATGTGTGACGAAAGAACTTTGACAATATATGAACAATCGTCTGGTTGTCGAACCAACCAACCAACCGGAAATTTATAAATTCCTAAATTTATAAATTTAATTTATAATAAATTGGAGTGAAAGCAACTGGTGCGTGTGCTTCTTATTGGCAACATGACCCTCCCAAAGCATAACAATATCGGTTTCAACAGACGTTTTCAGATAAAGAATCTTGGTAAACAAATTCAGAAACGAAATATATATATATATATATATATATATATATATATATATATATATATATATATATATATATATATATATATACGATATTAAGCAAATGGAAACTATATTTATAAAACCATATTTATTTCATTATACATATTTCAGGGATACCATATTAAAAATACCATATTAAAAATAAAAAATAAAAAATATTAAAAATATGGCATGCCTTCGTCAGATAAAATACAATATATAAACAGTTTTATAAATAATTTTGACGTACCATAAATATAAGCGACCATTAAATTAGGAAGCTGGCTTGGTAGACTACCAACCCAGCCTCCTAATTTAATGGTCGCTTATATTTATGGTACGTCAAAATTATTTATAAAACTGTTTATATATTGTATTTTATCTGACGAAGGCATGCCATATTTTTAATATGGTATCCCTGAAATATGTATAATGAAATAAATATGGTTTTATAAATATAGTTTCCATTTGCTTAATATCGTATATCTACTCCAAAAACTTGTCGAGTGCTTTATATCGGTTATAAAATATTTACTTGTTGTAACCCAACAATTTAAAATTTTAAATAAAACTTTTGCATATATATATATATATTTATATATAGATATATGTATATGTGTAAAAGGTAAGCAGAAATAACAACACAATCGGTACAGTAATATGTTTAAGACGCTGTCTTAAACAGACGAAATTCAAAAGTAACAAGACTCACTATTTAACCTTAATAAAATGAATATATATATATATGATACACATAGATATGTGTACGTGCGTGTGTATAACATATACTATGTTTATACCATTTCCACAAAACTACATAAAACATTAAAACAATGACATTGGTAAAAGAATTCTGAAGAAAAACAACAGTCAGTGGTTTTCAGAGATCATTTCGGATATAACTGCAATATAG
Source organism: Eledone cirrhosa (assembly GCA_964016885.1). NCBI lineage: Eukaryota > Metazoa > Mollusca > Cephalopoda > Octopoda > Eledonidae > Eledone > Eledone cirrhosa. The sequence goes on from OZ024741.1 coordinate 224,755,643, forward strand.
AATTCTCGAGAATAACTAGAAACTTTTTAACCTTCTTCTTTCTGTTTCTCTTTTGCTATTCTATAAAGGGATGGTTTGTGTTTTTATATTATTTTTACAATTCTAGATTCTGTTCTCAATCCCGCAAAACATAATATTTTATTTTTTGTAAATTGTGTGGTACTTGCATTTCAACCCAGCCTAGCAAGAATTCCATCAAAATCTTAACAAACCATTATCCTATACGCATATGTATGTATGTATGTATGTATGTATGTATGTATGTATGTATGTATGTATGTATGTATGTATGTATGTATGTATGTATGTACGTATGTATGTATGTATGTATGTATGTATGTATGTGTGTGTGTATGTATGTGTGTATGTATGTATGTATGTATGTATGTATGTATGTATGTATGTGTGTATGTATGTATGTATGTATGTGTGTATGTATGTATGTATGTATGTATGTATGTATGTGTGTGTGTATGTATGTATGTATGTATGTATGTGTGTGTGTATGTATGTATGTATGTATGTATGTATGTATGTATGTATGTATGTATGTATGTATGTATGTATGGATGGATGGATGGATGTTCTTGTGGTTTCATTATTTTATAAATGTTTACTATTAGATATATATATATATATATATATATATATATATATATAGAGAGAGAGAGAGAGAGAGAGAGTCAATTTCTAAGATTCTTTCATTGGGATTTAGATATCAACTAGGTAAATGTCTGCATGCATGCGCGTATTTGTGTGTGTGTGTGTGCACAAGTATGGATGTTATTGTATGTGTGGATGTGTATGTATGAGTTGTATGTGTGCATGTGCATATATGTATACATGTGTACATATGTGTATACATGTGTATATGCAGTTATTACATGCAGAATTTTTGGAATGTTTTACATATTTTTTCTGTTCCATTAATGGATTGTACTTGTAATTTCCTAACTAGTCGTGTTCTTTCTGTTTCTGTGAAGCCTAGCTTCTCAAGATTTGTATTGAGGCAGTTACGAACATACCACACTGCCCCAATAATCACAGGCATAAATCTGAGGGTGTAATCAGGGTGGAGTATCTGCAGATTTCTCATCAGTTCTGCATAAATATTCTCCTTTTCGCTAATCTTTGATATTATATTGGCATCTGCTGGACAACTAACTTCCACTATTGCACGTGCCTTGTTTTCCCTGTCCCATATCATAATATTTGGTCTGTTATTCCTGCATTTTATTGGTGTTTTTACTGGAAAATTCTACTAGTACTCTTTCATATTATGCATATGTATGTCTTCCACATGGCTGTAACTTTTAATATGTTTATTTTCGGGGCTATCTTTTCTACAGATTGCATTGTACAGTGTTTTGGCCACTACACCATGCCACATTGGTAGATAGTACCGTGATGACATCTTTGGACAGCTGCTTATGACATGGGGACATCTTCGATGTTAATTCTGCAGCGGCTGCATTGGTTGTCTTATCTAAGTGTTTTGCCTACATCGCTATCTCTTTTGTGAATCGGGTATTTTGTATTGATTTCCTGTTCTTGGATTGCAAAAGTATATCCTTCCAAGTGAGAGCCAATATAGCGGTTGCTGGTCCATATAGACTATTTGCTTATCTATAGTATGATTTTTTGCTGATGAACATGCAGTTTTTCATCCATATCCACTGCAGCATTGCTGAGCAATTTCACTGGGTGTGAGTTTTTGATTATCATGGAGGGAGTATCTTTCAAGGAGTTCCTTTCCAATTCTCATGATCTTATCTGTCTCATGCAGATAGACTTGCCCGATAGATGGGCTCCTACGCTTCGAGGTTTGTAGATGTCGGAGGGATATGATACAACACTCAAATGCTGTCTGGACTGATGTTAGGCCTCTCCCTCTCTGCTTACGTTTCAGGCAGAGGCGGTCTATGTCGCTGTTGAAGTGGAAATTTCCGGTGCTGTTTAGGATATTTCGTGTTCTAATATAGATAGCTCGGATTTCATCTATCGTCTAATGGAGTATTCCGAATGTTAGTTTTAGGACAGGCCCAGCAAACACATTGGGAGCCACTGATTTATTGTGCGCAGAGATTTCAGATGACCATATTTTTCTTAATCGGGTGTATTATTCCCTGGTTATGCGTTCCTTGTTACGTGTTCCTTGGGGCCTCAGTGACATTTATTACATTACCCTCCATATCTCTGATATTTGGTTTCAACTGAATCTTTTATTAATTACTTTTCTTTCAGCCACCCTCTTCTGGTATCAAAGTTTCTCGCTGACAGCTCTGAATTCTTTTTTTGGGGGGATCAACTTGTATTGAAGAGTTCTGGTTTTACTGTCTCCATACAGAGTTTCTATTTTATTTTTCACTCTTTGTTGGCGAGGAATGTAGTTTTTTTCTTTTTTGTTTGCATGTAGAGAACATTGTCACATATAGTTTTCTGTAGGTCAGCAGTTTCTTTTCTATTTTTGTAATACATAATGGCATTTTTTGTGGTGTTTTGATTTTGTTAACATCGCTGTTATCACCAAGATAGTGTTTCATTGTCGTTGCCAAGGCATATAAGGACGTTGATTTGCCAAACTGTAGGAGCTTAATTCATCGTAAATATTCACTCCCAATTCCATCAACAGCGCACAGAATTTCACTATTTGATTTAATTTATATCATTCCGAGAGAGAAATGCTTATATATGATATATATAAACATTATATATTTCTCCCAGGAAAGTTTCGCTGAGGGTATATTTCAATTGTTCATACTCTTAATTTCCCAAGCTAACGGCAGACCTTTTATTATTAACAGTGTTTTCCACAAAAGTCAAGGTAGGATCAGTTGATACGCGTGGTGTCAAATTTCTTGCCGGTAAAGTCAACAGACTGTTTGTGTATTGCTGTCGTATGTTGATGGTAGCCGCGCTGATGGAAAGTCTAGCAACATGGCGGCCTGTAGCGCGTGTTGTTGATTGCATGTTCGATCTGGGGTAACTTACATTGAATAATGTTCATGTTATTTTTACGTTCAACAAACGTTGCTTGTTGGCGAAATTGTTTAGCTTTGAAATGGTTTAGTTCTGGATGTATTTCGTCAGAGTATAGCTCCATTCTGTTCATATATCCAACAGAGAGATTTTTGTTTTCCATTTTATAACAAAGTTCGTAACTCCAAGAAAAATGCGATTTATAATTTCAGTTCCTCCTGTAGTTGCAACTAAAGAAATTTTGTTTACCTTTCACGTCGTTGTTTTATTTCGGTTCTCCGCTAATGTTGTTGATGTTGATGTTGTGTCCAGCTATGCTGCTTGTAGCAAATCCTTGTAAAATGAATTATGTATTTAGTCGGATATCTCTACGAATTTGAATAAAAGGTGTCTTCAATGAGTATAATTAGAAGAATATCCAGTTATTCAACACGGCTGGTATTTGTGGCATTACTGTCGGAGATAGTATTTATCTTAAATTTAATGAATAGTCACCCACGGCAATATGTGTGACTGGTCGCGTTGATGTATGTATG
>OZ024741.1:224764157-224884157 GCA_964016885.1 Eledone cirrhosa
GTTGGGGTTGGTGGTGGTTAGTATTGTTGTTGTTGATTGGTTGGGGTTTGTGGTGGGTCGTATTGTTGTTGTTGATTAGTTGGTGTTTGTGGTGGTTAGTATTGTTGTTGATTGGTTGGGATTTGTGGTGGTTAGTATTGTTGTTGTTGATTGGTTGGCGTTTGTGGTGGTTAGTATTGTTGTTGTTGATTGGTTGGGGTTGGTGGTGGTTAGTATTGTTGTTGATCGGTTGGGGTTTGTGGTGGTTAGTATTGTTGTTGATTGGTTGGGATTTGTGGTGGTTAGTATTGTTGTTGTTTATTGGTTGGCGTTTGTGGTGGTTAGTATTGTTGTTGTTGATTGGTTGGGTTTTGTGGTGGTTAGTATTGTTGTTGTTGATTGGTTGGGGTTTGTGGTGGTTAGTATTGTTGTTGTTGATTGGTTGGCGTTTGTGGTGGTTAGTATTGTTGTTGTTGATTGGTTGGGTTTTGTGGTGGTTAGTATTGTTGTTGATTGGTTGGTTGGGGTTGGTGGTGGTTAGTATTGTTGTTGTTGATTAGTTGGGGTTTGTGGTGGTTAGTATTGTTGTTGGTGATTGGTTGGGGTTTGTGGTGGTTAGTATTGCTGTTGTTGATTGGTTGGGGTTGGTAGTGGTTAGTATTGTTGTTGTTGATTGGTTGGGGTTTGTGGTGGTTAGTATTGTTGTTGTTGATTGGTTGGGGTTTGTGGTGGTTAGTATTGTTGTTGTTGATTAGTTGGGGTTTGTGGTGGTTAGTATTGTTGTTGGTGATTGGTTGGGGTTTGTGGTGGTTAGTATTGCGGTTGTTGATTGGTTGGGGTTGGTAGTGGTTAGTATTGTTGTTGTTGATTGGTTGGGGTTTGTGGTGGTTAGTATTGTTGTTGTTGATTGGTTGGGGTTTGTGGTGGTTAGTATTGTTGTTGTTGATTAGTTGGGGTTTGTGGTGGTTAGTATTGTTGTTGATTGGTTGGTTGGGGTTTGTGGTGGTTAGTATTGTTGTTGTTGATTGGTTGGGGTTTGTGGAGGTTAGTATTGTTGTTGTTGATTGGTTGGAGTTGGTGGTGGTTAGTATTGTTGTTGTTGATTGGTTGGGGTTTGTGGTGGTTAGTATTGTTGTTGTTGATTAGTTGGGGTTTGTGGTGGTTAGTATAGTTGTTGATTGGTTGGTTGGGGTTTGTGGTGGTTAGTATTGTTGTTGATTGGTTGGTTGGGGTTTGTGGTGGTTAGTATTGTTGTTGTTGATTGGTTGGGGTTTGTGGTGGTTAGTATTGTTGTTGTTGATTGGTTGGGGTTGGTGGTGGTTAGTATTGTTGTTGTTGATTGGTTGGGGTTTGTGGTGGTTAGTATTGTTGTTGATCGGTTGGGGTTTGTGGTGGGAATTATTGTTGTTGTTGATTGGTTGGGATTTGTGGTGGTTAGTATTGTTGTTGATCGGTTGGGTTTTGTGGTGGTTAGTATTGTTGTTGTTGATTGGTTGGCGTTTGTGGTGGTTAGTATTGTTGTTGTTGATTGGTTGGGTTTTGTGGTGGTTAGTATTGTTGTTGTTGATTGGTTGGGGTTTGTGGTGGTTAGTATTGTTGTTGTTGATTGGTTGGGTTTTTTGGTGGTTAGTATTGTTGTTGTTGATTGGTTGGGGTTGGTGGTGGTTAGTTTTGTTGTTGATTGGTTCGGGTTGGTGGTGGTTAGTATTGTTGTTGTTGATTGGTTGGGGTTTGTGGTGGTTAGTATTGTTGTTGTTGATTGGTTGGGGTTTGTGGTGGTTAGTATTGTTGTTGATTGGTTGGGGTTTGTGGTGGTTAGTATTGTTGTTGATTGGTTGGGGTTTGTGGTGGTTAGAATTGTTGTTGATTGGTTGGGGTTTGTGGTGGTTAGTATTGTTGTTGATTGGTTGGGGTTTGTGGTGGTTAGTATTGTTGTTGTTGATTGGTTGGGGTTTGTGGTGGTTAGTATTTTTGTTGTTGATTGGTTGGGGTTTGTGGTGGTTAGTATTGTTATTGTTGATTGGTTGGGGTTTGTGGTGGTTAGTATTGTTGTTGTTGATTGGTTGGGGTTGGTGGTGGTTAGTTTTGTTGTTGATTGGTTCGGGTTGGTGGTGGTTAGTATTGTTGTTGTTGATTGGTTGGGGTTTGTGGTGGTTAGTATTGTTGTTGTTGATTGGTTGGGGTTTGTGGTGGTTAGAATTGTTTTTGTTGATTGGTGGGGTTTGTGGTGGTTAGTATTGTTGTTGATTGGATGGGGTTTGTGGTGGTTAGAATTGTTGTTGATTGGTTGGGGTTTGTGGTTATTAGTATAGTTGTTGTTGATTGGTTGGGGTTTGTGGTGGTTAGTATTGTTGTTGTTGATTAGTTGGGGTTTGTGGTGGTTAGTATAGTTGTTGATTGGTTGGTTGGGGTTTGTGGTGGTTAGTATTGTTGTTGATTGGTTGGTTGGGGTTTGTGGTGGTTAGTATTGTTGTTGTTGATTGGTTGGGGTTTGTGGTGGTTAGTATTGTTGTTGTTGATTGGTTGGGGTTGGTGGTGGTGAGTATTGTTGTTGTTGATTGGTTGGGGTTTGTGGTGGTTAGTATTGTTGTTGATCGGTTGGGGTTTGTGGTGGGAATTATTGTTGTTGTTGATTGGTTGGCATTTGTGGTGGTTAGTATTGTTGTTGTAGATTGGTTGGCGTTTGTGGTGGTTAGTATTGTTGTTGTTGATTGGTTGGGTTTTGTGGTGGTTAGTATTGTTGTTGTTGATTGGTTGGGGTTTGTGGTGGTTAGTATTGTTGTTGTTGATTGGTTGGATTTTGTGGTGGTTAGTATTGTTGTTGTTGATTGGTTGGGGTTGGTGGTGGTTAGTATTGTTGTTGATTGGTTGGGGTTTGTGGTGGTTAGTATTGTTGTTGATCGGCTGGGGTTTGTGGTGGTTAGTATTGTTGTTGTTGATTGGTTGGGGTTTTGGTAGTTAGTATTGTTGTTGTTGATTGGTGGGGTTTGTGGTGGTTAGTATTGTTGTTGATTGGATGGGGTTTGTGGTGGTTAGAATTGTTGTTGATTGGTTGGGGTTCGTGGTGGATAGTATTGTTGTTGATTGGTTGGGGTTTGTGGTGGTTAGAATTGTTGTTGATTGGTTGGGGTTTGTGGTGGTTAGTATTGTTGTTGATTGGTTGGGGTTTGTGGTGGTTAGTATTGTTGTTGTTGATTGGTTGGGGTTTGTGGTGGTTAGTATTGTTGTTGTTGATTGGTTGGGGTTTGTGGTGGTTAGTATTGTTATTGTTGATTGGTTGGGGTTTGTGGTGGTTTGTATTGTCGTTGTTGATTAGTTGGGGTTTGTGGTGGTTAGTATTGTTGTTGTTGATTGGTGGGGTTTGTGGTGGTTAGTATTGTTGTTGATTGGATGGGGTTTGTGGTGGTTAGAATTGTTGTTGATTGGTTGGGGTTCGTGGTGGTTAGTATTGTTGTTGATTGGTTGGGGTTTGTGGTGGTTAGAATTGTTGTTGATTGGTTGGGGTTTGTGGTGGTTAGTATTGTTGTTGATTGGTTGGGGTTTGTGGTGGTTAGTATTGTTGTTGTTGATTGGTTGGGGTTTGTGGTGGTTAGTATTGTTGTTGTTGATTAGTTGGGGTTTGTGGTGGTTAGTATTGTTGTTGATTGGTTGGTTGGGTTTTGTGGTGGTTAGTATTGTTGTTGTTGATTGGTTGGGGTTTGTGGTGGTTAGTATTGTTGTTGTTGATTGGTTGGGTTTTGTGGTGGTTAGTATTGTTGTTGTTGATTGGTTGGGGTTGGTGGTTGTTAGTATTGTTGTTGTTGATTGGTTGGGGTTTGTGGTGGTTAGTATTGTTGTTGTTGATTGGTTGGGGTTTGTGGTGGTTAGTATTGTTGTTGTTGATTGGTTGGGTTTTGTGGTGGTTAGTATTGTTGTTGTTGATTGGTTGGGGTTGGTGGTTGTTAGTGTTGTTGTTGATTGGTTGGGGTTGGTGGTGGTTAGTATTGTTGTTGTTGATTGGTTGGGGTTTGTGGTGGTTAGTATTGTTGTTGTTGATTGGTTGGGGTTTGTGGTGGTTAGTATTGTTGTTGTTAATTGGTTGGGGTTTGTGGTGGTTAGAATTGTTGTTGATTGGTTGGGGTTTGTGGTGGTTAGTATTGTTGTTGTTGATTGGTTGGGGTTTGTGGTGGTTACTATTGTTGTTTTTGATTGGTTGGCGTTTGTGGTGGTGAGTATTGTTGTTGTTGATTGGTTGGGGTTTGTGGTGGTTAGTATTGTTGTTGTTGATTGGTTGGTGTTTGTGGTGGTTAGTATTGTTGTTGATTGGTTGGGATTTGTGGTGGATAGTATTGTTGTTGCTGATTGGTTGGTGTTTGTGGTCGTTAGTATTTTTTTTGTTGATTGGTTGGGTTGGTGTTGGTTAGTATTGTTGTTGTTGATTAGTTGGGGTCTGTGGTGGTTAGTATAGTTGTTGATTGGTTGGTTGGGGTTTGTGGTGGTTAGTATTGTTGTTGTTGATTGCTTGGGGTTTGTGGTGGTTAGTATTGTTGTTGTTGATTGGTTGGGGTTGGTGGTGGTTAGTATTGTTGTTGTTGATTGGTTGGGGTTTGTGGTGGTTAGTATTGTTGTTGATCGTTTGGGGTTTGTGGTGGGAATTATTGTTGTTGTTGATTGGTTGGGATTTGTGGTGGTTAGTATTGTTGTTGATCGGTTGGGGTTTGTGGTGGTTAGTATTGTTGTTGTTGATTGGTTGGCGTTTGTGGTGGTTAGTATTGTTGTTGTTGATTGGTTGGGTTTTGTGGTGGTTAGTATTGTTGTTGTTGATTGGTTGGGGTTTGTGGAGGTTAGTATTGTTGTTGTTGATTGGTTGCGTTTTGTGGTGGTTAGTATTGTTGTTGTTGATTGGTTGGGGTTGGTGGTGGTTAGTTTTGTTGTTGATTGGTTCGGGTTGGTGGTGGTTAGTATTGTTGTTGTTGATTGGTTGGGGTTTGTGGTGGTTAGTATTGTTGTTGTTGATTGGTTGGGGTTTGTGGTGGTTAGTATTGTTGTTGTTGATTGGTGGGGTTTGTGGTGGTTAGTATTGTTGTTGATTGGATGGGGTTTGTGGTGGTTAGAATTGTTGTTGATTGGTTGGGGTTTGTGGTGGTTAGTATTGTTGTTGATTGGTTGGGGTTTGTGGTGGTTAGAATTGTTGTTGATTGGTTGGGGTTTGTGGTGGTTAGTATTGTTGTTGATTGGTTGGGGTTTGTGGTGGTTAGTATTGTTGTTGTTGATTGGTTGGGGTTTGTGGTGGTTAGTATTGTTGTTGTTGATTGGTTGGGGTTGGTGGTGGTTAGTATTGTTGTTGTTGATTGGTTGGGGTTTGTGGTGGTTAGTATTGTTGTTGTTGATTAGTTGGGGTTTGTGGTGGTTAGTATTGTTGTTGGTGATTGGTTGGGGTTTGTGGTGGCTAGTATTGTTGTTGTTGATTAGTTGGGGTTTGTGGTGGTTAGTATTGTTGTTGGGGTTTGTGGTGGTTAGTATTGTTGTTGTTGATTTGTTGGGGTTGGTAGTGGTTAGTATTGTTGTTGTTGATTGTTTGGGGTTTGTGGTTATTAGTATTGTTGTCGTTGATTGGTTGGGGTTTGTGGTGGTTAGTATTGTTGTTGTTGATTAGTTGGGGTTTGTGGTGGTTAGTATTGTTTTTGTTGATTAGTTGGGGTTTGTGGTGGTTAGTATTGTTGTTGTTGATTGGTTGGGGTTTCTGGTGGTTAGTATTGTTGTTGATTGGTTGGGGTTTGTGGTTGTTAGTATTGTTGTTGATTGGTTGGGTTTTGTGGTGGTTAGTATTGTTGTTGATTGGTTGGCATTTGTGGTCGATAGTATTGTTGTTGTTGATTGGTTGGTGTTTGTGGTGGTTAGTATTTTTGTTGTTGATTGGTTGGGTTGGTGGTGGTTAGTATTGTTGTTGTTGATTAGTTGGGGTTTGTGGTGGTTAGTATAGTTGTTGATTGGTTGGTTGGGGTTTGTGGTGGTTAGTATTGTTGTTGATTGGTTGGTTGGGGTTTGTGGTGGTTAGTATTGTTGTTGTTGATTGGTTGGGGTTTGTGGTGGTTAGTATTGTTGTTGTTGATTGGTTGGGGTTGGTGGTGGTTAGTATTGTTGTTGTTGATTGGTTGGGGTTTGTGGTGGTTAGTATTGTTGTTGTTGATTGGTTGGGGTTGGTGGTGGTTAGTATTGTTGTTGTTGATTGGTTGGGTTTTGTGGTGGTTAGTATTGTTGTTGTTGATTGGTTGGGGTTTGTTGTGGTTAGTATTGTTGTTGTTGATTGGTTGGGTTTTGTGGTGGTTAGTATTGTTATTGTTGATTGGTTGGGGTTGGTGGTGGTTAGTTTTGTTGTTGATTGGTTCGGGTTGGTGGTGGTTAGTATTGTTGTTGTTGATTGGTTGGGGTTTGTGGTGGTCAGTATTGTTGTTGTTGATTGGTTGGGGCTTGTGGTGGTTAGTATTGTTGTTGTTGATTGGTGGGGGTTTGTGGTGGTTAGTATTGTTGTTGTTGATTAGTTGGGGTTTGTGGTGGTTAGTATTGTTGTTGGTGATTGGTTGGGGTTTGTGGTGGCTAGTATTGTTGTTGTTGATTAGTTGGGGTTTGTGGTGGTTAGTATTGTTGTTGGTGATTGGTTGGGGTTTGTGGTGGTTAGTATTGTTGTTGTTGATTTGTTGGGGTTGGTAGTGGTTAGTATTGTTGTCGTTGATTGTTTGGGGTTTGTGGTTATTAGTATTGTTGTCGTTGATTGGTTGGGGTTTGTGGTGGTTAGTATTGTTGTTGTTGATTAGTTGGGGTTTGTGGTGGTTAGTATTGTTTTTGTTGATTAGTTGGGGTTTGTGGTGGTTAGTATTGTTGTTGTTGATTGGTTGGGGTTTCTGGTGGTTAGTATTGTTGTTGTTGATTGGTTGGGGTTTGTGGTTGTTAGTATTGTTGTTGATTGGTTGGGTTTTGTGGTGGTTAGTATTGTTGTTGATTGGTTGGGATTTGTGGTCGATAGTATTGTTGTTGTTGATTGGTTGGTGTTTGTGGTGGTTAGTATTTTTGTTGATTGGTTGGTTGGGGTTTGTGGTGGTTAGTATTGTTGTTGTTGATTGGTTGGGGTTTGTGGTGGTTAGTATTGTTGTTGTTGATTGGTTGGGGTTGGTGGTGGTTAGTATTGTTGTTGTTGATTGGTTGGGGTTTGTGGTGGTTAGTATTGTTGTTGTTGATTGGTTGGGGTTGGTGGTGGTTAGTATTGTTGTTGTTGATTGGTTGGGTTTTGTGGTGGTTAGTATTGTTGTTGTTGATTGGTTGGGGTTTGTTGTGGTTAGTATTGTTGTTGTTGATTGGTTGGGTTTTGTGGTGGTTAGTATTGTTATTGTTGATTGGTTGGGGTTGGTGGTGGTTAGTTTTGTTGTTGATTGGTTCGGGTTGGTGGTGGTTAGTATTGTTGTTGTTGATTGGTTGGGGTTTGTGGTGGTCAGTATTGTTGTTGTTGATTGGTTGGGGCTTGTGGTGGTTAGTATTGTTGTTGTTGATTGGTGGGGTTTGTGGTGGTTAGTATTGTTGTTGATTGGATGGGGTCTGTGGTGGTTAGAATTGTTGTTGACTGGTTGGGGTTTGTGGTGGTTAGTATTGTTGTTGATTGGTCGGGGTTTGTGGTGGTTAGAATTGTTGTTGATTGGTTGGGGTTTGTGGTGGTTAGTATTGTTGTTGATTGGTTGGGGTTTGTGGTGGTTAGTATTGATGTTGATCGGCAGGGGTTTGTGGTGGGAATTATTGTTGTTGTTGATTGGTTGGGTTGGTGGTGGTTAGTATTGTTGTTGTTGATTAGTTGGGGTTTGTGGTGGTTAGTATTGTTGTTGATTGGTCGGGGTTTGTGGTGGTTAGAATTGTTGTTGATTGGTTGGGGTTTGTGGTGGTTAGTATAGTTGTTGATTGTTTGGTTGGGGTTTGTGGTGGTTAGTATTGTTGTTGTTGATTGGTTGGGGTTTGTGGTGGTTAGTATTGTTGTTGTTGATTGGTTGGGTTGGTGGTGGTTAGTATTGTTGTTGTTGATTAGTTGGGGTTTGTGGTGGTTAGTATAGTTGTTGATTGGTTGGTTGGGGTTTGTGGTGGTTAGTATTGTTGTTGATTGGTTGGTTGGGGTTTGTGGTGGTTAGTATTGTTTTCGTTGATTGATTGGGGTTTGTGGTGGTTAGTATTGTTGTTGTTGATTGGTTGGGTTTTCTGGTGGTTAGTATTGTTGTTGTTGATTGGTTGGGGTTGGTGGTGGTTAGTGTTGCTGTTGATTGGTTGGGGTTGGTGATGGTTAGTATTGTTGTTGTTGATTGGTTGGGGTTTGTGGTGGTTAGTATTGTTGTTGTTGATTGGTTGGGGTTTGTGGTGGTTAGTATTGTTGTTGTTGATTGGTTGGGGTTGGTGGTGGTTAGTATTGTTGTTGTTGATTGGTTGGGTTTTGTGGTGGTTAGTATTGTTGTTGTTGATTGGTTGGGTTTTGTGGTGGTTAGTATTGTTGTTGTTGATTGGTTGGGGTTGGTGGTTGTTAGTATTGTTGTTGTTGATTGGTTGGGGTTTGTGGTGGTTAGTATTGTTGTTGTTGATTGGTTGGGGTTTGTGGTGGTTAGTATTGTTGTTGTTGATTGGTTGGGTTTTGTGGTGGTTAGTATTGTTGTTGTTGATTGGTTGGGGTTGGTGGTTGTTAGTGTTGTTGTTGATTGGTTGGGGTTGGTGGTGGTTAGTATTGTTGTTGTTGATTGGTTGGGGTTTGTGGTGGTTAGTATTGTTGTTGTTGATTGGTTGGGGTTTGTGGTGGTTAGTATTGTTGTTGTTGATTGGATGCAGTTGCTGGTGGTTAGTATTGTTTTTGATTGGTTGGGGTCTGTGGTGGTTAGTATTGTTGTTGTTGTTGATTGGTTGGGGCATTTGTGGTGGTTAGTATTGTTGTTGTTGATTGGTTGGGGTCTGTGGTGGTTAGTATTGTTGTTGTTGATTGGTTGGGGTTTGTGGTGGTTAGTATTGTTGTTGTTGATTCGTTGGGGTTTGTGGTGGTTAGTATTGTTGTTGTTGATTAGTTGGGGTTTGTGCTGGTTAGTATTGTTGTTCTTGATTGGTTGGGGTTTGTTGTGGTTAGAATTGTTGTTGATTGGTTGGGGTTTGTGGTGGTTAGTATTGTTGTTGATTGGTTGGGGTTTGTGGTGGTTAGTATTGTTGTTGTTGATTGGTTGGGGTTTGTGGTGGTTACTATTGTTGTTTTTGATTGGTTGGCGTTTGTGGTGGTTAGTATTGTTGTTGTTGATTGGTTGGGTTTGTGGTGGTTAGTATTGTTGTTGTTGATTGGTTGCGGTTGGTGGTGGTTAGTATTGTTGTTGATTGGTTGGGGTTTGTGGTGGTTAGTATTGTTGTTGTTGATTGGTTGGCAGTTATGGTGGTTAGTATTGTTGTTGTTGATTGGTTGGGGTTTGTGGTGGTTAGTATTGTTGTTGATTGGTTGGGATTTGTGGTGGTTAGTATTGTTGTTGTTGATTGGTTGGTGTTTGTGGTGGTTAGTATTTTTGTTGTTTATTGGTTGGGGTTTGTGGTGGTTAGTATTGTTGTTGTTGATTGGTTGGGGTTTGTGGTGGTTAGTATTGTTGTTGTTGATTAGTTGGGGTTTGTGGTGGTTAGTATTGTTGTTGATTGGTTGGGGTTTGTGGTGATTAGTATTGTTGTTGTTGATTTGTTGGGGTTTGTGGTGGTTAGTATTGTTGTTGTTGATTGGTTGGGGTTTGTGGTGGTTAGTATTGTTGTTGTTGATTGGTTGGGGTTGGTGGTGGTTAGTATTGTTGTTGTATTGGTTGGGGTTTGTGGTTATTAGTATTGTTGTTGTTGATAGGTTGGGGTTTGTGGTGGTTAGTATTATTTTTGTTGATTAGTTGGGGTTTGTTGTGGTTAGTATTGTTGGTGTTGATTGCTTGGGGTTTCTGGTGGTTAGTATTGTTGTTGTTGATTGGTTGGGTTGGTGGTGGTTAGTATTGTTGTTGTTGATTAGTTGGGGTTTGTGGTGGTTAGCATAGTTGTTGTTGATTGGTTGGGGTTTGTGGTGGTTAGTATTGTTGTTTTTGATTGGTTGGCGTTTGTGGTGGCTAGTATTGTTGTTGTTGATTGGTTGGGGTTTGTGGTGGTTAGTATTGTTGTTGTTGATTGGTTGCGGTTGGTGGTGGTTAGTATTGTTGTTGTTGATAGATTGGGGTTTGTGGTGGTTAGTATTGTTGATGTTGATTGGTTGGGGTTTGTGGTGATTAGTATTGTTGTTGTTGATTGGTTGGGTTTTGTGGTGGTTAGTATTGTTGTTGTTGATTGGTTGGCATTTGTGGTGGTTAGTATTGTTGTTGTTGATTGGTTGGGGTTTGTGGTGGTTAGTATTGTTGTTGATTGGTTGGGGTTTGTGGTGGTTAGTATTGTTGTTGATTGGTTGGGATTTGTGGTGGATAGTATTGTTGTTGTTGATTGGTTGGGGTTTGTGGTGGTTAGTATTTTTGTTGTAGATTGGTTGGGGTTTGTGGTGGTTAGTATTGTTGTTGTTGATTGGTTGGGGTTGATAGTGGTTAGTATTGTTGTCGTTGATTGGTTGGGGTTTGTGGTTATTAGTATTGTTGTTGTTGATTGGTTGGGGTTTGTGGTGGTTAGTATTGTTTTTGTTGATTAGTTGGGGTTTGTGGTGGTTAGTATTGTTGTTGTTGATTGGTTGGAGTTTGTGGTGATTAGTATTGTTGTTGTTGATTGGTTGGGTTGGTGGTGGTTAGTATTGTTGTTGTTGATTAGTTGGGGTTTGTGGTGGTTAGTATAGTTGTTGATTGGTTGGTTGGGGTTTGTGGTGGTTAGTATTGTTGTTGATTGGTTCGTTGGGGTTTGTGGTGGTTAGTATTGTTGTTGTTGATTGGTTGGGGTTTGTGGTGGTTAGTATTGTTGTTGTTGATTACTTGGGGTTTGTGGTGGTTAGTATAATTGTTGATTGGTTGGTTGGGGTTTATGGTGGTTAGTATTGTTGTTGATTGGTTGGTTGGGATTTGTGGTGGTTAGTATTGTTGTTGTTGATTGGTTGGGTTGGTGGTGGTTAGTATTGTTGTCGATTGTTTGGTTGGGGTTTGTGGGAGTTAGTATTGTTGTTGTTGTTGATTGGTTGGGTTGGTGTGTGGTTAGTATTGTTGTTGATTGGTTGGGGTTGGTGGTGGTTAGTATTGTTGTTGTTGATTGGTTGGTGTTGGTGGTGGTTACTATTGTTGTTGATTGGTTGGTTGCAGTTTGTGGAGGTTAGTATTGTTGTTGTTGATTAGTTGGGGTTTGTGTTGGTTAGTATTGTTGTTGTTGATTGGTTGGGGTTGGTGGTGGTTAGTATTGTTGTCGTTGATTGGTTGGGATTTGTGGTGGTTAGTATTGTTGTTGTTGATTGGTTGGGCTTGTGGTGGATAGTATTGTTGTTGATTGGTTGGGGTTTGTGGTGGTTAGAATTGTTGTTGATTGGTTGGGGCTTGTGGTGGTTAGTATTGTTGTTGATTGGTTGGGGTTTGTGGTGGTTAGTATTGTTGTTGTTGATTGGTTGGGGTTTGTGGTGGTTAGTATTGTTGTTGTTGATTGGTTGGGGTTTGTGGTGGTTAGTATTGTTGTTGTTGATTAGTTGGGGTTTGTGGTGGTTAGTATTGTTGTTGTTGATTGGTTGGTGTTTGTGGTGGATAGTATCGTTGTTATTGATTAGTTGGGGTTGGTGGTGGTTAGTATTGTTGTTGTTGATTGGTTGGGGTTTGTGGTGGTTAGTATTGTTGTTGTTGATTGGTTGGGGTTGGAGGTGGTTAGTATTGTTGTTGTTGATTGGTTGGGGTTTGTGGTGGTTGTTATTGTTGTTGTAGATTGGTTGGGGTTTGTGGTGGTTAGTATTGTTATTGTTGATTAGTTAGGGTTTGTGGTGGCTAGTATTGTTGTTGGTGATTTGTTGGGGTGTGTGGTGGTTAGTATTGTTGTTGTTGATTGGTTGGGGTTGGTGGTTATTAGTATTGTTGTTGTTGATTGGTTGGGGTTTGTGGTGGTTAGTATTGTTGTTGTTGATTGGTTGGGGTTTGTGGTTATTAGTATTGTTGTTGTTGATTGGTTGGGGTGTGTGGTGGTTAGTATTGTTGTTGTGATTGGTTGGGGTTGGTGGTTATTAGTATTGTTGTTGTTGATTGGTTGGTGGTGGTTAGTATTGTTGTTGTTGATTGGTTGGGGTTTGTGGTTATTAGTATTGTTGTTGTTGATTGGTTGGGGTTTGTGGTGGTTAGTATTGTTGTTGTTGATTAGTTGGGGTTTGTGGTGGTTAGTATTGTTGTTGTTAATTGGTTGGGGTTGGTGGTGGTTAGTATTGTTGTTGTTCATTGGTTGGGGTTTGTGGTGGTTAGTATTGTTGTTGTTCATTGGTTGGGCTTTCTGGTGGTTAGTATTGTTGTTGTTCATTGGTTGGGGTTTGTGGTGGTTAGTACTGTTGTTGTTGATTGGTTGGGTTTTGTGGTGGTTAGTATTGTTGTTGTTGATTGGTTGGGTTTTGTGGTGGTTAGTATTGTTTTTGATTGGTTGGGGTTTGTGGTGGTTAGTATTGTTGTTGTTGATTGGTTGGGGTCTGTGGTGGTTAGTATTGTTGTTGTTGATTGGTTGGGTTTTGTGGTGGTTAGTATTGTTGTTGATTGGTTGGGCTTTGTGGTGGTTAGTATTGTTGTTGTTGATTGGTTGGGGTTTGTGGTGATTAGTATTGTTGTTGTTGATTGGTTGGGTTGGTGGTGGTTAGTATTGTTGTTGTTGATTAGTTGGGGTTTGTGGTGGTTAGTATCGTTGTTGTTGATTGGTCGGGGTTTGTGGTGGTTAGTATTGTTGTTTTTGATTGGTTGGCGTTTGTGGAGGTTAGTATTGTTGTTGTTGATTGGTTGCGGTTTGTGGTGGTTAGTTTTGTTGTTGTTGATTGGATGCGGTTACTGGTGGTTAGTATTGTTGTTGATTGGTTGGGGTTTGTGGTGGTTAGTATTGTTGTTGTTGTTGATTGGTTGGCATTTGTGGTGGTTAGTATTGTTGTTGTTAATTGGTTGGGGTTTGTGGTGGTTAGTATTGTTGTTGTTGATTGGTTGGGGTTTGTGGTGGTTAGTATTGTTGTTGATTGTTTGGGATTTGTGGTGGATAGTATTGTTGTTGTTGATTGGTTGGGGTTTGTGGTGGTTAGTATTTTTGTTGTTGATTGGTTGGGGTTTGTGGTTGTTAGTATTGTTGTTGTTGATTGGTTGGGGTTTGTGGTGGTTAGTATTGTTGTTGTTGATTAGTTGGGGTTTGTGCTGGTTAGTATTGTTGTTGTTGATTGGTTGGGGTTTGTGGTGGTTAGTATTGTTGTTGTTGATTAGTTGGGGTTTGTGGTGGTTAGTATTGTTGTTGTTGATTGGTTGGGGTTTGTGGTGGTTAATATTGTTGTTGTTGATTGGTTGGGGTTGGTGGTGGTTAGTATTGTTGTTGTTGATTGGTTGGGGTTTGTGGTGGTTAGTATTGTTGTTGTTGATTAGTTGGGGTTTGTGGTGGTTAGTATTGTTGTTGGTGATTGGTTGTGGTTTGTGGTGGTTAGTATTGTTGTTGTTGATTGGTTGGGGTTGGTAGTGGTTAGTATTGTTGTTGTTGATTGTTTGGGGTTTGTGGTTATTAGTATTGTTGTTGTTGATAGGTTGGGGTTTGTGTTGGTTAGTATTGTTTTTGTTGATTAGTTGGGGTTTGTGGTGGTTAGTATTGTTGTTGTTGATTGGTTGGGGTTTCTGGTGGTTAGTATTGTTGTTGTTGATTGGGGTTTGTGGTGGTTAGTATTGTAGTTGTTGATTGGTTGGGTTTTGTGGTGGTTAGTATTGTTGATGTTGATCGGTTGGCGTTTGTGGTGATTAGTATTGTTGTTGTTGATTGGTTGGGGTTTGTGGTGGTTAGTATTGTTGTTGTTGATTGGTTGGGGTTAGTGGTGGTTAGTATTGTTGTTGTTGATTGGTTGTGGTTTGTGGTGGTTAGTATTGTTGTTGCTTGGTTGGGGTTTGTGGTCGATAGAATTGTTGTTGATTGGTTGGGGTTTGTGGTGGTTAGTATTGTTGTTGATTGGTTGGGGTTTGTGGTGGTTAGTATTGTTGTTGTTGATTGGTTGGGGTTTGTGGTGGTTAGTATTGTTGTTGTTGATTGGTTGGGGTTGGTGGTGGTTAGTATTTTTGTTGTTGATTGGTTGGGGTTTGTGGTGGTTAGTATTGTTATTGTTGATTGGTTGGGGTTTGTCGTGGTTAGTATTGTTGTTGTTGATTAGTTGGGGTTTGTGGTGGTTAGTATTCTTGTTGTTGATTGGTTGGGGTTTGTGGTGGTTAGTATTGTTGTTGTTGATTAGTTGGGGTTTGTGGTGGTTAGTATCGTTGTTGTTGATTGGTTGGGGTTTGTGGTGGTTAGTATTGTTGTTGTTGATTGGTTGCGGTTGGTGGTGGCTAGTATTGTTGTTGTTGATTGGTTGGGGTTTGTGGTGGTTAGTATTGTTGTTGTTGATTGGTTGGGGTTTGTGGTGGTTAGTATTGTTGTTGTTGATTAGTTGGGGTTTGTGGTGGTTAGTATTGTTGTTGGTGATTGGTTGGGGTTTGTGGTGGTTAGTATTGTTGTTGTTGATTGGTTGGGGTTGGTAGTGGTTAGTATTGTTGTTGTTGATTGGTTGGGGTTTGTGGTTGTTAGTATTGTTGTTGTTGATTGGTTGGGTTTTGTGGTGGTTAGTATTGTTGTTGTTGATTGGTTGGGGTTTGTGGTGATTAGTATTGTTGTTGTTGATTGGTTGGGTTGGTGGTGGTTAGTATTGTTGTTGTTGATTAGTTGGGGTTTGTGGTGGTTAGTATAGTTGTTGATTGGTTGGTTGGGGTATGTGGTGGTTAGTATTGTTGTTGATTGGTTGGTTGGGGTTTGTGGTGGTTAGTATTGTTGTTGTTGATTGGTTGGGGTTTGTGGTGGTTAGTATTGTTGTTGTTGATTGGTTGGGTTTTGTGGTGGTTAGTATTGCTGTTGTTGATTGGTTGGGGTTGGTGGGGGTTAGTGTTGTTGTTGTTGATTGGTTGGGGTTTGTGGTGGTTAGTATTGTTGTTGTTGATTGGTTGGGGTTTGTGGTGGTTAGTATTGTTGTTGTTGATTGGTTGGGGTTGGTGGTGGTTAGTATTGTTGTTGTTGATTGGTTGGGGTTTGTGGTGGTTAGTATTGTTGTTGTTGATTGGTTGGGGTTTGTGGTGGTTAGTATTGTTGTTGTTGATTGGTTGGGGTTTGTGGTGGTTAGTACTGTTGTTGTTGATTGCTTGGGTTTTGTGGTGGTTAGTATTGTTGTTGTTGATTGGTTGGGGTTTGTGGTGATTAATATTGTTGTTGTTGATCGGTTGGGTTGGTGGTGGTTAGTATTGTTGTTGTTCATTAGTTGGGGTTTGTAGTGGTTAGTATAGTTATTGATTGGTTGGTTGGGGTTTGTGGTGGTTAGTATTGTTGTTGATTGGTTGGGGTTTGTGGTGGTTAGTATTGTTGTTGTTGATTGGTTGGGGTCTGTGGTGGTTAGTATCGTTGTTGTTGATTGGTCGGGGTTTGTGGGGGTTAGTATTGTTGTTTTTGATTGGTTGGCGTTTGTGGTGGTTAGTATTGTTGTTGTTGATTGGTTGGGGTTTGTGGTGGTTAGTATTGTTGTTGTTGATTGGATGCAGTTGCTGGTGGTTAGTATTGTTTTTGATTGGTTGGGGTCTGTGGTGGTTAGTATTGTTGTTGTTGTTGATTGGTTGGCATTTGTGGTGGTTAGTATTGTTGTTGTTGATTGGTTGGGGTTTGCGGTGGTTAGAATTGTTGTTGTTGATTGGTTGGGGTTTGTGGTGGTTAGTATTGTTGTTGTTGATTCGTTGGGGTTTGTGGTGGTTAGTATTGTTGTTGTTGATTAGTTGGGGTTTGTGCTGGTTAGTATTGTTGTTGTTGATTGGTTGGGGTTTGTGGTGGTTAGTATTGTTGTTGTTGATTAGTTGGGGTTTGTGGTGGTTAGTATTGTTGTTGTTGATTGGTTGGGGTTTGTGGTGGTTAGTATTGTTGTTGTTGATTAGTTGGGGTTGGTGGTGGTTAGTATTGTTGTTGTTGATTGGTTGGGGTTTGTGGTGGTTAGTATTGTTGTTGTTGATTGGTTGGGGTTTGTGGTGGTTAGTATTGTTGTTGTTGATTAGTTGGGGTATGTGGTGGTTAGTATTGTTGTTGGTGATTGGTTGTGGTTTGTGGTGGTTAGTATTGTTGTTGTTGATTGGTTGGGGTTGGTAGTGGTTAGTATTGTTGTTGTTGATTGGTTGGGGTTTGTGGTTATTAGTATTGTTGTTGTTGATAGGTTGGGGTTTGTGTTGGTTAGTATTGTTTTTGTTGATTAGTTGGGGTTTGTGGTGGTTAGTATTGTTGTTGTTGATTGGTTGGGGTTAGTGGTGGTTAGTATTGTTGTTGTTGATTGGCTTAGCTTTGTGGTGGTTAGAATTGTTGTTTTTGATTGGTTGTGGTTTGTGGTGGTTAGTATTGTTGTTGCTTGGTTGGGGTTTGTGGTGGTTAGAATTGTTGTTGATTGGTTGGGGTTTGTGGTGGTTAGTATTGTTGATGAATGGTTGGGGTTTGTCGTGGTTAGAATTGTTGTTGATTGGTTGGGGTTTGTGGTGGTTAGTATTGTTGTTGATTGGTTGGGGTTTGTGGT
This sequence comes from Eledone cirrhosa, assembly GCA_964016885.1. Taxonomy (NCBI): domain Eukaryota; kingdom Metazoa; phylum Mollusca; class Cephalopoda; order Octopoda; family Eledonidae; genus Eledone; species Eledone cirrhosa. Next base: position 224,780,854 of record OZ024741.1, read on the forward strand.
GGTTAGTATTGTTGTTGTTGATTGGTTGGGGTTTGTGGTGGTTAGTATTGTTGTTGTTGATTGGTTGGGGTTTGTGGTGGTTAGTATTTTTGTTGTTGATTGGATTGGGTTTGTGGTGGTTAGTATTGTTATTGTTGATTGGTTGGGGTTTGTGGTGGTTAGTATTGTTGTTGTTGATTAGTTGGGGTTTGTGGTGGTTAGTATTGTTGTTGTTGATTGGTTGGGGTTTGTGGTGGTTAGTATTGTTGTTGTTGATTAGTTGGGGTTTGTGGTGGTTAGTATTGTTGTTGTTGATTGGTTGGGGTTTGTGGTGGTTAGTATTGTTGTTGTTGATTGGTTGGGATTGGTGGTGGTTAGTATTGTTGTTGTTGATTGGTTGGGTTTTGTGGTGGTTAGTATTGTTGTTGTTGATTGGTTGGGGTTGGTGGTGGTTAGTGTTGTTGTTGATTGGTTGGGGTTGGTGATGGTTAGTATTGTTGTTGTTGATTGTTTGGGGTTTATGGTGGTTAGTATTGTTGTTGTTGATTGGTTGGGGTTTGTGGTGGTTAGTATTGTTGTTGTTGATTGGTTGGGGTTGTTTGTGGTTAGTATTGTTGTTGTTGATTGGTTGGGTTTTGTGGTGGTTAGTATTGTTATTGTTGATTAGTTGGGGTTTGTGGTGGTTAGTATTGTTGTTGTTGATTGGTTGGGGTTTGTGGTTATTAGTATTGTTGTTGTTGATTGGTTGGGGTTTGTGGTGGTTAGTATTGTTGTTGTTGATTAGTTAGGGTTTGTGGTGGTTAGTATTGTTGTTGTTGATTGTTTGGGGTTTGTGGTGGTTAGTATTGTTGTTGTTGATTAGTTGGGGTTTGTGGTGGTTAGTATTGTTGTTGTTGATTGGTTGGGGTTTGTGGTGGTTAGTATTGTTGTTGTTGATTAGTTGGGGTTTGTGGTGGTTAGTATTGTTGTTGGTGATTGGTTGTGGTTTGTGGTGGTTAGTATTGTTGTTGTTGATTGGTTGGGGTTGGTAGTGGTTAGTATTGTTGTTGTTGATTGGTTGGGGTTTGTGGTTATTAGTATTGTTGTTGTTGATAGGTTGGGGTTTGTGTTGGTTAGTATTGTTTTTGTTGATTAGTTGGGGTTTGTGGTGGTTAGTATTGTTGTTGTTGATTGGTTGGGGTTGGAGGTGGTTAGTATTGTTGTTGTTGATTGGTTGGGGTTTGTGGTGGTTGTTATTGTTGTTGTAGATTGGTTGGGGTTTGTGGTGGTTAGTATTGTTATTGTTGATTAGTTAGGGTTTGTGGTGGCTAGTATTGTTGTTGGTGATTTGTTGGGGTGTGTGGTGGTTAGTATTGTTGTTGTTGATTGGTTGGGGTTGGTGGTTATTAGTATTGTTGTTGTTGATTGGTTGGGGTTTGTGGTGGTTAGTATTGTTGTTGTTGATTGGTTGGGGTTTGTGGTTATTAGTATTGTTGTTGTTGATTGGTTGGGGTGTGTGGTGGTTAGTATTGTTGTTGTGATTGGTTGGGGTTGGTGGTTATTAGTATTGTTGTTGTTGATTGGTTGGTGGTGGTTAGTATTGTTGTTGTTGATTGGTTGGGGTTTGTGGTTATTAGTATTGTTGTTGTTGATTGGTTGGGGTTTGTGGTGGTTAGTATTGTTGTTGTTGATTAGTTGGGGTTTGTGGTGGTTAGTATTGTTGTTGTTAATTGGTTGGGGTTGGTGGTGGTTAGTATTGTTGTTGTTCATTGGTTGGGGTTTGTGGTGGTTAGTATTGTTGTTGTTCATTGGTTGGGCTTTCTGGTGGTTAGTATTGTTGTTGTTCATTGGTTGGGGTTTGTGGTGGTTAGTACTGTTGTTGTTGATTGGTTGGGTTTTGTGGTGGTTAGTATTGTTGTTGTTGATTGGTTGGGTTTTGTGGTGGTTAGTATTGTTTTTGATTGGTTGGGGTTTGTGGTGGTTAGTATTGTTGTTGTTGATTGGTTGGGGTCTGTGGTGGTTAGTATTGTTGTTGTTGATTGGTTGGGTTTTGTGGTGGTTAGTATTGTTGTTGATTGGTTGGGCTTTGTGGTGGTTAGTATTGTTGTTGTTGATTGGTTGGGGTTTGTGGTGATTAGTATTGTTGTTGTTGATTGGTTGGGTTGGTGGTGGTTAGTATTGTTGTTGTTGATTAGTTGGGGTTTGTGGTGGTTAGTATCGTTGTTGTTGATTGGTCGGGGTTTGTGGTGGTTAGTATTGTTGTTTTTGATTGGTTGGCGTTTGTGGAGGTTAGTATTGTTGTTGTTGATTGGTTGCGGTTTGTGGTGGTTAGTTTTGTTGTTGTTGATTGGATGCGGTTACTGGTGGTTAGTATTGTTGTTGATTGGTTGGGGTTTGTGGTGGTTAGTATTGTTGTTGTTGTTGATTGGTTGGCATTTGTGGTGGTTAGTATTGTTGTTGTTAATTGGTTGGGGTTTGTGGTGGTTAGTATTGTTGTTGTTGATTGGTTGGGGTTTGTGGTGGTTAGTATTGTTGTTGATTGTTTGGGATTTGTGGTGGATAGTATTGTTGTTGTTGATTGGTTGGGGTTTGTGGTGGTTAGTATTTTTGTTGTTGATTGGTTGGGGTTTGTGGTTGTTAGTATTGTTGTTGTTGATTGGTTGGGGTTTGTGGTGGTTAGTATTGTTGTTGTTGATTAGTTGGGGTTTGTGCTGGTTAGTATTGTTGTTGTTGATTGGTTGGGGTTTGTGGTGGTTAGTATTGTTGTTGTTGATTAGTTGGGGTTTGTGGTGGTTAGTATTGTTGTTGTTGATTGGTTGGGGTTTGTGGTGGTTAATATTGTTGTTGTTGATTGGTTGGGGTTGGTGGTGGTTAGTATTGTTGTTGTTGATTGGTTGGGGTTTGTGGTGGTTAGTATTGTTGTTGTTGATTAGTTGGGGTTTGTGGTGGTTAGTATTGTTGTTGGTGATTGGTTGTGGTTTGTGGTGGTTAGTATTGTTGTTGTTGATTGGTTGGGGTTGGTAGTGGTTAGTATTGTTGTTGTTGATTGTTTGGGGTTTGTGGTTATTAGTATTGTTGTTGTTGATAGGTTGGGGTTTGTGTTGGTTAGTATTGTTTTTGTTGATTAGTTGGGGTTTGTGGTGGTTAGTATTGTTGTTGTTGATTGGTTGGGGTTTCTGGTGGTTAGTATTGTTGTTGTTGATTGGGGTTTGTGGTGGTTAGTATTGTAGTTGTTGATTGGTTGGGTTTTGTGGTGGTTAGTATTGTTGATGTTGATCGGTTGGCGTTTGTGGTGATTAGTATTGTTGTTGTTGATTGGTTGGGGTTTGTGGTGGTTAGTATTGTTGTTGTTGATTGGTTGGGGTTAGTGGTGGTTAGTATTGTTGTTGTTGATTGGTTGTGGTTTGTGGTGGTTAGTATTGTTGTTGCTTGGTTGGGGTTTGTGGTCGATAGAATTGTTGTTGATTGGTTGGGGTTTGTGGTGGTTAGTATTGTTGTTGATTGGTTGGGGTTTGTGGTGGTTAGTATTGTTGTTGTTGATTGGTTGGGGTTTGTGGTGGTTAGTATTGTTGTTGTTGATTGGTTGGGGTTGGTGGTGGTTAGTATTTTTGTTGTTGATTGGTTGGGGTTTGTGGTGGTTAGTATTGTTATTGTTGATTGGTTGGGGTTTGTCGTGGTTAGTATTGTTGTTGTTGATTAGTTGGGGTTTGTGGTGGTTAGTATTCTTGTTGTTGATTGGTTGGGGTTTGTGGTGGTTAGTATTGTTGTTGTTGATTAGTTGGGGTTTGTGGTGGTTAGTATCGTTGTTGTTGATTGGTTGGGGTTTGTGGTGGTTAGTATTGTTGTTGTTGATTGGTTGCGGTTGGTGGTGGCTAGTATTGTTGTTGTTGATTGGTTGGGGTTTGTGGTGGTTAGTATTGTTGTTGTTGATTGGTTGGGGTTTGTGGTGGTTAGTATTGTTGTTGTTGATTAGTTGGGGTTTGTGGTGGTTAGTATTGTTGTTGGTGATTGGTTGGGGTTTGTGGTGGTTAGTATTGTTGTTGTTGATTGGTTGGGGTTGGTAGTGGTTAGTATTGTTGTTGTTGATTGGTTGGGGTTTGTGGTTGTTAGTATTGTTGTTGTTGATTGGTTGGGTTTTGTGGTGGTTAGTATTGTTGTTGTTGATTGGTTGGGGTTTGTGGTGATTAGTATTGTTGTTGTTGATTGGTTGGGTTGGTGGTGGTTAGTATTGTTGTTGTTGATTAGTTGGGGTTTGTGGTGGTTAGTATAGTTGTTGATTGGTTGGTTGGGGTATGTGGTGGTTAGTATTGTTGTTGATTGGTTGGTTGGGGTTTGTGGTGGTTAGTATTGTTGTTGTTGATTGGTTGGGGTTTGTGGTGGTTAGTATTGTTGTTGTTGATTGGTTGGGTTTTGTGGTGGTTAGTATTGCTGTTGTTGATTGGTTGGGGTTGGTGGGGGTTAGTGTTGTTGTTGTTGATTGGTTGGGGTTTGTGGTGGTTAGTATTGTTGTTGTTGATTGGTTGGGGTTTGTGGTGGTTAGTATTGTTGTTGTTGATTGGTTGGGGTTGGTGGTGGTTAGTATTGTTGTTGTTGATTGGTTGGGGTTTGTGGTGGTTAGTATTGTTGTTGTTGATTGGTTGGGGTTTGTGGTGGTTAGTATTGTTGTTGTTGATTGGTTGGGGTTTGTGGTGGTTAGTACTGTTGTTGTTGATTGCTTGGGTTTTGTGGTGGTTAGTATTGTTGTTGTTGATTGGTTGGGGTTTGTGGTGATTAATATTGTTGTTGTTGATCGGTTGGGTTGGTGGTGGTTAGTATTGTTGTTGTTCATTAGTTGGGGTTTGTAGTGGTTAGTATAGTTATTGATTGGTTGGTTGGGGTTTGTGGTGGTTAGTATTGTTGTTGATTGGTTGGGGTTTGTGGTGGTTAGTATTGTTGTTGTTGATTGGTTGGGGTCTGTGGTGGTTAGTATCGTTGTTGTTGATTGGTCGGGGTTTGTGGGGGTTAGTATTGTTGTTTTTGATTGGTTGGCGTTTGTGGTGGTTAGTATTGTTGTTGTTGATTGGTTGGGGTTTGTGGTGGTTAGTATTGTTGTTGTTGATTGGATGCAGTTGCTGGTGGTTAGTATTGTTTTTGATTGGTTGGGGTCTGTGGTGGTTAGTATTGTTGTTGTTGTTGATTGGTTGGCATTTGTGGTGGTTAGTATTGTTGTTGTTGATTGGTTGGGGTTTGCGGTGGTTAGAATTGTTGTTGTTGATTGGTTGGGGTTTGTGGTGGTTAGTATTGTTGTTGTTGATTCGTTGGGGTTTGTGGTGGTTAGTATTGTTGTTGTTGATTAGTTGGGGTTTGTGCTGGTTAGTATTGTTGTTGTTGATTGGTTGGGGTTTGTGGTGGTTAGTATTGTTGTTGTTGATTAGTTGGGGTTTGTGGTGGTTAGTATTGTTGTTGTTGATTGGTTGGGGTTTGTGGTGGTTAGTATTGTTGTTGTTGATTAGTTGGGGTTGGTGGTGGTTAGTATTGTTGTTGTTGATTGGTTGGGGTTTGTGGTGGTTAGTATTGTTGTTGTTGATTGGTTGGGGTTTGTGGTGGTTAGTATTGTTGTTGTTGATTAGTTGGGGTATGTGGTGGTTAGTATTGTTGTTGGTGATTGGTTGTGGTTTGTGGTGGTTAGTATTGTTGTTGTTGATTGGTTGGGGTTGGTAGTGGTTAGTATTGTTGTTGTTGATTGGTTGGGGTTTGTGGTTATTAGTATTGTTGTTGTTGATAGGTTGGGGTTTGTGTTGGTTAGTATTGTTTTTGTTGATTAGTTGGGGTTTGTGGTGGTTAGTATTGTTGTTGTTGATTGGTTGGGGTTAGTGGTGGTTAGTATTGTTGTTGTTGATTGGCTTAGCTTTGTGGTGGTTAGAATTGTTGTTTTTGATTGGTTGTGGTTTGTGGTGGTTAGTATTGTTGTTGCTTGGTTGGGGTTTGTGGTGGTTAGAATTGTTGTTGATTGGTTGGGGTTTGTGGTGGTTAGTATTGTTGATGAATGGTTGGGGTTTGTCGTGGTTAGAATTGTTGTTGATTGGTTGGGGTTTGTGGTGGTTAGTATTGTTGTTGATTGGTTGGGGTTTGTGGTGGTTAGTATTGTTGTTGTTGATTGGTTGGGGTTTGTGGTGGTTAGTATTGTTGTTGTTGATTGGTTGGGGTTTGTGGTGGTTAGTATTTTTGTTGTTGATTGGATTGGGTTTGTGGTGGTTAGTATTGTTATTGTTGATTGGTTGGGGTTTGTGGTGGTTAGTATTGTTGTTGTTGATTAGTTGGGGTTTGTGGTGGTTAGTATTGTTGTTGTTGATTGGTTGGGGTTTGTGGTGGTTAGTATTGTTGTTGTTGATTAGTTGGGGTTTGTGGTGGTTAGTATTGTTGTTGTTGATTGGTTGGGGTTTGTGGTGGTTAGTATTGTTGTTGTTGATTGGTTGGGATTGGTGGTGGTTAGTATTGTTGTTGTTGATTGGTTGGGTTTTGTGGTGGTTAGTATTGTTGTTGTTGATTGGTTGGGGTTGGTGGTGGTTAGTGTTGTTGTTGATTGGTTGGGGTTGGTGATGGTTAGTATTGTTGTTGTTGATTGTTTGGGGTTTATGGTGGTTAGTATTGTTGTTGTTGATTGGTTGGGGTTTGTGGTGGTTAGTATTGTTGTTGTTGATTGGTTGGGGTTTGTGGTTATTAGTATTGTTGTTGTTGATTGGTTGGGGTTTGTGGTGGTTAGTATTGTTGTTGTTGATTAGTTAGGGTTTGTGGTGGTTAGTATTGTTGTTGTTGATTGTTTGGGGTTTGTGGTGGTTAGTATTGTTGTTGTTGATTAGTTGGGGTTTGTGGTGGTTAGTATTGTTGTTGTTGATTGGTTGGGGTTTGTGGTGGTTAGTATTGTTGTTGTTGATTAGTTGGGGTTTGTGGTGGTTAGTATTGTTGTTGGTGATTGGTTGTGGTTTGTGGTGGTTAGTATTGTTGTTGTTGATTGGTTGGGGTTGGTAGTGGTTAGTATTGTTGTTGTTGATTGGTTGGGGTTTGTGGTTATTAGTATTGTTGTTGTTGATAGGTTGGGGTTTGTGTTGGTTAGTATTGTTTTTGTTGATTAGTTGGGGTTTGTGGTGGTTAGTATTGTTGTTGTTGATTGGTTGGGGTTAGTGGTAGTTAGTATTGTTGTTGTTGATTGGTTGTGGTTTGTGGTGGTTAGTATTGTTGTTGCTTGGTTGGGGTTTGTGGTGGTTAGAATTGTTGTTGATTGGTTGGGGTTTGTGGTGGTTAGTATTGTTGATGAATGGTTGGGGTTTGTCGTGGTTAGAATTGTTGTTGATTGTTTGGGGTTTGTGGTGGTTAGTATTGTTGTTGATTGGTTGGGGTTTGTGGTGGTTAGTATTGTTGTTGTTGATTAGTTGGGGTTTGTGGTGGTTAGTATTGTTGTTGTTGATTGGTTGGTGTTTGTTGTGGTTAGTTTTGTTGTTGTTGATTGGTTGGGGTTTGTGGTGGTTAGTATTGTTGTTGTTGATTAGTGAGGGTTTGTGGTGGTTAGTATTGTTGTTGTTGATTGGTTGGGGTTTGTGGTGGTTAGTTTTGTTGCTGTTGATTGGTTGGGGTTTGTGGTGGTTAGTATTGTTGTTGTTGATTAGTTGGGGTTTGTGGTGGTTAGTATTGTTGTTGGTGATTGGTTGGGGTTTGTGGTGGTTAGTATTGTTGTTGTTGATTGGTTGGGGTTGGTAGTGGTTAGTATTGTTGTTGTTGATTGGTTGGGGTTTGTGGTTATTAGTATTGTTGTTGTTGATAGGTTGGGGTTTGTGTTGGTTAGTATTGTTTTTGTTGATTAGTTGGGGTTTGTGGTGGGTAGTATTGTTGTTGTTGATTGGTTGGGGTTAGTGGTGGTTAGTATTGTTGTTGTTGATTGGTTGGGCTTTGTGGTGGTTAGAATTGTTGTTTTTGATTGGTTGTGGTTTGTGGTGGTTAGTATTGTTGTTGCTTGGTTGGGGTTTGTGGTGGTTAGAATTGTTGTTGATTGGTTGGGGTTTGTGGTGGTTAGTATTGTTGATGAATGGTTGGGGTTTGTCGTGGTTAGAATTGTTGTTGATTGTATGGGGTTTGTGGTGGTTAGTATTGTTGTTGATTGGTTGGGGTTTGTGGTGGTTAGTATTGTTGTTGTTGATTGGTTGGGGTTTGTGGTGGTTAGTATTGTTGTTGTTGATTGGTTGGGGTTTGTGGTGGTTAGTATTTTTGTTGTTGATTGGTTGGGGTTTGTGGTGGTTAGTATTGTTATTGTTGATTGGTTGGGGTTTGTGGTGGTTAGTATTGTTGTTGTTGATTAGTTGGGGTTTGTGGTGGTTAGTATTGTTGTTGTTGATTGGTTGGGGTTTGTGGTGGTTAGTATTGTTGTTGTTGATTAGTTGGGGTTTGTGGTGGTTAGTATTGTTGTTGTTGATTGGTTGGGGTTTGTGGTGGTTAGTATTGTTGTTGTTGATTGGTTGGGATTGATGGTGGTTAGTATTGTTGTTGTTGATTGGTTGGGGTTTGTGGTGGTTAGTATTGTTGTTGTTGATTGGTTGGGGTTTATGGTGGTTAGTATTGTTGTTGTTGATTAGTTGGGGTTTGTGGTGGTTAGTATTGTTGTTGGTGATTGGTTTGGGTTTGTGGTGGTTAGTATTGTTAGTGTTGATTGGTTGGGGTTGGTAGTGGTTAGAATTGTTGTTGATTGTATGGGGTTTGTGGTGGTTAGTATTGTTGTTGATTGGTTGGGGTTTGTGGTGGTTAGTATTGTTGTTGTTGATTGGTTGGGGTTTGTGGTTGTTAGTATTGTTGTTGTTGATTGGTTGGCTTTTGTGGTGGTTAGTATTGTTGTTGTTGATTGGTTGGGGTTTGTGGTGATTAGTATTGTTGTTGTTGATTGGTTGGGTTGGTGATGGTTAGTATTGTTGTTGTTGATTGGTTGGGGTTTGTGGTGGTTAGTATTGTTGTTGTTGATTGGTTGGGGTTTGTGGTGGTTAGTATTGTTGTTGTTGATTGGTTGGGGTTGTTTGTGGTTAGTATTGTTGTTGTTGATTGGTTGGGTTTTGTGGTGGTTAGTATTGTTATTGTTGATTAGTTGGGGTTTGTGGTGGTTAGTATAGTTGTTGATTGGTTGGTTGGGGTTTGTGGTGGTTAGTATTGTTGTTGATTGGTTGGTTGGGGGTTGTGGTGCTTAGTATTTTTGTTGTTGATTGGTTGGTGTTTGTGGTGGTTAGTATTGTTGTTGTTGATTGGTTGGGTTTTGTGGTGGTTAGTATTGTTGTTGTTGATTGGTTGGGGTTGGTGGTGGTTAGTGTTGTTGTTGATTGGTTGGGGTTGGTGATGGTTAGTATTGTTGTTGTTGATTGGTTGGGGTTTGTGGTGGTTAGTATTGTTGTTGTTGATTGGTTGGGGTTTGTGGTGGTTAGTATTGTTGTTGTTGATTGGTTGGGGTTGTTTGTGGTTAGTATTGTTGTTGTTGATTGGTTGGGTTTTGTGGTGGTTAGTATTGTTATTGTTGATTAGTTGGGGTTTGTGGTGGTTAGTATTGTTGTTGTTGATTGGTTGGGGTTTGTGGTTATTAGTATTGTTGTTGTTGATTGGTTGGGGTTTGTGGTGGTTAGTATTGTTGTTGTTGATTAGTTGGGGTTTGTGGTGGTTAGTATTGTTGTTGTTGATTGGTTGGTGTTTGTTGTGGTTAGTTTTGTTGTTGTTGATTGGTTGGGGTTTGTGGTGGTTAGTATTGTTGCTGTTGATTAGTGAGGGTTTGTGGTGGTTAGTATTGTTGTTGTTGATTGGTTGGGGTTTGTGGTGGTTAGTTTTGTTGCTGTTGATTGGTTGGGGTTTGTGGTGGTTAGTATTGTTGTTGTTGATTAGTTGGGGTTTGTGGTGGTTAGTATTGTTGTTGGTGATTGGTTGGGGTTTGTGGTGGTTAGTATTGTTGTTGTTGATTGGTTGGGGTTGGTAGTGGTTAGTATTGTTGTTGTTGATTGGTTGGGGTTTGTGGTTATTAGTATTGTTGTTGTTGATTGGTCTGGGTTTGTGGTGGTTAGTATTGTTTTGTTGATTAGTTGGGGTTTGTGGTGGTTAGTATTGTTGTGGTTGATTGGTTGGGGTTTCTGGTGGTTAGTATTGTTGTTGTTGATTGGTTGGGTTTTGTGGTAGTTAGTATTGTTGTTGTTGATTGGTTGGGTTTTGTGGTGGTTAGTATTGTTGTTGTTGATTGGTTGGGGTTTGTGGTGATTAGTATTGTTGTTGTCGATTGGTTGGGTTGTTGGTGGTTAGAATTGTTGTTGTTGATTAGTTGGGGTTTGTGGTGGTTAGTATAGTTGTTGATTTGTTGGTTGGGGTTTGTGGTGGTTAGTATTGTTGTTGATTGGTTGGTTGGGGTTTGTGGTGGTTAGTATTGTTGTTGTTGATTGGTTGGGGTTTGTGGTGGTTCGTATTGTTGTTGTTGATTGGTTGGGTTTTGTGGTGGTTAGTATTGTTGTTGTTGATTGGTTGGGGTTGGTGGTGGTTAGTATTGTTGTTGTTGATTGGTTGGGTTTTGTGGTGGTTAGTATTGTTGTTGTTGATTGGTTGGGGTTTGTGGTGGTTAGTATTGTTGTTGTTGATTGGTTGGGTTTTGTGGTGGTTAGTATTGTTGTTGTTGATTGGTTGGGGTTGGTGGTTGTTAGTGTTGTTGTTGATTGGTTGGGGTTGGTGGTGGTTAGTATTGTTGTTGTTGATTGGTTGGGGTTTGTGGTGGTTAGTATTGTTGTTGTTGATTGGGTGGGGTTTGTGGTGGTTAGTATTGTTCTTGTTAATTGGTTGGGGTTTGTGGTGGTTAGTATTGTTGTTGATTGGTTGGGGTTTGTGGTGGTTAGAATTGTTGTTGATTGGTTGGGGTTTGTGGTGGTTACTATTTTTGTTGATTGGTTGGGGTTTGTGGTGGTTAGTATTGTTGTTGTTGATTGGTTGGGGTTTGTGGTGGTTAGTATTGTTGTTTTTGATTGGTTGGCGTTTGTGGTGGTTAGTATTGTTGTTGTTGATTGGTTGGGGCTTGTGGTGGTTAGTATTGTTGTTGTTGATTGGTTACGGTTGGTGGTGGTTAGTATTGTTGTTGATTGGTTGGGGTTTGTGGTGGTTAGTATTGTTGTTGTTGATTGGTTGGCATTTGTGGTGGTTAGTATTGTTGTTGTTGATTGGTTGGGGTTTGTGGTGGTTAGTATTGTTGTTGATTGGTTGGGATTTGTGGTGGTTAGTATTGTTGTTGTTGATTGGTTGGTGTTTGTGGTGGTTAGTATTTTTGTTGTTGATTGGTTGGGGTTTGTGGTGGTTAGTATTGTTGTTGTTAATTAGTTGGTGTTTGTGGTGGTTAGTATTGTTGTTATTGATTGGTTGGGGTTTGTGGTGATTAGTATTGTTGTTGTTGATTAGTTGGGGTTTGTGGTGGTTAGTATTGTTGATGTTGATTGGTTGGGGTTTGTGGTGGTTAGTATTGTTGTTGTTGATTGGTTGGGGTTGGTGGTGGTTAGTATTGTTGTTGTTGATTGGTTGGGGTTTGTGGTGTTTAGTATTGTTGTTGTTGATTGGTTGGTGTTTGTGGTGGTTAGTATTGTTGTTGTTGATTAGTTGGGGTTTGTGGTGGTTAGTATTGTTGTTGGTGATTGGTTGGGGTTTGTGGTGGTTAGTATTGTTGTTGTTGATTGGTTGGGGTTGGTAGTGGTTAGTATTGTTGTTGTTGATTGGTTGGGGTTTGTGGTTATTAGTATTGTTGTTGTTGATTAGTTGGGGTTTGTGGTGGTTAGTATTATTTTTGTTGATTAGTTGGTGTTTGTGGTGGTTAGTATTTTTGTTGTTGATTGGTTGGGGTTTATGGTGGTTAGTATTGTTGTTGGTGATTGGTTGGGGTTTGTGGTGGTTAGTATTGTTGTTGTTGATTGGTTGGGGTTTGTGGTGGTTAGTATTGTTGTTGATTGGTTGGGATTTGTGGTGGATAGTATTGTTGTTGTTGATTGGTTGGTGTTTGTGGTGGTTAGTATTTTTGTTGTTGATTGGTTGGGGTTTGTGGTGGTTAGTATTGTTGTTGTTGATTGGTTGGGGTTTGTGGTGGTTAGTAGTGTTGTTGTTAATTAGTTGGGGTTTGTGGTGCTTAGTATTGTTGTTGTTGATTGGTTGGGGTTTGTGGCGATTAGTATTGTTGTTGTTGATTAGTTGGGGTTTGTGGTGGTTAGTATTGTTGTTGTTGTTGATTAGTTGGGGTTTGTGGTGGTTAGCATTGTTGTTGGTGATTGGTTGGGGTTTGTGGTTGTTAGTATTGTTGTTTTTGATTGGTTGGCGTTTGTGGTGGTTAGTATTGTTGTTGTTGATTGGTTGGTGTTTGTGGTGATTAGTATTTTTGTTGGTGATTGGTTGGGGTTTGTGGTGGTTAGTATTGTTGTTGGTGATTGGTTGGGGTTTGTAGTGGTTAGTATTGTTGTTGTTGATTGGTTGGGGTTGGTAGTGGTTAGTATTTTTGTTGTTGATTGGTTGGGGTTTGTGGTTATTAGTATTGTTGTTGTTGATTGGTTGGGGTTTGTGGTGGTTAGTATTATTTTTGTTGATTAGTTGGTGTTTGCGGTGGTTAGTATTGTTGGTGTTGATTGGTTGGGGTTTCTGGTGGTTAGTATTTATGTTGTTGATTGGTTGGGGTTTGTGGTGATTAGTATTGTTGTTGTTGATTGGTTGGGTTGGTGGTGGTTAGTATTGTGGTTGTTGATTAGTTGGGGTTTGTGGTGATTAGTATAGTTGTTGTTGATTGGTTGGGGTTTGTGGTTGTTAGTATTGTTGTTTTTGATTGGTTGTCGTTTGTGGTGGTTAGTATTGTTGTTGTTGATTGGATGGGGTTTGTGGTGGTTAGTATTGTTGTTGTTGATTGGTTGCGGTTGGTGGTGGTTAGTATTGTTGTTGATTGGTTGGGGTTTGTGGTGGTTAGTATTGTTGTTGTTGATTGGTTGGCATTTGTGGTGGTTAGTATTGTTTTGGTGATTGGTTGGGGTGTGTGGTGGTTAGTATTGTTGTTGTTGATTGGTTGGGGTTTGTGGTGGTTAGTATTGTTGTTGATTGTTTGGGATTTGTGGTGGATAGTATTGTTGTTGTTGATTGGTTGGGGTTTGTGGTGGTTAGTATTTTTGTTGTTGATTGGTTGGGGTTTGTGGTGGTTAGTATTGTTGTTGTTGATTAGTTGGGGTTTCTGGTGGTTAGTATTGTTGTTATTGATTGGTTGGGGTTGGTAGTGGTTAGTATTGTTGTTGTTGATTGGTTGGGGTTTGTGGTTATTAGTATTGTTGTTGTTGATTGGTTGGGGTTTGTGGTGGTTAGTATTGTTTTTGTTGATTAGTTGGGGTTTGTGGTGGTTAGTATTGTTGTTGTTGATTGGTTGGGGTTTCTGGTGGTTAGTATTGTTGTTGTTGATTGGTTGGGGTTTGTGGTGGTTAGTATTGTTGTTGTTGATTGGTTGGGTTTAGTGGTGGTTAGTATTGTTGTTGTTGATTGGTTGGAGTTTGTGGTGATTAGTATTGTTGTTGTTGATTGGTTGGGGATGGTAGTGGTTAGTATTGTTGTTGTTGATTGGTTTGGGTTTGTGGTTATTAGTATTGTTGTTGTTGATTGGTTGGGGTTTGTGGTGGTTAGTATTGTTTTTGTTGATTAGTTGGGGTTTGTGGTGGTTAGTATTGTTGTTGTTGATTGGTTGGGGTTTCTGGTGGTTAGTATTGTTGTTGTTGATTGGTTGGGGTTTGTGGTAGTTAGTATTGTTGTTGTTGATTGGTTGGGTTTTGTGCTGGTTAGTATTGTTGTTATTGATTGGTTGGGGTTTGTGAGATTAGTATTGTTGTTGTTGATTGGTTGGTTTGGTGGTGGTTAGTATTGTTGTTGTTGATCAGTTGGGGTTTTTTTGGAGGTTAGTATAGTTGTTGATTGGTTGGTTGGGGTTTGTGGTGGTTAGTATTCTTGTTGATTGATTGGTTGGGGTTTGTGGTGGTTAGTATTGTTGTTGTTGATTGGTTGGGGTTTGTGGTGGTTAGTATTGCTGTTGTTGATTGGTTGGGTTTTGTGGTGGTTAGTATTGTTGTTGTTGATTGGTTGGGGTTGTGGTGGTTAGTATTGTTGTTGTTGATTGGTTGGGTTTTGTGGTGGTTAGTATTGTTGTTGTTGATTGGTTGGGGTTGGTGGTTGTTAGTGTTGTTGTTGATTGGTTGGGGTTTGTGGTGGTTAGTATTGTTCTTGTTAATTGGTTGGGGTTTGTGGTGGTTAGTATTGTTGTTGATTGGTTGGGGTTTGTGGTGGTTAGAATTGTTGTTGATTGGTTGGGGTTTGTGGTGGTTAGTATTTTTGTTGATTGGTTGGGGTTTGTGGTGGTTAGTATTGTTGTTGTTGATTGGTTGGGGTTTGTGGTGGTTAGTATTGTTGTTTTTGATTGGTTGGCGTTTGTGGTGGTTAGTATTGTTGTTGTTGATTGGTTGGGGTTTGTGGTGGTTAGTATTGTTGTTGTTGATTGGTTGCGGTTGGTGGTGGTTAGTATTGTTGTTAATTGGTTGGGGTTTGTGGTGGTTAGTATTGTTGTTGTTGATTGGTTGGCATTTGTGGTGGTTAGTATTGTTGTTGTTGATTGGTTGGGGTTTGTGGTTGTTAGTATTGTTGTTGTTGATTGGTTGGGGTTTGTGGTGGTTAGTATTGTTGTTGATTGGTTGGGATTTGTGGTGGATAGTATTGTTGTTGTTGATTGGTTGGTGTTTGTGGTGGTTAGTATTTTTGTTGTTGATTGGTTGGGGTTTGTGGTGGTTAGTATTGTTGTTGTTGTTTGGTTGGGGTTTGTGGTGGTTAGTATTGTTGTTGTTAATTAGTTGGGGTTTGTGGTGCTTAGTATTGTTGTTGTTGATTGGTTGGGGTTTGTGGCGATTAGTATTGTTGTTGTTGATTAGTTGGGGTTTGTGGTGGTTAGTATTGTTGTTGTTGTTGATTAGTTGGGGTTTGTGGTGGTTAGCATTGTTGTTGGTGATTGGTTGGGGTTTGTGGTGGTTAGTATTGTTGTTGTTGATTGGTTGGGGTTGGTAGTGGTTAGTATTGTTGTTGTTGATTGGTTGGGTTTGTGGTTATTAGTATTGTTGTTGTTGATTGGTTGAGGTTTGTGGTGGTTAGTATTATTTTTGTTGATTAGTTGGTGTTTGCGGTGGTTAGTATTGTTGGTGTTGATTGGTTGGGGTTTCTGGTGGTTAGTATTTATGTTGTTGATTGGTTGGGGTTTGTGGTGATTAGTATTGTTGTTGTTGATTGGTTGGGTTGGTGGTGGTTAGTATTGTGGTTGTTGATTAGTTGGGGTTTGTGGTGATTAGTATAGTTGTTGTTGATTGGTTGGGGTTTGTGGTTGTTAGTATTGTTGTTTTTGATTGGTTGTCGTTTGTGGTGGTTAGTATTGTTGTTGTTGATTGGATGGGGTTTGTGGTGGTTAGTATTGTTGTTGTTGATTGGTTGCGGTTGGTGGTGGTTAGTATTGTTGTTGATTGGTTGGGGTTTGTGGTGGTTAGTATTGTTGTTGTTGATTGGTTGGCATTTGTGGTGGTTAGTATTGTTTTGGTGATTGGTTGGGGTGTGTGGTGGTTAGTATTGTTGTTGTTGATTGGTTGGGGTTTGTGGTGGTTTGTATTGTTGTTGATTGTTTGGGATTTGTGGTGGATAGTATTGTTGTTGTTGATTGGTTGGGGTTTGTGGTGGTTAGTATTTTTGTTGTTGATTGGTTGGGGTTTGTGGTGGTTAGTATTGTTGTTGTTGATTAGTTGGGGTTTCTGGTGGTTAGTATTGTTGTTATTGATTGGTTGGGGTTGGTAGTGGTTAGTATTGTTGTTGTTGATTGGTTGGGGTTTGTGGTTATTAGTATTGTTGTTGTTGATTGGTTGGGGTTTGTGGTGGTTAGTATTGTTTTTGTTGATTAGTTGGGGTTTGTGGTGGTTAGTATTGTTGTTGTTGATTGGTTGGGGTTTGTGGTGGTTAGTATTGTTGTTGTTGATTGGTTGGGGTTTGTGGTGGTTAGTATTGTTGTTGTTGATTGGTTGGGTTTAGTGGTGGTTAGTATTGTTGTTGTTGATTGGTTGGAGTTTGTGGTGATTAGTATTGTTGTTGTTGATTGGTTGGGGATGGTAGTGGTTAGTATTGTTGTTGTTGATTTGTTTGGGTTTGTGGTTATTAGTATTGTTGTTGTTGATTGGTTGGGGTTTGTGGTGGTTAGTATTGTTTTTGTTGATTAGTTGGGGTTTGTGGTGGTTAGTATTGTTGTTGTTGATTGGTTGGGGTTTCTGGTGGTTAGTATTGTTGTTGTTGATTGGTTGGGGTTTGTGGTAGTTAGTATTGTTGTTGTTGATTGGTTGGGTTTTGTGCTGGTTAGTATTGTTGTTGTTGATTGGTTGGGGTTTGTGAGATTAGTATTGTTGTTGTTGATTGGTTGGGTTGGTGGTGGTTAGTATTGTTGTTGTTGATTAGTTGGGGATTGTGGTGGTTAGTATAGTTGTTGATTGGTTGGTTGGGGTTTGTGGTGGTTAGTATTCTTGTTGATTGGTTGGTTGGGGTTTGTGGTGGTTAGTATTGTTGTTGTTGATTGGTTGGGGTTTGTGGTGGTTAGTATTGTTGTTGTTGATTGGTTGGGTTTTGTGGTGGTTAGTATTGTTGTTGTTGATTGGTTGGGGTTGGTGGTGGTTAGTATTGCTGTTGTTGATTGGTTGGGTTTTGTGGTGGTTAGTATTGTTGTTGTTGATTGGTTGGGGTTGTGGTGGTTAGTATTGTTGTTGTTGATTGGTTGGGTTTTGTGGTGGTTAGTATTGTTGT
Source organism: Eledone cirrhosa (assembly GCA_964016885.1). Taxonomy (NCBI): domain Eukaryota; kingdom Metazoa; phylum Mollusca; class Cephalopoda; order Octopoda; family Eledonidae; genus Eledone; species Eledone cirrhosa. The sequence goes on from OZ024741.1 coordinate 224,797,654, forward strand.
TGTTGATTGGTTGGGGTTGGTGGTTGTGAGTGTTGTTGTTGATTGGTTGGGGTTTGTGGTGGTTAGTATTGTTCTTGTTAATTGGTTGGGGTTTGTGGTGGTTAGTATTGTTGTTGATTGGTTGGGGTTTGTGGTGGTTAGAATTGTTGTTGATTGGTTGGGGTTTGTGGTGGTTAGTATTTTTGTTGATTGGTTGGGGTTTGTGGTGGTTAGTATTGTTGTTGTTGATTGGTTGGGGTTTGTGGTGGTTAGTATTGTTGTTTTTGATTGGTTGGCGTTTGTGGTGGTTAGTATTGTTGTTGTTGATTGGTTGGGGTTTGTGGTGGTTAGTATTGTTGTTGTTGATTGGTTGCGGTTGGTGGTGGTTAGTATTGTTGTTAATTGGTTGGGGTTTGTGGTGGTTAGTAGTGTTGTTGTTGATTGGTTGGGGTTTGTGGTTGTTAGTATTGTTGTTGTTGATTGGTTGGGGTTTGTGGTGGTTAGTATTGTTGTTGATTGGTTGGGATTTGTGGTGGTTAGTATTGTTGTTGTTGATTGGTTGGTGTTTGTGGTGGTTAGTATTTTTGTTGTTGATTGGTTGGGGTTTGTGGTGGTTAGTATTGTTATTGTTGATTGGTTGGGGTTTGTGGTGGTTAGTATTGTTGTTGTTAATTAGTTGGTGTTTGTGGTGGTTAGTATTGTTGTTGTTGATTGGTTGGGGTTTGTGGTGATTAGTATTGTTGTTGTTGATTAGTTGGGGTTTGTGGTGGTTAGTATTGTTGATGTTGATTGGTTGGGGTTTGTGGTGGTTAGTATTGTTGTTGTTGATTGGTTGGGGTTGGTGGTGGTTAGTATTGTTGTTGTTGATTGGTTGGGGTTTGTGGTGGTTAGTATTGTTGTTGTTGATTGGTTGGTGTTTGTGGTGGTTAGTATTCTTGTTGTTGATTAGTTGGCGTTTGTGGTGGTTAGTATTGTTGTTGGTGATTGGTTGGGGTTTGTGGTGGTTAGTATTGTTGTTGTTGATTGGTTGGGGTTGGGAGTGGTTAGTATTGTTGTTGTTGATTGGTTGGGGTTTGTGGTTATTAGTATTGTTGTTGTTGATTAGTTGGGGTTTGTGGTGGTTAGTATTATTTTTGCTGATTAGTTGGTGTTTGTGGTGGTTAGTATTTTTGTTGTTGATTGGTTGGTGTTTGTGGTGGTTAGTATTGTTGTTGTTGATTGGTTGGGCTTTGTGGTGGTTAGTATTGTTGTTGTTGGTTGGTTGGGGTTTGTGGTGGTTAGTATTGTTGTTGATTGGTTGGTTGGGGTTTGTGGTGGTTAGTATTGTTGTTGTTGATTGGTTGGTGTTTGTGGTGGTTAGTATTTTTGTTGTTGATTGGTTGGGGTTTGTGGTGGTTAGTATTGTTGTTGTTAATTAGTTGGGGTTTGTGGTGGTTAGTATTGTTGTTGTTGATTGGTTGGGGTTTGTGGCGACTAGTATTGTTGTTGTTGATTAGTTGGGGTTTGTGGTGGTTAGTATTGTTGTTGTTGTTGATTAGTTGGGGTTTGTGGTGGTTAGTATTGTTGTTGGTGATTGGTTGGGGTTTGTGGTTATTAGTATTGTTGTTGTTGATTGGTTGTGGTTTGTGGTGGTTAGTATTGTTGTTGTTGATTGGTTGGTGTTTGTGGTGGTTAGTATTTTTGTTGGTGATTGGTTGGGGTTTGTGGTGGTTAGTATTGTTGGTGTTGATTGGTTGGGATTTCTGGTGGTTAGTATTGTTGTTGTTGATTGGTTGGGGTTTGTGGTGATTAGTATTGTTGTTGTTGATTGGTTGGGTTGGTGGTGGTTAGTATTGTTTTTGATTGGTTGGGGTTTGTGGTGGTTAGTATTGTTGTTGTTGATTGGTTGGCATTTGTGGTGGTTAGTATTGTTGTTGTTGATTGGTTGGGGTTTGTGGTGGTTAGTATTGTTGTTGTTGATTGGTTGGGGTTTGTGGTGGTTAGTATTGTTGTTGATTGGTTGGGGTTTGTGGTGGTTAGTATTGTTGTTGTTGATTGGTTGGGGTTGGTAGTGGTTAGTATTGTTGTTGTTGATTGGTTGGGGTTTGTGGTTATTAGTATTGTTGTTGTTGATTGGTTGGGGTTTGTGGTGGTTAGTATTGTTGTTGTTGATTGGTTGGTGTTTGTGGTGGTTAGTATTTTTGTTGGTGATTGGTTGGGGTTTGTGGTGGTTAGTATTGTTGTTGGTGATTGGTTGGGGTTTGTGGTGGTTAGTATTGTTGTTGTTGATTGGTTGCGGTTGGTAGTGGTTAGTATTTTTGTTGTTGATTGGTTGGGGTTTGTGGTGGTTAGTATTGTTGTTGTTGATTGGTTGGGGTTTGTGGTGGTTAATATTGTTGTTGTTGATTAGTTGGGGTTTGTGGTGGTTAGTATTGTTGTTGTTGATTGGTTGGGGTTGGTGGTGGTTAGTATTGTTGTTGGTGATTGGTTGGGGTTGGTAGTGGTTAGTATTGTTGTTGTTGATTGGTTGGGGTTTGTGGTGGTTAGTATTGTTGTTGTTGATTGGTTGGGTTTTGTGGTGGTTAGTATTGTTGTTGTTGATTGGTTGGGGTTTGTGGTGATTAGTATTGTTGTTGTTGATTGGTTGGGTTGGTGGTGGTTAGTATTTTTGTTGTTGATTAGTTGGGGTTTGTGTTGGTTAGTATTGTTTTTGTTGATTAGTTGGGGTTTGTGGTGGTTAGTATTGTTGTTGTTGATTGGTTGGGGTTAGTGGTGGTTAGTATTGTTGTTGTTGATTGGTTGGGCTTTGTGGTGGTTAGAATTGTTGTTTTTGATTGGTTGTGGTTTGTGGTGGTTAATATTGTTGTTGCTTGGTTGGGGTTTGTGGTGGTTAGAATTGTTGTTGATTGGTTGGGGTTTGTGGTGGTTAGTATTGTTGATGAATGGTTGGGGTTTGTCGTGGTTAGAATTGTTGTTGATTGGTTGGGGTTTGTGGTGGTTAGTATTGTTGTTGATTGGTTGGGGTTTGTGGTGGTTAGTATTGTTGTTGTTGATTGGTTGGGGTTTGTGGTGGTTAGTATTGTTGTTGTTGATTGGTTGGGCTTTGTGGTGGTTAGTATTTTTGTTGTTGATTGGTTGGGGTTTGTGGTGGTTAGTATTGTTATTGTTGATTGGTTGGGGTTTGTGGTGGTTAGTATTGTTGTTGTTGATTAGTTGGGGTTTGTGGTGGTTAGTATTGTTGTTGTTGATTGGTTGGGGTTTGTGGTGGTTAGTATTGTTGTTGTTGATTAGTTGGGGTTTGTGGTGGTTAGTATTGTTGTTGTTGATAGGTTGGGGTTTGTGGTGGTTAGTATTGTTGTTGTTGATTGGTTGGGATTGGTGGTGGTTAGTATTGTTGTTGTTGATTGGTTGGGGTTTGTGGTGGTTAGTATTGTTGTTGTTGATTGGTTGGGGTTTATGGTGGTTAGTATTGTTGTTGATGATTAGTTGGGGTTTGTGGTGGTTAGTATTGTTGTTGGTGATTGGTTGGGGTTTGTGGTGGTTAGTATTGTTAGTGTTGATTGGTTGGGGTTGGTAGTGGTTAGTATTGTTGTTGTTGATTGGTTGGGGTTTGTGGTTGTTAGTATTGTTGTTGTTGATTGGTTGGCTTTTGTGGTGGTTAGTATTGTTGTTGTTGATTGGTTGGGGTTTGTGGTGATTAGTATTGTTGTTGTTGATTGGTTGGGTTGGTGGTGGTTAGTATTGTTGTTGTTGATTAGTTGGGGTTTGTGGTGGTTAGTATAGTTGTTGATTGGTTGGTTGGGGTTTGTGGTGGTTAGTATTGTTGTTGATTGGTTGGTTGGGGGTTGTGGTGGTCAGTATTTTTGTTGTTGATTGGTTGGGGTTTGTGGTGGTTAGTATTGTTGTTGTTGATTGGTTGGGTTTTGTGGTGGTTAGTATTGTTGTTGTTGATTGGTTGGGGTTGGTGGTGGTTAGTGTTGTTGTTGATTGGTTGGGGTTGGTGATGGTTAGTATTGCTGTTGTTGATTGGTTGGGGTTTGTGGTGGTTAGTATTGTTGTTGTTGATTGGTTGGGGTTTGTGGCGGTTAGTATTGTTGTTGTTGATTGGTTGGGGTTGTTTGTGGTTAGTATTGTTGTTGTTGATTGGTTGGGTTTTGTGGTGGATAGTATTGTTATTGTTGATTAGTTGGGGTTTGTGGTGGTTAGTATTGTTGTTGTTGATGGGTTGGGGTTTGTGGTTATTAGTATTGTTGTTGTTGATTGGTTGGGGTTTGTGGTGGTTAGTATTGTTGTTGTTGATTAGTTGGAGTTTGTGGTGGTTAGTATTGTTGTTGTTGATTGGTTGGTGTTTGTTGTGGTTAGTTTTGTTGTTGTTGATTGGTTGGGGTTTGTGGTGGTTAGTATTGTTGTTGTTGATTAGTTAGGGTTTGTGGTGGTTAGTATTGTTGTTGTTGATTGGTTGGGGTTTGTGGTGGTTAGTTTTGTTGCTGTTGATTGGTTGGGGTTTGTGGTGGTTAGTATTGTTGTTGTTGATTAGTTGGGGTTTGTGGTGGTTAGTATTGTTGTTGGTGATTGGTTGGGGTTTGTGGTGGTTAGTATTGTTGTTGTTGATTGGTTGGGGTTGGTAGTGGTTAGTATTGTTGTTGTTGATTGGTTGGGGTTTGTGGTGATTAGTATTGTTGTTGTTGATTGGTTGGGTTGGTGGTGGTTAGTATTGTTGTTGTTGATTAGTTGGGGTTTGTGGTGGTTAGTATAGTTGTTGATTGGTTGGTTGGGGTTTGTGGTGGTTAGTATTGTTGTTGATTGGTTGGTTGGGGTTTGTGGTGGTTAGTATTGTTGTTGTTGATTGGTTGGGGTTTGTGGTGGTTAGTATTGTTGTTGTTGATTAGTTAGGGTTTGTGGTGGTTAGTATTGTTGTTGTTGATTAGTTGGGGTTTGTGCTGGTTAGTATTGTTGTTGTTGATTGGTTGGGGTTTGTGGTGATTAGTATTGTTGTTGATTGGTTGGGGTTTGTGGTGGTTAGAATTGTTGTTGATTGGTTGGGGTTTGTGGTGGTTAGTATTGTTGTTGATTGGGTGGGGTTTGTGGTGGTTAGTATTGTTGTTGTTGATTGGTTGGGGTTTGTGGTGGTTAGTATTTTTGTTGTTGATTGGTTGGGGTTTGTGGTGGTTAGTATTGCTGTTGTTGATTGGTTGGGGTTTGTGGTGATTAGTATTGTTGTTGTTGATTAGTTGGGGTTTGTGGTGGTTAGTATTGTTGTTGTTGATTGGTTGGGGTTTGTGGTGGTTAGTATTGTTGTTGCTGATTGGTTGGGGTTGGTGGTGGTTAGTATTGTTGTCATTGATTGGTTGGGATTTGTGGTGGTTAGTATTGTTGTTGTTGATTAGTTGGGGTTTGTGGTGGTTAGTATTGTTGTTGTTGATTGGCTGGGGTTTGTGGTGGTTAGTATTGTTGTTGTTGATTGGTTGGGGTTGGAGGTGGTTAGTATTGTTGTTGTTGATTGGTTGGGGTTTGTGGTGGTTGTTATTGTTGTTGTTGATTGGTTGGGGTTTGTGGTGGTTAGTATTGTTGTTGTTGATTAGTTAGGGTTTGTGGTGGTTAGTATTGTTGTTGGTGATTGGTTGGGGTTTGTGGTGGTTAGTATTGTTGTTGTTGATTGGTTGGGGTTGGTAGTGGTTAGTATTGTTGTTGTTGATTGGTTGGGGTTTGTGGTTATTAGTATTGTTGTTGTTGATTGGTTGGGGTTTGTGGTGGTTAGTATTGTTGTTGTTGATTAGTTGGGGTTAGTGGTGGTTAGTATTGTTGTTGTTGATTGGTTGGGTTTTGTGGTGGTTAGTATTGTTGTTGATTGGTTGGTTGGGGTTTGTGGTGGTTAGTATTGTTGTTGTTGATTGGTTGGGGTTGGTGGTGGTTAGTATTGTTGTCATTGATTGGTTGGGATTGTGGTGGTTAGTATTGTTGTTGTTGATTAGTTGGGGTTTGTGGTGGTTAGTATTGTTGTTGTTGATTGGCTGGGGTTTGTGGTGGTTAGTATTGTTGTTGTTGATTGGTTGGGGTTGGAGGTGTATAGTATTGTTGTTGTTGATTGGTTGGGGTTTGTGGTGGTTGTTATTGTTGTTGTTGTTGATTAGTTGGGGTTTGTGGTGGTTAGTATTGTTGTTGTTGATTGGTTGGGGTTGGTAGTGGTTAATATTGTTGTTGTTGATTGGTTGGGGTTTGTGGTTATTAGTATTGTTGTTGTTGATTGGTTGGGGTTTGTGGTGGTTAGTATTGTTGTTGTTGATTGGTTGGTGTTTGTGGTGGTTAGTATTTTTGTTGGTGATTGGTTGGGGTTTGTGGTGGTTAGTATTATTGGTGGTGATTGGTTGGGGTTTGTGGCGGTTAGTATTGTTGTTGTTGATTGGTTGGGGTTGGTAGTGGTTAGTATTTTTGTTGTTGATTGGTTGGGGTTTGTGGTGGTTAGTATTGTTGTTGTTGATTGGTTGGGGTTTGTGGTGGTTAGTATTGTTGTTTTTGATTGGTTGACGTTTGTGGTGGTTAGTATTGTTGTTGTTGATTGGTTGGGGTTTGTGGTGGTTAGTATTGTTGTTGTTGATTGGTTGCGGTTGGTGGTGGTTAGTATTGTTGTTGATTGGTTGGGGTTTGTGGTGGTTAGTATTGTTGTTGTTGATTGGTTGGCATTTGTGGTGGTTAGTATTGTTGTTGTTGATTGGTTGGGGTTTGTGGTGGTTAGTATTGTTGTTGTTGATTGGTTGGGGTTTGTGGTGGTTAGTATTGTTGTTGATTGGTTGGGATATGTGGTGGATAGTATTGTTGTTGATGATTGGTTGGTGTTTGTGGTGGTTAGTATTGTTGTTGTTGATTGGTTGGGGTTTGTGGTGGTTAGTATTGTTGTTGGTGATTGATTGGGGTTTGTGGTGGTTAGTATTGTTGTTGTTGATTGGTTGGGGTTGGTAGTGGTTAGTATTTTTGTTGTTGAATTTTTTGAGGTTTGTGGTTATTAGTATTGTTGTTGTTGATTGGTTGGGGTTTGTGGTGGTTAGTATTATTTTTGTTGATTAGTTGGGGTTTGTGGTGGTTAGTATTGTTGGTGTTGATTGGTTGGGGTTTGTGGTGATTAGTATTGTTGTTGTTGATTGGTTGGGTTGGTGGTGGTTAGTATTGTTGTTGTTGATTAGTTGGGGTTTGTGGTGATTAGTATAGTTGTTGTTGATTGGTTGGGGTTTGTGGTGGTTAGTATTGTTGTTTTTGATTGGTTGGCGTTTGTGGTGGTTAGTATCGTTGTTGTTGATTGGTTGGGGTTTGTGGTGGTTAGTATTGTTGTTGCTGATTGGTTGCGGTTGGTGGTGGTTAGTATTGTTGTTGATTGGTTGGGGTTTGTGGTGGTTAGTATTGTTGTTGTTGATTGGTTGGCATTTGTGGTGGTGAGTATTGTTGTTGTTGATTGGTTGGGGTTTGTGGTGGTTAGTATTGTTGTTGTTGATTGGTTGGGGTTTGTGGTGGTTAGTATTGTTGTTGACTGGTTGGGATTTGTGGTGGATAGTATTGTTGTTGTTGATTGGTTGGGGTTTGTGGTGATTAGTATTGTTGTTGATTGGTTGGGGCTTGTGGTGGTTAGAATTGTTGTTTATTGGTTGGGGTTTGTGGTGGTTAGTATTGTTGTTGATTGGGTGGGGTTTGTGGTGGTTAGTATTGTTGTTGTTGATTGGTTGGGGTTTGTGGTGGTTAGTATTGCTGTTGTTGATTGGTTGGGGTTTGTGGTGATTAGTATTGTTGTTGTTGATTAGTTGGGGTTTGTGGTGGTTAGTATTGTTGTTGTTGATTGGTTGGGGTTTGTGGTGGTTAGTATTGTTGTTGTTGATTGGTTGGGGTTGGTGGTGGTTAGTATTGTTGTCATTGATTGGTTGGGATTTGTGGTGGTTAGTATTGTTGTTGTTGATTAGTTGGGGTTTGTGGTGGTTAGTATTGTTGTTGTTGATTGGCTGGGGTTTGTGGTGGTTAGTATTGTTATTGTTGATTGGTTGGGGTTGGAGGTGGTTAGTATTGTTGTTGTTGATTGGTTGGGGTTTGTGGTGGTTGTTATTGTTGTTGTTGATTGGTTGGGGTTTGTGGTGGTTAGTATTGTTGTTGTTGATTAGTTAGGGTTTGTGGTGGTTAGTATTGTTGTTGGTGATTGGTTGGGGTTTGTGGTGGTTAGTATTGTTGTTGTTGATTGGTTGGGGTTGGTAGTGGTTAGTATTGTTGTTGTTGATTGGTTGGGGTTTGTGGTTATTAGTATTGTTGTTGTTGGTTGGTTGGGGTTTGTGGTGGTTAGTATTGTTGTTGTTGATTAGTTGGGGTTAGTGGTGGTTAGTATTGTTGTTGTTGATTGGTTGGGTTTTGTGGTGGTTAGTATTGTTGTTGATTGGTTGGTTGGGGTTTGTGGTGGTTAGTATTGTTGTTGTTGATTGGTTGGGGTTGGTGGTGGTTAGTATTGTTGTCATTGATTGGTTGGGATTTGTGGTGGTTAGTATTGTTGTTGTTGATTAGTTGGGGTTTGTGGTGGTTAGTATTGTTGTTGTTGATTGGCTGGGGTTTGTGGTGGTTAGTATTGTTGTTGTTGATTGGTTGGGGTTGGAGGTGTATAGTATTGTTGTTGTTGATTGGTTGGGGTTTGTGGTGGTTGTTATTGTTGTTGTTGATTGGTTGGGGTTTGAGGTGGTTAGTATTGTTGTTGTTGTTGATTAGTTGGGGTTTGTGGTGGTTAGTATTGTTGTTGGTGATTGGTTGGGGTTTGTGGTGGTTAGTATTGTTGTTGTTGATTGGTTGGGGTTGGTAGTGGTTAATATTGTTGTTGTTGATTGGTTGGGGTTTGTGGTTATTAGTATTGTTGTTGTTGATTGGTTGGGGTTTGTGGTGGTTAGTATTGTTGTTGTTGATTGGTTGGTGTTTGTGGTGGTTAGTATTTTTGTTGGTGATTGGTTGGGGTTTGTGGTGGTTAGTATTGTTGTTGGTGATTGGTTGGGGTTTGTGGCGGTTAGTATTGTTGTTGTTGATTGGTTGGGGTTGGTAGTGGTTAGTATTTTTGTTGTTGACTGGTTGGGGTTTGTGGTGGTTAGTATTGTTGTTGTTGATTGGTTGGGGTTTGTGGTGGTTAGTATTGTTGTTTTTGATTGGTTGACGTTTGTGGTGGTTAGTATTGTTGTTGTTGATTGGTTGGGGTTTGTGGTGGTTAGTATTGTTGTTGTTGATTGGTTGCGGTTGGTGGTGGTTAGTATTGTTGTTGATTGGTTGGGGTTTGTGGTGGTTAGTATTGTTGTTGTTGATTGGTTGGCATTTGTGGTGGTTAGTATTGTTGTTGTTGATTGGTTGGGGTTTGTGGTGGTTAGTATTGTTGTTGTTGATTGGTTGGGGTTTGTGGTGGTTAGTATTGTTGTTGATTGGTTGGGATTTGTGGTGGATAGTATTGTTGTTGATGATTGGTTGGTGTTTGTGGTGGTTAGTATTGTTGTTGTTGATTGGTTGGGGTTTGTGGTGGTTAGTATTGTTGTTGGTGATTGATTGGGGTTTGTGGTGGTTAGTATTGTTGTTGTTGATTGGTTGGGGTTGGTAGTGGTTAGTATTTTTGTTGTTGAATTTTTTGGGGTTTGTGGTTATTAGTATTGTTGTTGTTGATTGGTTGGGGTTTGTGGTGGTTAGTATTATTTTTGTTGATTAGTTGGGGTTTGTGGTGGTTAGTATTGTTGGTGTTGATTGGTTGGGGTTTGTGGTGATTAGTATTGTTGTTGTTGATTGGTTGGGTTGGTGGTGGTTAGTATTGTTGTTGTTGATTAGTTGGGGTTTGTGGTGATTAGTATAGTTGTTGTTGATTGGTTGGGGTTTGTGGTGGTTAGTATTGTTGTTTTTGATTGGTTGGCGTTTGTGGTGGTTAGTATCGTTGTTGTTGATTGGTTGGGGTTTGTGGTGGTTAGTATTGTTGTTGCTGATTGGTTGCGGTTGGTGGTGGTTAGTATTGTTGTTGATTGGTTGGGGTTTGTGGTGGTTAGTATTGTTGTTGTTGATTGGTTGACATTTGTGGTGGTGAGTATTGTTGTTGTTGATTGGTTGGGGTTTGTGGTGGTTAGTATTGTTGTTGTTGATTGGTTGGGGTTTGTGGTGGTTAGTATTGTTGTTGACTGGTTGGGATTTGTGGTGGATAGTATTGTTGTTGTTGATTGGTTGGGGTTTGTGGTGGTTAGTATTTTTGTGGTTGATTGGTTGGGGTTTGTGGTGGTTAGTATTGTTGTTGTTTATTAGTTGTGGTCTGTGGTGGTTAGTATTGTTGTTGTTGATTGGTTGGGTGTTGTGGTGGTTAGTATTGTTGTTGTTGATTGGTTGGGGTTGGTAGTGGTTAGTATTGTTGTTGTTGATTGGTTGGGGTTTGTGGTTATTAGTATTGTTGTTGTTGATTGGTTGGGGTTTGTGGTGGTTAGTATTGTTTTTGTTGATTAGTTGGGGTTTGTGGTGGTTAGTATTGTTGTTGTTGATTGGTTGGGGTTTCTGGTGGTTAGTATTGTTGTTGTTGATTGGTTGGGGTTTGTGGTGGTTAGTATTGTTGTTGTTGATTGGTTGGGTTGGTGGTGGTTAGTAGTGTTGTTGTTGATTAGTTGGGGTTTGTGGTGGTTAGTATAGTTGTTGATTGGTTGGTTGGGGTTTGTGGTGGTTAGTATTGTTGTTGATTGGTTGGTTGGGGTTTGTGGTGGTTAGTATTGTTGTTGTTGATTGGTTGGGGTTTGTGCTGGTTAGTATTGTTGTTGTTGATTAGTTGGGGTTTGTGGTGGTTAGTATAGTTGTTGATTGGTTGGTTGGGGTTTGTGGTGGTTAGTATTGTTGTTGATTGGTTGGTTGGGGTTTGTGGTGGTTAGTATTGTTGTTGTTGATTGGTTGGGTTGGTGGTGGTTAGTATTGTTGTCGATTGGTTGGTTGGGGTTTGTGGGGGTTAGTATTGTTGTTGATTGGTTGGGGTTGGTGGTGGTTAGTATTGTTGTTGTTGATTGGTTGGTGTTGGTGGTGGTTACTATTGTTGTTGATTGGTTGGTTGCGGTTTGTGGTGGTTAGTATTGTTGTTGTTGATTAGTTGGGGTTTGTGTTGGTTAGTATTGTTGTTGTTGATTGGGTGGGGTTGGTGGTGGTTAGTATTGTTGTCGTTGATTGGTTGGGATTTGTGGTGGTTAGTATTGTTGTTGTTGATTGGTTGGGCTTGTGGTGGTTAGTATTGTTGTTGTTGATTGGTTGGGGTTTGTGCTGGTTAGTATTGTTGTTGATTGGTTGGGGTTTGTGGTGGTTAGAATTGTTGTTGATTGGTTGGGGTTTGTGGTGGTTAGTATTGTTGTTGATTGGTTGGGGTTTGTGGTGGTTAGTATTGTTGTTGTTGATTGGTTGGGGTTTGTGGTGGTTAGTATTGTTGTTGTTGATTAGTTGGGGTTTGTGGTGGTTAGTATTGTTGTTGTTGATTGGTTGGGGTTTGTGGTGGTTAGTATCGTTGTTGTTGATTAGTTGGGGTTTGTGGTGGTTAGTATTGTTGTTGTTGATTGGTTGGGGTTTGTGGTGGTTAGTATTGTTCTTGTTCATTGGTTGGGGTTGGAGGTGGTTAGTATTGTTGTTGTTGATTGGTTGGGGTTTGTGGTGGTTGTTATTGTTGTTGTTGATTGGTTGGGGTTTGTGGTGGTTAGTATTGTTGTTGTTGATTAGTTAGGGTTTGTGGTGGTTAGTATTGTTGTTGGTGATTGGTTGGGGTTTGTGGTGGTTAGTATTGTTGTTGTTGATTGGTTGGGGTTGGTAGTGGTTAGTATTGTTGTTGTTGATTGGTTGGGGTTTGTGGTTATTAGTATTGTTGTTGTTGATTGGTTGGGGTTTGTGGTGGTTAGTATTGTTGTTGTTTATTAGTTGGGGTTTGTGGTGGTTAGTATTGTTGTTGTTGATTGGTTGGGGTTGGTGGTGGTTAGTATTGTTGTTGTTCATTGTTTGGGGTTTGTGGTGGTTAGTATTGTTGTTGTTCATTGGTTGGGGTTTCTGGTGGTTAGTATTGTTGTTGTTGATTGGTTGGGGTTTGTGGTGGTTAGTACTGTTGTTGTTGATTGCTTGGGTTTTGTGGTGGTTAGTATTGTTGTTGTTGATCGGTTGGGATGGTGGTGGTTAGTATTGTTGTTGTTGATTAGTTGGGGTTTGTGGTGGTTATTATAGTTGTTGATTGGTTGGTTGGGGTTTGTGGTGGTTAGTATTGTTGTTGTTGATTGGTTGGGGTTTGTGGTGGTTGTTATTGTTGTTGTTGATTGGTTGGGGTTTGTGGTGGTTAGTATTGTTGTTGTTGATTAGTTAGGGTTTGTGGTGGTTAGTATTGTTGTTGGTGATTGGTTGGGGTTTGTGGTGGTTAGTATTGTTGTTGATTGGTTGGGGTTTGTGGGTGTTAGTATTGTTGTTGTTGATTGGTTGGGTTTTGTGGTGTTTAGTATTGTTGTTTTTGATTGGTTGAGGTTTGTGGTGATTAGTATTGTTGTTGTTGATTGGTTGGGTTGGTGGTGGTTAGTATTGCTGTTGTTGATTAGTTGGGGTTTGTGGTGGTTAGCATCGTTGTTGTTGATTGATCAGGGTTTGTGGTGGTTCGTATTGTTGTTTTTGATTGGTTGGGGTTTTAGGTGGTTAGTATTGTTGTTGTTGATTGGATGCGGTTGGTGGTGGTTAGTATTGTTGTAGATTGGTTGGGGTTTGTGGTGGTTAGTATTGTTGTTGTTGATTGGTTGGCATTTGTGGTGGTTAGTATTGTTGTTGTTGATTGGTTGGGGTTTGTGGTGGTTAGTATTGTTGTTGTTGATTGGTTGGGGTTTGTGGTGGTTAGTATTGTTGTTGATTGGTTGGGATTTGTGGTGGATAGTATTGTTGTTGTTGATTGGTTGGGGTTTGTGGTGGTTAGTATTATTGTTGTTGATTAGTTGGGGTTTGTCGTGGTTAGTATTGTTGTTGGTGATTGGGTGGGGTTTGTGGTGGTTAGTATTGATGTTGTTGATTGGTTGGGGTTGGTAGTGGTTAGTATTGTTGTTGTTGATTGGTTGGGGTTTGTGGTGGTTAGTATTGTTGTTGTTGATTAGTTGGGGTTTGTGGTGGTTAGTATCGTTGTTGTTGATTGGTTGGGGTTTCTGGTGGTTAGTATTGTTGTTGTGGATTGGTTGGGGTTTGTGGTGGTTAGTATTGTTGTTGTTGATTGGTTGGGTTTTGTGGTGCTTAGTATTGTTGTTGTTGATTGGTTGGTGTTTGTGGTGATTAGTATTGTTGTTGTTGATTGGTTGGGTTGGTGGTGGTTAGTATTGTTGTTGTTGATTAGTTGGGGTTTGTGGTGGTTAGTATAGTTGTTGATTGGTTGGTTGGGGTTTGTGGTGGTTAGTATTGTTGTTGATTGGTTGGGGTTGGTGGTGGTTAGTATTGTTGTCGTTTATCGGTTGGGATTTTTGGTGGTTAGTATTGTTGTTGTTGATTGGTTGGGCTTGTGGTGGTTAGTATTGTTGTTGTTGATTGGTTGGGGTTTTGGGTGGTTAGTATTGTTGTTGATTGGTTGGGGTTTGTGGTGGTTAGAATTGTTGTTGATCGGTTGGGGTTTGTGGTGGTTAGTATTGTTGTTGATTGGTTGGGGTTTGTGGTGGTTAGTGTTGTTGTTGTTGATTGGTTGGGGTTTGTGGTGGTTAGTATTGTTGTTGTTGATTAGTTGGGGTTTGTGGTGGTTAGTATTGTTGTTGTTGATTGGTTGGGGTTGGTGGTGGTTAGTATTGTTGTTGTTGATTGGTTGGGGTTGGTAGTGGTTAGTATTGTTGTTGTTGATTGGTTGGGGTTTGTGGTGGTTAGTATTGTTGTTGTTGATTGGTTGGGTTTTGTGGTGGTTAGTATTGTTGTTGTTGATTGGTTGGGGTTTGTGGTGATTAGTATTGTTGTTGTTGATTGGTTGGGTTGGTGGTGGTTAGTATTTTTGTTGTTGATTAGTTGGGGTTTGTGGTGGTTAGTATAGTTGTTGATTGGTTGGTTGGGGATTGTGGTGGTTAGTATTGTTGTTGCTTGGTTGGTTGGGGTTTGTGGTGGTTAGTATTGTTGTTGTTGATTGGTTGGGGTTTGTGGTGGTTAGTATTGTTGTTGTTGATTAGTTGGGGTTTGTGGTGGTTAGTATAGTTGTTGATTAGTTGGTTGGGGTTTGTGGTGGTTAGTATTGTTGTTGTTGATTGGTTGGGTTGGTGGTGGTTAGTATTGTTGTCGATTGGTTGGTTGGGGTTTGTGGGGGTTAGTATTGTTGTTGTTGATTGGTTGGGGTTTGTGGTGGTTAGTATTGTTGTTGATTGGTTGGGGTTTGTGGTGGTTAGAATTGTTGTTGATTGGTTGGGGTTTGTGGTGGTTAGTATTGTTGTTGATTGGGTGGGGTTTGTGGTGGTTAGTATTGTTGTTGTTGATTAGTTGGGGTTTGTGTTGGTTAGTATTGTTGTTGTTGATTGGTTGGGGTTTGTGGTGGTTAGTATTTTTGTTGTTGATTGGTTGGGGTTTGTGGTGGTTAGTATTGCTGTTGTTGATTGGTTGGGGTTTGTGGTGATTAGTATTGTTGTTGTTGATTAGTTGGGGTTTGTGGTGGTTAGTATTGTTGTTGTTGATTGGTTGGGGTTTGTGGTGGTTAGTATTGTTGTTGTTGATTAGTTGGGGTTAGTGGTGGTTAGTATTGTTGTTGTTGATTGGTTGGGGTTTGTGGTGGTTGTTATTGTTGTTGTTGATTGGTTGGGGTTTGTGGTGGTTAGTATTATTGTTGTTGATTAGTTAGGGTTTGTGGTGGTTAGTATTGTTGTTGGTGATTGGTTGGGGTTTGTGGTGGTTAGTATTGTTGTTGTTGATTGGTTGGGGTTGGTAGTGGTTAGTATTGTTGTTGTTGATTGGTTGGGGTTTGTGGTTATTAGTATTGTTGTTGTTGATTGGTTGTGGTTTGTGGTGGTTAGAATTGTTGTTGTTGATTAGTTGGGGTTAGTGGTGGTTAGTATTGTTGTTGTTGATTGGTTGGGTTTTGTGGTGGTTAGTATTGTTGTTGATTGGTTGGTTGGAGTTTGTGGTGGTTAGTATTGTTGTTGTTGATTGGTTGGGGTTTGTGGTGGTTAGTATTGTTGTTGTTGATTGGTTGGGGTTGGTGGTGGTTAGTATTGTTGTCATTGATTGGTTGGGATTTGTGGTGGTTAGTATTGTTGTTGTTGATTAGTTGGGGTTTGTGGTGGTTAGTATTGTTGTTGTTGATTGGCTGGGGTTTGTGGTGGTTAGTATTGTTGTTGTTGATTGGTTGGGGTTGGAGGTGGTTAGTATTGTTGTTGTTGATTGGTTGGGGTTTGTGGTGGTTGTTATTGTTGTTGTTGATTGGTTGGGGTTTGTGGTGGTTTGTATTGTTGTTGTTGATTAGTTAGGGTTTGTGGTGGTTAGTATTGTTGTTGGTGATTGGTTGGGGTTTGTGGTGGTTAGTATTGTTGTTGTTGATTGGTTGGGGTTGGCAGTGGTTAGTATTGTTGTTGTTGATTGGTTGGGGTTTGTGGTTATTAGTATTGTTGTTGTTGATTGGTTGGGGTTTGTGGTGGTTAGTATTGTTGTTGTTGATTGGTTGGGTTTTGTGGTGGTTAGTATTGTTGTTGTTGATCGTTGGGGTTGGTGGTGGTTAGTGTTGTTGTTGATTGGTTGGGGTTGGTGATGGTTAGTATTGTTGTTGTTGATTGGTAGGGGTTTGTGGTGGTTCGTATTGTTGTTGTTGATTGGTTGGGGTTTGTGGTGGTTAGTATTGTTGTTGTTGATTGGTTGGGGTTGGTGGTGGTTAGTATTGTTGTTGTTGATTGGTTGGGGTTTGAGGTGGTTAGTATTGTTGTTGTTGTTGATTAGCTGGGGTTTGTGGTGGTTAGTATTGTTGTTGGTGATTGGTTGGGGTTTGTGGTGGTTAGTATTGTTGTTGTTGATTGGTTGGGTTTGGTAGTGGTTAGTATTGTTGTTGTTGATTGGTTGGGGTTTGTGGTTATTAGTATTGTTGTTGTTGATTGGTTGGGGTTTGTGGTGGTTAGTATTGTTGTTGTTGATTGGTTGGTGTTTGTGGTGGTTAGTATTTTTGTTGGTGATTGGTTGGGGTTTGTGGTGGTTAGTATTGTTGGTGGTGATTGGTTGGTGTTTGGTGGTTAGTATTGTTGTTGTCGATTGGTTGGGGTTGGTAGTGGTTAGTATTTTTGTTGTTGATTGGTTGGGGTTTGTGGTGGTTAGTATTGTTGTTGTTGATTGGTTGGGGTTTGTGGTGGTTAGTATTGTTGTTTTTGATTGGTTGACGTTTGTGGTGGTTAGTATTGTTGTTGTTGATTGGTTGGGGTTTGTGGTGGTTAGTATTGTTGTTGTTGATTGGTTGCGGTTGGTGGTGGTTAGTATTGTTGTTGATTGGTTGGGGTTTGTGGTGGTTAGTATTGTTGTTGTTGATTGGTTGGCATTTGTGGTGGTTAGTATTGTTGTTGTTGATTGGTTGGGGTTTGTGGTGGTTAGTATTGTTGTTGATTGGTTGGGATTTGTGGTGGATAGTATTGTTGTTGATGATTGGTTGGTGTTTGTGGTGGTTAGTATTTTTGTTGTTGATTGGTTGGGGTTTGTGGTGGTTAGTATTGTTGTTGTTGATTAGTTGGGGTTTGTGGTGGTTAGTATTGTTGTTGTTGATTGGTTGGGGTTTGTGGTGATTAGTATTGTTGTTGTTGATTAGTTGGGGTTTGTGGTGGTTAGTATTGTTGTTGTTGATTGGTTGGGGTTTGTGGTGGTTAGTATTGTTGTTGTTGATTGGTTGCGGTTTGTGTTGGTTAGTATTGTTGTTGTTGATTGGTTGGTGTTTGTGGTTATTAGTATTGTTGTTGATTGGTTGGGGTTTGTGATGGTTAGTATTATTATTGTTGATTAGTTGGTGTTTGTGGTGGTTAGTATTTTTGTTGTTGATTGGTTGGGGTTTGTGGTGGTTAGTATTGTTGTTGTTGATTAGTTGGGGTTTGTGGTGGTTAGTATTGTTGTTGTTGATTGGTTGGGGTTTGTGGTGATTAGTATTGTTGTTGTTGATTAGTTGGGGTTTGTGGTGGTTAGTATTGTTGTTGTTGATTGGTTGGGGTTGGTTAGTGGTTAGTATTTTTGTTGTTGATTGGTTGGGGTTTGTGGTTATTAGTATTGTTGTTGTTGATTGGTTGGGGTTTGTGGTGGTTAGTATTATTTTTGTTGATTAGTTGGGGTTTGTGGTGGTTAGTATTGTTGGTGTTGATTGGTTGGGGTTTGTGGTGATTAGTATTGTTGTTGTTGATTGGTTGGGTTGGTGGTGGTTAGTATTGTTGTTGTTGATTAGTTGGGGTTTGTGGTGATTAGTATAGTTGTTGTTGATTGGTTGGGGTTTGTGGTGGTTAGTATTGTTGTTTTTGATTGGTTGGCGTTTGTGGTGGTTAGTATTGTTGTTGTTGATTGGTTGGGGTTTGTGGTGGTTAGTATTGTTGTTGTTGATTGGTTGCGGTTGGTGGTGGTTAGTATTGTTGTTGATTGGTTGGGGTTTGTGGTGGTTAGTATTGTTGTTGTTGATTGGTTGGCATTTGTGGTGGTTAGTATTGTTGTTGTTGATTGGTTGGGGTTTGTGGTGGTTAGTATTGTTGTTGTTGATTGGTTGGGGTTTGTGGTGGTTAGTATTTTTGTTGTTGATTGGTTGGGGTTTGTGGTGGTTAGTATTGTTGTTGTTTATTAGTTGTGGTCTGTGGTGGTTAGTATTGTTGTTTTTGATTGGTTGGGGGTTGTGGTGGTTAGTATTGTTGTTGTTGATTGGTTGGGGTTGGTAGAGGTTAGTATTGTTGTTGTTGATTGGTTGGGGTTTGTGGTTATTAGTATTGTTGTTGTTGATTGGTTGGGGTTTGTGGTGGTTAGTATTGTTTTTGTTGATTAGTTGGGGTTTGTGGTGGTTAGTATTGTTGTTGTTGATTAGTTGGGGTTTGTGGTGGTTAGTATTATTTTTGTTGATTAGTTGGGGTTTGTGGTGGTTAGTATTGTTGGTGTTGATTGGTTGGGGTTTGTGGTGGTTAGTATTGTTGTTGTTGATTGGTTGGCATTTGTGGTGGTTAGTATTGTTGTTGTTGATTGGTTGGGATTTGTGGTGGTTAGTATTGTTGTTGTTGATTGGTTGGGCTTGTGGTGGTTAGTATTGTTGTTGTTGATTGGTTGGGGTTTGTGGTGGTTAGTATTGTTGTTGATTGGTTGGGGTTTGTGGTGGTTAGAATTGTTGTTGATTGGTTGGGGTTTGTGGTGGTTAGTATTGTTGTTGATTGGGTGGGGTTTGTGGTGGTTAGTATTGTTGTTGTTGATTAGTTGGGGTTTGTGTTGGTTAGTATTGTTGTTGTTGATTGGTTGGGGTTTGTGGTGGTTAGTATTTTTGTTGTTGATTGGTTGGGGTTTGTGGTGGTTAGTATTGCTGTTGTTGATTGGTTGGGGTTTGTGGTGATTAGTATTGTTGTTGTTGATTAGTTGGGGTTTGTGGTGGTTAGTATTGTTGTTGTTGATTGGTTGGGGTTTGTGGTGGTTAGTATTGTTGTTGTTGATTAGTTGGGGTTAGTGGTGGTTAGTATTGTTGTTGTTGATTGGTTGGGGTTTGTGGTGGTTGTTATTGTTGTTGTTGATTGGTTGGGGTTTGTGGTGGTTAGTATTATTGTTGTTGATTAGTTAGGGTTTGTGGTGGTTAGTATTGTTGTTGGTGATTGGTTGGGGTTTGTGGTGGTTAGTATTGTTGTTGTTGATTGGTTGGGGTTGGTAGTGGTTAGTATTGTTGTTGTTGATTGGTTGGGGTTTGTGGTTATTAGTATTGTTGTTGTTGATTGGTTGGGGTTTGTGGTGGTTAGAATTGTTGTTGTTGATTAGTTGGGGTTAGTGGTGGTTAGTATTGTTGTTGTTGATTGGTTGGGTTTTGTGGTGGTTAGTATTGTTGTTGATTGGTTGGTTGGGGTTTGTGGTGGTTAGTATTGTTGTTGTTGATTGGTTGGGGTTTGTGGTGGTTAGTATTGTTGTTGTTGATTGGTTGGGGTTGGTGGTGGTTAGTATTGTTGTCATTGATTGGTTGGGATTTGTGGTGGTTAGTATTGTTGTTGTTGATTAGTTGGGGTTTGTGGTGGTTAGTATTGTTGTTGTTGATTGGCTGGGGTTTGTGGTGGTTAGTATTGTTGTTGTTGATTGGTTGGGGTTGGAGGTGGTTAGTATTGTTGTTGTTGATTGGTTGGGGTTTGTGGTGGTTGTTATTGTTGTTGTTGATTGGTTAGGGTTTGTGGTGGTTTGTATTGTTGTTGTTGATTAGTTAGGGTTTGTGGTGGTTAGTATTGTTGTTGGTGATTGGTTGGGGTTTGTGGCGGTTAGTATTGTTGTTGTTGATTGGTTGGGGTTGGCAGTGGTTAGTATTGTTGTTGTTGATTGGTTGGGGTTTGTGGTTATTAGTATTGTTGTTGTTGATTGGTTGGGGTTTGTGGTGGTTAGTATTGTTGTTGTTGATTGGTTGGGTTTTGTGGTGGTTAGTATTGTTGTTGTTGATCGTTGGGGTTGGTGGTGGTTAGTGTTGTTGTTGATTGGTTGGGGTTGGTGATGGTTAGTATTGTTGTTGTTGATTGGTAGGGGTTTGTGGTGGTTCGTATTGTTGTTGTTGATTGGTTGGGGTTTGTGGTGGTTAGTATTGTTGTTGTTGATTGGTTGGGGTTGGTGGTGGTTAGTATTGTTGTTGTTGATTGGTTGGGGTTTGAGGTGGTTAGTATTGTTGTTGTTGTTGATTAGCTGGGGTTTGTGGTGGTTAGTATTGTTGTTGGTGATTGGTTGGGGTTTGTGGTGGTTAGTATTGTTGTTGTTGATTGGTTGGGTTTGGTAGTGGTTAGTATTGTTGTTGTTGATTGGTTGGGGTTTGTGGTTATTTGTATTGTTGTTGTTGATTGGTTGGGGTTTGTGGTGGTTAGTATTGTTGTTGTTGATTGGTTGGTGTTTGTGGTGGTTAGTATTTTTGTTGGTGATTGGTTGGGGTTTGTGGTGGTTAGTATTGTTGGTGGTGATTGGTTGGTGTTTGGTGGTTAGTATTGTTGTTGTCGATTGGTTGGGGTTGGTAGTGGTTAGTATTTTTGTTGTTGATTGGTTGGGGTTTGTGGTGGTTAGTATTGTTGTTGTTGATTGGTTGGGGTTTGTGGTGGTTAGTATTGTTGTTTTTGATTGGTTGACGTTTGTGGTGGTTAGTATTGTTGTTGTTGATTGGTTGGGGTTTGTGGTGGTTAGTATTGTTGTTGTTGATTGGTTGCGGTTGGTGGTGGTTAGTATTGTTGTTGATTGGTTGGGGTTTGTGGTGGTTAGTATTGTTGTTGTTGATTGGTTGGCATTTGTGGTGGTTAGTATTGTTGTTGTTGATTGGTTGGGGTTTGTGGTGGTTAGTATTGTTGTTGTTGATTGGTTGGGGTTTGTGGTGGTTAGTATTGTTGTTGATTGGTTGGGATTTGTGGTGGATAGTATTGTTGTTGATGATTGGTTGGTGTTTGTGGTGGTTAGTATTTTTGTTGTTGATTGGTTGGGGTTTGTGGTGGTTAGTATTGTTGTTGTTGATTAGTTGGGGTTTGTGGTGGTTAGTATTGTTGTTGTTGATTGGTTGGGGTTTGTGGTGATTAGTATTGTTGTTGTTGATTAGTTGGGGTTTGTGGTGGTTAGTATTGTTGTTGTTGATTGGTTGGGGTTTGTGGTGGTTAGTATTGTTGTTGTTGATTGGTTGGGGTTTGTGTTGGTTAGTATTGTTGTTGTTGATTGGTTGGTGTTTGTGGTTATTAGTATTGTTGTTGATTGGTTGGGGTTTGTGATGGTTAGTATTATTATTGTTGATTAGTTGGTGTTTGTGGTGGTTAGTATTTTTGTTGTTGATTGGTTGGGGTTTGTGGTGGTTAGTATTGTTGTTGTTGATTAGTTGGGGTTTGTGGTGGTTAGTATTGTTGTTGTTGATTGGTTGGGGTTTGTGGTGATTAGTATTGTTGTTGTTGATTAGTTGGGGTTTGTGGTGGTTAGTATTGTTGTTGTTGATTGGTTGGGGTTGGTAGTGGTTAGTATTTTTGTTGTTGATTGGTTGGGGTTTGTGGTTATTAGTATTGTTGTTGTTGATTGGTTGGGGTTTGTGGTGGTTAGTATTATTTTTGTTGATTAGTTGGGGTTTGTGGTGGTTAGTATTGTTGGTGTTGATTGGTTGGGGTTTGTGGTGATTAGTATTGTTGTTGTTGATTGGTTGGGTTGGTGGTGGTTAGTATTGTTGTTGTTGATTAGTTGGGGTTTGTGGTGATTAGTATAGTTGTTGTTGATTGGTTGGGGTTTGTGGTGGTTAGTATTGTTGTTTTTGATTGGTTGGCGTTTGTGGTGGTTAGTATTGTTGTTGTTGATTGGTTGGGGTTTGTGGTGGTTAGTATTGTTGTTGTTGATTGGTTGCGGTTGGTGGTGGTTAGTATTGTTGTTGATTGGTTGGGGTTTGTGGTGGTTAGTATTGTTGTTGTTGATTGGTTGGCATTTGTTGTGGTTAGTATTGTTGTTGTTGATTGGTTGGGGTTTGTGGTGGTTAGTATTGTTGTTGTTGATTGGTTGGGGTTTGTGGTGGTTAGTATTTTTGTTGTTGATTGGTTGGGGTTTGTGGTGGTTAGTATTGTTGTTGTTTATTAGTTGTGGTCTGTGGTGGTTAGTATTGTTGTTTTTGATTGGTTGGGGGTTGTGGTGGTTAGTATTGTTGTTGTTGATTGGTTGGGGTTGGTAGTGGTTAGTATTGTTGTTGTTGATTGGTTGGGGTTTGTGGTTATTAGTATTGTTGTTGTTGATTGGTTGGGGTTTGTGGTGGTTAGTATTGTTTTTGTTGATTAGTTGGGGTTTGTGGTGGTTAGTATTGTTGTTGTTGATTAGTTGGGGTTTGTGGTGGTTAGTATAGTTGTTGATTGGTTGGTTGGGGTTTGTGGTGGTTAGTATTGTTGTTGATTGGTTGGTTGGGGTTTGTGGTGGTTAGTATTGTTGTTGTTGATTGGTTGGGGTTTGTGGTGGTTAGTATTGTTGTTGTTGATTAGTTGGGGTTTGTGGTGGTTAGTATAGTTGTTGATTGGTTGGTTGGGGTTTGTGGTGGTTAGTATTGTTGTTGATTGGTTGGTTGGGGTTTGTGGTGGTTAGTATTGTTGTCGTTGATTGGTTGGGATTTGTGGTGGTTAGTATTGTTGTTGTTGATTGGTTGGGCTTGTGGTGGTTAGTATTGTTGTTGTTGATTGGTTTGGGTTTGTGGTGGTTAGTATTGTTGTTGATTGGTTGGGGTTTGTGGTGGTTAGAATTGTTGTTGATTGGTTGGGGTTGGTGGTGGTTAGTATTGTTGTTGATGATTGGTTGGTGTTGGTGGTGGTTACTATTGTTGTTGATTGGTTGGTTGCGGTTTGTGGTGGTTAGTATTGTTGTTGTTGATTAGTTGGGGTTTGTGTTGGTTAGTATTGTTGTTGTTGATTGGTTGGAGTTGGTGGTGGTTAGTATTGTTGTCGTTGATTGGTTGGGATTTGTGGTGGTTAGTATTGTTGTTGTTGATTGGTTGGGCTTGTGGTGGTTAGTATTGTTGTTGTTGATTGGTTGGGGTTTGTGGTGGTTAGTATTGTTGTTGATTGGTTGGGGTTTGTGGTGGTTAGAATTGTTGTTGATTGGTTGGGGTTTGTGGTGGTTAGTATTGTTGTTGATTGGTTGGGGTTTGTTGTGGTTAGTATTGTTGTTGTTGATTAGTTGGGGTTTGTGGTGGTTAGTATTGTTGTTGTTGATTAGTTGGGGTTTGTGGTGGTTAGTATTGTTGTTGTTGATTGGTTGGGGTTTGTGGTGGTTAGTATCGTTGTTGTTGATTAGTTGGGGTTTGTGGTGGTTAGTATTGTTGTTGTTGATTGGTTTGGGTTTGTGGTGGTTAGTATTGTTGTTGTTCATTGGTTGGGGTTGGAGGTGGTTAGTATTGTCGTTGTTGATTGGTTGGGGTTTGTGGTGGTTGTTATTGTTGTTGTTGATTGGTTGGGGTTTGTGGTGGTTAGTATTGTTGTTGTTGATTAGTTAGGGTTTGTGGTGGTTAGTATTGTTGTTGGTGATTAGTTGGGGTTTGTGGTGGTTAGTATTGTTGTTGTTGATTGGTTGGGGTTGGTAGTGGTTAGTATTGTTGTTGTTGATTGGTTGGGGTTTGTGGTTATTAGTATTGTTGTTGTTGATTGGTTGGGGTTTGTGGTGGTTAGTATTGTTGTTGTTTATTAGTTGGGGTTTGTGGTGGTTAGTATTGTTGTTGTTGATTGGTTGGGGTTTGTGGTTATTAGTATTGTTGTTGTTGATTGGTTGGGGTTTGTGGTGGTTAGTATTGTTGTTGTTGATTGGTTGCGGTTGGTGGTGGTTAGTATTGTTGTTGATTGGTTGGGGTTTGTGGTGGTTAGTATTGTTGTTGTTGATTGGTTGGCATTTGTGGTGGTTAGTATTGTTGTTGTTGATTGGTTGGGGTTTGTGGTGGTTAGTATTGTTGTTGATTGGTTGGGGTTTGTGGTGGTTAGTATTTTTGTTGTTGATTGGTAGGGGTTTGTGGTGGTTAGTATTGTTGTTGTTTATTAGTTGTGGTCTGTGGTGGTTAGTATTGTTGTTTTTGATTGGTTGGGGGTTGTGGTGGTTAGTATTGTTGTTGTTGATTGGTTGGGGTTGGTAGTGGTTAGTATTGTTGTTGTTGATTGGTTGGGGTTTGTGGTTATTAGTATTGTTGTTGTTGATTGGTTGGGGTTTGTGGTGGTTAGTATTGTTTTTGTCGATTAGTTGGGGTTTGTGGTGGTTAGTATTGTTGTTGTTGATTAGTTGGGGTTTGTGGTGGTTAGTATAGTTGTTGATTGGTTGGTTGGGGTTTGTGGTGGTTAGTATTGTTGTTGATTGGTTGGTTGGGGTTTGTGGTGGTTAGTATTGTTGTTGTTGATTGGTTGGGGTTTGTGGTGGTTAGTATTGTTGTTGTTGATTAGTTGGGGTTTGTGGTGGTTAGTATAGTTGTTGATTGGTTGGTTGGGGTTTGTGGTGGTTAGTATTGTTGTTGATTGGTTGGTTGGGGTTTGTGGTGGTTAGTATTGTTGTTGTTGATTGGTTGGGTTGGTGGTGGTTAGTATTGTTGTCGATTGGTTGGTTGGGTTTTGTGGGGGTTAGTATTGTTGTTGATTGGTTGGGGTTGGTGGTGGTTAGTATTGTTGTTGTTGATTGGTTGTTGTTGGTGGTGGTTACTATTGTTGTTGATTGGTTGGTTGCGGTTTGTGGTGGTTAGTATTGTTGTTGTTGATTAGTTGGGGTTTGTGTTGGTTAGTATTGTTGTTGTTGATTGGTTGGAGTTGGTGGTGGTTAGTATTGTTGTCGTTGATTGGTTGGGATTTGTGGTGGTTAGTATTGTTGTTGTTGATTGGTTGGGCTTGTGGTGGTTAGTATTGTTGTTGTTGATTGGTTGGGGTTTGTGGTGGTTAGTATTGTTGTTGATTGGTTGGGGTTTGTGGTGGTTAGAATTGTTGTTGATTGGTTGGGGTTTGTGGTGGTTAGTATTGTTGTTGATTGGTTGGGGTTTGTTGTGGTTAGTATTGTTGTTGTTGATTGGTTGGGGTTTGTGGTGGGTAGTATTGTTGTTGTTGATTAGTTGGGGTTTGTGGTGGTTAGTATTGTTGTTGTTGATTGGTTGGGGTTTGTGGCGGTTAGTATCGTTGTTGTTGATTAGTTGGGGTTTGTGGTGGTTAGTATTGTTGTTGTTGATTGGTTTGGGTTTGTGGTGGTTAGTATTGTTGTTGTTCATTGGTTGGGGTTGGAGGTGGTTAGTATTGTTGTTGTTGATTGGTTGGGGTTTGTGGTGGTTGTTATTGTTGTTGTTGATTGGTTGGGGTTTGTGGTGGTTAGTATTGTTGTTGTTGATTAGTTAGGGTTTGTGGTGGTTAGTATTGTTGTTGGTGATTAGTTGGGGTTTGTGGTGGTTAGTATTGTTGTTGTTGATTGGTTGGGGTTGGTAGTGGTTAGTATTGTTGTTGTTGATTGGTTGGGGTTTGTGGTTATTAGTATTGTTGTTGTTGATTGGTTGGGGTTTGTGGTGGTTAGTATTGTTGTTGTTTATTAGTTGGGGTTTGTGGTGGTTAGTATTGTTGTTGTTGATTGGTTGGGGTTGGTGGTGGTTAGTATTGTTGTTGTTCATTGTTTGGGGTTTGTGGTGGTTAGTATTGTTGTTGTTCATTGGTTGGGGTTTCTGGTGGTTAGTATTGTTGTTGTTGATTGGTTGGGGTTTGTGGTGGTTAGTACTGTTGTTGTTGATTGCTTGGGTTTTGTGGTGGTTAGTATTGTTGTTGTTGATCGGTTGGGTTGGTGGTGGTTAGTATTGTTGTTGTTGATTAGTTGGGGTTTGTGGTGGTTATTATAGTTGTTGATTGGTTTGTTGGGGTTTGTGGTGGTTAGTATTGTTTTTGATTGGTTGGGGTTTGTAGTGGTTAGTATTGTTGTTGTTGATTGGTTGGGGTTTGTGGTGGTTGTTATTGTTGTTGTTGATTGGTTGGGGTTTGTGGTGGTTAGTATTGTTGTTGTTGATTAGTTAGGGTTTGTGGTGGTTAGTATTGTTGTTGGTGATTGGTTGGGGTTTGTGGTGGTTAGTATTGTTGTTGATTGGTTGGGGTTTGTGGTGGTTAGTATTGTTGTTGTTGATTGGTTGTGTTTTGTGGTGTTTAGTATTGTTGTTTTTGATTGGTTGAGGTTTGTGGTGATTAGTATTGTTGTTGTTGATTGGTTGGGTTGGTGGTGGTTAGTATTGTTGTTGTTGATTAGTTGGGGTTTGTGGTGGTTAGTATCGTTGTTGTTGATTGGTCAGGGTTTGTGGTGGTTCGTATTGTTGTTTTTGATAGGTTGGGGTTTTAGGTGTTTAGTATTGTTGTTGTTGATTGGATGCGGTTGGTGGTGGTTAGTATTGTTGTTGATTGGTTGGGGTTTGTGGTGGTTAGTATTGTTGTCGTTGATTGGTAGGCATTTGTGGTGGTTAGTATTGTTGTTGTTGATTGGTTGGGGTTTGTGGTGGTTAGTATTGTTGTTGTTGATTGGTTGGGGTTTGTGGTGGTTAGTATTGTTGTTGATTGGTTGGTTGGGGTTTGTGGTGGATAGTATTGTTGTTGTTGATTGGTTGGGGTTTGTGGTGGTTAGTATTGTTGTTGTTGATTAGTTGGGGTTTGTGGTGGTTAGTATAGTTGTTGATTGGTTGGTTGGGGTTTGTGGTGGTTAGTATTGTTGTTGATTGGTTGGTTGGGGTTTGTGGTGGTTAGTATTGTTGTTGTTGATTGGTTGGGGTTTGTGGTGGTTAGTATTGTTGTTGTTGATTAGTTGGGGTTTGTGGTGGTTAGTATAGTTGTTGATTGGTTGGTTGGGGTTTGTGGTGGTTAGTATTGTTGTTGATTGGTTGGTTGGGGTTTGTGGTGGTTAGTATTGTTGTTGTTGATTGGTTGGGTTGGTGGTGGTTAGTATTGTTGTCGATTGGTTGGTTGGGGTTTGTGGGGGTTAGTATTGTTGTTGATTGGTTGGGGTTGGTGGTGGTTAGTATTGTTGTTGTTGATTGGTTGGTGTTGGTGGTGGTTACTATTGTTGTTGATTGGTTGGTTGCGGTTTGTGGTGGTTAGTATTGTTGTTGTTGATTAGTTGGGGTTTGTGTTGGTTAGTATTGTTGTTGTTGATTGGTTGGGGTTGGTGGTGGTTAGTATTGTTGTCGTTGATTGGTTGGACTTGTGCTGGTTAGTATTATTGTTGTTGATTGGTTGGGGTTTGTGGTGGTTAGTATTGTTGTTGATTGGTTGGGGTTTGTGGTGGTTAGAATTGTTGTTGATTGGTTGGGGTTTGTGGTGGTTAGTATTGTTGTTGATTGGTTGGGATTTGTGGTGGTTAGTATTGTTGTTGTTGATTGGTTGGGGTTTGTGGTGGTTAGTATTGTTGTTATTGATTAGTTGGGGTTTGTGGTGGTTAGTATTGTTGTTGTTGATTGGGTGGGGTTTGTGGTGGTTAGTATCGTTGTTGTTGATTAGTTGGGGTTTGTGGTGGTTAGTATTGTTGTTGTTGATTGGTTGGGGTTTGTGGTGGTTAGTATTGTTGTTGTTCATTGGTTGGGGTTGGAGGTGGTTAGTATTGTTGTTGTTGATTGGTTGGGGTTTGTGGTGGTTGTTATTGTTGTTGTTGATTGGTTGGGGTTTGTGGTGGTTAGTATTGTTGTTGTTGATTAGTTAGGGTTTGTGGTGGTTAGTATTGTTGTTGGTGATTGGTTGGGGTTTGTGGTGGTTAGTATTGTTGTTGTTGATTGGTTGGGGTTGGTAGTGGTTAGTATTGTTGTTGTTGATTGGTTGGGGTTTGTGGTTATTAGTATTGTTGTTGTTGATTGGTTGGGGTTTGTGGTGGTTAGTATTGTTGTTGTTTATTAGTTGGGGTTTGTGGTGGTTAGTATTGTTGTTGTTGATTGGTTGGGGTTGGTGGTGGTTAGTATTGTTGTTGTTCATTGTTTGGGGTTTGTGGTGGTTAGTATTGTTGTTGTTCATTGGTTGGGGTTTCTGGTGGTTAGTATTGTTGTTGTTGATTGGTTGGGGTTTGTGGTGGTTAGTACTGTTGTTGTTGATTGCTTGGGTTTTGTGGTGGTTAGCATTGTTGTTGTTGATCGGTTGGGTTGGTGGTGGTTAGTATTGTTGTTGTTGATTAGTTGGGGTTTGTGGTGGTTATTATAGTTGTTGATTGGTTGGTTGGGGTTTGTGGTGGTTAGTATTGTTTTTGATTGGTTGGGGTTTGTGGTGGTTAGTATTGTTGTTGTTGATTGGTTGGGGTTTGTGGTGGTTGTTATTGTTGTTGTTGATTGGTTGGGGTTTGTGGTGGTTAGTATTGTTGTTGTTGATTAGTTAGGGTTTGTGGTGGTTAGTATTGTTGTTGGTGATTGGTTGGGGTTTGTGGTGGTTAGTATTGTTGTTGATTGGTTGGGGTTTGTGGTGGTTAGTATTGTTGTTGTTGATTGGTTGGGTTTTGTGGTGTTTAGTATTGTTGTTTTTGATTGGTTGAGGTTTGTGGTGATTAGTATTGTTGTTGTTGATTGGTTGGGTTGGTGGTGGTTAGTATTGTTGTTGTTGATTAGTTGGGGTTTGTGGTGGTTAGTATCGTTGTTGTTGATTGGTCAGGGTTTGTGGTGGTTTGTATTGTTGTTTTTGATTGGTTGGGGTTTTAGGTGGTTAGTATTGTTGTTGTTGATTGGATGCGGTTGGTGGTGGTTAGTATTGTTGTTGATTGGTTGGGGTTTGGGTGGTTAGTATTGTTGTTGTTGATTGGTTGGCATTTGTGGTGGTTAGTATTGTTGTTGTTGATTGGTTGGGGTTTGTGGTGGTTAGTATTGTTGTTGTTGATTGGTTGGGGTTTGTGGTGGTTAGTATTGTTGTTGATTGGTTGGGATTTGTGGTGGATAGTATTGTTGTTGTTGATTGGTTGGGTTTTGTGGTGGTTAGTATTATTGTTGTTGATTAGTTGGGGTTTGTCGTGGTTAGTATTGTTGTTGGTGATTGGGTGGGGTTTGTGGTGGTTAGTATTGATGTTGTTGATTGGTTGGGGTTGGTAGTGGTTAGTATTGTTGTTGTTGATTGGTTGGGGTTTGTGGTTATTAGTATTGTTGTTGTTGATTGGTTGGGGTTTGTGGTGGTTAGTATTGTTGTTGTTGATTAGTTGGGGTTTGTGGTGGTTAGTATCGTTGTTGTTGATTGGTTGGGGTTTCTGGTGGTTAGTATTGTTGTTGTTGATTGGTTGGGGTTTGTGGTGGTTAGTATTGTTGTTGTTGATTGGTTGGGTTTTGTGGTGCTTAGTATTGTTGTTGTTGATTGGTTGGGGTTTGTGGTGATTAGTATTGTTGTTGTTGATTGGTTGGGTTGGTGGTGGTTAGTATTGTTGTTGTTGATTAGTTGGGGTTTGTGGTGGTTAGTATTGTTGTTGATTGGTTGGTTGGGGTTTGTGTTGGTTAGTATTGTTGTTGATTGGTTGGTTGGGGTTTGTGGTGGTTAGTATTGTTGTTGTTGATTGGTTGGGGTTTGTGGTGGTTAGTATTGTTGTTGTTGATTAGTTGGGGTTTGTGTTGGTTAGTATTGTTGTTGTTGATTGGTTGGGGTTGGTGGTGGTTAGTATTGTTGTCGTTTATTGGTTGGGATTTTTGGTGGTTAGTATTGTTGTTGTTGATTGGTTGGGCTTGTGGTGGTTAGTATTGTTGTTGTTGATTGGTTGGGGTTTTGGGTGGTTAGTATTGTTGTTGATTGGTTGGGGTTTGTGGTGGTTAGAATTGTTGTTGATTGGTTGGGGTTTGTGGTGGTTAGTATTGTTGTTGATTGGTTGGGGTTTGTGGTGGTTAGTATTGTTGTTGTTGATTGGTTGGGGTTTGTGGTGGTTAGTATTGTTGTTGTTGATTAGTTGGGGTTTGTGTTGGTTAGTATTGTTGTTGTTGATTGGTTGTGGTTTGTGGTGGTTAGTATCGTTGTTGTTGATTAGTTGGGGTTTGTGGTGGTTAGTATTGTTGTTGTTGATTGGTTGGGGTTTGTGGTGGTTAGTATTGTTGTTGTTGATTGGTTGGGGTTGGAGGTGGTTAGTATTGTTGCTGTTGATTGGTTGGGGTTTGTGGTGGTTGTTATTGTTGTTGTTGATTGGTAGGGGTTTGTGGTGGTTAGTATTGTTGTTGTTGATTAGTTAGGGTTTGTGGTGGTTAGTATTGTTGTTGGTAATTGGTTGGGGTTTGTGGTGGTTAGTATTGTTGTTGATTGGTTGGGGTTTGTGGTGGTTAGTATAGTTGTTGATTGGTTGGTTGGGGTTTGTGGTGGTTAGTATTGTTATTGATTGGTTGGTTGGGGTTTGTGGTGGTTAGTATTGTTTTTGTTGATTGGTTGGGGTTTGTGGTGGTTAGTATTGTTGTTGTTGATTAGTTGGGGTTTGTGGTGGTTGATATAGTTGTTGATTGGTTAGTTGGGTTTTGTGGTGGTTAGTATTGTGGTTGATTGGTTGGTTAGGGTTTGTGGTGGTTAGTATTGTTGTTGTTGAATGTTTGGGTTGGTGGTGGTTAGTATTGTTGTCGATTGGTTGGTTGGGATTTGTGGTGGTTAGTATTGTTGTTGTTGATTGGTTGGGTTGGTGGTGGTTACTATTGTTGTTGTTGATTGGTTGGGGTTTATGGTGGTGAGTATTGTTGTTGATTGGTTGGTTGGGGTTTGTGGTGGTTAGTATCGTTGTTGATTGGTTGGGGTTGGTGGTAGTTAGTATTGTTGTTGTTGATTGGTTGGTGTTGGTGATGGTTACTATTGTTGTTGATTGGTCGGTTGCGGTTTGTGGTGGTTAGTATTTTTGTTGTTGATTAGTTGGGGTTTGTGTTGGTTAGTATTGTTGTTGTTGATTGGTTGTGGTTGGTGGTGGTTAGTACTGTTGTCATTGATTGTTTGGGGTTTGTGGTAGTTAGTATTGTTGTTGTTGATTGGTTGGGCTTGTGGTGGTTAGAATTGTTGTTGATTGGTTGGGGTTTGAGGTGGTTAGTTTTGTTGTTGTTTGGTTGGGGTTTGTGGTGGTTAGTATTGTTGTTGTTGATTGGTTGGGGTTTGTGGTGGTTAGTATTGTTGTCGTTGATTGGTTGGGGTTTGTGGTGGTTAGTATTGTTGTTGTTGATTGGTTGGTGTTGGTGGTTGTTACTATTGTCGTTGATTGGTTGGTTGCGGTTTGTGGTGGTTAGTATTGTTGTTGTTGATTGGTTCGGGTTTGTGGTGGTTAGAATTGTTGTTGTTGATTGGTTGGGGTTTGTGCTGGTTAGTATTGTTGTTGTTGATTGGTTGGGGTTTGTGGTAGTTAGTATTGTTGCTGATTGGTTGGGGTTTGTGGGAGTTAGTATTGTTGTTGTTGATTGGTTCGGGTTTGTGGAGGTTAGTATTGTTGTTGATTGGTTGGGGTTTGTGGTGTTTAGTATTGTTGTTGTTGATTGGTTGGGCTTGGTAGTGGTTAGTATTGTTGTTGTCGATTGGTTGGGGTTTGTGGTTATTAGTATTGTTGTTGTTGATTGGTTGGGTTTTGTGGTGGTTAGTATTGTTTTTGTTGATTAGTTGGGGTTTGTGGTGGTTAGTATTGTTGTTGTTGATTGGTTGGGGTTTGTGGTGGTTAGTATTGTTGTTGATTTGTTGGGGTTTGTGGTGGTTAGTATTGTTGTAATTGATTGGTTGGGGTTTTTGGTGGTTAGTATTGTTGTTGTTGATTAGTTGGGGTTTGGGGTGGTTAGTATTGTTGTTGTTGATTGGTTGGGGTTTGTGGTGGTTAGTATTGTTGTTGTTGATTAGTTGGGGTTTGTGGTGGTTAGTATTGTTGTTGTTGATTGGTTGGGGTTTGTGGTGGTTAGTATTGGTGTTGTTGATTGGTTGGGGTTGGAGGTGGTTAGTATTATTGTTGTTGATTGGTTGGGGTTTGTGGTGGTTAGTATTGTTGTTGTTGATTGGTTGGTGTTTGTGGTGGTTAGTATTGTTGTTGTTGATTAGTTGGGGTTTGTGGTGGTTACTATTGTTGTTGGTGATTGGGTGGGGTTTGTGGTGGTTAGTATTGTTGTTGTTGATTGGTTGGGGTTTCTGGTGGTTAGTATTGTTGTTGTTGATTGGTTGGGGTCTGTGGTGGTTAGTATTGTTGTTGTTGATTGGTTGGGTTTTGTGGTGGTTAGTATTGTTGTTGTAGATTGGTTGGTGTTTGTGGTGATTAGTATTGTTGTTGTTGATTGGTTGGGTTGGTGGTGGTTAGTATTGTTGTTGTTGATTAGTTGGGGTTTGTGGTGGTTAGTATAGTTGTTGATTGGTTGGTTGGGGGTTTTGGTGGTTAGTATTGTTGTTGATTGGCTGGTTGGGGTTTGTGGTGGTTAGTATTGTTGGTGTTGATTGGTTGGCGTTTGTGGTGGTTAGTATTGTTGTCGTTGATTAGTTGGGGTTTGTGGTGGTTAGTATAGTTGTTGATTGGTTGGTTGGGGTTTGTGGTGGTTAGTATTGTTGTTGATTGGTTGGTTAGGGTTTGTGGTGGTTAGTACTGTTGTTGTTGAATGTTTGGGTTGGTGGTGGTTAGTATTGTTGTCGATTGGTTGGTTGGGATTTGTGGTGGTTAGTATTGTTGTTGTTGATTGGTTGGGTTGGTGGTGGTTAGTATTGTTGTTGTTGATTGGTTGGGGTTTATGGTGGTTAGTATTGTTGTTGATTGGTTGGGTTTGGTGGTAGTCAGTATTGTTGTTATTGATTGGTTGGTGTTGGTGGTGGTTACTATTGTTGTTGATTGGTTGGTTGCGGTTTGTGGTGGTTAGTATTGTTGTTGTTGATTAGTTGGGGTTTGTGTTGGTTAGTATTGTTGTTGTTGATTGGTTGTGGTTGGTGGTGGTTAGTATTGTTGTCATTGATTGTTTGGGGTTTGTGGTGGTTAGTATTGTTGTTGTTGATTGGTTGGGCTTGTGGTGGTTAGTATTGTTGTTGTTGATTGGTTGGTGTTTGTGGTGGTTAGTATTGTTGTTGATTGGTTGGGGTTTGTGCTGGTTAGAATTGTTGTTGATTGGTTGGGGTTTGAGGTGGTTAGTATTGTTGTTGTTTGGTTGGGGTTTGTGGTGGTTAGTATTGTTGTTGTTGATTGGCTGGGGTTTGTGGTGGTTAGTATTTTTGTTGTTGATTGGTTGGGGTTTGTGGTGGTTAGTATCGTTGTTGTTGATTGGTTGGGGTTTCTGGTGGTTAGTATTGTTGTTGTTGATTGGTTGAGGTTTGTGGGAGTTAGTATTGTTGTTGTTGATTGGTTCGGGTTTGTGGAGGTTAGTATTGTTGCTGATTGGTTGGGGTTTGTGGGTGTTAGTATTGTTGTTGTTGATTGGGGTTTGTGGTGGTTAGTATTGTTGTTGTTGATTGGTTGGGTTTTGTGGTGGTTAGTATTGTTGTTGTTGATTGGTTGGGGTTTGTGTTCATTAGTATTGTTGTTGTTGATTGGTTGGGTTGGTGGTGGTTAGTATTGTTGTTGTTGATTGGTTGGGGTTTGTGGTGGTTAGTATTGTTGCTGTTGATTGGTTGGGGTTTGTGGTGGTTAGTATTGTTGTTGTTGATTAGTTGGGGTTTGTGGTGGTTAGTATTGTTGTTGATTGGTTGGGAATTGTGGTGGATAGTATTGTTGTTGTTGATTGGTTGGGGTTTGTGGTGGTTAGTATTATTGTTGTTGATTAGTTGGGGTTTGTCGTGGTTAGTATTGTTGTTGGTGATTGGGTGGGGTTTGTGGTGGTTAGTATTGATGTTGTTGATTGGTTGGGGTTGGTAGTGGTTAGTATTGTTGTTGTTGATTGGTTGGGGTTTGTGGTTATTAGTATCGTTGTTGTTGATTGGTTGGGGTTTGTGGTGGTTAGTATTGTTGTTGTTGATTAGTTGGAGTTTGTGGTGGTTAGTATTGTTGTTGTTGATTGGTTGGAGTTTCTGGTGGTTAGTACTGTTGTTGTTGATTGGTTGGGGTTTGTGGTGGTTAGTATTGTTGTTGTTGATTGGTTGGGTTTTGTGGTGCTTAGTATTGTTGTTGTTGATTGGTTGGGGTTTGTGGTGATTAGTATTGTTGTTGTTGATTGGTTGGGTTGGTGGTGGTTAGTATTGTTGTTGTTGATTAGTTGGGGTTTGTGGTGGTTAGTATAGTTGTTGATTGGTTGGTTGGGGTTTGTGGTGGTTAGTATTGTTGTTGATTGGTTGGTTGGGGTTTGTGGTGGTTAGTATTGTTGTTGTTCATTGGTTGGGGTTTGTGGTGGTTAGTATTGTTGTTGTTGATTAGTTGGGGTTTGTGTTTGTTAGTATTGTTGTTGTTGATTGGTTGGGGTTGGTGGTGGTTAGTATTGTTGTCGTTTATTGGTTGGGATTTTTGGTGGTTAGTATTGTTGTTATTGATTGGTTGGGCTTGTGGTGGTTAGTATTGTTGTTGTTGATTGGTTGGGGTTTTGGGTGGTTAGTATTGTTGTTGATTGGTTGGGGTTTGTGGTGGTTAGAATTGTTGTTGATTGGTTGGGGTTTGTGGTGGTTAGTATTGTTGTTGATTGGTTGGGGTTTGTGGTGGTTAGTATTGTTGTTGTTGATTGGTTGGGGTTTGTGGTGGTTAGTATTGTTGCTGTTGATTAGTTGGGGTTTGTGGTGGCTAGTATTGTTGTTGTTGATTGGTTGTGGTTTGTGGTGGTTAGTATCGTTGTTGTTGATTAGTTGGGGTTTGTGGTGGTTAGTATTGTTGTTGTTGATTAGTTGGGGTTTGTGGTGGTTAGTATAGTTGTTGATTGGTTGGTTGGGGTTTGTGGTGGTTAGTATTGTTGTTGTTGATTAGTTGGGGTTTGTGTTGGTTAGTATTGTTGTTGTTGATTGGTTGGGGTTGGTGGTGGTTAGTATTGTTGTCGTTTATTGGTTGGGATTTTTGGTGGTTAGTATTGTTGTTGTTGATTGGTTGGGCTTGTGGTGGTTAGTATTGTTGTTGTTGATTGCTTGGGGTTTTGGGTGGTTAGTATTGTTGTTGATTGGTTGGGGTTTGTGGTGGTTAGAATTGTTGTTGATTGGTTGGGGTTTGTGGTGGTTAGTATTGTTGTTGATTGGTTGTGGTTTGTGGTGGTTAGTATTGTTGTTGTTGATTGGTTGAGGTTTGTGGTGGTTAGTATTGTTGTTGTTGATTAGTTGGGGTTTGTGGTGGTTAGTATTGTTGTTGTTGATTGGTTGTGGTTTGTGGTGGTTAGTATCATTGTTGTTGATTAGTTGGGGTTTGTGGTGGTTAGTATTGTTGTTGTTGATT
Organism: Eledone cirrhosa; assembly: GCA_964016885.1. Taxonomy (NCBI): domain Eukaryota; kingdom Metazoa; phylum Mollusca; class Cephalopoda; order Octopoda; family Eledonidae; genus Eledone; species Eledone cirrhosa. Next base: position 224,832,451 of record OZ024741.1, read on the forward strand.
GGTTGGGGTTTGTGGTGGTTAGTATTGTTGTTGTTGATTGGTTGGGGTTGGAGGTGGTTAGTATTGTTGTTGTTGATTGGTTGGGGTTTGTGGTGGTTGTTATTGTTGTTGTTGATTGGTTGGGGTTTGTGGTGGTTAGTATTGTTGTTGTTGATTAATTAGGGTTTGTGGTGGTTAGTAATGTTGTTGGTAATTGGTTGGGGTTTGTGGTGGTTAGTATTGTTGTTGATTGGTTTGGGTTTGTGGTGGTTAGTATTGTTGTTGTTGATTAGTTGGGGTTTGTGGTGGTTAGTATAGTTGTTGATTGGTTGGTTGGGGTTTGTGGTGGTTAGTATTGTTATTGATTGGTTGGTTGGGGTTTGTGGTGGTTAGTATTGTTGTTGTTGATTGGTTGGGGTTTGTGGTGGTTAGTATTGTTGTTGTTGATTAGTTGGGGTTTGTGGTGGTTGGTATAGTTGTTGATTGGTTGGTTGGGTTTTGTGGTGGTTAGTATTGTTGTCGATTGGTTGGTTGGGATTTGTGGTGGTTAGTATTGTTGTTGTTGATTGGTTGGGTTGGTGGTGGTTACTATTGTTGTTGTTGATTGGTTGGGGTTTATGGTGGTGAGTATTGTTGTTGATTGGTTGGTTGGGGTTTGTGGTGGTTAGTATCGTTGTTGATTGGTTGGGGTTGGTGGTAGTTAGTATTGTTGTTGTTGATTGGTTGGTGTTGGTGATGGTTACTATTGTTGTTGATTGGTTGGTTGCGGTTTGTGGTGGTTAGTATTTTTGTTGTTGATTAGTTGGGGTTTGTGTTGGTTAGTATTGTTGTTGTTGATTGGTTGTGGTTGGTGGTGGTTAGTACTGTTGTCATTGATTGTTTGGGGTTTGTGGTAGTTAGTATTGTTGTTGTTGATTGGTTGGGCTTGTGGTGGTTAGAATTGTTGTTGATTGGTTCGGGTTTGAGGTGGTTAGTTTTGTTGTTGTTTGGTTGGGGTTTGTGGTGGTTAGTATTGTTATTGTTGATTGGTTGGCGTTTGTGGTGGTTAGTATTGTTGTCGTTGATTGGTTGGGGTTTGTGGTGGTTAGTATTGTTGTTGTTGATTGGTTGGTGTTGGTGGTTGTTACTATTGTCGTTGATTGGTTGGTTGCGGTTTGTGGTGGTTAGTATTGTTGTTGTTGATTTGTTGGGGTTTGTGGTGGTTAGTATTGTTGTTGTTGATTGGTTCGGGTTTGTGGTGGTTAGAATTGTTGTTGTTGATTGGTTGGGGTTTGTGCTGGTTAGTATTGTTGTTGTTGATTGGTTGGGGTTTGTGGTAGTTAGTATTGTTGCTGATTGGTTGGGGTTTGTGGGAGTTAGTATTGTTGTTGTTGATTGGTTCGGGTTTGTGGAGGTTAGTATTGTTGTTGATTGGTTGGGGTTTGTGGTGTTTAGTATTGTTGTTGTTGATTGGTTGGGCTTGGTAGTGGTTAGTATTGTTGTTGTCGATTGGTTGGGGTTTGTGGTTATTAGTATTGTTGTTGTTGATTGGTTGGGTTTTGTGGTGGTTAGTATTGTTGTTGTTGATTGGTTGGGGTTTGTGGTGGTTAGTATTGTTGTTGATTGGTTGGGGTTTGTGGTGGTTAGTATTGTTGTAATTGATTGGTTGGTGTTTTTGGTGGTTAGTATTGTTGTTGTTGATTAGTTGGGGTTTGGGGTGGTTAGTATTGTTGTTGTTGATTGGTTGGGGTTTGTGGTGGTTAGTATTGTTGTTGTTGATTATTTGGGGTTTGTGGTGGTTAGTATTGTTGTTGTTGATTGGTTGGGGTTTGTGGTGGTTAGTATTGTTGTTGTTGATTGGTTGGGGTTGGATGTGGTTAGTATTATTGTTGTTGATTGGTTGGGGTTTGTGGTGGTTAGTATTGTTGTTGTTGATTGGTTGGTGTTTGTGGTGGTTAGTATTGTTGTTGTTGATTAGTTGGGGTTTGTGGTGGTTACTATTGTTGTTGGTGATTGGGTGGGGTTTGTGGTGGTTAGTATTGTTGTTGTTGATTGGTTGGGGTTTCTGGTGGTTAGTATTGTTGTTGTTGATTGGTTGGGGTCTGTGGTGGTTAGTATTGTTGTTGTTGATTGGTTGGGTTTTGTGGTGGTTAGTATTGTTGTTGTAGATTGGTTGGGGTTTGTGGTGGTTAGTATTGTTGTTGTCGATTAGTTGGGGTTTGTGGTGGTTAGTATAGTTGTTGTTGATTGGTTGGGTTTTGTGGTGGTTAGTATTGTTGTTGTAGATTAGTTGGGGTTTGTGGTGGTTAGTATAGTTGTTGCTTGGTTGGTTGGGGGTTTTGGTGGTTAGTATTGTTGTTGATTGGTTGGTTGGGGTTTGTGGTGGTTAGTATTGTTGGTGTTGATTGGTTGGCGTTTGTGGTGGTTAGTATTGTTGTCGTTGATTAGTTGGGGTTTGTGGTGGTTAGTATAGTTGTTGATTGGTTGGTTGGGGTTTGTGGTGGTTAGTATTGTTGTTGATTGGTTGGTTAGGGTTTCTGGTGGTTAGTACTGTTGTTGTTGAATGTTTGGGTTGGTGGTGGTTAGTATTGTTGTCGATTGGTTGGTTGGGATTTGTGGTGGTTACTATTGTTGTTGTTGATTGGTTGGGTTGGTGGTGGTTAGTATTGTTGTTGTTGATTGGTTGGGGTTTATGGTGGTTAGTATTGTTGTTGATTGGTTGGGTTTGGTGGTAGTCAGTATTGTTGTTATTGATTAGTTGGTGTTGGTGGTGGTTAATATTGTTGTTGATTGGTTGGTTGCGGTTTGTGGTGGTTAGTTTTGTTGTTGTTGATTAGTTGGGGTTTGTGTTGGTTAGTATTGTTGTTGTTGATTGGTTGTGGTTGGTGGTGGTTAGTATTGTTGTCATTGATTGTTTGGGGTTTGTGGTGGTTAGTATTGTTGTTGTTGATTGGTTGGGCTTGTGGTGGTTAGTATTGTTGTTGTTGATTGGTTGGTGTTTGTGGTGGTTAGTATTGTTGTTGATTGGTTGGGGTTTGTGCTGGTTAGAATTGTTGTTGATTGGTTGGGGTTTGAGGTGGTTAGTATTGTTGTTGTTTGGTTGGGGTTTGTGGTGGTTAGTATTGTTGTTGTTGATATGCTGGGGTTTGTGGTGGTTAGTATTTTTGTTGTTGATTGGTTGGGGTTTGTGGTGGTTAGTATCGTTGTTGTTGATTGGTTGGGGTTTCTGGTGGTTAGTATTGTTGTTGTTGATTAGTTGGGGTTTGTGGTGGTTAGTATTGTTGTTGTTGATTGGTTGGGGTTTGTGGTGGTTAGTATTGTTATCGTTGATTGGTTCGGGTTTGTGGTGGTTAGGATTGTTGTTGTTGATTGGTTGGGGTTTGTGCTGGTTAGTATTGTTGTTGTTGATTGGTTCGGGTTTGTGGTGGTTAGTATTGTTGCAGATTGGTTGGGGTTTGTGGGAGTTAGTATTGTTGTTGTTGATTGGTTCGGGTTTGTGGAGGTTAGTATTGTTGCTGATTGGTTGGGGTTTGTGGGTGTTAGTATTGTTGTTGTTGATTGGGGTTTGTGGTGGTTAGTATTGTTGTTGTTGATTGGTTGGGTTTTGTGGTGGTTAGTATTGTTGTTGTTGATTGGTTGGGGTTTGTGTTCATTAGTATTGTTGTTGTTGATTGGTTGGGTTGGTGGTGGTTAGTATTGTTGTTGTTGATTGGTTGGGGTTTGTGGTGGTTAGTATTGTTGCTGTTGATTGGTTGGGGTTTGTGGTGGTTAGTATTGTTGTTGTTGATTAGTTGGGGTTTGTGGTGGTTAGTATTGTTGTTGATTGGTTGGGATTTGTGGTGGATAGTATTGTTGTTGTTGATTGGTTGGGGTTTGTGGTTATTAGTATCGTTGTTGTTGATTGGTTGGGGTTTGTGGTGGTTAGTATTGTTGTTGTTGATTAGTTGGAGTTTGTGGTGGTTAGTATTGTTGTTGTTGATTGGTTGGGGTTTCTGGTGGTTAGTATTGTTGTTGTTGATTGGTTGGGGTTTGTGGTGGTTAGTATTGTTGTTGTTGATTGGTTGGGTTTTGTGGTGCTTAGTATTGTTGTTGTTGATTGGTTGGGGTTTGTGGTGATTAGTATTGTTGTTGTTGATTGGTATGGTTGGTGGTGGTTAGTATTGTTGTTGTTGATTAGTTGGGGTTTGTGGTGGTTAGTATAGTTGTTGATTGGTTGGTTGGGGTTTGTGGTGGTTAGTATTGTTGTTGATTGGTTGGTTGGGGTTTGTGGTGGTTAGTATTGTTGTTGTTCATTGGTTGGGGTTTGTGGTGGTTAGTATTGTTGTTGTTGATTAGTTGGGGTTTGTGTTTGTTAGTATTGTTGTTGTTGATTGGTTGGGGTTGGTGGTGGTTAGTATTGTTGTCGTTTATTGGTTGGGATTTTTGGTGGTTAGTATTGTTGTTGTTGATTGGTTGGGCTTGTGGTGGTTAGTATTGTTGTTGTTGATTGGTTGGGGTTTTGGGTGGTTAGTATTGTTGTTGATTGGTTGGGGTTTGTGGTGGTTAGAATTGCTGTTGATTGGTTGGGGTTTGTGGTGGTTAGTATTGTTGTTGATTGGTTGGGGTTTGTGGTGGTTAGTATTGTTGTTGTTGATTGGTTGGGGTTTGTGGTGGTTAGTATTGTTGCTGTTGATTAGTTGGGGTTTGTGGTGGCTAGTATTGTTGTTGTTGATTGGTTGTGGTTTGTGGTGGTTAGTATCGTTGTTGTTGATTAGTTGGGGTTTGTGGTGGTTAGTATTGTTGTTGTTGATTGGTTGGGGTTTGTGGTGGTTAGTATTGTTGTTGTTGATTGGTTGGGGTTGGAGGTGGTTAGTATTGTTGTTGTTGATTGGTTGGGGTTTGTGGTGGTTATTATTGTTGTTGTTGATTGGTTGGGGTTTGTGGTGGTTAGTATTGTTGTTGTTGATTAGTTAGGGTTTGTGGTTGTTAGTATTGTTGTTGGTAATTGGTTGGGGTTTGTGGTGGTTAGTATTGTTGTTGATTGGTTGGGGTTTGTGGTGGTTAGTATTGTTGTTGTTGATTAGTTGGTGTTTGTGGTGGTTAGTATAGTTGTTGATTGGTTAGTTGGGGTTTGTGGTGGTTAGTATTGTTATTGATTGGTTGGTTGGGGTTTGTGGTGGTTAGTATTGTTGTTGTTGATTGGTTGGGGTTTGTGGTGGTTAGTATTGTTGTTGTTGATTAGTTGGGGTTTGTGGTGGTTGGTATAGTTGTTGATTGGTTGGTTGGGTTTTGTGGTGGTTAGTATTGTTGTTGATTGGTTGGTTAGGGTTTGTGGTGGTTAGTATTGTTGCTGTTGAATGTTTGGGTTGGTGGTGGTTAGTATTGTTGTCGATTGGTTGGTTGGGATTTGTGGTGGTTAGTATTGTTGTTGTTGATTGGTTGGTTTGGTGGTGGTTACTATTGTTGTTGTTGATTGGTTGGGGTTTATGGTGGTTAGTATTGTTGTTGATTGGTTGGTTGGGGTTTGTGGTGGTTAGTATCGTTGTTGATTGGTTGGGGTTGGTGGCAGTTAGTATTGTTGTTGTTGATTGGTTGGTGTTGGTGATGGTTACTATTGTTGTTGATTGGTTGGTTGCGGTTTGTGGTGGTTAGTATTTTTGTTGTTGATTAGTTGGGGTTTGTGTTGGTTAGTATTGTTGTTGTTGATTGGTTGTGGTTGGTGGTGGTTAGTATTGTTGTCATTGATTGTTTGGGGTTTGTGGTGGTTAGTATTGTTTTTGTTGATTGGTTGGGCTTGTGGTGGTTAGAATTGTTGTTGATTGGTTGGGGTTTGAGGTGGTTAGTATTGTTGTTGTTTGGTTGGGGTTTGTGGTGGTTAGTATTGTTGTTGTTGATTGGTTGTGGTTTGTGGTGGTTAGTAGTGTTGTTGTTGATTGGTTGGGGTTTGTGGTGGTTAGTATTGTTGTTGTTGATTGGTTGGTGTTGGTGGTTGTTACTATTGTCGTTGATTGGTTGGTTGCGGTTTGTGGTGGTTAGTATTGTTGTTGTTGATTTGTTGGGGTTTGTGGTGGTTAGTATTGTTTTTGTTGATTGGTTCGGGTTTGTGGTGGTTAGAATTGTTGTTGTTGATTGGTTGGGGTTTGTGCTGGTTAGTATTGTTGTTGTTGATTGGTTGGGGTTTGTGGTGGTTAGTATTGTTGCTGATTGGTTGGGGTTTGTGGTGTTTAGTATTGTTGTTGTTGATTGGTTGGGCTTGGTAGTGGTTAGTATTGTTGTTGTCGATTGGTTGGGGTTTGTGGTTATTAGTATTGTTGTTGTTGATTGGTTGGGTTGGTGGTGGTTAGTATTGTTGTTGTTGATTAGTTGGGGTTTGTGGTGGTTAGTATAGTTGTTGATTGGTTGGTTGGGGTTTGTGGTGGTTAGTATTGTTGTTGTTGATTGGTTGGGGTTTGTGGTGGTTAGTATTGTTGTTGTTGATTAGTTGGGGTTTGTGGTGGTTAGTATTGTTGTTGTTGATTGGTTGGGGTTGGAGGTGGTTAGTATTGTTGTTGTTGATTGGTTGGGGTTGGTGGTGGTTAGTATTGTTGTCGTTTATTGTTTGGGATTTTTGGTGGTTAGTATTGTTGTTGTTGATTGGTTGGGCTTGTGGTGGTTAGTATTGTTGTTGTTGATTGGTTGGGGTTTTGGGTGGTTAGTATTGTTGTTGATTGGCTGGGGTTTGTGGTGGTTAGAATTGTTGTTGATTGGTTGGGGTTTGTGGTGGTTAGTATTGTTGTTGATTGGTTGGGGTTTGTGGTGGTTAGTATTGTTGTTGTTGATTGGTTGGGGTTTGTGGTGGTTAGTATTGTTGCTGTTGATTAGTTGGGGTTTGTGGTGGCTAGTATTGTTGTTGTTGATTGGTTGTGGTTTGTGGTGGTTAGTATCGTTGTTGTTGATTAGTTGGGGTTTGTGGTGGTTAGTATTGTTGTTGTTGATTGGTTGGGGTTGGAGGTGGTTAGTATTGTTGTTGTTGATTGGTTGGGGTTTGTGGTGGTTGTTATTGTTGTTGTTGATTGGTTGGGGTTTGTGGTGGTTAGTATTATTGTTGTTGATTAGTTAGGGTTTGTGGTGGTTAGTATTGTTGTTGGTAAATGGTTGGGGTTTGTGGTGGTTAATATTGTTGTTGATTGGTTGGGGTTTGTGGTGGTTAGTATTGTTGTTGTTGATTAGTTGGGGTTTGTGGTGGTTAGTATTGTTGTTGATTGGTTGGGGTTTGTGGTGGTTAGTATTGTTGTTGTTGATTGGTTGGGGTTGGTAGTGGTTTGTATTGTTGTTGTCGATTGGTTGGGGTTTGTGGTTATTAGTATTGTTGTTGTTGATTGGTTGGGGTTTGTGGTGGTTAGTATTGTTTTTGTTGATTAGTTGGGGTTTGTGGTGGTTAGTATTGTTGTTATTGATTGGTTGGGGTTTCTGGTGGTTAGTATTGTTGTTGTTGATTAGTTGGGGTTTGGGGTGGTTACTATTGTTGTTGTTGATTGGTTGGGGTTTGTGGTGGTTAGTATTGTTGTTGATTGGTTGGGGTTTGTGGTGGTTAGTATTGTTGTTATTGATTGGTTGGGGTTTCTGGCGGTTAGTATTGTTGTTGTAGATTAGTTGGGGTTTGTGGTGGTTAGTATAGTTGTTGATTGGTTGGTTTGGGTTTGTGGTGGTCAGTATTGTTGTTGATTGGTTGGTTGGGGTTTGTGGTGGTTAGTATTGTTGTTGTTGATTAGTTGGGGTTTGTGGTGGTTAGTATAGTTGTTGATTGGTTGGTTGGGGTTTCTGGTGGTTAGTATTGTTGTTGATTGGTTGGGTTGGTGGTGGTTAGTATTGTTGTTGTTGATTGGTTGGGGTTTATGGTGGTTAGTATTGTTGTTGTTGATTAGTTGGGGTTTGTGGTGGTTACTATTGTTGTTGGTGATTGTGTGGGGTTTGTGGTGGTTAGTATTGTTGTTGTTGATTGGTTGGGGTTTCTGGTGGTTAGTATTGTTGTTGTTGATTGGTTGGGGTTTGTGGTGGTTAGTATTGTTGTTGTTGATTGGTTGGGTTTTGTGGTGGTTAGTATTGTTGCAGTAGATTGGTTGGGGTTTGTGGTGATTAGTATTGTTGTTGTTGATTGGTTGGGTTGGTGGTGGTTAGTATTGTTGTTGTTGATTAGTTGGGGTTTGTGGTGGTTAGTATAGTTGTTGATTGGTTGGTTGGGGTTTGTGGTGGTTAGTATTGTTGTTGATTGGTTGGTTGGGGTTTGTGGTGGTTAGTATTGTTGTTGTTGATTGGTTGGGGATTGTGGTGGTTAGTATTGTTGTTGTTGATTAGTTGGGGTTTGTGGTGGTTAGTATAGTTGTTGATTGGTTGGTTGGGGTTTGTGGTGGTTAGTATTGTTGTTGATTGGTTGGTTAGGGTTTGTGGTGGTTAGTACTGTTGTTGTTGAATATTTGGGTTGGTGGTGGTTAGTATTGTTGTCGATTGTTTTTTTGGGATTTGTGGTGGTTAGTATTGTTGTTGTTGATTGGTTGGGTTGGTGGTGGTTAGTATTGTTGTTGTTGATTGGTTGGGGTTTATGGTGGTTAGTATTGTTGTTGATTGGTTGGTTGGGGTTTGTGGTGGTTAGTATTGTTGTTGATTGGTTGGGGTTGGTGGTAGTTAGTATTGTTGTTATTGATTGGTTGGTGTTGGTGGTGGTTACTATTGTTGTTGATTGGTTGGTTGCGGTTGGTGGTGGTTAGTATTGTTGTTGTTGATTGGTTGTGGTTGGTGGTGGTTAGTATTGTTGTCATTGATTGTTTGGGGTTTGTGGTGGTTAGTATTGTTGTTGTTGATTGGTTGGGCTTGTGGTGGTTAGTATTGTTGTTGTTGATTGGTTGGTGTTTGTGGTGGTTACTATTGTTGTTGATTGGTTGGGGTTTGTGGTGGTTAGAATTGTTGTTGATTGGTTGGGGTTAGTTGTGGTTAGTATTGCTGTTGATTAGTTGGTTGGGGTTTGTGGTGTTTAGTATTGTTGTTGTTGATTGGTTGGGATTGGTGGTGGTTTGTATTGTTGTTGATTGGTTGGGGTTTGTGGTTGTTAGTATTGTTGTTGTTGATTAGTTGGGGTTTTTTTGTGGTTAGTATTGTTGTTGTTGATTGGTTGTGGTTTGTGGTGGGTCGTATTGTTGTTGTTGATTAGTTGGGGTTTGTGGTGGTAAGTATTGCTGTTGATTGGTTGTTGTTTGTAGTGGTTAGTATTGTTGTTGTTGATTGGTTGGGGTTTGTGGTGGTTAGTATTGTTGTTGTTGATTGGTTGGGGTTTGTGGTGGTTAGTATTGTTGTTGTTGATTGGTTGTTGTTTGTGATGGTTAGTATAGTTGTTGTTGATTGGTTGGGGTTTGTGGTGGTTAGTATTGTTGTTGTTGATTAGTTGGGGTTGGTGGTAGTTAGATTTGTTGTTGATCGGTTGGGGTTTGTGGTGGTTAGTATTGTTGTTGATTGATTGGCGTTTGTGGTGGTTTGTATCGTTGTTGTTGATTGGTTGGGGTTTGTGGTGGTTAGTATTGTTGTTGTTGATTGGATGGGTTTTTTTGGTGGTTAGTATAGTTGTTGATTGGTTGGGGTTTGTGGTGGTTAGTATTGTTGTTGTTGATTGGTTGGAGTTGGTGGTGGTTAGTATTGTTGTTGTTGATTGTTTGGCATTTGTGGTGGTTAGTATTATTGTTTTTGATTGGTTGGGGGTTTGGTGTTTAGTATTGTTGTTGTTGATTGGTTGGTGTTTGTGGTGGTTAGTATTGTTGTTGATTGGTTGGGGTTTATGGGAGTTAGTATTGTTGTTGATTGGTTGGTTGGGGTTGGTGGTGGTAAGTATTGTTGTTGATTGGCTGGGGTTGGTGGTGGTTAGTATAGTTGTTGATTCGTTGGGGTTGGTGTTGCTTAGTATTGTTGTTGTTGATTGGATGGGGTTTGTGGAGGTTAGTATTGTTGTTGATTGGTTGAGGTTGGTGGTGTTTAGTATTATTGTTGTTCATTGGTTGGGGTTTGTGGTGGTTAGTATTGTTGTTGTTGATTGGTTGATGTTTGTGGTAGTTAGTATTGTTGTTGTTGATTGGTTGCGGTTTGTGGTGGTTAGTATTGTTGTTGATTGGTTGGGGTTTCTGGTGGTTAGTATTGTTACGTTGATTGGTTGGTGTTAGTGGTGGTTAGTATTGTTGTTGTTGTTTGGTTGGGGTTTGTGGTGGTTAGTATTGTTGTTGATTGGTTGGGGTTGGTGGCGGTTAGTATTGTTGTTGATTGGTTGGGGTTGGTGGCGGTTAGTATTGTTGTTGATTGGTTGGGGTTTGTGGTGGCTAGTATTATTGTTGTTGATTGGTTGGGGTTTGTGGTGGTTAGTGTTGCTGTTGATTGGTTGGGGTTTGTGGTAGTTAGTATTGTTGTTGATTGGTTGATTGGGGTCGGTGGTGGTTAGTATTGTTGTTGTTGCTTGGTTGGCGTTTGTAGTGGTTAGTATTGTTGTTGATTGGTTGGGGTTTGTGGTGGTTAGTATTGTTGTTGTTGATTAGTTGGGGTTTGTGGTGGTTAGTATTGTTGTTATTGATTGGTTGGGGTTTGCAGTGGTTAGTATTGTTGTTGATTGGTTGGGGTTTGTGGTGGCTAGTATTGCTGCTGTTAATTGGTTGAGGTTTGTGGGGGTTAGTATTGTTGTTGATTGGTTGGGGTTTGTGGTGGTTAGTATTTTTGTTGTTGATTGTTTGGGGTTTGGGGGTGTTAGTATTGTTGATGTTGATTGGTTGGGGTTGGTGGTGGTTAGTATTGTTGTTGTCGATTGATTGGGGTTGGTGGTGGTTAGTATTGTTGTTGATTGGTTGGTTGGGGTTTGTGGTGGTTAGTATTGTTGTTGATTGGTTGGGGTTTGTGGTGGTTAGTATTGTTGATGTTGATTGGTTGGGATTTGTGGGGGTTAGTATTGTTGTTGTTGAAGGGTTGGGGTTTGTGGTGGTTAGTATTGTTGTTGTTGATTGGTTGGGGTTTTTGGTGGTTAGTATTGTTGTTGATTGGTTGGGGTTTGTGGTGGTTAGTATTGTTGTTGTTGATCGGTTGGCGTTTGTGGGGGTTAGTATTGTTGTTGTTGATTGGTTGGGATTTGTGGTGGTTAGTATTGTAGTTGTTGATTGGTTGGGGTTTGTTGTGGTTAGTATTGTTGTTGTTGATTGGTTGGGGTTGGTGGTGGTTATTATTGTTGTTGTTGATTGGTTGGGATTTATGGTTATTAGTATTGTTGTCGTTGATTGGTTGGGGTTTGTGGTGGTTAGTATTGTTGTTGTTGATTGGTTGGAGTTTGTGGCGGTTAGTATTGTTGTTGTTGATTGGTTGGGTTTTGTGGTGGTTCGTATTATTGTTGTTGATTGGTTGGGGTTTGTGGTGGTTAGTATTGTTGTTGTTGATCGGATGGGGTTTGTGGAGGTTAGTATTGTTGTTGATTGGTTGAGGTTGGTGGTGGTTAGTATTGTTGTTGTTCACTGGTCGGGGTTTGTGGTGGTTAGTATTGTTGTTGTTGATTGGTTGGGGTTTGTGGTGGTTAGTATTGTTGTTGTTGATTGGTTGGGGTTTGTGGTGGTTAGTATTGTTGTTGATTGGTTGGGGTTTATGGTGGTTAGTATTGTTGTTGTTGATTGGTTGGGGTTGGTGGTGGTTAGTATTGTTGTTGTTGATTGGTTGGGATTTGTGGTGGTTAGTATTGTTGTCGTTGATTGGTTGGGGTTTGTGGTGGTTGGTATTGTTGTTGTTGATTGGTTGGGGTTTGTGGCGGTTAGTATTGTTGTTGTTGATTGGTTGGGGTTTGTGGTGGTTAGTATTATTGTTGTTGATTGGTTGGGGTTTGTGGTGGTTAGTATTGTTATGTTGATTGGTTGGTGTTAGTGGTGGTTAGTATTGTTGTTGTTGATTGGTTGGTGTTTGTGGTGGTTAGTATTGTTGTTGATTGGTTGGGGTTTGTGGTGGTTTGTATTGTTGTTGTCGTTTGGTTGGGGTTAGTGGTGGGTAGTATTGTTGTTGTTGATTGGTTGGGGTTAGTTGTGGATAGTATTGTTGCTGTTGATTGGTTGGGGTTTGTGGTGGGTAGTATTGTTTTTGTTGATTGGTTGGGGTTTGTGGTGGTTAGTATTGTTGTTGTTGATTAGTTGGGGTTTGTGGTGGTTAGTATTGTTGTTGATTGGTAGGGGTTTGTGGTGGTTAGTATTGTTGTTGTTGATTGGTTGGGGTTTGTGGTGGTTAGTATTGTTGTTGTTGATTGGTTGGGGTTTGTGGTGGTTAGTATTGTTGCTGTCGATTGGTTTGGGTTTGTGGTGGTTAGTATTGTTGTTGTTGATTTGTTGGGGTTGGTGGTGGTTAGTATTGCTGTTGATTGGTTGGGGTTTGTAGTGGTTAGTATGGTTGCTGTTGATTGGTTGGGGTTTGTGGTGGGTAGTATCGTTGTTGTTTATTGGTTCGGGTTTGTGGTGGTTAGTATTGTTGTTGTTGATTCGTTGGGGTTTGTGGTGGTTAGTATTGTTGTTGATTGGTTGGGGTTTGTGGTGGTTAGTATTGTTGTTGTTGACTGGTTGGGGTTTGTGGTGGTTAGTATTGTTGTTGTTGATTGGTTGTGGTTTTTGGTGGTTAGTATTGTTGTTGATTGGTTGGGGTTTGTGGTAGTTAGTATTGTTGTTGATTGGTTGGTTGGGGTTTGTGGTGGTTAGTATTGTTGTTAATTGGTTGGGGTTTGTGGTGGTTAGTATTGTTGATGTTGATTGGTTGGGATTTGTGAGGGTTAGTATTGTTGTTGTTGATTGGATTAGGTTGGTGGTGGTTAGTATTGTTGTTGATTGATTGGGGTTGTGGTCGTTAGTATTGTTGTTGTTGATTGGTTGGCATTTATGGTGGTTAGTATTGTTGTTGTTGAAGGGTTGGGGTTTGTGGTGGTTAGTATTGTTGTTGTTGATTGGTTGAGGTTTTTGGTGGTTAGTATTGTTGTTGATCGGTTGGGGTTTGTGGTGGTTAGTATTGTTGTTGTTGATTGGTTGGCGTTTGTCGGGTTAGTATTGTTGTTGTTGATTGGTTGGGATTTGTGGTGGTTAGTATTGTAATTGTTGATTGGTTGCGGTTTATTGTGGTTAGTATTGTTGTTGTTGATTGGTTGGGGTTGGTGGTGTTTAGAATTGTTGTTGTTGATTGGTTGGGATTTGTGGTGGTTAGTATTGTCGTCGTTGATTGGTTGGGGTTTGTGGTGGTTAGTATTGTTGTTGTTGATTGGTTGGGGTTTGTGGCGGTTAGTATTGTCGTTGTTGATTGGTTGGGGTTTGTGGTGGTTAGTATTGTTGTTGTTGATCGGATGGGGTTTGTGGAGGTTAGTATTGTTGTTGATTGGTTGAGGTTGGTGGTGGTTAGTATTGTTATTGTTCATTGGTTGGGGTTTGTGGTGGTTAGTATTGTTGTTGTTGATTGGTTGGGGTTTGTGGTGGTTAGTATTGTTGTTGTTGATTGGTTGGGGTTTGTGGTGGTTAGTATTGTTGTTGATTGTTTGGGGTTTCTGGTGGTTAGTATTGTTATGTTGATTGGTTGGTGTTAGTGGTGGTTAGTATTGTTGTTGTTGATTGGTTGGGGTTTGTGGTGGTTAGTATTGTTGTTGATTGGTTGGGGTTGGTGGTGGTTTGTATTGTTGTTGTTGTTTGGTTGGGGTTAGTGGTGGGTAGTATTGTTGTTGTTGATTAGTTGGGGTTAGTGGTGGTTAGTATTGTTGCTGTTGATTGGTTGGGGTTTGTGGTGGGTAGTATTGTTTTTGTTGATTGGTTGAGGTTTGTGGTGGTTAGTATTGTTGTTGTTGATTGGTTGGGGTTTGTGGTGGTTAGTATTATTGTTGTTGATTGGTTGGGGTTTGTGGTGGTTAGTATTGTTATGTTGATTGGTTCGTGTTAGTGGTGGTTAGTATTGTTGTTGTTGATTGGTTGGGGTTTGTGGTGGTTAGTATTGTTGTTGATTGGTTGGGGTTTGTGGTGGTTTGTATTGTTGTCGTTGTTTGGTTGGGGTTAGTGGTGGGTAGTATTGTTGTTGTTGATTGGTTGGGGTTAGTGGTGGTTAGTATTGTTGCTGTTGATTGGTTGGGGTTTGTGGTGGGTAGTATTGTTTTTGTTGATTGGTTGGGGTTTGTGGTGGTTAGTATTGTTGTTGTTGATTAGTTGGGGTTTGTGGTGGTTAGTATTGTTGTTGATTGGTAGGGGTTTGTGGTGGTTAGTATTGTTGTTGTTGATTGGTTGGGGTTTGTGGTGGTTAGTGTTGTTGTTGTCGATTGGTTTGGGTTTGTGGTGGTTAGTATTGTTGTTGTTGATTTGTTGGGGTTGGTGGTGGTTAGTATTGCTGTTGATTGGTTGGGGTTTGTAGTGGTTAGTATGGTTGCTGTTGATTGGTTGGGGTTTGTGGTGGGTAGTATCGTTGTTGCTTATTGGTTGGGGTTTGTGGTGGTTAGTATTGTTGTTGTTGATTGGTTGGGGTTTGTGGTGGTTAGTATTGTTGTTGATTGGTTGGGGTTTGTGGTGGTTAGTATTGTTGTTGTTGACTGGTTGGGGTTTGTGGTGGTTAGTATTGTTGTTGTTGATTGGTTGGGGTTTTTGGTGGTTAGTATTGTTGTTGATTGGTTGGGGTTTGTGGTAGTTAGTATTGTTGTTGATTGGTTGGTTGGGGTTTGTGGTGGTTAGTATTGTTGTTGATTGGTTGGGGTTTGTGGTGGTTAGTATTGTTGATGTTGATTGGTTGGGATTTGTGGGGGTTAGTATTGTTGTTGTTGATTGGATTAGGTTGGTGGTGGTTAGTATTGTTGTTGATTGATTGGGGTTGTGGTCGTTAGTATTGTTGTTGTTGATTGGTTGGCATTTATGGTGGTTAGTATTGTTGTTGTTGAAGGGTTGGGGTTTGTGGTGGTTAGTATTGTTGTTGTTGATTGGTTGAGGTTTTTGGTGGTTAGTATTGTTGTTGATTGGTTGGGGTTTGTGGTGGTTAGTATTGTTGTTGTTGATTGGTTGGCGTTTGTCGGGTTAGTATTGTTGTTGTTGATTGGTTGGGATTTGTGGTGGTTAGTATTGTAATTGGTGATTGGTTGCGGTTTGTTGTGGTTAGTATTGTTGTTGTTGATTGGTTGGGGTTGGTGGTGGTTAGAATTGTTGTTGTTGATTGGTTGGGATTTGTGGTGGTTAGTATTGTCGTCGTTGATTGGTTGGGGTTTGTGGTGGTTAGTCTTGTTGTTGTTGATTGGTTGGGGTTTGTGGCGGTTAGTATTGTTGTTGTTGATTGGTTGGGGTTTGTGGTGGTTAGTATTGTTGTTGTTGATCGGATGGGGTTTGTGGAGGTTAGTATTGTTGTTGATTGGTTGAGGTTGGTGGTGGTTAGTATTGTTATTGTTCATTGGTTGGGGTTTGTGGTGGTTAGTATTGTTATTGTTGATTGGTTGGGGTTTGTGGTGGTTAGTATTGTTGTTGTTGATTGGTTGGGGTTTGTGGTGGTTAGTATTGTTGTTGATTGTTTGGGGTTTCTGGTGGTTAGTATTGTTATGTTGATTGGTTGGTGTTAGTGGTGGTTAGTATTGTTGTTGTTGATTGGTTGGGGTTTGTGGTGGTTAGTATTGTTGTTGATTGGTTGGGGTTGGTGGTGGTTTGTATTGTTGTTGTTGTTTGGTTGGGGTTAGTGGTGGGTAGTATTGTTGTTGCTGATTAGATGGGGTTAGTGGTGGTTAGTATTGTTGCTGTTGATTGGTTGGGGTTTGTGGTGGGTAGTATTGTTTTTGTTGATTGGTTGGGGTTTGTGGTGGTTAGTATTAGTTGGAGTTTGTGGTGGTTAGTATTGTTGTTGATTGGTAAGGGTTTGTGGTGGTTAGTATTGTTGTAGTTGATTGGTTGGGGTTTGTGGTGGTTAGTATCGTTGTTTTTGATTGCTTTGGGTTTGTGGTTGTTAGTATTGTTGTTGTTGATTGGTTGGGGTTGGTTGTGGTTAGTATTGCTGTTGATTGGTTGGGGTTTGTAGTGGTTAGTATTGTTGTTGTTGATTAGTTGGGGTTTGTGGTGGTTAGTATTGTTGTTGATTGGTAGGGGTTTGTGGTGGTTAGTATTGTTGTTGTTGATTGGTTGGGGTTTGTGGTGGTTAGTATTGTTGTTATTGATTGGTTGGGGTTTGCGGTGGTTAGTATTGTTGTTGATTGGTTGGGGTTTGTGGTGGCTAGTATTGCTGCTGTTAATTGGTTGAGGTTTGTGGGTGTTAGTATTGTTGTTGATTGGTTGGGGTTTGTGGTGGTTAGTATTGTTGTTGTTGACTGGTTGGGGCTTGGGGGTGTTAGTATTGTTGATGTTTATTAGTTGGGGTTGGTGGTTGGTAGTATTGTTGTTGTTGATTGATTGGGGTTGGTGGTGGTTAGTATTGTTGTTGATTGGTTTGTTGGGGTTTGTGGTGGTTAGTATTGTTGTTGATTGGTTGGGGTTTGTGATGGTTAGTATTGTTGATGTTGATTGGTTGGGATTTATGGGGGTTAGTATTGTTGTTGTTGATTGGATGGGGTTGATGGTGGTTAGCTTTGTTGTTGTTGATTGGATGGGGTTTGTGGTGGTTAGTATTGTTGTTGTTGATTGGTTTGGGTTTGTGGTGGTTAGTATTGTTGTTGTTGATTGGTTGGGGTTGGTGGTGGTTAGTATTGCTGTTGATTGGTTGGGGTTGGTGGTGGTTAGTATTGTTGTTGTTGATTGATTGGGGTTGGTGGTGGTTAGTATTGTTGTTGATTGGTTTGTTGGGGTTTGTTGTGGTTAGTATTGTTGTTGATTGGTTGGGGTTTATGATGGTTAGTATTGTTGATGTTGATTGGTTGGGATTTGTGGGGGTTAGTATTGTTGTTGTTGATTGGATGGGGTTGGTGGTGGTTAGTATTGTTGTTGTTGATTGGTTGGGGTTTGTGGTGGTTAGTATTGTTGTTGTTGATTTGTTTGGGTTTGTGGTGGTTAGTATTGTTGTTGTTGATTGGTTGGGGTTGGTGGTGGTTAGTATTGTTGTTGTTGATAGGTTGGGATTTGTGGTGGTTAGTATTGTTGTCGTTGATTGGTTGGGGTTTGTGGTGGTTAGTATTGCTGTTGATTGGTTGGGGTTTGTAGTGGTTAGTATGGTTGCTGTTGATTGGTTGGGGTTTGTGGTGGGTAGTATTGTTGTTGTTTATTGGTTGGGGTTTGTGGTGGTTAGTATTGTTGTTGTTGATTGGTTGGGTTTGTGGTGGTTAGTATTGTTGTTGATTGGTTGGGGTTTGTGGTGGTTAGTATTGTTGTTGTTGATTTGTTTGGGTTTGTGGTGGTTAGTATTGTTGTTGTTGATTGGTTGGGGTTGGTGGTGGTTAGTATTGTTGTTGTTGATTGGTTGGGATTTGTGGTGGTTAGTATTGTTGTCGTTGATTGGTTGGGGTTTGTGGTGGTTAGTATTGCTGTTGTTGATTGGTCGGGGTTTGTGGCGGTTAGTATTGTTGTTGTTGATTGGTTGGGGTTTGTGGTGGTTAGTATTATTGTTGTTGATTGGTTGGGGTTTGTGGTGGTTAATATTGTTGTTGTTGATCGGATGGGGTTTGTGGAGGTTAGTATTGTTGTTTATTGGTTGAGGTTGGTGGTGGTTAGTATTGTTGTTGTTCATTGGTTGGGGTTTGTGGTGGTTAGTATTGTTGTTGTTGATTGGTTGGGCTTTGTGGTGGTTAGTATTGTTGTTGTTGATTGGTTGGGGTTTGTGGTGGTTAGTATTGTTGTTGATTGTTTGGGGTTTCAGGTGGTTAGTATTGTTATGTTGATTGGTTTGTGTTAGTGGTGGTTAGTATTGTTGTTGTTGATTGGTTGGGGTTTGTGGTGGTTAGTACTGTTGTTGATTGGTTGGGGTTTGTGATGGTTTGTATTGTTGTTATTGTTTGGTTGGGGTTAGTGGTGGGTAGTATTGTTGTTGTTGATTGGTTGGGGTTAGTGGTGGTTAGTATTGTTGCTGTTGATTGGTTGGGGTTTGTGGTGGGTAGTATTGTTTTTGTTGATTGGTTGGGGTTTGTGGTGGTTAGTATTGTTGTTGTTGATTAGTTGGGGTTTGTGGTGTTTAGTATTGTTGTTGATTGGTAGGGGTTTGTGGTGGTTAGTATTGTTGTTGTTGATTGGTTGGGGTTTGTGGTGGTTAGTATTGTTGTTGTTGATTGGTTGGGGTTTGTGGTGGTTAGTATTGTTGTTGTCGATTGGTTTGGGTTTGTGGTGGTTAGTATTGTTGTTGTTGATTTGTTGGGGTTGGTGGTGGTTAGTATTCCTGTTGATTGGTTGGGGTTTGTAGTGGTTAGTATGGTTGCTGTTGATTGGTTGGTGTTTGTGGTGGGTAGTATCGTTGTTGTTTATTGGTTGGGGTTTGTGGTGGTTAGTATTGTTGTTGTTGATTGGTTGGGGTTTGTGGTGGTTAGTATTGTTGTTGATTGGTTGGGGTTTGTGGTGGTTAGTATTGTTGTTGTTGATTGGTTGGGGTTTGTGGTGGTTAGTATTGTTGTTGTTGATTGGTTGGGGTTTTTGGTGGTTAGTATTGTTGTTGATTGGTTGGGGTTTGTGGTAGTTAGTATTGTTGTTGATTGGTTGGTTGGCGTTTGTGGTGGTTAGTATTGTTGTTGATTGGTTGGGGTTTGTGGTGGTTAGTATTGTTGATGTTGATTGGTTGGGATTTGTGGGGGTTAGTATTTTTGTTGTTGATTGGATTGGGTTGGTGGTGGTTAGTATTGTTGTTGATTGATTGGGGTTGTGGTCGTTAGTATTGTTGTTGTTGATTGGTTGGCATTTATGGTGGTTAGTATTCTTGTTGTTGAAGGGTTGGGGTTTGTGGTGGTTAGTATTGTTGTTGTTGATTGGTTGGGGTTTTTGGTGGTTAGTATTGTTGTTGATTGGTTGGGGTTTGTGGTGGTTAGTATTGTTGTTGTTGATTGGTTGGCGTTTGTGCGGGTTAGTATTGTTGTTGTTGATTGGTTGGGATTTGTGGTGGTTAGTATTGTAGTTGTTGATTGGTTGGGGTTTGTTGTGGTTAGTATTGTTTTTGTTGATTGGTTGGGGTTGGTGGTGGTTAGTATTGTTGTTGTTGATTGGTTGGGATTTGTGGTGGTTAGTATTGTTGTTGTTGATTGGTTGGGGTTTGTGGTGGTTAGTATTGTTGTTGATTGTTTGGGGTTTCTGGTGGTTAGTATTGTTATGTTGATTGGTTGGTGTTAGTGGTGGTTAGTATTGTTGTTGTTGATTGGTTGGGGTTTGTGGTGGTTAGTATTGTTGTTGATTGGTTGGGGTTTGTGGTGGTTTGTATTGTTGTTGTTGTTTGGTTGGGGTTAGTGGTGGGTAGTATTGTTGTTGTTGATTGGTTGGGATTAGTGGTGGTTAGTATTGTTGCTGTTGATTGGTTGGGGTTTGTGGTGGGTAGTATTGTTTTTGTTGATTGGTTGGGGTTTGTGGTGGTTAGTATTGTTGTTGTTGATTAGTTGGGGTTTGTGGTGGTTAGTATTGTTGTTGATTGGTAGGGGTTTGTGGTGGTTAGTATTGTTGTTGTTGATTGGTTGGGGTTTGTGGTGGTTAGTATTGTTGTTGTTGATTTGTTTGGGTTTGTGGTTGTTAGTATTGTTGTTGTTGATTGGTTGGGGTTGGTGGTGGTTAGTATTGCTGTTGATTGGTTGGGGTTTGTAGTGGTTAGTATGGTTGCTGTTGATTGGTTGGGGTTTGTGGTGGGTAGTATCGTTGTTGTTTATTGGTTGGGGTTTGTGGTGGTTAGTATTGTTGTTGTTGATTGGTTGGGGTTTGTGGTGGTTAGTATTGTTGTTATTGATTGGTTGGGGTTTGCGGTGGTTAGTATTGTTGTTGATTGGTTGGTGTTTGTGGTGGCTAGTATTGCTGCTGTTAATTGGTTGAGGTTTGTGGGGGTTAGTATTGTTGTTGATTGGTTGGGGTTTGTGGTGGTTAGTATTGTCATCGTTGATTGGTTGGGGTTTGGGGGTGTTAGTATTGTTGATGTTTATTGGTTGGGGTTGGTGGTGGTTAGTATTGTTGTTGTTGATTGATTGGGGTTGGTGGTGGTTAGTATTGTTGTTGATTGGTTTGTTGGGGTTTGTGGTGGTTATTATTGTTGTTGATTGGTTGGGGTTTGTGATGGTTAGTATTGTTGATGTTGATTGGTTGGGATTTGTGGGTGTTAGTATTGTTGTTGTTGATTGGATGGGGTTGGTGGTGGTTAGTATTTTTGTTGTTGATTGGTTGGGGTTTGTGGTGGTTAGTATTGTTGTTGTTGATTGGTTGGGGTTTGTGGTGGTTAGTATTGTTGTTGTTGATTGGTTGGGGTTGGTGGTGGTTAGTATTGCTGTTGATTGGTTGGGGTTTGTAGTGGTTAGTATGGTTGCTGTTGATTGATTGGGGTTTGTGGTGGGTAGTATTGTTGTTGTTTATTGGTTGGGGTTTGTGGTGGTTAGTATTGTTGTTGTTGATTGGTTGGTGTTTGTGGTGGTTAGTATTGTTGTTGATTGGTTGGGGTTTGTGGTGGTTAGTATTGTTGTTGTTGATTGGTTGGGGTTTGTGGTGGTTAGTATTGTTGTTGTTGATTGGTTGGGGTTTTTGTTGGTTAGTATTGTTGTTGATTGGTTGGGGTTTGTGGTAGTTAGTATTGTTGTTTATTGGTTGGTTGGGGTTGATGGTGGTTAGTATTGTTGTTGATTGGTTGGGGTTTGTGGTGGTTAGTATTGTTGTTGTTGATTGGTTGGTTGGTGTTTGTGGTGGTTAGTATTGTTGTTGTTGATTGGTTGGTGTTTGTGGTGGTTACTATTTTTGTTGATTGGTTGGACTTTGTGGTGGCTAGTATTGCTGCTGTTAATTGGTTGGGGTTTGTGGCGGTTCGTATTGTTGTTGATTGGTTGGGGTTTGTGATGGTTAGTATTGTTGTTGTTGACTGGTTGGAGTTAGTGGGTGTTAGTATTGTTGATGTTGATTGGTTGGGGTTGGTGGTGGTTAGTATTGTTGTTGTTGATTGGTTGGGGTTGGTGGTGGTTAGTATTGTTGTTGATTGGTTGGTTGGGGTTTGTGGTGGTTATTATTGTTGTTGATTTCTTGGGGTTTGTGGTGGTTAGTATTGTTGTTGTTGATTGGTTGGGATTTGTGGGGGTTAGTATTGTTGATGTTGATTGGTTGGGGTTTGTGGTGGTTAGTATTGTTGTTGATTGGTTGGGGCTTGTGGCGGTTAGTATTGTTGTTGTTGATTGGTTGGGGTTTGTGGGGGTTAGTATTGTTGATGTTGATTGGTTGGGGTTTGTGGTGGTTAGTATTGTTGTTGATTGGTTGGGGTTTGTGGTGGTTAGTATTGTTGTTGTTGATTGGTTGGTGTTTGTGGGTGTTATTATTGTTGTTGTTGATTGGTTGGGGTTTGTGGTGGTTAGTATTGCTGTTGATTGGTTGGAGTCTGTGGTGGTTAGTATCGTTGTTGATTGGTTGGGGTTTATGGTGGTTAGTATTGTTGTTGATTGGTTGGGGTTTGTGGTGGTTAGTATTGCTGTTGTTGATTGGTTGGGGTTTGTGGTGGTTAGTATTACTGTTGTTGATTGGTTGGGGTTTGTGGTGGTTAGTATTGTTGTTGTTGATTGGTTGGTGTTTGTGGTGGTTAGTATTGTTATTGTTGATTGGTTGGGGTTGGTGGTGGTTAGTATTGTTGTTGTTGATTGGGGTTGGTGGTGGTTAGTATTGTTATTGACTGTTTGGGGTTTGTGGTGGTTGGTATTGCTGATGTTGATTGGTTCATCGATTTGTTCGTTGTTGTTGTTTGTGGTGGTTGTTTATTGTGGTTGTTGTTGTTTGTGGATGTTGTTTGTTGTTGTTTTTGGTTGTTGTTGTTGGTGGTTGATGTTGGTTGTTGTTGTTTGTTGTTGTTTGTTGTTTGTGTTGGTTGGTTGTTGCTGTTGGTGGTTGTTGGTTGTTGTAGTTGGTCGTTATTGGTTGTTGCTGTTTGTGGTTGTTCTTTTTTGTGGTTGTTGGTTGTTGGTGTTTGTGGTTGTTGGTTGTTGTGTTTCTGCTTGTTGTTGTTGTTGTTGTTGTTTGTTGTTGTTGTTTGTGGTTGTTGGTTGTTGTTGTTGTGTGTGGTTGTTGTTTGTTCTTGTTTGTGGTTGTTGGTAGTTGTTTTTTGTGGTTGTTGTTGTATATGGTTGTTGTTGTTTGTGGTTGTTGTTTGTTGTTGTTTGTGATTGTTGGGTGTTATTGTGTGTGGTTATTGGTTGTTGTTGCTGATTGTTGTTGGTTGTTGTTGGTGGTTGTTGTTATTGGTTGTTGTTGTTCTTGTTGTTCTCTTTTGTTGTTGGTTGTTGGTAGTGGTTTGTAGTGGTTGTTGTTTGAGGTTGTTGGTTGTTGTTTGTGGTTGTAGTTATTGTTAGTGGCAGTTGTGGCATGTGGCTATTGATTGCTTTGCTGGTTGTTGGTAGTTGTTGGTGATTGTTGTTGTTTTTGGTAGAGGTGGGGTTGATTGTTAGTTGTTGGTTGATGCTGGTTGTTGTTGTTGGCGGTGTTGATAATAATGGTAGTGGCAGCTGCTGTGTTTGGTGTTGTTGTGGTTTTGTGTTGGGAGCTGTTGTTGTTGTTGTTGGTGGTGGTGGTAGTGATGGTGAGTGTGGTGTTAGAGATGGTGGTTGGGGTTGTGAGTGTTGTGCTGGCTGGGGTGTGGGTGTTGTGGTGGCTGGGGTTGTGGGTGTTGTGGTGGCTAGGGTTGTGGGTGTTGTGGTGGTGGATCTACGCCCCTTCCTTTTATGTAATGTTCTTTAGAAAAGCACACAAACATGCGCACACAGACAAACACAAACACACCCACATCCATGTATCCAGACATACATACACACGCACATACCTATGTGCACATACATACATTATACATACAAACACTCACATTAATAGGAGCGTCATAGTAACATAGTATGTCACTACGGCGCTCCTACGATTGCTTCTGTAGTTACAGGTCCATACATGCAACTCTGATCGATTAGAACTATGATCAAAGACGTCCTAGTCATGACCATCCTGTTTTTTTAAACAAGATATTATGTATGCAGTACTACATTATTCATTGAATATTGAAGGATAATTTAGCTGTTCCTTCTAGCATGTTGAGTAAAGGCATCTAGCATGTAAAAACTTCTTTGTTAAGTGGGTTGCTACTAGTTGCTCGTAGTTGCTTTGGTCATGAAATGACAAAATGATGGCTGACGGACATTTATCAAGAAAATGTAAAAGGAGATAATATTTCACAGATTTTGATGCCACACCCAATCCGAGAGAACCATATTCATATCTATCTATGTGTATGTGTGTATGTATGTGCATGTGTATATCAGTGTAAGTGTATCTGTATGCATGCATATATATACGTGCTTGTGTACTAAACTGGTATTATCAGTTTTTTTTATACATACATGTATCCCCAAACCCACCAATACACGAACACGTATTGAACAAACACACACAGAAACATGTATGTATGTATGTATGTATGTATGTATGTATGTATGTCAGGTCACCAGTTGGTGCTACTGGTAACATGTATCCCAGTACAACCTGTCTCATGGTCGGGTCGTTGGCGACTAAACTGGCAACCCCACCAAGGTTTCTTGGTGAGGAGGGTGACTTTGGACATCCTGCAGGACTAAAAACAAAACCTGTCAAAGGTCAAAGGAGCTCTTAAGAGTCAATGGCCATCCAAAATCACCGGGAGAGATGACCCCTTAGCCTTAGTCAAGGTAGAATTCTAGGAGAAGGAAAACTCTGATATAACACCTGCAACCCTGATGATATCCAATGATGTTGACTTGTTCTTCTTTTTGGTAAATATCATCTTGGTTAAGAGAGTGGGACTGGCTTTG
The DNA here is from genome assembly GCA_964016885.1 of Eledone cirrhosa. Taxonomy (NCBI): domain Eukaryota; kingdom Metazoa; phylum Mollusca; class Cephalopoda; order Octopoda; family Eledonidae; genus Eledone; species Eledone cirrhosa. The sequence goes on from OZ024741.1 coordinate 224,856,287, forward strand.
TGCAGTGCCTTTGCTCACTATAAAAGCTTCACGGCACAGGCATTGCTTTATATCTGGAGATCTCTCTGCATTTGTCGTCACATGGTACCATGGGCCCAGCACTATGTGTCAATAATTGTCACAAGTGTAGTGTTTGTACCAGAGTTTTGAAGTCGCTGGTTAGACTAAAAAGTCACACTCGTTCAGCGTATCGGTAGGGGTTCTCCTACATGGATATAAAGTAGTGGCCGTACTCGAAAACGAGTTGGCAGCCACCATGTATGTATGTATGTATGTATGTATGTATGTATGTATGTATTTATGTATGTATGTATGTATGCATGTATGTATGTATGTATGGATGTATGCATGTATGTATGTATGTAAGTATGGATGTACGCATCTATGTATGTATGTATGTATGTATGTATGTATGTATGTGTGTATGTAAGTATCTACACTCATACTAAAGTATACAGACCGACATGAATATATAGGCGTATACAAGTAAATAAAAATGTATTGATGCGTGCATACATATACATATACGTATGTATGTATATATGTATGTAAATAAATATATATATATATATATATATATATATATATATATATATACATATACATATATACATATATGTACACACACACACACACACACACACACACACACACACACACACACACACATATATTTATTAAAATAACAGATTAAAGTTTAAACCAAAAATCGCTGCTTTCACTATTAACGGGATCTTCTGAAACTAAAATAAATCAATATATATAACGGCGATGAATTAGTTTTGCGAGGTTTTTTTTTATATGAAATCGTGTGTCGAAACAAATGTTGTCATATTTGGGGAGGGTCATATTTGTGTAATATTGCCAGAATTAATAACAGAACACACTCACTGTTTGGTTGGTTTTCGCTTTTCGCTTCTGTGTCTTTTATATCGGTAATCTAATTTATTCGGATGTACAGAGGGTACTTGCAGAAACATGACAACAACATACATAGGCAAGACAGTTCGTAGCATAGGTGAAAGGATAGACCAACACTGGGGGGAACTAAAAGGACAAAAAAACGGGTCAGTACTATACGAACATGCCAGACAACAACACAACGGTAACATAGACAACATAGAAATTAGAATAATATCTAAACATAGAAATGACCCAGCAGATAGGCAAATCAGAGAGGCCAGTGAAATAGAACTTAGAAGGCCAAGGCTAAACAGAAAGAATGAATGGAATAACAACAACACCCAAACAAACAACACTGACCTAAGAGAAGTATAAATAAATAAATAGATAAATAAATAAATAAATACATACACAAGCACAATAACAACAAACACATATAAACACACACTAGTAAAGATAGAATACATTAACCAATACACAGTCACCCAATCACGAACACACATCAAACAAAACACTATACATACACGCAAACGCATGCGCAAAGAAGACAAAATAAAATAAAGAAATAAATAAATATATAAACAGACTAAATAAAGATGGCGTAGAAAATACAATGTAACGGGAGGAAACAATAGCACCACTGACGATGTTGCAGATGTGCAACGAAAGAACTTTGATAAACTATATATATGTGTTTGTGTCTATATTGTATCTGTATTATTTTTGACCGTTGGTCAGTCAATGGCAACATTGAGGACCGAATAAATTAGATTACCGATATAAAAGACAGAAGCGAAAAGCGAAAACCAACCAAACAGTGAGTGTGTTCTGTTATTAATTCTGGCAATATTACACAAATATGACCCTCCCCAAATATAACAATATTTGTTTCGACACACGATTTCATATCAAAAACCTCGCAAAACTAATTCATCGCCGTTATGGCATTAGCTTGTGCCAAGCTGAAAGGTTATTGAAAGACACTGTTTTCTGTTATATAAAATCTACAATAACAACAGAACAAATCCGCTTCTTAAAACACTTTGTTTCCTCCAAAATATACACAACAAACATATCAAAACAAGTAAATAATTTATTATTGAACAAAACACAAGCTGAACGACTAAAACACACAATAACAGTTAATATGAAAAGAACAACATACAAAAAAGTCAACGAACTTTACAGACAGAAACGCATTAACGGTAAGGAAGTCCAAAATCTCGCCACACCAAACGAAAGGGATGACTTCATGAGCGTCATCCGACGTGAAACGAAATACGCTCGAAACGAATGCAATAGGCATTTCAATAAGAAATTAGAATGGATGAATAAGAAAAAACTACAAGAAAGGAAAATAGAATATTCTCAAAAATACCCAGATAACATCAACAATATCCGTATGACTGATGTAAAACTACCGGAAGAATTTACCAATGACCACACAGTAAATATTTATGGGAACACTTTAATCAGTGAACAAGAACAACAAATCCTGCAGCTACCACCAAAATTTGCCATCTACAAAAAGATTAACCATATTGAGTGCAAAACGGAGCTGGAAAAGTGTTTCACAAAAATACGTTGGAATGCAAAAGTAAACAACAACAACAACAATAATAACGGTAGTAGTAATATAAACAATAACTCTGAGTATAGAAATAACAGCTATAATAGTAATAGCCATAACAATAACAATAGCAGGAAAGTGATAAATAGTAATAATGGTAATAATACTAACGATAGACAGAACAACAACAACAACCACAATAATAATAATAATAGAAACATTAACTACAGACACAGCAGCAGCGACCACAGTAGTAATAACGGTAACAATACGAACAACAACAACAACAACCACAGTGGTAATAATGGAAATAATACATGACACAACAAAAACAAGAAACATAATAAAAGTAACAACCACAATGGTAGAAATAACAGTAACAACAACAATAAAGGTGAAGTAAACAACAATCACAGCAACAATACATCTAGCAATCATAACAACAATACATCTAATAATCACAGCAACAATACATCTAGCAATCATAACAACAATACATCTAACAATCACAGCAACAATACATCTAGTAATCATAACAACAATACATCTAACAATCACAGCAACAATACATCTAGCAATCATAACAACAATAATAATGCTAATGATAGGAACAACAACAACCACCATAATAACAATAATAACAACACACACAACTATGACGATAGATATAATGACAACCCCTAAGAGAAACTATTTTTCAACCCAGCTGACAAAACATATAAGATGGGTAATATCTATCCTACGAGGTTACCCTTTAATAAAAGAGTTTGCGTACCACAACAAATAGATGACGAGACAGGCACAGTTCACCATAGCTAGAAATAAGATTAGACAAATAGTAGACCGGTATACTAAGAGGCAGAGAAGACCAGAAGCCCAACAACTTGGGAGGAAACCTGTAGAAGGCTTGGTTAGCCTCAACCAGCGCACAAGGGATGGTGAGGTAGTATGTCTACCCACGGATAAGTCTGGTAGGATGTCAATAGATAGCATGCCGAACTACATCAAGGCTATGCAACCCCACATCACCAACACGAGCGAGATTGCACAGCAAATACATGCTGGGAGAGAGAAAACCCTCAACGCTCACATGATGATGTGGAACGACATCCTAAAGCCAAGCAGACGCACTGCCAACAACTTCCAGGCGTCTAACAATGGCATACCACCCTTGTATGGGCTCCGCAAAGACCACAAGACAGTCGACGACCCGACAACAGGACCACCAACAAGATCTGTATGCGGAGCAAATATAGCTAGCAACTACAGGATCTCCTACTCCCTCTCAATGGTTATACGCCCCATAATCAAGATGTCCCCAGATGTATGTGACAGTACAGAGGACCTCCTCAGCAGAATCAGTGAGTGCAACAAAAACAGGAACCTATCCAACTGCATAATAGGCAGCATGGATGTGGTATCACTGTACCCATCCATTAACATTGATTTTGCTGTGGAAAAATGTGTGGAGATGATCATTGAGAGTGAGGTGGAGTTCTGCGACGTCGACACAGACGAACTGGGCCTCCTACTTAGACTTACCTACGACACTGACTACCTAGACAGCCATGACCTTAGATATTTCTGCCCCAGTAGACCCATAAGAGGTAGACCTCCCACCATAACCTCAATGGCTAAAAAGACTCCCATGGGAAGGTGGATTGGGTGGACCAAAGCTATACGGACCCCCAAAACAATGATCAGGTAAGAAAAATGGTCGCACATGCAATAGGGGCTAGTATCAAAACTACCCTAAAGGGCCACATATTCAAGTTCAACGAGAAGATCTACACCCAAAATGAGGGAGCAGCCATTGGCGTCAGCATAGCTGGTGATGTTGCCAACCTTTTTATGGTATGGTGGGAAAGGAGACTTAAAGATCTCCTTAATGAGAGCTCCATAGACCTCATCATGTACTCTCGTTATATAGACGATATCAATATAGTTATAAGAACATCCCCACTAGAGAGCACTAACAAGTTTGATTTAGAACGTAGCACAATGGAAAGCATCCAGCAGATAGCTAATTCCATACACCAGAGTATAACTGTAACTATCGACTTCCCTTCCAAACACCCTAACAATAGACTACCTGTATTAGACACGGAACTCTGGATTAACACTATAGACGAGAGAGCCCAAATTCTCCACTCACACTATGCTAAACCCGTGGCCTCCAAATACCTGATACTCAAAAACTCAGCAATGTCCAGTAGTGCTAAGTTTAATATTCTGATCGCAGATTTGGTACGAGTGATGAAGAATGTGTCCCGCATATGCGACCCAACAGAAATGGAAAGACACATCCAACACTTCATCAACCGTATGCAGTTCTCTGGCTACAACCAAAGAGACAGAGTCAGAGTATACGAAGGAGCCATGGAGAAGTATAAGACCCTCATAGAACTGGAAATGAAAGGAATTCGCCCATTATACAGGAGCAAATCATGGAATAGCTTAGATAGGGCTAGGCATAAGATAGGGAAAGCCACCTCATGGTACGACAACCAGAGATACCAGAGTGTCATGTTTGTGGACGCTACCCCTGGAGGGAAATTAGCTAACCAGTGTAGAAAGGCCCTGAGAAAGACCCACTTAAAGATTAAGGTGGTAGAAAAGCCAGGAACCACCATAAAATCCCTGATCAGCAAAACATACCCTTTTAAGAAAACCCACTGTACTAATAGGAAATGTATCATATGTAAGGTTAACCCCCGGATAAACTGTAAAACTAGAAACGTAGTCGATAGCATAAGATGTACAGAGGGTACTTGCAGAAACATGACAACAACATACATAGGCGAGACAGCTCGTAGCATAGGTGAAAGGATAGACCAACACTGGGGGGTGGGGGGTGGTGGTAGAAGGCCAAGGCTAAACAGAAAGAATGAATGGAATAACAACAACACCCAAACAAACAACACTGACCTAAGTGAAGTATAAATAAATAAATAGATAAATAAATAAATAAATACATACACAAGCACAATAACAACAAACACATATAAACACACACTAGTAAAGATAGAATACATTAACCAATACACAGTCACCCAATCACGAACACACATCAAACAAAACATTATACACACACGCAAACGCATGCGCAAAGAAGACAAAACAAATAAACAAATAAATAAATATATAAACAGACTAAATAAAGATGGCGTAGAAAATACAATGTAACAGGAGGAAACAATAGCACCACTGATGATGTTGCAGATGTGCAACGAAAGAACTTCGATAAACTATATATATGTGTTTGTGTCTATATTGTATCTGTATTATTTTTGACCGTTGGTCAGTCAATGGCAACATTGAGGACCGAATAAATTAGATTACCGATGTTCTGTTATTAATTCTGGCAATATTACACAAATATGACCCTCCCCAAATATAACAATATATATATATATATATATTGGTAAACGGAAAAGAAAATGCTGACAAATTGTTCACAGTGAAAAATAGTTTAATTAGGAATAAGTGAGAATTAGTAATAGTATTGGTTAGTATTCAGTTTTAGTTTTAAGTTTTACCGGTTGCGCATTTCTAATGCCTTTCAAAAATAATTTTGAGATAGAGCGTCCGTGATGTTTGCTCTAATCTGTTATATATATATATATATATATATATATATATATATATATATATATATATATATATATATATATATATATATATATATATACTGTTCCATTCGTATGAAATCATCAGGAATACTCTGATGATTTCATACGAATGAAACAGTTCTAGTCCTGTAGAAAACATTTCTATATTAAATAATAATGTTTACACTACTAATGTATTGAGTTTCTTTTTAACTATGGTTAGCTTCGATTTAACTCGGGATCTATACGCACACACACACATACATGCGCGCACACACATACGCACACACACATATATGTATATATGGATGTATGAATGTATGTATGTATTTATGTATGTATGTGTGTGTGTTTGTGTCTGTATGTGCGTGTGTGTGAGAGAGAATATTTGTATGTATCTGTGCGTGCTCAAGTATTTATATATGTGTTTGTATATGAATATATATGGATATATGTACATGTGTGCAAGTGTATATATGTATATGTTGAATGAGTGATACTTCTATCACGTCCTTTCTTATGACACAATGTATATATAGTGGGAATTGTAGAAATTGGGTAGAAGAAGCTTAAATCTAATACTGAATTACCGTATATCTCGGCGTCGAAGACGCAACTTTTTTTCCCTAAAATAAGTCTCAAAAATCTACCTTGCGTCCTGGATGCCGAAGATTGTTTTTTATTTTTTTTCAAATTTTTTGTTGTCAAAATTAGGGTGCATCCTCGAGGACGAAGCGTCTTCGGCGCCGGGAAATACGGTATATAAGGTGAGTGTGTTAATGTCAAAAAAAAAAAATACATAAGTGGTTTTTATGTGAACATAATAGACACAGTTTAAATAAGTTCGCAGGTTAAACATATCGAGGAAATGTTGACTAAATTGATAAAATGTAAGAAGCAGTGTGATGATGTTGACTAGAGAGCCACAGATGTTGATTAAATGAGACCCAACGTAGAAATGTTGACTGGTTAGATACATTGTGAATATGTTGACAAAGGAGACCCAACGTAGAAATGTTGACTGGTTAGACACATTGTGAATATGTTGACAAAGGAGACCCAACGTAGAAATGTTGACTGGTTAGATACATTGTTAATATGTTGACAAAGGAGACCCAACGTAGATATGTTGACTGGTTAGACACATTGTGAATATGTTAACAGATGAGACCCAACGTAGAAATGTTGACTGGTTAGACACATTGTGAATATGTTGACAAAGGAGACCCAACGTAGAAATGTTGACTGGTTAGATACATTGTTAATATGTTGACAAAGGAGACCCAACGTAGAAATGTTGACTGGTTAGACACATTGTGAATATGTTGACAGATGAGACCCAACGTAGAAATGTTGACTGGTTAGACACATTGTGAATATGTTGACAGATGAGACCCAACGTAGAAATGTTGACTGGTTAGACACATTGTGAATATGTTGACAAAGGAGACCCAACGTAGAAATGTTGACTGGTTAGATACATTGTGAATATGTTGACAGATGAGACCCAACGTAGAAATGTTGACTGGTTAGACACATTGTGAATATGTTGACAAAGGAGACCCAACGTAGATATGTTGACTGGTTAGACACATTGTGAATATGTTAACAGATGAGACCCAACGTAGAAATGTTGACTGGTTAGACACATTGTGAATATGTTGACAGATGAGACCCAACGTAGAAATGTTAACTGGTTAGACACATTGTGAATATGTTGACAAAGGAGACCCAACGTAGAAATGTTGACTGGTTAGACACATTGTGAATATGTTAACAGATAAGACCCAACGTAGAAATGTTGACTGGTTAGACACATTGTGAATATGTTAACAGATGAGAGCCAACGTAGAAATGTTGACTGGTTAGACACATTGTGAATATGTTGACAAAGGAGACCCAACGTAGAAATGTTGACTGGTTAGACACATTGTGAATATGTTGACAAAGGAGACCCAACGTAGAAATAATGACTGGTTAGACACATTGTGAATATGTTGACAGATGAGAGCCAACGTAGAAATGTTGACTGGTTAGACACATTGTGAATATGTTGACAGATGAGACCCAACGTAGAAATGTTGACTGGTTAGACACATTGTGAATATGTTGACAGATAAGACCCAACGTAGAAATGTTGACTGGTTAGACACATTGTGAATATGTTGACAAATGAGACCCAACGTAGAAATGTTGACTGGTTAGACACATTGTGAATATGTTAACAGATGAGACCCAACGTAGAAATGTTGACTGGTTAGACACATTGTGAATATGTTAACAGATGAGACCCAACGTAGAAATGTTGACTGGTTAGACACATTGTGAATATGTTGACAAAGGAGACCCAACGTAGAAATATTGACTGGTTAGACACATTGTGAATATGTTGACAAAGGAGACCCAACGTAGAAATGTTGACTGGTTAGACACATTGTGAATATGTTGACAGATGAAACCCAACGTAGATATGTTGACTGGTTAGACACATTGTGAATATGTTAACAGATGAGACCCAACGTAGATATGTTGACTGGTTAGACACATTGTGAATATGTTGACAGATGAGACCCAACGTAGAAATGTTGACTGGTTAGACACATTGTGAATATGTTGACAAAGGAGACCCAACGTAGAAATGTTGACTGGTTAGACACATTGTGAATATGTTGACAAAGGAGACCCAACGTAGAAATGTTGACTGGTTAGACACATTGTGAATATGTTGACAAAGGAGACCCAACGTAGAAATGTTGACTGGTTAGACACATTGTGAATATGTTGACAAAGGAGACCCAACGTAGAAATGTTGACTGGTTAGACACATTGTGAATATGTTGACAAAGGAGACCCAACGTAGAAATGTTGACTGGTTAGATACATTGTGAATATGTTGACAGATGAGACCCAACGTAGAAATGTTGACTGGTTAGACACATTGTGAATATGTTGACAAAGGAGACCCAACGTAGAAATGTTGACTGGTTAGATACATTGTGAATATGTTGACAGATGAGACCCAACGTAGAAATGTTGACTGGTTAGACACATTGTGAATATGTTAACAGATGAGACCCAACGTAGAAATGTTGACTGGTTAGACACATTGTGAATATGTTGACAAATGAGACCCAACGTAGAAATGTTGACTGGTTAGACAGATTGTGAATATGTTGACAGATGAGACCCAACGTAGAAATGTTGACTGGTTAGACACATTGTGAATATGTTAACAGATGAGACCCAACGTAGAAATGTTGACTGGTTAGACACATTGTGAATATGTTGACAAAGGAGACCCAACGTAGAAATATTGACTGGTTAGACACATTGTGAATATGTTGACAAAGGAGACCCAACGTAGATATGTTGACTGGTTAGACACATTGTGAATATGTTAACAGATGAGACCCAACGTAGATATGTTGACTGGTTAGACACACTGTGAATATGTTGACAGATGAGACCCAACGTAGAAATGTTGACTGGTTAGACACATTGTGAATATGTTGACAAAGGAGACCCAACGTAGAAATGTTGACTGGTTAGACACATTGTGAATATGTTGACAAAGGAGACCCAACGTAGAAATGTTGACTGGTTAGACACATTGTGAATATGTTGACAAAGGAGACCCAACGTAGAAATGTTGACTGGTTAGACACATTGTGAATATGTTGACAAAGGAGACCCAACGTAGAAATGTTGACTGGTTAGACACATTGTGAATATGTTGACAAAGGAGACCCAACGTAGAAATGTTGACTGGTTAGATACATTGTGAATATGTTGACAGATGAGACCCAACGTAGAAATGTTGACTGGTTAGACACATTGTGAATATGTTGACAAAGGAGACCCAACGTAGAAATGTTGACTGGTTAGATACATTGTGAATATGTTGACAGATGAGACCCAACGTAGAAATGTTGACTGGTTAGACACATTGTGAATATGTTAACAGATGAGACCCAACGTAGAAATGTTGACTGGTTAGACACATTGTGAATATGTTGACAAATGAGACCCAACGTAGAAATGTTGACTGGTTAGACACATTGTGAATATGTTAACAGATGAGACCCAACGTAGAAATGTTGACTGGTTAGACACATTGTGAATATGTTAACAGATGAGACCCAACGTAGAAATGTTGACTGGTTAGACACATTGTGAATATGTTAACAGATGAGACCCAACGTAGAAATGTTGACTGGTTAGACACATTGTGAATATGTTAACAGATGAGACCCAACGTAGAAATGTTGACTGGTTAGACACATTGTGAATATGTTAACAGATGAGACCCAACGTAGAAATGTTGACTGGTTAGACACATTGTGAATATGTTAACAAAGGAGTCCCAACGTAGAAATGTTGACTGGTTAGACACATTGTGAATATGTTAACAGATGAGACCCAACGTAGAAATGTTGACTGGTTAGACACATTGTGAATATGTTGACAGATGAGACCCAACGTAGAAATGTTGACTGGTTAGACACATTGTGTATATGTTAACAGATGAGACCCAACGTAGAAATGTTGACTGGTTAGACACATTGTGAATATGTTAACAGATGAGACCCAACGTAGAAATGTTGACTGGTTAGACACATTGTGAATATGTTAACAGGTGAGAAACAACGTAGAAATGTTGACTGGTTAGACACATTGTGAATATGTTGACAGATGAGAGCCAACGTAGAAATGTTGACTGGTTAGACACATTGTGAATATGTTAACAGATGAGACCCAACGTAGAAATGTTGACTGGTTAGACACATTGTGAATATGTTGACAGATGAGAGCCAACGTAGAAATGTTGACTGGTTAGACACATTGTGAATATGTTAACAGATGAGACCCAACGTAGAAATGTTGACTGGTTAGACACATTGTGAATATGTTGACAGATGAGAGCCAACGTAGAAATGTTGACTGGTTAGACACATTGTGAATATGTTAACAGATGAGACCCAGCGTAGAAATGTTGACTGGTTAGACACATTGTGAATATGTTGACAGATGAGAGCCAACGTAGAAATGTTGACTAGTTAGACACATTGTGAATATGTTAACAGATGAGACCCAACGTAGAAATGTTGACTGGTTAGACACATTGTGAATATGTTGACAGATGAGAGCCAACGTAGAAATGTTGACTGGTTAGACACATTGTGAATATGTTAACAGATGAGACCCAACGTAGAAATGTTGACTGGTTAGACACATTGTGAATATGTTGACAAAGGAGACCCAACATAGAAATGTTGACTGGTTAGACACATTGTGAATATGTTAACAGATGAGACCCAACGTAGAAATGTTGACTGGTTAGACACATTGTGAATATGTTGACAGATGAGAGCCAACGTAGAAATGTTGACTGGTTAGACACATTGTGAATATGTTAACAGATGAGACCCAACGTAGAAATGTTGACTGGTTAGACACATTGTGAATATGTTGACAGATGAGACCCAACGTAGAAATGTTGACTGGTTAGACACATTGTGAATATGTTAACAGATGAGACCCAACGTAGAAATGTTGACTGGTTAGACACGTTGTGAATATGTTAACAGATGAGACGCAACGTAGAAATGTTGACTGGTTAGACACATTGTGAATATGTTAACAGATGAGACCCAACGTAGAAATGTTGACTGGTTAGACACATTGTGAATATGTTGACAGATGAGAGCCAACGTAGAAATGTTGACTGGTTAGACACATTGTGAATATGTTGACAGATGAGAGCCAACGTAGAAATGTTGACTGGTTAGACACATTGTGAATATGTTAACAGATGAGACCCAACGTAGAAATGTTGACTGGTTAGACACATTGTGAATATGTTAACAGATGAGACCCAACGTAGAAATGTTGACTGGTTAGACACATTGTGAATATGTTAACAGATGAGACCCAACGTCGAAATGTTGACTGGTTAGACACATTGTGAATATGTTAACAGATGAGACCCAACGTAGAAATGTTGACTGGTTAGACACATTGTGAATATGTTAACAGATGAGACCCAACGTAGAAATGTTGACTGGTTAGACACATTGTGAATATGTTAACAGATGAGACCCAACGTAGAAATGTTGACTGGTTAGACACATTGTGAATATGTTAACAAAGGAGACCCAACGTAGAAATGTTGACTGGTTAGACACATTGTGAATCTGTTAACAGATGAGACCCAACGTAGAAATGTTGACTGGTTAGACACATTGTGAATATGTTAACAGATGAGACCCAACGTAGAAATGTTGACTGGTTAGACACATTGTGAATATGTTGACAGATGAGAGCCAACGTAGAAATGTTGACTGGTTAGACACATTGTGAATATGTTAACAGATGAGGGCCAACGTAGAAATGTTGACTGGTTAGACACATTGTGAATATGTTGACAAAGGAGACCCAACGTAGAAATGTTGACTGGTTAGACACATTGTGAATATGTTCACAAAGGAGACCCAACGTAGAAATGTTGACTGGTTAGACACATTGTGAATATGTTGACAGAGGAGACCCAACGTAGAAATGTTGACTGGTTAGATACATTGTGAATATGTTGACAAAGGAGACCCAACGTAGAAATGTTGACTGGTTAGACACATTGTGAATATGTTGACAGATGAGACCCAACGTAGAAATGTTGACTGGTTAGATACATTGTGAATATGTTAACAGATGAGACCCAACGTAGAAATGTTGACTGGTTAGATACATTGTGAATATGTTGACAGATGAGACCCAACGTAGAAATGTTGACTGGTTAGACACATTGTGAATATGTTAACAGATGAGACCCAACGTAGAAATGTTGACTGGTTAGACACATTGTGAATATGTTGACAGATGAGACCCAACGTAGAAATGTTGACTGGTTAGACATATTGTGAATATGTTAACAGATGAGACCCAACGTAGAAATGTTGACTGGTTAGACACATTGTGACTATGTTGACAAAGGAGACCCAACGTAGAAATGTTGACTGGTTAGACACATTGTGAATATGTTCACAAAGGAGACCCAACGTTGAAATATTGACTGGTTAGACACATTGTGAATATGTTCACAAAGGAGACCCAACGTAGAAATGTTGACTGGTTAGACACATTGTGAATATGTTAACAGATGAGACCCAACGTAGAAATGTTGACTGGTTAGACACATTGTGAATATGGTAACAGATGAAACCCAACGTAGAAATGTTGACTGGTTAGACACATTGTGAATATGTTGACAAATGAGACCCAACGAAGAAATGTTGACTGGTTAGACACATTGTGAATATGTTAACAGATGAGACCCAACGTAGAAATGTTGACTGGTTAGACACATTGTGAATATGTTGACAGATGAGACCCAACGTAGAAATGTTGACTGGTTAGACACATTGTGAATATGTTGACAAATGAGACCCAACGTAGAAATGTTGACTGGTTAGACACATTGTGAATATGTTGACAGATGAGACCCAACGTAGAAATGTTGACTGGTTAGACACATTGTGAATATGTTGACAGATGAGGGCCAACGTAAAAATGTTGACTGGTTAGACACATTGTGAATATGTTGACAAAGGAGACCCAACGTAGAAATGTTGACTGGTTAGACACATTGTGAATATGTTGACAAAGGAGACCCAAAGTAGAAATGTTGACTGGTTAGACACATTGTGAATATGTTAACAGATGAGACCCAACGTAGAAATGTTGACTGGTTAGACACATTGTGAATATGTTGACAGATGAGGGCCAACGTAGAAATGTTGACTGGTTAGACACATTGTGAATATGTTGACAAAGGAGACCCAACGTAGAAATGTTGACTGGTTAGACACATTGTGAATATGTTGACAAAGGAGACCCAACGTAGAAATGTTGACTGGTTAGATACATTGTGAATATGTTGACAGATGAGACCCAACGTAGAAATGTTGACTGGTTAGACACATTGCGAATATGTTGACAAATGAGACCCAACGTAGAAATGTTGACTGGTTAGACACATTGTGAATATGTTAACAGATGAAACCCAACGTAGAAATGTTGACTGGTTAGACACATTGTGAATATGTTGACAGATGAGAGCCAACATAGAAATGTTGACTGGTTAGACACATTGTGAATATGTTGACAGATGAGAGCCAACGTAGAAATGTTGACTGGTTAGACACATTGTGAATATGTTGACAGATGAGAGCCAACGTAGAAATGTTGACTGGTTAGACACATTGTGAATATGTTAACAGATGAGGGCCAACGTAGAAATGTTGACTGGTTAGACACATTGTGAATATGTTGACAAAGGAGACCCAACGTAGAAATGTTGACTGGTTAGACACATTGTGAATATGTTGACAAAGGAGACCCAACGTAGAAATGTTGACTGGTTAGACACATTGTGAATATGTTAACAGATGAGACCCAACGTAGAAATGTTGACTGGTTAGACACATTGTGAATATGTTGACAAAGGAGACCCAACGTAGAAATGTTGACTAGTTAGACACATTGTGAATATGTTAACAGATGAGACCCAACGTAGAAATTTTGACTGGTTAGACACATTGTGAATATGTTGACAAAGGAGACCCAAAGTAGAAATGTTGACTGGTTAGACACATTGTGAATATGTTAACAGATGAGACCCAACGTAGAAATGTTGACTGGTTAGACACATTGTGAATATGTTGACAAATGAGACCCAACGTAGAAATGTTGACTGGTTAGACACATTGTGAATATGTTAACAGATGAGACCCAACGTAGAAATGTTGACTGGTTAGACACATTGTGAATATGTTGACAAATGAGACCCAACGTAGAAATGTTGACTGGTTAGACACATTGTGAATATGTTAACAGATGAGACCCAACGTAGAAATGTTGACTGGTTAGACACATTGTGAATATGTTGACAAATGAGACCCAACGTAGAAATGTTGACTGGTTAGACACATTGTAAATATGTTGACAGATGAGACCCAACGTAGAAATGTTGACTGGTTAGACACATTGTGAATATGTTGACAAAGGAGACCCAACGTAGAAATGTTGACTGGTTAGACACATTGTGAATATGTTGACAAAGGAGACTCAACGTAGAAATGTTGACTGGTTAGACACATTGTGAATATGTTGACAAAGGAGACCCAACGTAGATATGTTGACTGGTTAGATACATTGTGAATATGTTGACAAAGGAGACCCAACGTAGAAATGTTGACTGGTTAGACACATTGTGAATATGTTAACAGATGAGACCCAACGTAGAAATGTTGACTGGTTAGATACATTGTGAATATGTTGACGGATGAGACCCAACGTAGAAATGTTGACTGGTTAGACACATTGTGAATATGTTAACAGATAAGACCCAACGTAGAAATGTTGACTGGTTAGACACATTGTGAATATGTTGACAGATGAGACCGAACGTAGAAATGTTGACTGGTTAGATACATTGTGAATATGTTAACAGATGAGACCCAACGTAGAAATGTTGACTGGTTAGACACATTGTGAATATGTTGACAAAGGAGACCCAAGGTAGAAATGTTGACTGGTTAGACACATTGTGAATATGTTGACAAAGGAGACCCAACGTAGAAATGTTGACTGGTTAGACACATTGTGAATATGTTAACAGATGAGACCCAACGTAGAGATGTTGACTGGTTAGACACATTGTGAATATGTTGACAGATGAGACCCAACGTAGAAATGTTGACTGGTTAGACACATTGTGAATATGTTGACAGATGAGACCCAACGTAGAAATGTTGACTGGTTAGAAACATTGTGAATATGTTGACAAAAGAGACCCAACGTAGAAATGTTGACTGATTAGACACATTGTGAATATGTTGACAGATGAGACCCAACGTAGAAATGTTGACTGGTTAGACACATTGTGAATATGTTGACAGATGAGACCCAACGTAGAAATGTTGACTGGTTAGACACATTGTGAATATGTTGACAGATGAGACCCAACGTAGAAATGTTGACTGGTTAGACACATTGTGAATATGTTGACAGATGAGACCCAACGTAGAAATGTTGACTGGTTAGATACATTGTGAATATGTTAACAGATGAGACCCAACGTAGAAATGTTGACTGGTTAGACACATTGTGAATATGTTAACAGATGAGACCCATCGTAGAAACGTTGACTGGTTAGACACATTGTGAATATGTTGACAAATGAGACCCAATGTAGAAATGTTGACTGGTTAGATACATTGTGAATATGTTAACAGATGAGACCCAACGTAGAAATGTTGACTGGTTAGACACATTGTGAATATGTTAACAGATGAGACCCAACGTAGAAATGTTGACTGGTTAGACACATTGTGAATATGTTGACAGATGAGACCCAACGTAGAAATGTTGACTGGTTAGATACATTGTGAATATGTTAACAGATGAGACCCAACGTAGAAATGTTGACTGGTTAGACACATTGTGAATATGTTGACAAAGGAGACCCAACGTAGAAATGTTGACTGGTTAGATATATTGTGAATATGTTAACAGATGAGACCCAACGTAGAAATGTTGACTGGTTAGACACATTGTGAATATGTTGACAGATGAGACCCAACGTAGAAATGTTGACTGGTTAGATACATTGTGAATATGTTGACAGATGAGACCCAACGTAGAAATGTTGACTGGTTAGACACATTGTGAATATGTTGACAGATGAGACCCAACGTAGAAATGTTGACTGGTTAGATACATTGTTAATATGTTGACAAAGGAGACCCAACGTAGAAATGTTGACTGGTTAGACACATTGTGAATATTTTAACAGATGAGAGCCAACGTAGATATGTTGACTGGTTAGACACATTGTGAATATGTTGACAAAGGAGACCCAACGTAGAAATGTTGACTGGTTAGACACATTGTGAATATGTTGACAAAGGAGACCCAACGTAGAAATGTTGACTGGTTAGACACATTGTGAATATGTTAACAGATGAGACCCAACGTAGAAATGTTGACTGGTTAGACACATTGTGAATATGTTGACAAAGGAGACCCAACGTAGAAATGTTGACTGGTTAGACACATTGTGAATATGTTAACAGATGAGACCCAACGTAGAAATGTTGACTGGTTAGACACATTGTGAATATGTTAACAGATGAGACCCAACGTAGAAATGTTGACTGGTTAGACACATTGTGAATATGTTAACAGATGAGACCCAACGTAGAAATGTTGACTGGTTAGACACATTGTGAATATGTTGACAAAGGAGACCCAACGTAGAAATGTTGACTGGTTAGATACATTGTGAATATGTTGACAAAGGAGACCCAACGTAGAAATGTTGAATGGTTAGATACATTGTGAATATGTTGACAGATGAGACCCAACGTAGAAATGTTGACTGGTTAGACACATTGTGAATATGTTAACAGATGAGACCCAACGTAGAAATGTTGACTGGTTAGACACATTGTGAATATGTTGACAAAGGAGACCCAACGTAGAAATGTTGAATGGTTAGATACATTGTGAATATGTTGACAGATGAGACCCAACGTAGAAATGTTGACTGGTTAGACACATTGTGAATATGTTAACAGATGAGACCCAACGTAGAAATGTTGACTGGTTAGACACATTGTGAATATGTTAACAGATGAGACCCAACGTAGAAATGTTGACTGGTTAGACACATTGTGAATATGTTGACAAAGGAGACCCAACGTAGAAATGTTGACTGGTTAGACACATTGTGAATATGTTAACAGATGAGACCCAACGTAGAAATGTTGACTGGTTAGACACATTGTGAATATGTTGACAGATGAGACCCAACGTAGAAATGTTGACTGGTTAGACACATTGTGAATATGTTAACAGATGAGACCCAACGTAGAAATGTTGACTGGTTAGACACATTGTGAATATGTTAACAGATGAGACCCAACGTAGAAATGTTGACTGGTTAGACACATTGTGAATATGTTGACATATGAGACCCAACGTAGATATGTTGACTGGTTAGACACATTGTGAATATGTTGACAGATGAGACCCAACGTAGATATGTTGACTGGTTAGACACATTGTGAATATGTTGACAAATGAGACCCAACGTAGAAATGTTGACTGGTTAGACACATTGTGAATATGTTAACAAAGGAGACCCAACGTAGAAATGTTGACTGGTTAGACACATTGTGAATCTGTTAACAGATGAGACCCAACGTAGAAATGTTGACTGGTTAGACACATTGTGAATACGTTGACAGATGAGACCCAACGTAGAAATGTTGACTGGTTAGACACATTGTGAATATGTTGACAGATGAGACCCAACGTAGAAATGTTGACTGGTTAGACACATTGTGAATATGTTGACAGATGAGACCCAACGTAGATATGTTGACTGGTTAGACACATTGTGAATATGTTGACAGATGAGACCCAACGTAGATATGTTGACTGGTTAGACACATTGTGAATATGTTGACAGATGAAACCCAACGTAGAAATGTTGACTGGTTAGACACATTGTAAATATGTTGACAAAGGAGACCCAACGTAGAAATGTTGACTGGTTAGACACATTGTAAATATGTTGACAAAGGAGACCCAACGTAGAAATGTTGACTGGTTAGATACATTGTGAACATGTTGACTGTTGAGACCCAACGTAGAAATGTTGACTGGCTAGACACATTGTGAATATGTTGACAAAGGAGACTCAATGTGAAAATGTTGACTGGTTAGATACATTTTGAACATGTTGGCTGCATTAACACATTAAAGATATTCATTATAGTCATGACATGTAGTTGATTATCGGGTAAATAGAGACCGTATGACGTTCAATGGATAGATAGGCACAGCATGTAAATCTAGACTGAATAGAAAGGTAACGTGTGCACATGTTAAATTTATAGATAGACACTGGGTGTGTACATGTTGATTGGAAAGCGGAAGAGCGTGTATTGGTGTAGTTGCTATTATTTAGTTATTAGTCAGCCTTGATGGATCAGGTATATGATCAAAGCCAATCAAGCTATTACTATTCTAACTTTCCCCTGCATTATACATTATAACCGAAAGAATACAAGCGGCCGAAATGGGGTTCTTCCAAAGGATCTTTGGAGTAACGTTACTCGATAGAGTGTGTAGCTCAGAGATCAGAGTCACTCCAGGTACAGCCGATCGGTCGCACATTTTGGCGTGGGAGACTATTCATTAAATTTAAGATGAATACTATCTCCCACAGTAACGTCACAACTGCCAGTCATGTTGAATAACTGGATATTCTTCAAACTATATCTTCTGAAGACACCTTTTATTCGAATTCGTAGAGATATCCGACTAAATACACAATTTATTTTACAAGGATTTGCTACAAATAGCATGGTCTGACACAATATCAACAAAAACAATTTATCGAACACAAGGAGCGTAAACAATTTACAGGAGAAAACCAGTGAGAAAATCACCAACATTTATGCATCTAATAACTGCATATACACTTGTACAGAGACAAAATATATGCACATGCACACATACAACTCAAAACATCCACATCCACACATACAATAACATCCATACCTGCACACACATGCATGCATACAGACATACATATCTACCTAGTTGATGTTGTTTAAATTCCAATGAGAGAGTCTTGTATCTATGTTAGAAACCGACTCTATTGGCAAAAACCCGAAAATTCCTAAACAACACCAGACACTTCCACATCAACAGTGACATAGACCGCGTATCAGTCCAGACAAAATTTGAGTGTCGCATCACATCCCCCGACAACATCTACAAACCTCCAAGCGAAGGCGCCCATCTATTGAGCAAGTCTGTCTGCATGAGATAGATAAGATCATGAGAGTTGGGAAGGAAGTCATTGAAAGATATCCCCTGCATGATAATAAAAAATACTCACACCCAGGGAAATTTTCCAGCAATACCACAGTGAATCAGCAAACATCATCCAAGAGTATGTTGCCAAGGAGGCTCCAAAGTGAGAGTAATATAGATAAGCAATGTAGTCTATTTTAGTAGTGTATCAATACAAAATACCTGATCACAAAAAAAATGGGTATGCAGGCAAAACACCTAGATTTAACAACAAATGCAGACTCTGCAGAAATAACATAGAAGATGTCACCTATAAGATAAGCAGCTGTTAAAAGATATCATCACGGTACTATCTACCCCTGAGGC
The DNA here is from genome assembly GCA_964016885.1 of Eledone cirrhosa. Classification (NCBI taxonomy): domain Eukaryota; kingdom Metazoa; phylum Mollusca; class Cephalopoda; order Octopoda; family Eledonidae; genus Eledone; species Eledone cirrhosa. Next base: position 224,876,624 of record OZ024741.1, read on the forward strand.
ATACACACGTACATATACGTACATGCATACATGCATACTTACATACATACATGTATGACAGCACCTACATCATAAATAGCTGTTCAAAGATGTCATCATGATATTATCTACTTATGGGGCATGATGCAATCCATATAAAGAAAGCTACTTTCTTGAGGATTACAATAGAAAAGGTTACAGATATGGGTTCATATGTACACATTACAAAAGAGTACTGATGGAAAGTTCCAGTAAAGCCCCCTATAAAATGTAAACATAACAGATCAGACATAGGGATATGGGACAGAGAAAAGAAGGCATCCAGAGTAGTGGAGGTGGAACTGCAGAGGCGGTGGAACTTGGAGGAGGAGGCCAGGGGGGTGGGGTGGGGGGGGATGGCCTCCCCAATAATTCTATTTTTCTCCCCAAACTACCAAAACACACATCTGTTTGTATATGAGATACAATATATGTACATGTTATATTTATCTCATATCAAAGTTTTTTTTTTATATCTTGGTTGATATTTGATAATAACAAGCTAAACTAATCACTACAACTAAATTGACCAAATTTGGCCCCGCCCTCAATTCAGAAATGCTTCCACCACCCCTGAACTACCAAGCAGATGTTAATATAGTATTAAAGATTAGCGACCAGGAAAATATTTGTGTCGAACTAATGAGGAACCTGCAGATAATCAACCCTGATTTGGAAAAGTTACTAACTGCATTTGAAAATGTTACTAACTGCCTCAATACTAATCTTGTACTGCTGGGCTTCACAAAACAAGAAAGTGAACACCTAATTAGGGAATTACAGGTACAGTACATTAATGGGTTTTATAAAAATATGTATTTCAGAAATGTAGCAAGTAAAAACGACACATGTATAGACATGGAAACATGTATTTCTACACATATACATATGTGTACAACTCAAAATATATAGATCATCACATGCAATGACATCCACACACACAGTGGGAACACACACAAACTCATACAAACATACATCCATAATTACCGAGTTGATGTTATCTAAATTTTAATGAAAGAGTATTATTTCTGTGTTAGAAACCGTCTTTTTCTGTATTGGCGAAAGATAAAATGTTGAAGAACAAAGATACATACATACATCTACTTTTACATAGTTACACACACATAATCATACACTTACATATACACATACACATTTACATTCACTCTGACACATGCACCCACAAACATGCAAATATACAGATGGACGCTTAGATGCATACACTAACACACACTCCCAGACACAGGCACACACAACACAACCCCTTTCTTTTGTTCCCCACCTGTTTATGTCTGCAAGGGTTTTCTATTAGCTATTGTCATAGCTACTGTACTTCCCACCTTCCACCAATACGATTGCATTAACCACCACTACACCACCACCACCACTACCACCACACTACCACCACTAACACCACCAGCACCACCACCACCACACCACCACCACTACCACTACCACCACCAACACCACCACCACACCACCACCACCACCACCACCACACCACCACCACTACCACCACCGCCAGCACCACCACCGCCAGCACCAGCAGCAGCACCACCACCACAAGCACCAGCCAGCAGCAGCACCACAACATCACAAAACCACCAGCACTACCACAACCACCACACCACACCACCAGCAGCACCACCACTACCACCACCAGCACCACCACCAACAACCATCACCAGCACCACCACGACCACCCCCACCATCACTACCAGCACCACCACTACCACTACCAGCAGCACCACCACCATCATCACCACCACCACCACCACCACCACCACCACCACCACCACCACTATCACTACCAGCAGCACCACCACCATCACCACAACCATCACCACCATCACCACCAGCACTACCAGGACCACCACAACCAGCTATTCCTCACACCTACCCCCGCTTCAATCAGTGTAATGTTTTAGCAGATAATTACATTACAACACTTGTCTTCCATTACCCTTACATACCTTCATCTCAGAGGGAGAGAGAGAGGAGAGAGGGATAGATAGAGAGGGAGGGGGAGAAAGAGAGGGAAAAGAGAGAGAGAGAGAAAGAGAGAGAAAGAAAAAGAGAGAGAAAGAAAGAGAGAGAGCGTGTTAATATAGTAGTCAATCTGCGTGGTCACTTGACCTGTTAGAAATAACAGTCAAACTCTCACAAACCAGATCATACCGTCTTAAAAAACTCCACCACATTGGACAATGTGGTTCTATCTTCCTTGTACATAAGAAAAAAGACCGGATGGTTACGACTAGAATGCCTTTAAGCACAGGGCTATTCGAGCAGTTTTTGACCTGGGGCTAAACGTCAACAACAACACTGAGGGAGCCTCTACGTAGTGGCATGACATGTTAGAAATAGCAGCTAAATCTCTCTCATATCACATGAAATTGATTTTAAAAGAAAAAAAGGAACACAGCAAATAGTGTGTTCATAGCTTTTCTGCAGACAAGAGAAAAAAGCTTGATCATCGCTGGAATACCTTTGACCACAAGTCTACTAAAATAGGCTTGATCTGGGGTTAAAAAAAACAAACTTTTATGCCTTTCTTTCTCTTTCATACCCACCTCATGGCCTTCACATGTCTCCATGTTCCTACTCTCTCTCTCTACACACACACACATATATATATATATATAAGTATAAAGTTTGTCTTAAGCTAGAAGACTTATTTGGCCGGTGCTTATCCCGGTTTCATGGCGTGAAGCGACTGAAAGTACAAGATTCCCCAGTGGACAGGACGCCAGTCCATTGCAGGGTTAAACTCCCAGCTATTGGTGGTACTCATTTTCAGCTGAGTATACTGGAGCAACATGAAATGAAGTGTTTTGCTCAAGAAATATATATATATATATAATAAAGATGAAATAAAAGATGGTTATAAGAGTTCCATATATTTTTTTATACGTATTTTGAATACAAAATCATCCTGGGACAGATATTGTGATCTCTTCATATATATATATATATATGAAGAGAACACAATATCTGTCCCAGGATGATTTTGGATTCAACGCCTAAATCAATCAGCTTTAGTAATTCAGTGAAACTACACACCAATTGGTTGAAATACAGTTTGCAGAATTTAGCATTCTGTAGCCGCTTTTCACTGTATATAAGGTACAAAATTTAGCCAACTCATTACAGTTAAAAATTGCAAACTTGACTGTCACCACAGAATATGAACCTGAAGATTGCGAAAGCATGAAAGTACTTGTTCAATTAACACTTAAAATTTAATATTCTACCATACTATTTCTAATACCATTATAAATTTTAAAGAATTGCAAATAAAACGAGTAAATCAGACAAAGTTGGAATTCCTTTTATTAATATATATATATATATATATATATATATATATATATATATATATATATATATATAAAATCAAGGGAAAGCAAACAAAGAAAACATTTCAAAATAAATAAAAAAAAATTCACTGTACTTACTATATGTGCCCTTACCGCGGTTTCAAATCCCAAACGAATAGATAATCCAGGCGGATTTCTATTGAGAAAGAGATTATCGTCAGAAGCATTTCTCTCTCGGAGAATATAAAATTCCCGAGTTAAAAATTTCAAACTGGCGCCAATCCAAACTGCCTCAGAATGAGAGCAAATGAATGATAAAACAGTTTTGTCATGGTACCATGTGTAAAGGCGAAGCACGGTGGACAAGTCAATCTTGTACTGCTAAAAATAGCAGCCATTCAGACGACTAAAGGTTTCTCTACTGTTGGGGAGAATAATAATAAAAGTATGTGATACTACATTTAATTAATACACATAGGGACATAAGTATCGTCCGATCATATGCAAATGTGGTTCAATGGCAAGTTAATAAATTAACAAGCCAGAACATATAAAATCAAGGGAAAGCAAATAAAGAAAAAATGTCATATATATATATAACGAAGGAGTTGTGGTAAGGAACCAGATGGACCATAACGCACCAGAGTACTCAATACTTAGGCTAGTAGAGTGGGTAATAGGAAAATGTAAGACCCACGACGGCATGCTCAAGCCGTTTCGACGGCTATTTCTGGACTGAGTCCAGAAATAGCCGTCGAAACGGCTTGAGCTCTGCCGTCGGAGTCATACATTTTCCTATATATATATACACACACACACACACACACACACACACACACACACACACACACACACACACACACACACACACACACACACGTATATATATATAATTATATATGTATATATATATATATATATATACACATATGTATGTGTGTGTTTGTATCATCATCACCATCACCGTTTAACGTCCATTTTCCTCTCTAGCATATGTGTATACATACATACATATATACATACATACATAGTCTATCTTGGACCAACAACCGCTATATTGGCTCCCACTTTGAAGGATACGCTTTTGCAATCCAAGAACAGGAGATTAACATGAAATACCTGATTCACAAAAGAGATAGGGATGCAGGCAAAACACCTAGATGTGATAACAAGTGCAGACTCTGCAGAACTAACATCGAGGATATTACCCATGTCATCAGCAGCTGTCCAAATATGTCATCGCGGTACTATCTACCTATGAGGCATGATGTAGTGGCCAAAACACTGTACAATGCAGTTCGTAAAAAAGATAGCACCGATAATAAACACATTAAAAGCTAAATGTGGAAGACATCCATGTACATAATATGAAAGAGAACTGGTGGAATGTTCCAGTAAAAACCACAATAAAATGCAGGTATAACAGACCAGATATTATGATATGGGACAGGGAGAAGAAAACATGCACAGTAGAGGAAATTAGCTGCCCAGCAGATGCCAATATAATATCAAAGATTAGTGAAAAGGAGAATATTTATGCAGAACTGATGAGAAATCTGCAGATACTCCACCCTGATTACACCTTCAGATTTATGCCTGCGATTATTGGGGCACTGGGGTATGTTAATAACTGCCTCAATACAAATCTTGAGAAGCTAGGCTTCACAGGAACAGAAAGAGTACAATAAAGCAATGCAGATATCGGATAAGAAGCACTGTACAGTTTGTAAGACTGGAGTATACATAATATATAAGAACAAAAGATGGTTAAAAGAGTTCCATGTATTTTATTATGCGCATTTCAAAAACAAATATCATCATGCAAAATATGCAATAATATTTGTGTTTTCATCAGCTAAAATAGGAAGACATGATATGAAGGTTAAAAAACACTTGTGGATAGTGCAGTTTTAAATCAACATATGTTGATTTAAAACTGCACTATACCCCCGTATATATATATATATATACAACGTATATATATATATATACCCCGTATATATATATGGAAGTGTAGGACGTGAGGTCTGTTTGTCGGCTCCTCCCCAACACTCTCTCTCTATAGGTCTATCTGACAAACATTTTTTCTATCTCTCTCTCTCCTCATCTCTCCCTCGTACTCTCTCTCTCTCACCCACTCACTCTCTTTTTCTCACTCTTATATTTATCAATACTACTTCACTAGCCAGCCAGTCACTAATGGGCTACATTAATTAACACCTGCCTGTTGTTTATTGGCCTGAGGGTGGTTGTTGATGGTGGTAGTGATGGTGGTGGTGATGGTGGTAGTGATGATGGTAGTGATGGTGGTAGTGATGGTGGTAGTGATGGTGGTAGTGATGGTGGTTGTTGATGGTGGTAGTGATGGTGGTAGTGATGGTGGTTGTTGATGGTGGTAGTGATGGTGGTAGTGATGGTGGTGGTGATGGTGGTAGTGATGATGGTAGTGATGGTGGTAGTGATGGTGGTAGTGATGGTGGTGGTGATGGTGGTAGTGATGGTGGTAGTGAGGGTGGTTGTTGATGGTTGTAGTGATGGTGGTAGTGAGGGTGGTAGTGATGGTGGTAGTGAGGGTGGTAGTTATGGTGGTAGTGATGGTGGTAGTGATGGTGGTAGTGATGGTGGTAGTGATGGTGGTAGTGATGGTGGTGGTGAGGTTGGTTGTTGATGGTGGTGGTGATGGTGGTAGTGATGGTGGTAGTGATGGTGGTAGTGATGGTGGTAGTGATGGTGGTAGTGATGGTGGTAGTGATGGTGGTAGTGATGGTGGTGGTGATGGTGGTAGTGATGGTGGTAGTGAGGGTGGTAGTGATGGTGGTAGTGATGGTGGTAGTGATGGTGGTGGTGAGGTTGGTTGTTGATGGTGGTGGTGATGGTTGTAGTGATGGTGGTAGTGATGGTGGTAGTGATGGTGGTAGTGATGGTGGTAGTGATGGTGGTAGTGATGGTGGTAGTGATGGTGGTGGTGATGGTGGTAGTGATGGTGGTAGTGAGGGTGGTTGTTGATGGTTGTAGTGATGGTGGTAGTGAGGGTGGTAGTGATGGTGGTAGTGAGGGTGGTAGTTATGGTGGTAGTGATGGTGGTAGTGATGGTGGTAGTGATGGTGGTAGTGATGGTGGTAGTGATGGTGGTGGTGAGGTTGGTTGTTGATGGTGGTGGTGATGGTGGTAGTGATGGTGGTAGTGAGGGTGGTAGTGATGGTGGTAGTGAGGGTGGTGGTGATGGTTGTAGTGATGGTGGTAGTGATGGTGGTAGTGATGGTGGTAGTGATGGTGGTAGTGATGGTGGTAGTGAGGGTGGTAGTGATGGTGGTAGTGATGGTGGTAGTGATGGTGGTAGTGATGGTGGTAGTGAGGGTGGTAGTGATGGTGGTAGTGAGGGTGGTAGTGATGGTGGTAGTGATGGTGGTAGTGATGGTGGTAGTGATGGTGGTAGTGATGGTGGTAGTGATGGTGGTAGTGATGGTGGTAGTGATGGTGGTGGTGATGGTGGTAATGAGGGTGGTAGTTATGGTGGTAGTGATGGTGGTTGTGATGGTGGTGGTGAGGGTGGTTGTTGATGGTGGTAGTGATGGTGGTAGTGATGGTGGTAGTGAGGGTGGTAGTGAGGGTGGTTGTTGGTGGTGGTGGTGATGGTGGTGGTGATGGTGGTAGTGATGGTGGTAGTGATGGTGGTAGTGATGGTGGTAGTGATGGTGGTAGTGAGGGTGGTAGTGAGGGTGGTTGTTGGTGGTGGTGGTGATGGTGGTGGTGATGGTGGTAGTGATGGTGGTAGTGATGGTGGTAGTGATGGTGGTAGTGAGGGTGGTAGTGAGGGTGGTTGTTGGTGGTGGTGGTGATGGTGGTGGTGATGGTGGTAGTGAGGGTGGTTGTTGATGGTTGTAGTGATGGTGGTAGTGAGGGTGGTAGTGATGGTGGTAGTGAGGGTGGTAGTGAGGGTGGTTGTTGGTGGTGGTGGTGATGGTAGTGGTGATGGTGGTGGTGATGTTGTTGTTGTTATTGTTGGTGGTGGTGGTGATGGTGATAATGTGGATAGCCAAATCTGATGCCCTGGTAATCTCTCTCTCTATCTCTCTGAATACATATAGGAACCAGTAAGACCCCGACGGCTGAGCTCAAGCCGTTTCGACGGCTAATTCTGGACTGAATACATATATATATATATATGTAATATTATATTATATATATACCAGTAA